>CM064869.1:8547524-9247524 GCA_032719365.1 Prinsepia uniflora | reverse complement strand
TGTAACTCAAAAAATTTCCAATCTTTGTCAAAGGGAAAAGTGAGAATTTTCCTAGCAATGAGCAAAACAATAATAAACAGAAGATTCAGATAGGTAGAATTATGTCATAGGGAAAAATTCACTCTACACGTTAGAGTTTGCTGGTGGTTAATAGACCACCGCATTTTTTATTTTATTTTTTTTCAAAATGGAACAATTTGTCAGTTAAATTTGTTACGTGACCTATACAATACCAGTTTTTGTATTGACTTGTAGATTAAAAAATATATTTAAGTAATTTTCAAGTTTTTTAAATTGTATCAGTGTTCAAAGGAAACATTAATCTAATTCAAGCTCTACTTTTTTTTTTTTTTTTTTTATAACATGTGGATTGGAAATACCAATTACGATGTAACCTGTAACAGTAAAAAACTATATTGTTACATTCAAAATTTCAATTGGCTGATGATATTTCAGAAGAGTTTCTTGGCGTGGTACCTATTGTAGATTCCAAAAAGTCCGACTAGATTCGTTATCATAAATTATATTTGAGTTTGGAAGTTGGTGAGATGCTGCTAGTATATTAATCTCAATCACACTTGCAGTAGCTGATAATTAATGTAAACAACAATTAAACTCAAAGATAATATGCCCACCCTGTGGCCAAGGCCTACAAAAATATGTGATTAAGAAATTAAGAAGAGATTTAAATCACTACTTGGTTTTCCTTAAATTTGTTGACTTGACTAGGGGAACCAGCCATAGCTTAGAAATTAATATTGTTTGAAAGGATGTCTTCATCTGAGATTTCATAAGATACCATATTTAATACAGTTTTGACAACTTCCAGCTCAAAGGATTCAAGATTCTGTATTGAAAAGGGAGACTTGTAACCGAAGGCAGCGTAATTTCCCGGAAAGTGTTGGGATGATAGGAGGAGAATCAATGCCTCCAATGACTTCAACCTCTAACTAATATCAACCCATAAAAAAAAAGACTTGTAATTAACTAATTTGGCTTATTTAAGTTGGGTTGTGATCGATGTTATAAATAAGCATGAGTGAACCAACTAGAAGGGAGAAAGTGGCAAGAGTACAAATTCAATCTTTACAATTAGAATTTCAACTAGCAAGGTAACCCGCGCGATGCCGCGGGTTTGTAAAATAGTTTTGAAGAGATAACAGTCATAAATGCCACTGGACCGAAATATAGTTCATGATATATAATTTGAGAATCTTTTTGAACAAACTATTTTCACTCAATCTAATTCATTCCATATAACATTCTTTCTTCTTTCTATCAATCATCTTTCTTAAATTGCATATCATAGAATTGAATTCAATAATTAAGTAAAAAAAAAAAATACCTTAATTCCCATACATTTTCAAATTTTTACTTAGTCATATTCATCAAATACTAAATAAAAACAACTATGTGCATGAAAAACAAAAATGTCTTATTCACAATTCATGAAATACAATAATGTGCTTGAAGTTTTTCCTTGATAAGATAATTTAAAAATATCTCATTCATCAGATAAATTTGAATTTTACCCATTCTTATTCATCAGATGCAAACATTTCCATCTAACCACGAAGTCAAAAAAGGGAAGAAGATAACCTAACGTAATAAAATCATTCTTGATGACTAAACAACAATCCACTCGAAAAATGTAACGTGATTTTATTCATGAAATAAGCTTAATTGGTATATAGAAACCTAAAGCCTAAATAATAATGCATTATTTAAAATAGAGAAAATCTAAAATGACCACATTACTTTCACAAATAATCACCACTGTTCTAAAGCTTGCACATAAAAACAAAGATATCAGCTAAAATTATTAAATGAAAGAAACTTACTTGTAGTTTCTATTACATTCACACCATAAGCATGTCAATACGCAACACAAGAAACATGTTGATGTCAGCTTCTTTGTTGTCTACTGCCAAGCAAAATGTAGTGCATTAATTAGCTATAAAATTGAAGGAAAGAAAGTGAGAGCACCATTTGCTGACTGTTGCCAAGAAAAATGTAAACCGTACTAATTAGCTATAAAATTGAAGGAACTTATCCTTGTAATAATCTGAAGCAATTCATTGATAAGGCCTAGGCTGCAATAGAAAGAAAGAACAATAGTTAATTAAAGCACATTATAAATGGAAATTTCATCACATCCGCCTTGAAATGCAAAGTAGAACAAATCAGGATCTAAAGCGTCTGTTAGTTTTTCTAATTGGACTATTATCCTTACACAATTTGGAGTAATTCAAACGTTTCTAAACTATCCATGCAACAAAAAAAAAGCACTTAAACATGTGCACAACCTCAAAATTGACCAAATAAGGATTAACAATGCGCCAGAGTATTTTGGAGAAACAGGGCCACTATGGACCTGTTAATTTTGTTACTCAGTGCTTGGCTATTTTGTTTAATAAACACCAAATATAAGCATAACAAAAATGTACTTGTGAAAGGAAGGTAGTCATAGAAATTTTTGAAGCAAGTTAATAAATGCAAATATAGAACACACATACGAAATTAAAGCAATATATCTCTAGATCTCTGAAATATGAAAGTATTAAAATGTTATGAATGCTTTAAATACGACCTTATGAGAAGTCATTTCATATATGAAGCATCCTAAATAAAAGTATGTTTAACATAATACATACATCAAGAAGAATGACAATGGAGGACAAAACATTTCCACATACGCAGAGACCAAATATCTGATTTTGAACAATAGGTGTATCAAGTAGCTCAAGACACATATAGCTAGGAGTCCTAAAAACCCGAATCTTAATATAATGATTGCTATAGATAGCACCCAGAGATTGTAGCTATTTGACCTTTGGAAAGGGTAGCTACTCGCAGAAGAGGGCAAGATCATTTTGGAAAGCCCAAAATCACCTATTCCCAAGTCAATCTATAGTTGTTAGAAAATTTTTACTCCCCTTAACGAACTAAAGAAGATCATAGGATTACTTACCAAGGCGTATGCCTTATCTTTTGGTAAGAAAATATTTGTTACATTCATCATCAATTCAATATTTCAAACTTATCTCTCATTGAGCGAAAACCTTAACCAATTCACTTGAAACATCAAGCATTTTAATCAAAATTTCTACAACAAATAGATCAAGCTTTTGATTACTTTCATTAGAAGAAAAAGCTCCAAGATGGCTGTCAACTTCATTATCATTATCATAAACATAAAGTTGAGCAAACTTTGGACATTCACCAGCTGGTGGTAACAAAGACCCCATTAAATGATAAACTTGATCACTGACTTTGAAAACATAAGGGCTAGTTGTAAATTACCCATTCAAAAACATCACATAAGTGTAAAACAACACATTCAATAACCATTCATTCAATTGTAAACTAACCTGTTGTGAAGCGAAAATTTTCAAAATGATCAAAAAACACTTGTAAATTATCAATTGCTTCCCCTAACAAATGAAAAATATTATCAATACTTCTAGTGATAGTAAGACTACTGCTAAATATCTGAAAGTGTGAAGAATGTGAGAAATTATTAAAGGCTGATGAAAATAAGATAAGGAGTGCTCCTAGCTAGTTAACAGGAAGTAAGAGTAAATTATAAGTGGTTAAAGATTGTTAGAGCCTACTCAGTTTCTTCGGGTAGTAGGAATGAGCTTTTTATGACAACTAATACAGCTGTAATATAGTTGTGTTTTTGTTGTCCATGTGAGTCTGTTATAGTATTAAGTATAAGTATACTGTTATCTCAAAACTATTTAAGTTATAAACTGTTTTTTTAGTAAACATTTACCCATTTTTGTAGCTTTTTTTTTGTAGAAGGTAAAGCTTTTTTTTTTGAACCCTCACTTCCGTTTGTGTGGGAAATTCTGGTGAGGAACTTTCTACTGAAACTGTGGAAGTGGATAGGGGGAGTTCTTTCAACTGTGCATACAATGTATGACAGGACCGGTCCCAACTGGACTTTGATAACCGTGCCCGATCCTGCTCCTGTCTGATAAGTCAACTGAAATCTCGAAACTACCCTCAGCACCTGTCAGACAAGGAATAACTGCACTGATTTCCGTTCATGCCTCCGCCTCTCGATCAGCCCCGAACGTCATGCCACAGCCTGGAGGGTCATAAAAACATAAAAGGTGTGAGTGGACAAAAATAATAGCCTTTGAAAATACATTTCAAATAAACCATTTTCCCTTCTAGTTTTTCAAACCATGCATGCATAGGGTAAAACTTATGAATAACCATCTCCGGCTATCCAGCCAAATCACATGAAAATATCAAATCCAGGCTCTCAAGCCAAACATATGAAAACACTAACTTGGCCACAAAGACCAAAACTCATACTCATTACCAGTACACAAAGAATCAAAATCAAATCAACATCAAACAACACTACTCACAAGTGCACAATCAATCACACCATCATATCCGCACTATGCGTAGGCCAACTCGGGAACTGCACTCACACATCATCCGAGTCATGTCTGGGAACTGAACACACACCATCTAGACGTACCACATACTCGAGCACCGCACTCACGCAACATCCGAGTCACGTCTAGGAACTGCACTGGCACCATCCAGACATGTACCAGTATCCACAATATCCTTTTTGAAACCTATTTGACTCCGGGCCTAGCCCAAAACAGCATTTGCACATTCCTCGTAAAACGTGCCCAAAATACAGATTAAAATAATAATTTATCACAATTAATCAAGCCAAATCACCATGACATCATTGCAAACCAAATCATGCAATCAATCATGTAAAACATTTAACTATGCATGCATAACAGTTTATAAAACAAACGTCCACTCACACACCGTCCAAATCGTTCAATTCCGAGCTGCACGCCTTTCCGTAATTTTCAGAAATCCTGACACGACCCATCCCAAGCCCCCCCGGGATTACCATGGAATGTGACGTGCTCCCGTCTGACAAGAGGCGCCAGACAAGGGATAACCGATTGCCATTGCCCAAACGGGCTTCCAGAGTGCGTAAGGATCAATGGAGGAGGTGTGCGATGCTCAAGTCTGTGCTGCAGTCGTATCCGGAATCAACCTGAAGGGCATTGAAAACAAAAGCTGTGAGTGGACGAAAATAAACAAGTCTGTTTAAAACATTTATAAGACATTTATGTCCCTCAGTAAAATCATATGCATGCACCAAAACCAATAATCCCATATTTATTTAGAAATAACCATTAGGGCCTTAGCCCGGAAACCAAAGCAAAGTTTCAATTTCCAAAAGTAAATCCAAGAGTTATTTCACAAATCCAGTAATATGAACCATAAGGCATATAATATAAACCATAACCATAATTTTAGCCACTGCACTATACACTCCAATCCGACATCCCTGATGTCTGACGTCCCTGACGTCAATAAGGTCACAATCACAAGGCTATGCGTGCCACTCGGGTCTCAATTTCCGAGTTCAATCCCCGAACCCCGTTCGGGTACAGCATCCCCGATGCTTAGCGTCATAGACGCTGGACGTACTAGACGTCCGTGACCTCTCCGGGGTACCTCATCCGGAGGAGACAATATAATATGGAAGGATTTATACAGTGCAGTACTAAATACATTTTATTGATATCCACATGCAAAACATATAGGTATACATAGATAAAATCCGAACCAATCGTTACGTTTCATCAAACGGGTCTCATGCCCAAATACCGTGAAACGTGCCATAACCGAAATATCATCAAAACCATTTATTGATTCCAGCATGTGAACATATATAAAATGTAAACCAGAAAACATTTATTCAATTCCATTTTAGGGTCCCCGACCCGCAATCACATGTAGAAATCAACTGGGCCCCTGGCCCGATTCCACAAGTTAACTGGGCCCCTGGCCCGATCCACATGTTAACTGGGCCCCTGGCCCGATTTCATAGTTCAACTGGGCCCCTGGCCCGATTTTACATTATTCAAGTTCGTAACCGTTTCATGAAATCATATCCAACCACATTTATGGAAATCAGTGAAAATCCAGAAAATCTCGGTTTACGTGCAAATACGTAATTCACCTCGAAATACGTGAAATCATTTTAAATTCACCGATATCCAAAGTAAATCATTTAATCATAATTATAAAAATCATAAAACAGTTATGCATGCATCGAATTTATGAAACCAATGTCCACTCACAGACCGTTTAACCGAGCGCCTCGATACGCGTGCCATAGGCCCTCCTGGGCCACACCACTATCACCGGGACTCCCAATCCTGTTCAAATCACAATAGAGGATTACTAACCTCACCATTAACATCCTATTTAAGTCCCGCAATTTTCCCGAATTTTTAACTATTTTTAAACTGGATTTAAAACCTTCGGACATCCCGAACAATAACGAAACGGTGTCCGATCGACACGAAACCAATTCCAAAATGTTCGTTACATTAAATAGGACAGAAGTCATGTTGACCTCACCTCGCAATTCGTGCCCACGCACCGTCACACGCCGCCGTGAGTGGCTGCGCGTGAAAGCCACGCGCCTGCTACAGTGACTGCTACAGTCACCATCCTCGCCCGTTTCTCTGGTAAACGGGTTGAAAAACCCGCGATAGGATCCGGTTCCAATCCTACCAATTCGACACTGATTCCAACAATTGAGCATTCAATTAGTTTCGTTATAGGTTCAATTAGGGTTGTGTAACAACAATTACTTGACACATTACCTAAATCCTCACGATCAAGGATGAACAATCGAAGGACCTCCGGCCACTGTTCATCATTCGAACTCCCTCAATTCCACACGATTTCCCCAAATTGATTCATCAAGAAGCTTCATTGATCTCAGGTAAACCTTTCCCCCCAACTCAATTGGATCAATTCGTGGCTCAAACTCCACGACTCAAACTCCATTCCTCGAAGAACAGCACTGTGCAACCATGGAAGTCTGCCAATTTCCAACGGTTTCTTCCAATTGATGGACCCAGAAGCACCGTGGGATCCATAGAAACATAATCCCCACATCAATTACACCATTTGATCGCTCCAAGATCACGACACAACCTCGATTTTCTTCCTCTGTCACCAAGCTCGTTCAGAGCCAAAACGGCACCAATTCCTCTCGTTTTTGATCTGGTTCCACTCGTCTCAACCTCAGGAAGCTAACTCGAGCTTCAATTCCACTCCTCACGGCTCAATTCATCCAATTCGATTTTTCCTCCCAAAAACCAAATTTTCGAATTCCAGCTCCCAGCTCACTCTCAAACTCCCGTGTTTACCCAGTTGAGTTAGCCTCAACAAGCACTCGATTTTGCCCTCAAAACCAGTTAGAGATGGCAGCTAACACTCTCCAATTTTCTTCCCAAATTTTACACGGTTTGAAGAACAAAGGAGATTAATGGTGGAATTAAAGATAATTAGGATTAATTAATTAATTAAACATCATAATTGTGTCTTCCCAAAAACATGGGATCTGGTTTAATGCCTGATTTTAGGGGATGAGTGACACTTGTCACTCATCCAAGTGTGTTCAGTCACCGGGTACTGTTCATTATAATATTATTATTTTAATCGGAGCCTCGGTTCGTAAATTCGTTTCCTTGACCATAACTTCGTCGTCGAATCTCCGATTTTGGCATGCCACCTGTCGTTGGATTCGTATCGACGATACCTACGTAACGGTCCTTGGCCCTCGTCCATCGGACCTCCCGGTCAAAAAGTCAACATTTGGCCCCTAATATGCCAAATTACGAAAATGCCCTTGCACTTCCGTACATCATAACTTTCACCACGAACGTCGGAATCGAACGTGCCGCCTGTCTATGAACTCGTGACGTCCCGAACTATGTCACGGTCATCGGTCAAAGTCCATTTGACCATCCGAAATAAAAGTCAACGTTTTGCCCACGACTAGGGGCAAAACGGTCATTTTGCACAATTCGTCCGAAATCACCCAACTAATCCCAGATTAGTAAATCATAATTAAATATTATTAAATCCCGCTATTCGGGACGGGTCGTTACAAATCCCAAATCCTGTCTAACAATATCATTATGGGTCACTAATGACTCAATTAATATCATAGTACTTTCCCATAATTTTCTGGGAATTAATTACGAATTAAAAAAAATATAAGCCTTCGGACCCTCGAAACAATATCGAAATGGTGTCCGATTGACTCGAAACCAACGCTAAAATGTTCGTTACATTGTACAGAATAAAAGTCGTGTTGACCTCACCTTGAGACTCGTGCCCACGTGCCCTCACGCGCCGCCGCAAGCGGTTGCGCGTGGGAGCCATGCGCCTGCACAGTAAAATGCTACAGTTGCCTTCCTCACCCGTTTCTTGCAAAATGGATCCCTGCAACCTGCGACGTGACCCGTTCAGTTCTTCATAAATTCTTCATTAATTTCTTCGATTCATTCACCTAATAGCATCGTTATGAGTCCAATTAAGGTTCTGTAATCTCAATTACTTGAGAACTTACCTCCATTCCTCAATTCGATATCGATTTCTCGAAGAACAATCAAGCTCTGTTCATCCACCGCAGTCCACCAATTCGACCCGTTTTCTTTCAATTAATTCATCAAAGAGCTTCGGGGGATTCTTCTAAACTGGTTTCCAATTCCAATTGTACCTTTTAACCCCTCCAATTACACGACTTAACCTTCAATTTCCCAGTTATCCGTCACGTATGTTTTAGGCCAAAACGATGCCAATTCTCTTCGTTCTTGACGAGTTCCTGATCGAAACAATCCCATAAGACTTAATCAAGGTTCAATTTCACTCATCACAGCCTACAAATTAAATTTCGAATTGTTGAAGCCTTAAACTTCCACGGTTTGGGCTTTCTAGCTTAAGGGTTATTTCTTTCCTTTCTTCCCTTATTCTCCCTCGTTTTCCTTTCTTAATTTCTCTCCCAATCTCAGTTTTGCACACTTAGGCCTATCCTTATCGAATTGATTGAAGATTGGATGAAGGGGCTTACGGTTTTGTTAGTGTTCATACACGTACAGGGCCACCAATCCATCCAATTTCAGTGACATGTGTCACTTACTGGCCAGCTAAGTCACCAAATGCTGCTACATCAAATAGCTCAGCCAAAATTACCATTTTACCCTTACCAAAAAATGACCAAAATGCCCCTCACTGTTCGAAACCCATAAATTTTTCATTCGGACTTTGATTGACGCATGCCGCTTGTCTACGGACTCAGCGTTGCGAGACCTATCCAACGGTACTTACGGAAAGTCTAAACAAGATCCCGGTCAAAAAGTCAACTTTTGCCCCCATAACTAAGGGCAAAATCGTCCTTTCCTTCCAATTTTTCAATTTTTCCTTTTTAGAATTTCTGGGTCGTCACAACCTTCCCCCCTTAAAGAATTTCGTCCTCGAAATTCAGATGTACCTTTCCAACAACAATCATGGAGACTTATTCACATCCATATAAACACCTCGGGTTCCCATATGAACCCTCGTTCATTCTACGCAACCATAATTACCTTTTCCATCTTTCCCCGCTCGTCCTGAGCCCTCATATCACATCATGACTCATCCCGAGTCCTAAACCAACTCCTAACTCCTAGTCCAAGCCCAATATCTCAACTCTTCTCGAGTCTGAATTCAACATCCACTATCCATGCCACCAGTGGCCTATCCGGTCACCTAGTAAACACCCATAGGCAAACCACATCCTATTCCGGATCTCCCAACACACACTAAACCATCTCATTCCGGGTTCAACTCACCTATTCATGCTGTATTGCTCACTACTCGGCTCAAGCATCATCTTGACCCATTCATCCTGGGCTCAACATGACAGGACCCATCCCAATCCCCCCGGGATTACCGTGGAATGTGCCCTGCTCCCGTCCAACAAGGGGTGTCAGACAAGGGATAACCAAGAGCTACTGCCCAAACGGGCCATCCAGAGTGCGCAAGGACCGATGAAGGAGGTGTGCAATGTCTCAGTCTCTGCTGCAATCGCATCCGTAATCAACCTGAAGGGCATTAAAACCAAAAGCTGTGAGTGGACAAAAGCCAATAAGTTTACCAAATACATTTATAAGACATTTATGCCCTCCAATAAAAACGTATGCATGCCACCAAAAACCAGTAACCAAAACGTTTGCTCAACCGAGCCATTAGGGCCTTAGCCCAAAAACCGTTAACCAAAAACCAAGTGTGGGAACTCAGCCCAAAACCGTGGAATACCACCACCATACATATTAAAACCATGTGGGTCACCACCCACTACCATAAATGAACATTAATTCATTAAAATCACACAATCATAAATCCACCCGGAAAGCCATTTCATTAATTCATATTTTACCATTACCATCACCAGCATCCCTGATGCTAGACGTCCCTGACGTCATGTCTCACGGTTTCATAAGCTACGCGTGCTGCCCGGGGTCTCTCCGGGTCCATATATCTGACATCCCTGATGTCTGACGTCCCTGACGTCAATCATAGCAATCCTGCTCCTGAGTCATCATACGGTCCGGCTGCTCCGTATAATGACCCCTCACAGGCAATGCACCGTGACTTCCCCAGTGTCCCAGACATCTGGAGGAGACCATCATATATCCTTGTATCCAGATGGTATATGGAAAACAGTTTTATTAAATCCTTTTATCACATTATTACCATTGGGCCCTGCCCGAAATTTCCATAAAACCACATAATACCATTTAGGGTCCCTGACCCAAAATCACCATTATAAAATATAGGGTCCCTGACCCGAAATCACATTTATTATCCAACTGGGCCTCATGCCCGATTTTATAAACCACTGGGCCCACGGCCCGATTTGTAAACCAACTGGGCCCGCAGCCCGACTTATAAACCCACTGGGCCCACGGCCCGAATTCACAAATCAACTGGGCCCCTGGCCCGATAATATAACTCAAATGGGTCTCAGCCCGATTTCATACCAACTGGGCCCCTGGCCCGATTTCATTAACCAACTGGGCCCCCGGCCCGATTCTCAAATGGACTCCAAGTCCGAAATTTCCAAAACAAGTGGGCCTCAAGCCCGAGTTCATATTTCCAATTTCAAAACCATTTCATCATATTATTTATTTAACCACAAGCACACAAAATCACAAATAAACCGTTAATCCCGATATACGTGAAATACGGAAAACACCTCGAAATACGTGCAACATATCCAAAATCAATGCTCACAAATACCATCATAGAAATCATGTATATAAACCATATAACACATTTAAGCATGCATAGGATTTATAAAACCAAAGTCCACTCACAGACCGTTTTAACCGTGTGCCTCGATACGCGTGCCACCGGCCCTCCCGGGCCACACCACTATCACCGGGACTCCCAATCCTGTCCAAATTACATTAGAGGGTCACTAACCTCATCATTAACATCCTATCAAAGTCCCGTAATTTTCCCAAATTTTTACTTATTTTTAAACTTAATTAAAAACCTTCGGACATCCCGAACACTATCGAGACGGTGTCCGATCGACACGAAACCGATTCCAAAATATCCGTTACATTAAATAGGACAGAAGTCATGTTGACCTCACCTCGAGATCCGTGCCCACGCGCCGTCACGCGCCGCCGTGAGTGGCTGCGCGTGAAGCTCACGCGCCTGCTACAGTGTCACCAGCCCAACCCGTTTGTCTGGTAAACGGGTCCAATTCACCCGCGACACAACCCGGTTCCAATCCTGTCAATTCGATCCTAAATCCTTCAATTGATCAATCCATTAGCTTCGTTTTAAGTCCAATTATAAGTCTGTAAACTCAATTACACAAATCCTTACCCAAATTCCCACGATTCGATGATGATCCACGAAGAACATCCGGTCACTGTTCAATCATGGGATTCCTTCAATCTCGATTGATTTCCCCAAATTGGTTCAACCAGAAGCATCAGTGGACCACGAGGAACAATTCCCCCACATCAATTTCGTCGTTTGATCAGTAAATGATCACGACTCAAGTATGAACACCGTCCACTGTGCAACCATGGAGTTTCATCGATCTCAGCCGGTTTCCTTCAATTGATGATCCCAGAAGCATCGTGGGATCATGAGAAATCATTTCCCCACAACAATTGAGTCAATCACAGCCCCAAACTCCACGACTCATGCTCGAAGTTCCTCACTGTTACCAAACCCGTTCAGAGCCAATTGGGCATGAATTCATCTCGTTCTTGATCTGAAACAACTCGTCTCAACCTCAGGAAGGTATTTCCAAGCTCCAAATCGATCATCACAGCTCAAATCTCAGTATTTGAATTTCCCTCCCAAAACCAAATTTTCGATTCTCAGCTTCATCTCTGCCTCTCGTGTTTCCCAGCCAAGTTAATCTCAATACTCTCTCAATTCCTCACACTCTGGTTCAGGAATGGAAGGAAATGGTGGACGAATTCGAACTCCCCCCATCTCTGCGTTTTGCTTGTACACGGGTAAGGACAGAAGAGAAATAAATGGAAAATAAAGGGTTTAATAATTAATTAAATATAATAAACATCATAATGATGTCTACCCCAAAACATGGAATCTGGTTTCAAGGGATGAGTGACACTTGTCACTCATCCAGGTGTGCTGAGTCAACGGTTACTATTCTATATTATAATATTATTTTAATCCCGGCCTCGGTTCGTTAGTTCGTTTCCTTGACCATAACGTCGTCGTCGGATCTCCGATTTCGGCATGCCGCCTGTCGTTGGATTCGTATCGACGATACCTACGTAACGGTCCTTGGCCCTCGCCCATCGGACCTCCCGGTCAAAAAGTCAACATTTGGCCCCTAATAAGCCAAATTACCAAATTGCCCCTCAACTTCCGAACACCATAACTTTTTCTACGAATGTCGGAATCGAACGTGCCACCTGTCTATGAACTCGTGACGTCCCGAACTACGTCACGGTCATCGGTCAAAGTCCGTTTGACCGCCCGAACCAAAAGTCAACATTTTGCCCACGACCAGGGGCAAAACGGTCATTTTGCACATTTTGTCCGATTCCGCCCTACTAACCACCGTTCAACCTCGCTAATCAAGATTAGTCACTAAACTAATCCCGGAATTCGGGACGGGTCGTTACACAACATGCCCAACACAAGTCCAAGATACACTACTTGACCCCAATCCACTGTCACACCTACTCCAGGCATTTCCTATACCCTCGTATCTCGTCTCATCACCCGGCCGCGCACAGGGCTCGCATCTTGGAGGCATGTCAAATCAATAACCCAATGCTCTAATACCAATTTGACACGACCCGTCCCAACTGGACTTTGATTGTAATGACTCATCCCGAATTATCGAGATTAATTAATAATTAATGACAAATTAGCGAGACTAATCGGGGATTAGACGAGGATTAATGGACGAGCAGGGCGAAATGACGATTTTGCCCTTGGAATAGACGAATCTTTGACTTTCCGTTCAGCCGGTCAAATGGACTTTGGTCGATGACTGTGACGTAATTTAGGACGTCACGAGTTCATAGGCAAGTGGCACGCCCGATTCCGACGTTCGAGGAAGAAGTTATGATTTTCGGAAATTCGAGGGTATTTTGGTAATTTGGTTGAAAGGGGGCAAATAGTTGACTTTTGACCCGGGAGGCCCGATGGCCGAGGGCCGAGGACCGTTATGTAGATCGATTCGATACAAATCCGTAGACAGGAGGCACGTCGAATTCGAACGTTCGACGGAAAAGTTACGGTTTACGGAAGTTTTGAGGAACTATTACACGAATTACGAGGTAAGTGCCAATTGACATGCATATCCCTATTTCCTCATTTTCTTATGTTTTCCCCAATCTCATCCCAAAAACCTTGAACCCAAATCCATATTTCTTTCCCAATTTGACTGTGTGTGAGGGCAGAGAGAGAGAAGGACTGAGGATGGTGGCTGGTAGCGGCCTGAGCCCCAGTGGACGGCGGAGGGACGATAAAACCGCGCAGGTATGTTTTCACGTTCAAAATCCAAATTTATGATTTGGACGTTAGGGGCTGTATTAGTTGGTTGGATAGTGTTTAAAAGGGTTGCAGGATGGTTTAGATAAGTTTTGGATGGTGGCTGGTGGCCGAACGTCGAGGGAGAGTGATCGGGAAAGTTGGACCGTGGGATTCAATTTGAACGGATCAGATTTTCATGGTTTTTCTTAGGTTTCTTCACACCATTAGGCTTCTAGGGATTAGATAGGAAGAATGGAATCGAAATGGAAAATATTGGACGAAAAATGAGGGAGGAAAATAGTTGAACCAGCTGCACAGGAAAACCTGTATGGAGGTTGAAGACGCTAGAACAGTGCACTAGCGCGTGAGCCATACGCGCAACCCCTTTGGGCGGCGCGTGGTGGGGATTTTAGGGAAGGTTCCAACATGTAATTTCATCTATTCGATGTAAGGAACATTTTGGGACTGATTTCGAGTCAATCGGACATCGTTTCGATATAGTTCGGGACATCCGAAGGTTTAGGTTTGCATTTAAAAATAGCTGAAAATTCTGGAAAATTACGAGGCTTTAGTGAGGGGTTACTTAAGTAGTTAGTAAACTTATATTACGATTTGGACAGGTTCGGAAATCCCGGTGACGACGATTGGCCCGGGAGAAGCTTATGGCACGCGTATCGAGGTGTCACTTCGGACGGTCTGTGAGTGGACCTTTCTTTCGAAATTGATGCATGCATAAATGTTTTATAATTGTTTTAGAACATGTTTTGTGATGTCATGAGTTCATTTGTTTGTGGTAGCCATGGATTTACGTATTTGCATGTATTTCGAGATTTCCGATTTTATACGATGCTTGTACGTGCTAGGTTTTCAATGATGATTTGATGAATTGGTTTTGGATTTGGAAATATGAACTCGGGCATGAGACCCATTTGAACTAAGGATTTAGGCCGAGGCCTGTGAAATTGATTTGAATCGGATTCGAGGAATCCTATTGAGATCAATCGGGTATGAGACCTAGTTGAAATATATTTGAGAAAGAAAGTATTTGAAAATGTATGAAACCCTCCATATGATTTATATGGTCTCCTCCAGACGTTGACCTGGAGAGTCACGATCCACATACCAGAGTGGGTATCCCCATAAGGATCCCGTTCCAAGAGTGGAAGCTATGATGTGGTCCCGGACCAGATTCCGGAGAGATGTTCGGATTAGATCCGAAGATAGAGCTTGGACTAGATGCAGAGATAGACCTCCCAGATGGAGAATTCCTAGGGGAAGACTCGGAGTGAGACCCCGAGTAGTGTGCACACTAGTATAGAGATGAAATCATGATATATATCGGGGATGTGTTCCTTAGGGGCTGTGTGCCCCGAGTTGGCATCTTCTCGGAGGTGCCGCGGATGGGTTATATGTATGAGTACGTATGAGGTTTATGGAAAGTGATTTGAGGCGGAGACCCCGTAATTGACATTTTGGAAATGGTTTGGGGCGGAGACCCCGTATGCTATGTTTTAGTATTTCATTGAGAATGGTTTTGGGCTGAGACCCACGTATGTTGATTTGGGTTGAGTTCCCACATATATTTATTGATGGTTTTAAGATTGTGATTTCGGGTCGGGGACGCAAATGGATTTATGGTTCATGACGGTTTATGGGGACTGGCATGAACCCTTGAAAGGTTTTTATGGTTCATGACGGTTTTTTTGGATCGGGCATGAACCCTTGAAAGATTTTGAGAATGTTTTCAAATGGATTTATGAACGTTTTGGTAAATGATTTTTGAATGCGTGCATATGCTTTTAATGAAGGGCATATAGATCTTTTATGAAGGGCATATAGGTCTTTTATGAAATATTTTATTAAAATATTATTTTTTTCACTCACAGTTTTCGTGGTTTTAATGCCCTTCAGGTTGATCGCGGATGCGGGCTGTAGTAGAGATCGAGATATCACACTCCTCCTTCTACGATCCTGGCGTACTCTGGAAGCCCCGATGAGGGCTAGAGATGGAATTTTCCCTAGTCTGAAACTTCGTGTCAGACAGGATTAGGCGCGTCCCACGTTAATCTTGGGGGATTTGGGACAGGTCCTAACAAAGTGGTATCAGAGCGTGGTTGGCTCAATTGATACTCATGGTACTCTGATACAAGTCGGTATCAGAGCGTGTTTTGCTCTCAGAGTATGCGCAGGTCGAGGATGTGATGTCTCTGAAGTTGTAACAGCCCGTCATCAACCTGATAGTTAGGGTATTAGTATGAGGATTCGATAGAATCGAACCTTAGTTAGATGGTGTTTGGCACGTGGTACGATAGTTTGAGGTTCGATTGACATTGGATGTCACGTATATCGAGGAAGTAGATCTCGAATAAGATTAGTATTCGTGTGAATCTAACGGCTTAGAGCCGTAGTGTTACTGGTGAGTAGGATCCAATGGACCGGTAGATACCGTATGATGACTTCCAAAGTCGAGACCGCTAGTCGGTTGTGTCATGTCGGATTGGAGAGTGTGCTACAGAGAGCAGTTGAGGTCATGGTTGACCCGAGTGAGATTCTTGGTAATAGGAATGTTTGACCCTATTTGGCATGTGTTGCCATGTTTCGGTGTGTCGAATCTTAGAGGGATGACGATTGGCAGGAAATGCCCGGAGTAGTGGTTGTGTGACGTGGTAGGATACGATTACGACGTGTAGCCGTGGTGCAGTGTTAGGCACCGTAGAGTTACGAGAGGATGAGATCCTCACAGTGTAGTTACTGGTTGTTCGGACACCATGATCGAAGTACGACGACTCTTCGGAGTCGTGAGCAAGGGATCGGTCAGGATGGTTAGGCTGCAGTGGGCAGCCGGGTTTGTGATAACCCTAGTAGGTGGCTGATTGGACAAGCTACCAGGAGAGTGGTACTTGTCGACCGGATCTTGAGTTGGACCGATCGATGGATGTTGCGTGTGGAGTGGTTGGTACATGCGGTGAGTCGGCTGCATGGATTTGGAGTCTCGATGGCAGACGTGCTGAGATTGGTCTGCCCGAGGTTGTGGCAGACACTGCTATCGATGGACGTAGTCGAGTTTTATCGAGTTGAATAGGCTCAGGTCCCCGTGACGATTGTGATGATAGGATTCTTCAGTCGTGACGATGATAGGAGGTGCGTGAGTAACGCATAATACGAGCATAGATTCTGGATTCGACTCAGTTATGGCTGAGTGCGATTACAGAATGAGACGCCGACGTTGGGTGTTGGCATACTTGCCACGTTACCTCTGTGAGGTGACTGTGACTAGTAGGATATACCTGGATGAGTGACAAGTGCCTTAGATATCCTTGGATGGATTACACGAGTGTGAGTGCTGGAGTTGATCCCATAGAGTTGGGACATACGAACCGGTATGCCGACGGGATAGTAGATGTGCCTAGAGTGGCGAGCATGTGAGTTCGGTGGGCACGGAGCGGGATAGAAAGGATCCCGAGTGGCTCAGTGCGAGGCACCACACTAGTTCCCTGATGATACGAGACTTGGGGCGTGAGTGTATGCCCAGGAGTAGTAACGTTAAAGGTTGAAATGCCTAGGTGGCATTTGGATGAGAAGATATAAATGGATAACATGAGTGACGTCACATGAAGTATGGGTTGGTTGTTCAGATATTGTAGTACACAGAGATTTGGCTTCAGATCACGATAGACGTTGCGATCTGTTTAGCCTACCGACCAATGTTAGTGGATTCCGACCAATTCTGTGAGTCAGAGTTGGATCAGAATGATTAAAGGTACGAGATACGAGTGTTGGAGGCCGTTTATACACATCCGTAAACAGTATACAAGGTTTAACCTTGAGTCGCGTGAATTTCACTCGGAATGAGTGTACCTACATAAACGGTATTCACGGACGCGTGGATGGTGTTCGGTTGAGCTGAGGACTTGAGAGTCCATTGCAGATTGGTTTTGGTTGACTACAGTTGACCATACCTCCTGAGTTGGGAACTTGGAAATTGTTTGCCTATAGGATGCGGGAATGCTCGTGTAATGAGTGAGCTCAGTAATTGGAAAAGAAGCATGTTTCCAACGTGTTTGGAACTTCAAAATCAAGAGAAGTTGTGACTGAGACGTTGAGAGGAGTACTTGATTTCGCATTGGAGATAGATATTCCGAGGTCACTGAGTGTGACTCTTTGGTAAATAGTGCTGAGTGCCGGAGGATGACATAAGATGAACCTTGATGTCATCATCTTGGATTCTCTTTGATTCGTCACTAGGTGGGACGACGAGGAGTGATATGACAACTAAAGTGTTCAAAGAAGGTGTAAGAACCGAACACCTAGGCTGTGGGTCAAATTTAATTAACTTGACGAGTAGATGGTGCTTAGCGTCACAGGATGTGACGAGTGAGTGTCCGAGGTGATGGATTGTTGTTCGCCTGATGACGGATGGTTGGGGTCCAAACCATGGTTGGAGTGCTAACGGTAGTACGCGGTTGGACGCTGCCTGAGTGCAGTCTGTGAGTAGGCCGAGTAAGGCCTTGATGATTGTTGTGATAGAGGTGCACTGTTGTGTTATACGCATTGGATGATAGGATTGGCCACGGTCAATCGGTATGTCGGGTTGAGAGTCCCGAGAGTATGGTAATGTTGTGGATTTGGATAGAGTCCTAGATGAACATGAATGGCGATCAGATTAGATCCGATAGTGACGGTTGGGGACTCGAGTGTGTCAAGATTTCAACATCAGTTGTTGAGTGACACGAGATAAGATATGTGGACTCGAGAAAGAGTCGAGATCAGAGTAGAGCAGCGAAGCACAGTGGAGCCGGGAGTTGTCGGCTGGTCACGAAGTCATGAAATATCGTGGTAATGGATTGATCGGTATCCAACGAGTTCAGATAGGTATGGATTGATGGGACTCTAAGGAGAGTCAGTATGTGCATAGGTTTGAGTATGGTCTACATGGTGGGATTCGTGCCATTGTGATGGCAGGATCGGGAGGACAATGTCGGATCGGAGACTGAGCAGTATGTCATCTTGGATGTATCAGCCCTTAGTGGGAATACGTAATTCAGCCCGACGATTGTAGGATGGAACGTGTTAGAATTAGACTGAAAAGCCGTTTGAATGGCAGTTTGGTATTGATGATGTCAAGACTGGTCCTAAATCCCCCGGGATTATCGTGGGACCCGCCTGATCCCGTTTGACACGAAGTGTCAGACTAGGGAAAATTCCATCTATAACCCTCGCCGGGGCTATCAGAGAACGTCAGGATCGTAGGAGGAGGGGAGCGATGTCTCGTCTGTGCTACAGCCCGCATTCACGATCAACTTGAAGGGCATTAAAACATCAAAAGTCGGGAGTGGACAAATATTTTAATTAAAAACATTTTCTCATAAAGACATTTATGCCCTTCATAAATACATACGCATGCATTCGAAATTCGTTTATCAAAACATTCATAAAACCATTTCATTTATCAAACATATTCTCAAAGCATTGAATACGGGGTCTCGCCCCAAATCACTTTCTAAATCATAAAACACAGGGCCACCGCCCTAAAATCACTTCCTTGTAAATCTCATACGTACTCGTACGTATAACCCATCTGAGGCACTTCCAAGAAGATGCCAACTCGGGGCATACAGCCCCTAGGGATCACATCCCCGATATAGTCACGATGACAAATCTATCTAGTGTGCACACTACTTGGGGTCTCACTCCGAGTCTTTCCCAGGAATCTCCATCTGGGAGGCTCAATCTCTGGATCTAGTCCGATCTCTCTCTCTGGATCTAGTCCACATATCTCTCCGGAATCTGGTCTGGGACCACAACAATATAAGTAACCACCACTCCTGGAACGGGATCCCTATGGGGATACCCACTCTGGTTTGTGGATCGTGACTCTCCAGGTCGACGCTGGAGGAGACCATATAAACGTATGAAGGGTTTTAATCATTTCAATATTTTCTTTCTTTCACAAAAATATTTCTCAACTGGGTCTCATACCCGATTCATTTCAACAGGATTCCTCGAATCCGATTCAAATCCATTTCACAGGCCTCGGCCTAAATCCACAGTTCAACAGGGTCTCATGCTCGAATTCTTCTTTCATAAACCGAACTGGGACTCAAGCCCGATTTCACAATCAACAGGGCCCTAAGCCCGAAACCATTACTCAACAGGACTTCACGTCCGATTTCACAACCAACGGGGCCTTAAGACTGATAACTCAACGAAATGGGTCTCAGGCCCGATATCATAAATCAAAGGGGCATCAAGCCCGATAGTACCATTAACTGGGCCTCAAACCCGAATCATAAACCCACTGGACTCTCGGTCCGATCGTGTAGCTCAAATGGACCCTAGATCCGATTCCTCGTCAAATCAAATGGACTCCAAGTCCGAGAGTTTGTAAATCAAATGGGTCTCATGCCCGATTTCATATTTCTAAATCCAAAACTCATTTATTAAACCCTCGTTGAAAACCTAGAACGTATATGCATCGTATAAAACCGGAAATCTCGAAATATATGTAAATACGTAAATCCTAGGCTACCACAAAAAAAATGCACTCATGGCATCATAAAATATATTCTAAAACAATTATAAAACATTTATGCATGCATCGAATTCATAAAACAAGTCCACTCACAGACCGTCCGAAGCTGCGCCTCGATACGCGTGCCATAACCGTCTCCCGGGTCAACCGTTGCCTCCGGGATTCCCGAACCTGTCCAAATTCATTTAGAGGGTTATTAACTACCTAAATAACCCTTCACTAAAGTCCCGTAATTTTCCAAAATTTCTAACTATTTTTAAACTCGAACCTAAACCTTCGGACAGCCCGAAACCTATCGAAACGATGTTCGATTGACACGAAACCAGTCCCAAAATGTTCGTTACATCGAATAGATGATTTCATATGTTGGAACTTCCCCCAAAGTAGTGAACACGTGCCCTCACGCGCCCAAGACAGGTTCTGCGCGTGGACCTCACGCTCCGGACTATTCATCTTCTTCCTCACGAAATCGACCAGTTCACTGTGCAGTCCGGTACAGCTGGACCGGCATGACCGGTTCGGCCCTCCTACTCCCTCATTTTTCGTCCAATCTTCTCCTTTTCAATCCCATTCTTCCTATTTTCAAGTTTCCTATCCGTTCAAATCCTTAAAAGTAACTAAAACCGTCCAAAACCTATGGTTCCAAAATGAACCTCATGGTTCAAGGTTCCCAAAACCTCCCATGGTGTCCTACAACCCCTAACCATCCTCAAAACCAGTCTAATACCTTCTTACCAACCCATTTAATTCAATAAAAACAACCAAAATGACCCATAATGCAAAAATCGAAAATTAACGACAAATGGGCTTAACCGAGCACGTTCTCGAGTTCTCCTCCTTCCAGCCGCCGTCCATGGTGGTTCTGGCCATCCAGGCCGGCCACCAACATCCTCAGTCCTCCTCTCACTCTCCTGGTTCCTTAGATGGCCATGGGTGAAGGTTTGGCTTGGATTGGTTTGGGTACAAGGATGAGATCGAGTGGTGTTTGTGAAGGCAAGGGAATTGGTCGATACATGAGTATAAAGGAAAGGCCAGTGGATGGGTGACACTTGTCACTCATCCATTGGGCAGGAATTAAATATCTGGGGCCCACTAGAATCCTAAAGTTAACTCGTTTCGTAATTCGTGCAATAGTACCCTTAAACTTTCGTGAACCGTAACTTCGCCGTCGAACGTCCAAATTCGACGTGCCGCCTGTCTATGGATTCGTATTGTCTTGATCTACGTAACCGCTTTCGGCCCTCGGCCATCAGACTTCCTGGGTCAAAAGTCAACTTTTGGTCCAAATTACCAAAATGCCCTTGAACTTCCGAACGTCATAACTTTTTTCTCGAATTTCGGAATCGAGCGTACCACCTGTCTATGAACTCGTGACGTCACGACCTACGTCACGGTTATCGGCCAAATTCCATTTGACAACCTAAAGGAAAGGTCAATGATTCGCCCATTCTAGGGGCAAAATCGTCATTTCGCCCGGACGTCCGCTAATCCTCGTCTAATATCTGATTAGTCTCGCTAATCCGTAATTAATCCTTAATTAATCTCGCTAATTCGGGACAGGTATTCACAGCTGACCTATCAAAGTGAGTGACAGGTGAGATCGACAAGTGTCGACGTTTTGTCTCGAGTGAGACTTACGAGCCGACGTGATGACTCTCACGAGTCGACGATCGGAACGCTGTTGATAAGAGTGAAGTCGGAGCTTGGGAAGCTCTAGTGACGGTTCGTACCGATGAGTATGGTATGTGTGCTGAACGTGTACTATTACACAGGTATTCTCGTGTGGGTGCAATGACCTGAGTAAAAAGGACATGATTGGATTCCACAATTTGGTTGTGGAATAGGGTCGATTTGAATTTCGAGGATGAAATTAGTTAAGGGGGAAGATTGTAACGATCCGTCCCGAATTATCGAGATTAATTAAGAATTAATGACGGATACCGAGACTAATCGGGGATTAGACGAGGATTAACGGACGAGGAGGGTGAAATGACGATTTTGCACTTGGAATGGGCGAATCGTTGACTTTTTGTTCAGGTGGTCAAATGGACTTTGGCCGATGATTATGACCTAGTTTGGGACGTCACGAGTTCATAGACAGGTGGCACGCCCGATTCCGACATTTGAGGACGAAGTTATGATTTTCAGAAGTTCGATGGTATTTTGGTAATTTGGTTGAAAGGGGGCAAATAGTTGACTTTTGACCCGGGAGGTCTGATGGCCGAGGGTCGAGGATCGTTACGTAGATCGAGTCGATCTAAATCCGTAAACAAGCAGCACGTTGAATTCGGACGTTCGACGAAAAAGTTACGGTTCACGGAAGTTCCAAGGAACTATTGCACGAATTACGAGGCAAGTGCCAATTGCCATTAATGGGCCCTAGATATTTTGTTTCTGGCCCAATGGATGAGTGACAAGTGTAACTCATCCATTGCCCAGTATGATTACATACATGCATATCCCCATTTCCTCATTTTCTTATGTTTGCTCCGATCTCATCCCAAAAACCTTGAACCCAAATCCACAGTTCTTTCCCCATTCGACCGTGTGTGAGGGCAGAGTGAGAGAAGGACTGAGGATGGTGGCTGGGAGCGGCCTGAGCAGCCATGGATGGCGGAGGGACGGAAAAACCGCGCAGGTATGTTTTCACGTTCAAAATCCAACTTTATGATTTGGACGTTAGGGACTGTATTAGTTGGTTGGATAGTGTTTAATATGGTTGTAGGATGGTTTAGAGAAGGTTTGGACGGTGGCTGGTGGCTGGACGTCGCGGGAGAGTGATCAGGAAAGTTGGACCGTGGGATTCAATTTGAACGGGTCGGATTTTCATGGTTTTTCCTAGGGTTCTTCACACCATTAGACTTTTAGGGATTAGATAGGAAGAATGGAATCGAAAAGGAAAAGATTGGACAAAAAATGAGGGAGGAAAATGGCTGAACCAGCCATGCCGGTTCGGCTAGACCAACCGCACAGGAAAACCGGTTTGGAGCGGTTTGGAGGTTGAAGACGCTGGAACAGTGCACTGGCGCGTGAGCCACACATGCAGCCCCTTTGGGTGGCGCGTGGTACGGATTTTGGGGAAGGTTCCAACATGTAATTTCATTTATTCGATGTAACGAACATTTTGGGACTGGTTTCGAGTCAATCAGACATCGTTTCGATATAGTTCAGGACGTCTGAAGGTTTAGGTTCGCATTTAAAAATAGCTAAAAATTTCAGAAAATTACGGGGCTTTAGTGAGGGGTTATTTAAGTAGTTAGTAACCTTTTATTACGATTTGGATAGGTTCGGGAATCCCAGAGATGATGATTGGTCTGGGAGAAGCTTATGGCACGCGTATCGAGGCGCAACTTCAGACGGTCTGTGAGTGGACCTTTCTTTCGAAATTGATGCATGCATACATGTTTTATAATTGTTTTAGAACATGTTTTGTGATGCCATGAGTGCATTTGTTTGTGGTAGCCTAGGATTTACGTATTTGCACGTATTTCGAGATTTTCAATTTTATACGATGCTTGTACGTGCTAGGTTTTCAATGATGATTTGATTAATTGGTTTTGGATTTGGAAATATGAACTCAAGCATGAGACCCATTTGAACTGAGGATTTAGGCCGAGGCCTGTGAAATTGCTTTGAATCGGATTCAAGGAATCCTATTGAGATCAATCGGGTATAAGACCCAGTTGAAATATATTTGAGAAAGAAAGTATTTGAAAATGTATGAAACTCTCCATATGATTTATATGGTTTCCTCTAGACGTCGACCTGGAGAGCCACGATCCACAGACCAGAATAGGTATCCCCATAGGGATCCCGTTCCAGGAGTGGAAGTTATGATGTGGTCCCGGACCAGATTCCGGAGAGATGTTCGAACTAGATCCGGAGATAGAGCTCGGACTAGATGTAGAGATAGAGCCTCTCAGATGGAGAATTCCTGGGGGAAGGCTCGGAGTGAGACCCCATATTCTATGTTTTAGTATTTCACTGAGAATGGTTTTGGGCTGAGACCCACGTATGTTGATTTGAGCTGAGTTCCCACCTGTATTGATTTATGGTCTTAAGATTGTGATTTCGAGTCGGGGACCCAAATGGATTTGTGGTTAATGACGGTTTATGGGGACCGGCATGAACCCTTGAAAGGTTTTTACGGTTCATGACGGTTTATTGGGACCGGGCATGAACCCTTGAAAGGTTTTGAGATTGTTTTCAAATGGTTTTTATGAACGTTTTGGTATGATTTTAGTGAAGGTCATAAAAGTCTTTTTATGAAATTTTTTATTAAAATATTATTTTTTCCACTCATAGTTTTCGTGGTTATAATGCCCTTCAGGTTGATCGCGGATGCGGGATGTACTCTGGAAGCCCCGATGAGGGCTAGAGAAGGAATTTTCCTTGGTATGACACTTCGTGTTAGAAGGGATCAGGCACGTCCCACATTAATCCCGGGGGATTTGGGACGGGTCCTAAAATTGATAACTGTACCTGGTCCTGCTCCCGTCTGACAAGTCCACTGAAGTCCCGAAACTACCCTCAACACATGTCAAACAAGAGATAACTGCACTGATTTTCGCTCATGCCTCCGACTCTCGATTAGCCCCGAACGTCATGTCACAATCTGTAGGGTCATAAAAACATAAAACGTGTGAGTGGACAAAAATAATAGCCTTTGAAAATACATTTCAAATAGACCATTTTCTCTTCCAGTTTATCAAACCATGCATGCATAGGGTAAAACATATGAATAACCATCACCGACTTTCCAGTCAAATCACATGAAAAGTATCAAATCTCGGCTCTCAAGCCAAACACATGAAAACACTAACCTGGCCACAAAGACCAAAACCCGTACTCATTACCAGTACGAAAAGAATCAAAATCAAATCAACATCAAACAACACTACTCACAAGTGCACAATCAATCACACAATTATATCCGCACTACGCGTAGGCCAACTCGGGAACTGCACTCATGCACCATCCGAGTCATGTCTGGGAACTGCACACGCACCATCTAGACGTACCACATACTCAGGGACCGCACTCACGTAACATCCGAGTCACGTCTAAGAACTACACTTGCACCATCCAGACATGTTCCAGTCTCCACAATCACAAACACAATCCGCAATCACAAACACATATCCCCCGAGCTCCGGTCGTCTGGGTAATCCCCTAGCTTCGATCATCTAGGCACTCACAATCACAATGAAAACCATCCCGGGATTACATCCCAAAACATTTTATTCAAATCCTTGACTTCAAACCAAGTCAAAATCATTCCCGACAGGGTCTCAAGCCCAAATGTCATTTACACGTAAATCAGTAAAATCTCATTTGAAAATATTAAAATAATCTAAAAATCATCCTTGACTCACCAACTGCGTCAAAATATCCTTTTTGAAACCTTTTTGACTCTAGGCCTAGCCCAAAACATCATTTGCACATTCCTCGTAAAACGTGCCCAAAAGACCGATTAAAATAATCATTAATCACAATTAATCAAGCCAAATCACCATGACATCATTGCAAACCAAATCATGCAATCAATTATGTAAAACAATTAACTATGCATGCATAATAGTTTATAAAACAAACGTTCACTCACACACCGTCTAAATCGCTCAATTGTGAGCTGCACGCCTTTCCGTAATTTCCGAAAATCCCGAATCCTGTCAAACAACATCATTATGGGTCACTAATGACTCAATTAATATCATATTACTTTCCCATAATTTTTCGGGAATTAATTATGAATTAAAAATGTAATATAAGCCTTCGGACCCTTGAAACAATATCGAAATGGTGTCCGATTGACTCGAAACTAACGCTAAAATGTTCGTTACATTGTATAGAATAAAAGTCATGTTGACCTCACCTTGAGACTCGTGCCCACGCTCCCTCACGCGCCGCCGCAAGCGGTTGCGCATGGGAGCCACGCGCCTGCACAGTAAAATGCTACAGTTGCCTTCCTCACATGTTTCCTGCAAAATGGATCCCTGCAAACTGCGACATGACCCGTTCAGTTCTTCATAAATTCTTCATTAATTTCTTCGATTCATTCACCTAATAGCATCGTTATGAGTCCAATTAAGGTTCTGTAATCTCAGTTACTTGAGAACTTACCTCCATTCCTCAACTTGATATCGATTTCTCGAAGAACAATCGAGCTCTGTTCATCCACCGCAATCCACCAATTCGACCAGTTTTCTTTCAATTAATTCATCAAAGAGTTTCGTGGGATTCTTCTAAACTGGTTTCCAATTCCAATTGCACCCTTCAACCCCTCCAATTACACGACTCAACCTTCAATTTCCCAGTTATCCGTCAAGTATGTTCTAGGCCAAAACAATGTCAATTCTCTTCGTTCTTGAGGAGTTCCTGATCGAAACAATCCCAGAAGACTTAATCAAGGTTCAATTTCACTCATCACAGCCTACAAATTAAATTTCGAATTGTTGAAACCTTAAACTTCCACGCTTTAGGCTTTCGGGTTTAAGGGTTATTTCTTTCCTTTCTTCCCTTATTCTCCCTCGTTTTCCTTCTTAATTTCTCCCCCAATCTCAAATTTGCACACTTAGGCCTATCTTTATCGAATTGATTGAAGATTGGATGAAGGGGCTTACGGTTTTGTTAGTGTCATACACATATAGGGCCACCAATCCATCCAATTTCAGTGACATGTGTCACTTACTGGCCAGCTAAGTCACTAAATGCTGCTACATCAAATAGCCCAGCCAAAATTACCATTTTACCTTTACCAACAAAATGACCAAAATGCCCCTCACCGTTCGAGACCCATAACTTTTCCATTCGGACTCCGATTGATGCATGCCACCTGTCTATGGATTCAGCGTCGCTAGGCCTATCCAACGATACTTACGAAAAGTCCAAACAAGGTCTCGGTGAAAAAGTCAACTTTTGCCCCCCCATAACTAGGGGCAAAATTGTCATTTCCTTCCAATTTTTCAACTTTTCCTTTTTCAAATTTCTGGGTCGTCACAATCTATGAACACTGATGTAAAATTTTTTAACAATAAGATGAATTGCAACTATATTAGAATAATTTGAGAGTAATGCAGAACAATTTAAGAAGTTTTGAAGGGAAAGATAAAATGAAAATATATAAAGAATTCCAAAAATCAAGCAATATCTTGGTAATAACATAAAGCAATATCCACAATTCCATAAATCTATCAAAATCTATCAAGAAGTCACCTTTCCATCATAAAACTTTGTTGAAAGCCACAAAATCCCTACATATCTACATATCTATAGAAGAACTAAAGCAACATAACAACAGAAGAATTAAAGCCTTTTTGGAGCACAAATCCTTTACTGTTTGACTAAGATAGTATATTAGAGCCTTTACTGAACATATAAGTTTGATAGACAAACCTAGAATTAATTGATTAAAATCACAAAACCTGATATCATTGATGCATATATTATCTTGAAGAATAATGGCTTTGATTTATTTACGTAATTCCAGGAAACCCAGAAGAATTCTTTTTCATAGGTTTTGTTGTTCTACTATTTGTCCTAATGTATATTAGGTTTCTCTATAGTTTTACCTGAATAGAGACAACAAACATGCAAATTAAATCAACTATCAAGCAAGCACTAAACAAAGTAAATCAAACACTAACAAAAAACTTTCACGAAACAGGACAATCAACTATCAAGCACTAAATCAACTATCAACTATCAAGCGCTAAATCAACTATCAACTATCAACTATCAACTATCAATAAATCAACAATCAACTATCAAGCACTAATTCAACTATCAACTATCAAGCACTAAATCAACTATTAGGTTTCTCTATCAACTATCAAAAAATCAAATCAACTATCAATAATTATTTTTCATGTATATTAGGTTTCTCCTAAACGATATATATATATATATATATATATATTTAAACAGATCTAGAATATGAGCATGCATTTTGAAGCCGATTAACTTTACATACATTATTTTGGAAATATAATGAAGATTAATGATTATCAGTTTGAAATCTTCGTAGGAATGTGTGAAAATTCCATTTTTGGGGAACTCATGGGACGGTGTGGTTGCAATATATAAATTATAAAAAGCCCTAAACAAATTGAAAAGAAAATTTATTGAACAAAAAATAAATAAAAACTTACCTAAAAAATCACCGAAAACCAAATCCAACTTTTTCCTCCTGTTCAATCCTTCCAAAAAAGCAACATCCAAATCAATAAACCTATCAAACAAAAATCAACTTGCTAGTCAAGACAAATAAAAAACGAAATTGTATATGTATATACCGTTCAATAACAAAAATCAGCATCGTTAATTAGTCTATAATTTCTACATAACTCATAACCCAAAAGATAATATATTTACATGAAGAAACCAAAACGTATTCGCAACCCCAACATATAAATCTTCATTAGGTTATTAAGAAAAATTGATTATGACGTATGAAACCCTAACATATAAATGCACAAAAAAAAAATACAACAACACTAATGATATGCCTGGAGAATTAGAGTAGAGAAAATGCAGTATACCAGCAGGGATGGTCAAATAAGTTTTTTTGAAGGTGTGAGTAAACCCTTACCCTACATGGGTACAAATGAGTTTTATACCTATTCAGACCCATTCTCAATTTTTGAGGATTTACCCAAACCCTACCCATTGGGTAATGGGTACCCATGACATTTTACATTTATGTTCTACTTTCAATTTTTTTTTCCTTGTATTTCATTTTGTTTTAACTTCTAATTTTTTATACCTTTCAATTTTTTTTGCTTTTCATTTTTCTTTTTACTTTTCATTTTTCTTTTACTTTTATTTTATTTTATTTTATTTTTTACTTTCACTTGTCTTCAACTTTTTATTTTTAACTTCTAATATTTTTTCCTTTCAATTTCGTTTGTTTGTTTGTTTTGTTTTTTGCTTTTCATTTTTTTCAAATCCTCTCAATTTTTATTAGAGTTTCTGTTACAATCCGTCTTGAAATTTAAAGTGAGAATTAGTAAATGACCAATTTACCCTTCTATCCTTAATTATCAAAATTTTTCGAGTTGATCAAGACTAGTGAATGAATTATTTGAGAATTTGACTTCAAAAACTTTCCAATTAAATGAAGAATGAGTAATAAATGTCGAAATGAAATTCAAAACTTGAAAAAAAAAATCATTAAAAATTTTATTATAAACAATTTTTAAGAATTTATAAAACTCCCTTTAAATTATTTCATGGTTGTGAAATCTTAAAAAATTTATAGTTTACTTTGATTTTTGTTAAATCATTTAAAATGAATTATTTAAGTTCTTAAAAAAAATTGATGTTAATATAAATTCGTAACATTTTTGTGTATAATTTTTTTGATGAAAGATGAAATAACTGATATTTAATTGAAATAAAGTAATTTTAAATAATAATACCTAATAAATAATAATAATAGTAAGAATAGAAAGAAAAAAAAAATTAGTAAAGGGAATAAAATGTTAAAAATTCATAGATAATTTGAAGAATAGATAAAGAATATACTTTGAATTTAATGGGTATTAAATACCCTCAATACCCATGGGTAAACCCTTGCCCTACCCATTAGATGATGGGTAAATTTTTACCCATCTAATTTCTACCCATTTCAACAATACCCATGGGTACCCATGCCCATGGATAATTATGCCCATCCCTATATACCAGTCGGAACTATCCGTTGAAGGTTAAGCTGCTTCGATAGGTGGATGTCCAAAGCGTATGTTTCTGCGGTGACTCTTGATCTCCAGCCCTTTGTTTCCGTATTAGGGGTGTCACTACTCTCTGTTCTCACTAATATACATTAGTTTTCTCATGGTGGATAAATCACCCAGAAATGAAATCAAGAATCTATAAACAATAATTAATCAAATTGAAACACGAAGAACAACTGACATAATAAGATATATAGAAAAAAAACAATAGCATATACTTGATAAACTGCTGAATCTCTTGATGGAAAGTTTCAGGACCCGCCCCCAATCCCCCTGGATTAAGGGCTAAATCATGCTCCCGTCTAACTTACGAGTGACACGAAGGCTAAACTGACATCCAACCTTCATGTGACACGTAAGTCGAACAAGGGATTCTTGACTAAACCACTCAAAATTTCTGGATTTCCTAGAGCACGCAGACTCTACTGTGGATCGCGTATGTGATGCCTCCGTCTTTCTCTCGACCAACAGCCCGCACCGCAACAATCTGGAGGGTATCGAAAACACAAAAAGACTGTGAGTGGACAAAAATAAAGTATAAGTTAAAAGACAGTTGATTAAAACAATTACATTTATACCCTCCATTTAAAAACCAATGCATGCATATAAAATTCATTCCAAAAAACCATTTCCTATCCAAAACCATTAATGAAAAACCAGAATCATTCTTTTCTCAAATCCGCAATTCAAATCTAGGGCCTCAGCCCAAAATCACAAATCAATCTCAAGTACGGGAACTCAGCCCCAAAACTCATCAAAACCAAATCATCCGGGCTATTTCCTAGGACATTTGAAAACTAGTGAAAAACCAGTGAAAAACATCATCATGCGAGTATGGTGGATCTTAAGTGCGCCCGAGTCTTTAAACTCAAAACCATGCATAATAATCAGGCATTCCCGGGCTATCAACGAGTCTTTAAAATCAAAACACAATCACAGGCCTCGGGGGGTATCACAATCACCGAGTCTTTAAACTCAAAACATATACTGAGTCTTTAAACTCAAAACATATCAATCCAGGTCCCTCCCCCCGTCAATCAACCGAGTCATTAAACTCAAAACCAGATCCATCGGTTTTTCTTTTCTTTTTTCGGGTCTTTAAACCCAAAACCATTTTTCAATCAACAGTGAAAACCATCGGAAATCCTTATTTGAATTCGCAACAATGATTCCGTAAGCTAGCATCCGGAACCATCATCTCGAACCCAAATCCAGACTTCCTTTCCAAGTGTCAAAACGAATTCCGAAATCTCATTTCCAAAATCCTTTTCAAATCATCGAAATAAAATCATATTTTAAATCCCGAAATCAAATCATTAAAATCATGATCAAATCACAAGATCATTCGAAATTTAGTAAAACGTGCAATTACGTTATAATCTCGAAATTCGTGCAAAACCGTAAACCATCAAGGTCATAAATCAAATCATAGAATCACATTTAGAAAACATACAAAAATATATATGCATGCATCATAAGTTCGAAAGCAAAGTTCACTTACAGACCATAGCGTCGTCGCCTCGATACTCGTGCACCTATGCCGTTCCCTGCCAATCCACTATCACCGGCTTTCCCGAACCTGTCCAAATCTCATAATAAGGTCACTAACTACTTCATTATGCTTCTACTAAGGCCTCGTAATTTTCTCGAATTTTTAACTATTTTTAACCGAGCCCTAAAACCTTCGGACATCCCGAAACATATCGAGACGATGTCCGATCGACTCGAAACTAGCGCCAAAATGTTCGCTACATCGAATACTTTAAAAGTCGTGTTGGAACCTTCCTCAAACGACGTGGCACACGCCCATACGCGCCGCCTGAAGTGGATGCACATGGGCCTCACACGCCTAAGTTACTGTTCATCGTCTTCCTCAGTCGACCGATCTGAACCGGTCTGTAAATCCGGTCCAACTGTTGAACCGGTGTGAGCGGTTTTTAGCAATTTCAATACATTTTTCATTCCTAATTAATCTAAAAGGTTTGTCCCTTCATTTCCAATAATTCCATATAGTTAATTCGTGAAAACTGGAGCTAGAGATTACCTCCCAAACTGATGAGTAAACCAGTCCCTGTCTTCCTTAAGTTGCCACGATTCCGACCACCAACTTCCTCGTTTTTTATCTTAAACGCCTTTTGGCATTCCTAGAAACATAGCAAGTTGATCAGGACCTCACAACAACCCCCGAATTTCGTCTTACCATTTTTTTTTATCAAAACAGGGCAATTACGGGGTTGTAGCCATACCTCCGTCGTCAAGCCCCTCCGTAGGTACCAACGACATCGTCTCACCTTCCTGATCACTTCCTGATCAATTAGAACCGTCAGTAGTGGCCTAAGCTGAAAATCCAATTTCGAATTCAAACGCAGAACTTACGGTTTCTTCCTCCGTTCGTCTCCACCGTGCACGACGGCTAGCCACGACATCACCTCCACAATCCACATCATATATCTTCTTGTTTTTGTTCACACAACACGACCAATTAAGGCTAGCTGAGGGGGAAGTTTGAATCCTCACAAGCTGGGTCTCTGTTTTCTGTTCTTCATCGACACATACGCACGACCCACGACCGTTTAAACCAAGTTAAGACGGTGGCTGAGGGTTCTACCACCATCCAGACCCAGCCACGCGTCACAATTCCGAGACCTCATCTCCAAATAACAGCCAAGTGTCCACTTCTCTGTGGTTAGAACTCCCCAGATCAGCCAAGTGTCCTGATATCACTGGGCACACATTCCAAGGTAGCCAAATAACCATTTTATCCCTGCCATGCAAAATTACCATTTTGCCCTTCGTATTCCTAGACCCGTAACTCCGTCATCCGAACTCCAATTGTCTCATGCCGCCTGTCGTTGTACTCAGAGAATCGAGACCTATCTAACGGTCCTCGAAATACGTGGAAATTCCTTGTCGTCCAAAAAGTCATCCTTTTGCCCCTATTTGACCAAATTACCAAAGTACCCTCGAACTTCCGAACGTCATAACTTCCTCCTCGGATGTCAGAATCGAACGTACCACCTGTCTATGAACTCGTGACGTCCCGAACTACGTTACGGTCATCGGTCAAAGTCCATTTGACAGCCGGAACTAAAAGTCAACATTTTTGCCCATTCTAGGGGCAAAATCGTCATTTCACGCCGTCCGTCCAAATGCCTCCAAATAAACACCGATTAACTTCACTAATACATCATTAACAACTAATCTAATCCCGATTTCCGGAACGGGTCGTTACAGGAAGAGCTGAAGAGAGATTTAGAGGAAAGATTTGGAGCGGGTAAAATTTAGGGTTTCGGATTTGGGTTTAACAACGAATGAGATCTTGAGATTGGGGTTGTAGCCCACTGTTGAAACCTCCGGTTAAATTGTAGGATGCTAACCTATTGTAGGAGGCCGCACAGGTGCAAGCAGTGAAGAGACAAGGATGGGCGGAGGAAGAGGATGCGCGAAGAAGATGAAACACGGAAAGGAAATGGCTTCATCCCAAAAAAAAAAAAAGCGAAGGGTGATTGTAAAGAAGCAACATGGCTAATTTTGTCAAATTTAACCAATTAATGGGGTATTTAAGGAAATCCACTATTTATTGAAATAACAGTGAAAATGGCGAGAACACTGTACATGAACAGTGAATCCCTACTTGGGCTTTAGTATAGATATAAATGTCTTTTCAAAAAATATTTCAGATTTTATCAAATTATTATGGGTCTACTTTGATAATTATTTTGGAAAAATATTAAGAAAACGCTCGCACAAGGTGAACCATAATTATAAAATATAGAAAGAAATGATGACTTGATCTGGGATTCCAGAAGATAATATTAAAGAATGGGAATTTTCTTGGTTAAACAAAGAATTGGGATTTGACTTCCAGTTAATTAATAGATTCAAGATTCTTTAAAAGAAAAGGCAGACTTGTGGCCCAAGGCAGCCGAATTTCCCCGAAATTGTTGCGGACGGTAGCTAGGGGGAGAGTCAGGGTCTCCAATCACATATGTCAAGCTCTAACTAATTAAGTCATACACATAAAAAAGAAAAAAAAAGAAAGACTTGAAACTAATTAAGCATAATTAAGTTGGGATAACTAGTGTTAGAAGAGAAGGATGAGTGCACCAACAGGATGGGAGAAAGTGACGAGCTTCAAATTCAATCTTTACAATTAGAATATTTGGATTTTTTTTAATGTTCTTTTATGTCATGATCAATTCCTTCCGTTTTCTTTTTAATTTTTAATTTCCACTTTCTATATTTGAGATTTGAGATTCTTTAAAAGAAAAGGCAGACTTGTGGCCCAAGGCGGCCGAATTTCCCAGAAATTGTTGCGGACGGTAGCTAGGGGGAGAGTCAGGGTCTCCAATCACATATGTCAAGCTCTAACTAATTAAGTCGTACACATAAAAAAGAAAAAAAAAGAAAGACTTGCAACTAATTAAGCATAATTAAGTTGGGATAAGTAGTGTTAGAAGAGAAGGATGAGTGCAACAGGATGGGAGAAAGTGACGAGCTTCAAATTCAATCTTTACAATTAGAATATTTGGATTTTTTTTAATGTTCTTTTATGTCATGATCAATTCCTTCCGTTTTCTTTTTAATTTTTAATTTCCACTTTCTATATTTGAGATTTGTAAAATATAAAAGAGATAGCAGAAATGAAAAAAAAATAGTGATACTGAAAAAAAGGAAATAAATAAAGAAAAATGAAAGAGAAATCAAAATTCGTTCATTGCTTTCACCATTCCATCCCATGGAACCATAATTCGTTCAAAAACTATGGAGCCATCATGTGATTCATAATTTACGTAATGGTTATTCCGCTCTTCAGATATCTCATAATTATTCTCATAATTGCTTTTCAGTTTTCTATCTATGGTTAAACTAATTTAAGTATCAAAGCGTTTTTGGTTGAATATCTCATCTCGAAATTCAGCCTTGACTTCAGTTGTCATGTGTACAGATTGAATAGCAATAGCTGATACTTTCATTGAAAAGCCAAGTTAAGAAATTCTCAACGGATGCTTTTTAATTCACTTTTTTTTATCAAATTATTATTTTTTAATTCTTCGTTCTTCGAAAAAACTTTGAACGATGGCAAAAACAAAACGATCAGCAAGATTTTGGATTCACCAGCCTTTTGACTCGCACTCATGGTTCAGCCCACCAACCAGCTTGAATCACCGCGAGCACGTTGGCCAAGTAATTGGACCTAGCCACACCACCGTCTGCTTGGGATCGACGTAGCTTAGCTACCTAATGCACTTGGGCATCCACTTATAGCAATGTCCGGCCTTGGTGCACTAACTCTGGAACTAGAGTTCAACCCTATGCAATTTCAGCGTATTGATGTGAGGTTTGTTGGTGAAGCATCCCTCAATGCTACAAGTTGGAAACCGACAAGTGTAGATTTAGGAATTATCCTAGAAGAGCTTCGTCTAATCAAAGGAAAAAATTGTGAAAGTTAGTTGGGAAGAGATGATTCGATTTTCTAGGGTAAAAAAATCGAATTTCTAGTATTCGGGTCGTTTTGACTCGCGATCAAACCCAACCATATCTCAGCCATTTTGCATCCATTTTTGTCGTACCAAAGATCAAAGTTTACCTAAACTAACTAAGGAATTGATCTATGTAATCAAAAGGGAAAAATACTCACAAGAACTCACCGTTCGATCCTTGGTATCCCTCGGCCATGGCGTCCAGGAGTTGCTCCACTGCTTTCATGCGACCAGAGCCATTCATCCTCAGTTCAGGAGGGTCGCACGACCATTAGGGGCGTACTAGTGCACACATAGGGTCGTCTCTTGGTCCTGAATTGGAAAACTAGATAAGGCGACTTCACGGGTTCCACCACTATCTTCAATATTTTCTCCTCTGTTCAAGCCCTAATTCTCACCCATTTCTCCATTTTCCCCTTCTTTCTCTCACTCTTTTACTTCCTCCCTGTGTTTTCCCAATTCATTTTACCCTTCCTTTCATTTTTTCCTTCATGCTTCATTTTCAATCTTCCTCCACCACCTCCCCCAAACCCAGCCAAGCGCACATGTTTATACATGGAAGGGAAGTCGGTGGGTGGCTGCTAATAAGAAGAAAAGAAGGTTCTGGATGACCTTAGACTCCCACATGTGAAATTACAAATTTGCCCTTCCAAGAAAATTTACCAAAATACCCCTAGGCCATTTTTGGCCTATTCCGAACTCACACTATCTCCAATTTCAATGTTCTACTAATCTACAGACTCAGAATAATGAGATATATAAGATGGTATTCACGGAATCAAAAGTCGCTCAAATCAAAAAGTCAACCTTTTGCCTTCTTAGGGGCAAAATTGTCATTTTCCTCATCTCTCCAAACTTCCATTTTCTTTAAGATCCGGGGTGTTACAATCTCCCCGCCTTAACAAAATTTCATCATCAAAATTTTCAGTTCATATATGAACTTAAATGCCATAACTACTGGATATATTTTATTAATATTCAGAATCTTTATGTAGTTAGGTTTTGAACATATCAGGGAGGTAACAACCAATGAATTATTCCCCAATTATACCAAAAGTATGAAATCATCAATTTGGCTATCACCAGTACGCCATTGTTTATCACGTTTGGGTTATCACTAGTCAATCTTCAATACATGGATATACAATTATTAAATGAAAGGTAACGTAGTTCAAGACCCCAAAAGGTACATAAAATACTCATAAAATAAATAACATCAATATTCATTTAAACAATCTTTCGTAAGCACCAGGTCCTCACAGCAAGCCTATACGATCTGACAGGACCCGTCCCCGAAGGACATAGACAACCGTGCCTGGTCCTGCTCCCATCTGACAAGTCAATTGAAGTGCCGAAATTACCCTCAACACTTGCCAAACAAGGGATAACCGTACCTGTGCCCACTCATGCCTCTACCTCTCGATCAGCCTCGATCAACGCGCCACAACCTGGAGGGTCAATAAAACAGGAAAGGTGTGAATAGACAAAACAAAGTTTTAGAAATACATTTATCAAAATATATTCCTATCCACCAGTTTCACAAACATGAACATGCATTCATATCATAAATCGAGTAAAATAAATCTAGGCACAAACATTTATAAATCACAATTCTCAATAAAACCACGGGACTCATTTCCATATCCAGTCTCATATCCAATCTCATATAATCACGTTATCCCTGCAACGTGTGCAAATCAATAGCTCAAGGACAGCTCAAAATCCGAGCATCCGCCGCTGTGAACACAACATCAGCTGGTAATCCAGATCGTCGTGAACAAATCACCGACCGATCTCCATATAATCCAGCACATCTGATCTGAGTCGAGCCTCCCTCGGCTGCACGACAACAGACCTTGCTATGTGACCTCTCCGGGGTACACACATCCATCCTGGAGGCGAGCGTTATCTCCAGGGTCCATTCCGAGGAAACACATTCCCAACCGGAAGCCCTAATATCCACAATCCAGGGTGCACTCCGGGGGAACCATATTCCACCCCGAAAGCCCTAATATCCACAACATATCCTCATCATGAAAACTAGTGAAAAGCAGTTGCATTTGAAATCAAAACCATTTTCAACACAGGGTCTCAGCCCAAAACATAGTTCATAAAACCAGAGTCCCAATTATTTCATAAATCCGAAAACCATCAATATCATCATGTAATCATATGGAAATCTCAATCCAATGAAAATCACATTTCCATTGGGTTTCACACCCAAAATATCACTTTCACGCAAATTCGCGTAACCGCAACCTCAGTGACCATTTTCACATAAATCCACAAAATATATACAGAAAGCATATCAAATCCATCAAATCATTTTCCGACTCATAATCCGAGTCAAAACCAATCTCAAATCCCGGGCCTTCACCCAAAACAACAATATCATACACGCCTGCACAGTAAAGTGCTACAGTCGTCGTCTTCGCCCGGATTCCTGGTAAACGGGTCCGGTTGGCCCGCGAGATGACCCGGTTGGATTTCTGCCAATTTGTCATCGATTCCTTCAATTGAATCATCGAATAACATCGTTAGGAGTCTAATTAGGGTTCTGTAATCTCATTTACACAAGAGCTTACCTCAGTGCGTCAATCAGAACTCGATTGTTCGAAGAACATAATTGTATTGTTCATCCTTCAATTCATCCAATTCCCACCCTATTCTCCAAATTGATACGTTCAGTAGCTTCGCAAGGTTCATCCAAACACAGTTCTAGTTTCAATTTGAACTTGGATTCCCTCCAACCATTTGAACTCAATTCGAGTTTCCTTAGACCATCACAGAGTTCGTATGGGCTTGTTTCTTCATCATTCTCCTTCATTTTGATTCCATTCAACTCGTTTAGGTCTCCCTAGATTCATCCTCATTCATGTTTTCATAAATTTATCACATAAGTATGAATTCAAATCCAAGCCTTCAAGTAAGGACGTCGGGTGGGGGTTTCGGGTTTCCTGCACAGTTACTTCCTCTAATTCCTTGTGTTTCCCTCACTGAATTTCATTTGTTCTTCCTAATCCCAGCCTAAGGGGTCGATTATCACTTGAGATCACTATGGTTTGATTCATGCTCTATTTTTGTTCTTTACAACTACACACACCTACATGATTTGTTTGTGTGTTTTCTCAGGTTAAATCCCCACCGCCCATCAACCGTGCAACATCATCACTTAGCCACTAATCTGCATTAACAAAGTGACAGATGTCACTAAATGCTAAATTCTCATCCAAAATGGCGGGTACATGTGTCATTAACGTAGTCTCATTTGTCCTTTAACATGGTTGAATCAGCCAGTATTAATTAAATTACCATTTTACCCTTATTTGAGAAATTACCAAATTGCCCTTCACGTTCTCAGGCCCGTAACTTTTTCATCCGAACCCCGATTGACGCATGCTGCCTGTCTGCGGATTCAGCATCTCGAGACCTATCCAACAGTACTTACGGAAAGTCCAAATACGGTCCCGATAAAAAAGTCAACAAATGGCCCATTTTAACCAATTTACCGAATTACCCTTAAACTTCCGAACATCATAACTTTCTCCTCGAATGTCGGAATTGGGCGTGCCACCTGTCTATGAACTCGTGACATCCCGAACTACGTCACGGTTATCGATCAAAATCTGTTTGACCGCTCGAACCAAAAGTCGACCATTCGCCCAATTTCAGGGGCAAAATCGTCAGTTTCCTTCAAATTTTGCAAATTTTCCTTTTTCGAATTTCCGAGTAGTTACAACCTTCCTCCCTTAAGGAATTTCGTCCTCGAAATTCCAATCAGTGGTTCCCTGATAGTCATATCCATAATCAATCGCATATGTATGTGAACCAGAAACACAATCAATCGCATATCCTTCTGGTTCAACCGAACCGAATGTTAGTTCAAATCAAACTTATGGAAACACAACAATGTATTTCTAAAACTTATGGAAACTCAAAAATCCAGTCCCTATCATTGGGTCAACATCGGGACATATCTCTCTGTAACCCCTGCCCCACGGGCAGTCATATCCAAGCTTACTCGGGATACGGAGCCTCGCTCAACGACCGAGTACATACAATCCGAAAAAATTACACGTACCAATATCATCATCCCAATCACATGTCATCCACTCATGACATGGGACAATGGCTTAAATCACCATGCATAGGCCACCAGACCAATAACCTCATAAGGTCCAATAAATCGGGAACTCATTCCCCTCATTAAGTCAATCACTCCATACCCTTTTCCCAGGATCACTAAGCATAATGAATTTAACTTTTCTTTCTGTTGTGTTTATCCTCATGGGCCTCACTGATGCCCATATCCTGCCTGCCAAGAACTGGCACTCAGTACAATTATTCATACGATATCACAAATCATATCCATTCCTTAACCTCAGTTCCATTCAACATCATACACCAAGTATTTCACCTATCCTTACGTTATCAGACATGTCAATTCTTGACCGGTTATCGTATTAGCCTCCCCACGGATGATACCCGACCCGACAATGCGGTTATAATCTCAAGGTATCCTGACCATCGACTCATCACACATTAAGATTTTCTGTTTATCAATCATTATCAATCCTGATGGTCGATACAGTACTTATACATTCCTTCCCAGAGGTATGACTTCTGCATACTCGATCCATGGGTCACTATGGTCGATCCTAAATCATGCAAGAAAAGTAAAACTCCTGAGGGTTCAGTTAGCATCGGCAATCCCAGCCCCATGCTACTAAAGTACACCTCACCAAATCCCACATCTCATGGTGACATATCATTATGCACACAGAAAGGGTCACATCGAACATAAGTCACTAGTAACTGGAAAAACATTGTAGAGAACTCCTCTACAATCCTCGATGGTACCCATCCAATCTCAAAATAACTCATGTTTCCCGTAACAGTCTTTAATTCGCTTTCATTGGCCGATACAGCTGTTTCTCCTGGGATTCACACCAATCCCGACAGTTCGTATCTGTTCCACAAACCTACTCTGGTCGACCAGACCTAACCCTTATTCAACCATATATTTGTCTCTCTGAGGGCATTCAATACATCTGCTCAATATATAACATGCCCATCTGTACATATGAGTACACCAATCAATCATCAATCATGGTACCATACATCATCTATGGTCAGAATACCTGACTCATCATCTCCCAAACACAATCGGTTCATTTGCCCACCAAGGAATCACCATTGGCTAACCCTAGTCACCTCAAAGCTGGACATCATATTTGTCTCGTTTACTCATGACGGTTAGTCATCACTCTATTGGCCACTCTCATAATCACCATGTTAGCCTACCTCAATAAGCTCAATAATCACATACGTCCAACAGAACCACAAATCATTAGCTTATGATGAGGGATACTTATCCCATACCGTTACCTCATTAAGTTGTCCATATCGACATGTAACCACTGGGTTCCCCACGGCGACACTCGGCCGAATGAACCTGTATCTATCAAGTCATGTATTTGCACCTTCAGTCCTCATGACTCCATAGGTGCCCCATACCAAAGTGTCTGAGAAATAGCTCATATACGCGACATAATCTCCATCATAAACGCAATCTCTCATCCTGGCAAACTCTCAGGAAACATATTCCAAAATCTGTACATCATCAACCATGACTAGGCATCTCATACACTAATCACATATGCCACCCATCTGACTCGTGAACTTTGATTACCTCATACCAACAGTCCATCAATTGTGAGGTTCGATATCACTCTAGAGGGTAACATCCTCGAGTCCCCCTGAAATACAATCTCTGGTAATCCTGGACTCCATATATCACTCTCTCATTGATATACTCGATAGAGGTATCGTGAGTCATCAATCAATCCATCCCAAGGATTACATCCAAATCATCCAAGTCCAGGAAGCCTGGGTCAGCCACTAGGCGCATAACGCCTGTCATCCTGGGTAACCTCACCTCGATAGGTCTCTCCCCCCCTCCCCCTCCTTAGGTCTCACCAATTTCACCATATACGTATTAAATCATATCTATTTACCAAGTCCACTGTAGCTCTAGTCGGCTTATCGACTTCCATAACTTAACAAATCACGAACATCTCCATATCCGTCCAATATACAATCTCAAGACATGGAAGAGTGGATAGCCCGGGACCTACCAAATACATATGTCATGACCACAAGTAATATGTATACACGTCATCACTCCAGGGGCTACTCAGGCCTCTTGGCAAGTAATTGCAATTCTCGGGCATGTGGTCCCAACTGACCACTCCCTATGGTCCACCATGGGTCCCACCAACTCTTCCCTCGCCTGTCCCATCAACCATCATTGCAGGAGCCAATCCCTGCTTCATTGCACCCCAACAGTGCCGTATCACTTTATCAATTGATATACCCTTTTCTTTATGATGTGACCAGACGACTCACAATTATGAGCAACAAGTTATCTATCACCCAGTGGACCCAACTGGCGTCCCACTGCACTGGACCATCTCCTAAGTCCAAATCTATGTGTACTACGGGTCTCTGCCCGAACTTCTAATCATTAAGTGAAATTGACACAAACCATCCAAAATCATAAGTCCAGTAAACAAGGTTAAACAATACCAATCCATAAATTTATAACCCATCAGTATCTGACCCTATTCCAATCCTTGTCATCCCAGGTGCCAAACGTACCTCAATCAAGGGTCGACCATGTCAAAAATCATAGTTATTTTCCAACCTTTACGGCTCATCCCGAGCCCTGATACATTCCCATGACTCATCTCGAGTCCTAACCAATATCCTGACTCACTTTGAGTCCCATTTTCCTGTCTCGACTCCTCTCGAGTCCAAGCTTGACTCTTTTTGCGTCCAATCTCATAACAATCACCCATGCCCTCATTGGCATACCCGATCACCGAGCAAATTCCGCTGGTGAGTCACATTTGACACGACCTATGAGGCCTAAGGGATATCCCATCATATTCTAAACTAATTAAACATACATTCCACTTAATGAATTCACTGAGAACAATCTCATTTCGGGTCCAACCTGCCTAATTATGCTACCTTTCTAGCCTATGGGCCCATTCATTCTTGGGACCCACACAAATACGTGTTTACCAATTAGTAGTTCACAGTGTACACTGATTAACATCTGACCCCAACCCAGGGTCAATGTCAGGGCCCACCCCTAATCCCCTGGAATTAAGGGCTAAACCCCGCTCCCGTCTAACTTACGCATGACACGAGGGCCAAACAGACGTCTAACCTCCATGTGACACGTAAGTCGGACAAGGGAGTTCCGGTACGACCGTCTCAACAACTTTCGAACTTCCCAGAGTGCGCAGAGTCTACTGTGGAACATCCATGTGATGTCTCCGTCTCTCAACCAACAGCCCGCGCCGCAACAACCTGGAGGGTATCGAAAACACGAAAATACTGTGAGTGGACAAAAATAAAGTATAAGTTTCAAAAAAACATTTCATAAAACAACGACATGTATACCCTCCGTTTTGAAAACCAGTGCATGCATATTAATTTCATATCACAAAACCATGTACGAAAAATCAAACACATTTTCTTTTTTCTCAAATCCCGGGCTTCAGCCCCAAACCACCGAAAACCATTATAACCAACGAAAACCATTTCATCCGGGCCACTACCCAAAACATCGAAAAACCTTTATTCCAAAACCATCATTTTCATCCATCGAACCTGCTGGATCTATCCGAGTCTTTAAACTCCCGAGTCTTTAAACTCCCGAGTCTTTAAACTCAATCCAGGCCTCAATAATATCCTAGTCTTTAAACTCAATAACCAGATCCAGCAAATCCAATTCAAATCCGTTTGAAAACCAGTTCTGAATCTATATCCAAACCCGAATCCGAAACCACTGGTCTGACGCCCTTCCGGCATCTAGAACCGTCATTCCGAATCCCAATCCAGAATCATATCCACTTCATTTCCAGATCCGTGTCCGCAACCATCATTCCGTATGCTAGCATCCGAAATAATCATTCCGAACCCAAACCTGAAAATCCCCTTTCGAGTCCCGAATCGAATTCCGAATCGTCACCCGGAATTCCGATTCCAAAACCCGAAATCACATTTCCGGAAACCACTTTGAACTGGGCCTTAAGCCTGAAAATACTTTCCAATATCCTTTTACATTCTTTGAAATCCAACCATATTTCAAATTCCGAAATTAACCATTAAAACCAGGTTCAAATCACAAGAATGTTCGAGAACTAGTAAAACGTGCAATTCCGTACTTTCCTTGAAAAACGTGTAAAACCGTAAACCATCACAATCATAAATCAAATCATAGAATCACGTATGAAAACATATTACAAACATATATGCATGCATCAAGAGTTAGAAAGCAAAGTCCACTTACAGACCATTCCGACGTCGCCTCGATACGAGCGCACTTACGCCGTTCCCGGCCATTCTGCTACCCTCGGCTTTCCCGAACCTGTCCAAAGTCCATAACGAGGTTACTAACTACTTCAAAAAAGTCCTACTCAAATCCCATAACTTTCCCGAACTTCTAAGTGTACTTTAAACGGGACCCTAGACCTTCGATCCCGCAGAACAAACCCGAAACAACGTCCGAATAACCCGAAACCTATTCCATTGGATTCGTTATGACATTTAGAACAAAAACTCAGTTGGACTCTTCACCGGAAACCGCCGCACGCGCCCCCATGCTCCGCCCAAAGTGGCTGCGCGTGGGCCTCACGCGCCTGCACCCAAACACTGTTCATCGTCGTCTTCCTTGGGCGAACCGATCTGAACCGGCGCACCCGGTTCTCCGCCATTCCTTCACCGTTTTCTTCCCTCTCTTCACCAGCCTCTTCGTCCAGTGCTAAGCAACCTATTCCCCTCACTCTAACACCTCGACACAGCCTCCTACCCGTCGTCTCAAGCTCGAAATCAAACCTCCCCAAAACTCTGTTTTTCAATCCGGCCACCCAAGTCCTCCCCCGTCACGGCAACCACCTTAGACGACTCCTAGGAACCTCCTAAGGCTCACCCAACTCACCAAATCCCTCGACTCAGTCCCTAAGTCCACGACTTCCCGTTTGAAAATCACGGCAAAATAGAGCAATTGAAAAGGAATGAGGAATTACCTGCAACCGTCCACCACCGTGCTCGCCGCTGCGTTCCCTGGAGTCCACAGAGTCGTCCCAGCTCCCCTACGAGTCCAATCGATCAGTACACGGCCACACCACCACCAATTTCCCTCAGCATCTCTCTGTTTTCCTGATTTCTCCTGAGACCTCACCCCGCACACACACCAGTTTCCTCACAACTCACTCACCATCTCTCACTCAGTCTCTAGGCATTCATTCACTCACCAAAACACACAAACACTCACGATCAATGTCCAATTTTCTCTCAATCTCACTCTTTGCTTCTCACTTGTTCGAACACACACACGGGCACACACGACACAAACCGTTTGATTTGAACCGTGAAAAATCCTGGAAACCTCTAGCCCCCTTGCACGTGTCACAATCCCCTCAGCCCAACTCAAAATATCTCAATCCCATATGTACACCAGTCCCAATCCTGTTGCACAATTCCCAATGTGCAAAAGACCAAAATGCCCTTCCTTTGAGTCCAAATTTACGATTGTGCTACTACCTTTCTAGACCCGTAACTTACGCATCCTAGGTCCGATGAACACGTGCCGCCTGTCGTTGAACTCAGGACGACGAGATCTACCTAAAAGTCAACTTTTTTTCCCAACCTAGGGGCAAAATCGTCATTCTATGCTAAAGTCCAAAAGTACCCAACTAACCACCAATTAGGCTCACTAATCCTGCACTAATCACCGTCTTAACCCTAATTTCCGGGACGGGTCGTTACAGTCAAACTCATTCTGAGATCAATCACGAGGTCTTATATACCCTCGTATACCCATCTCACTACCAGGTCGCGCACTAGGCTTACGTTTCGAAGGCATGTTGTGGCACAGAATCAGCAACCTAGTGCTCTGATACCAATTTGATAGGACCCGTCCCCGAAGGACATAGATAACCGTGCCCGGTCCTGCTCCCGTCTGCCAAGTCAACTGAAGTGCCGAAATTACCCTCAGCACTTGCCAAACAAGGGATAGCCGTACATGTGCCCACTCATGCCTCCACCTCCCGATCAGCCTCGATCAACGTGCCACGACCTGGAGGGTCAATAAAACAGAAAAGGTGTGAGTGGACAAAACAAAATTTTAGAAATACATTTATCAAAATATATTCCTACCCTCCAGTTTCACAAACATGCATGCATATCATAAATCGAGTAAAATAAATCTGGGCACAAACATTTATAAATCACAATTCTCAATAAAACCACGAGACTCATTTCCATATCCAGTCTCATATCCAATCTCATATAGTCACGTTATCCCAGCAACGCGTGCAAATAATTAGGCTCAAGGACCGCTCAAAATCCGAGCATCCGCCGCTGTGAACACATCATCAGCTGGCAATCCAGATCGTCGTGAAAAAATCACCGACCGATCTCCATATAATCCAGCACATCTGATCTGAGTCGAGCCTCCCTCGGATGCACGACAACAGACCGTGCTACGTGACCTCTCCGGGGTACACACATCCATCCCGGAGGCGAACGTTATCTCCAGGGTCCATTCCGGGGAAATACATTCCCAACCTGAAGCCCTAATATCCACAATCCAGGGTGCACTCCGGGGGAAAACATATTCCACCCCGAAAGCCCTAATATCCACAACATATCCTCATCATGAAAACCAGTGAAAAACAATTGCATTTGAAATCAAAACCATTTTCAACACAGGGTCTCAGCCCAAAACATTGTTCATAAAACTAGAGTCCCGATTATTTCATAAATCCGAAAACCATCAATATCATCATGTAATCATATGGAAATCTCAATCCAATCAAAATCACATTTCCATTGGGTTTCACACCCAAAATATCACTTTCACGCAAATCCGCGTAACCGCAACCTCAATTGCAATTTTCACATAAATCCACAAAATATATCCAGAAAGCATATCAAATCCATCAAATCATTTCCTGACTCATAATCCGAGTCAAAACCAATCTCAAATCCCGGGCCTTCGTCCAAAACAGCAATATCATGGTTTTCTCGAAAATCGTGCCCAAAATCATATAAAATAATATAATATTCCCAAAATCCGGAAATCATCATATCGAAAAATCAATCATGTCAATTCATTTTAATTCATATCATAAAGCATTTAAAACATATAAGAATGCATTTAGGGTAGAAAACAAAAGTCCACTCACACACCGTCCATATCGCTCGCTTTCCGAGCTGCGCGTTTTTCAGTAAATTCCGGAAGCCACCATTCCTGTCCAAAATTATTATCAAGGGTCACTAACATCTCAATAGACTTCCTATAATTTTCCTCAATTTTTCCGGAATTTAAATACGTATTTTAAACGTAACATAAACCTTCGGACCCTCGAAACAATATTGAAACGGTGCCCGATTTCCTCGAAACCAATGCCAAAATGTTCATTACATTAAATGGGACAAAAGTCATGTTGACCTTACATCGAAATTCGTGCTCACGCGCCGCCACTTTCCACCATGAGTGGCTGCGCGTGGGAGCCTCACGCCTGCACAGTAAAGTTCTACAGTCGTCGTCTTCGCCCGGATTCCTGGTAAACGGGTCCGGTTGGCACGCGAGATGACCCGGCTGGATTTCTGCTAATTTGTCATCGATTCCATCAATTGAATCATCGAATAGCATCGGTAGGAGTCTAATTAGGGTTTTGTAATCTCATTTACACAAGAGCTTACCTCAGTGTGTAAATCCGAACTCGATTGTTCGAAGAACATAATTGTATTGTTCATCCTTCAATTCATCCAATTCCCACCCGATTCTCCAAATTGATACGTTCAATTGCTTCGCAAGGTTCATCCAAAAACAGTTCCAGTTTCAATTTGAACTTGGATTCCCTCCAACCATTTGAACTCAATTCGAGTTTCCTTAGACCATCACAGAGTTCATCTAGGCTTGTTTCTTCATCATTCTCCTTCATTTTGATTCCATTCGACTCGTTTAGGTCTCCCTAGATTCATCCTCATTCATGTTTTCATCAATTTATCACATAAGTATGAATTCAAATCCAAGCCTTCAAGCAAGGACGTCGGGTGGGGGTTTCGGGTTTCCTGCACAGTTACTTCCTCTAATTCCTTGTGTTTCCCTCACTGAATTTCATTTGGTTTTTCCTAATCCCAGCCTAAGGGGTCGATTATCACTTGAGATCACTATGGTTTGATTCATGCTCTGTTTTTGTTCTTTACAATACACACACCTGCACGATTTGTTTGTGTATTTTCTCAGGTTAAATCCTCACCGCCCATCAACCGTGCAACATCATCACTTAGCCACTAATCTGCATTAACAAAGTGACAGATGTCACTAAATGCTAAATTCTCATCCAAAATGGCGGGTACATGTGTCATTAACATAGTGTCATTTGTCATTTAACATGGTTGAATCAGCCAGTATTAATTAAATTACCATTTTACCCTTCTTTGAGAAATTACCAAATTGCCCTTCACGTTCTCAGGCCCGTAACTTTTTCATCCGAACCCCAATTGACGCATGCCGCCTGTCTACGGATTCAGTGTCTCGAGACCTATCCAACAGTATTTACGGAAAATCCAAACACGGTACCGATCAAAAAGTCAAAAAATGGCCCCTTTTAAACCAATTTATCGAATTACCCTTAAACTTCCGAACATCATAACTTTCTCCTCGATTGTCGAAATTGGGCGTGACACCTGTCTATGAACTTGTGACGTTCCGAACTACGTCACGGTCATCGGTCAAAATTCGTTTGACCGCTCGAACCAAAAGTCAATCATTCGCCCAATTCCAGGGGCAAAATTGTCAGTTTCCTTCAAATTTTCTAAATTTTCCTTTTTCGAATTTCCAAGTCGTTACAATCTGACCATCTCGTAGACTCTTCATTAACCATATTTATCTTGATTTCTTTAATTACCAAGAGGTGTCATTATATCTTAATCATAATAACGTTATTAATATCACCATGCTTTCTCCTCACATCTTCCTTATACCACACCAATTTTCATCTTAATTGCTCAATTACTTCCTTAACGACTAACAATTCACTTCCACATTTGTGGGAACCACCAACCTAACAACTAGCACAATGAGTTATATACAATGAATATCGAGAAACATACACTCATATCACATCTCAATTAAATCAAATCAAAACCTTGGGCTAGAGTCCTAACACAATTAGTCACGAACTCGCATATCACTGAAAAAACATCCGAAAACATTTAGGGGTCACAAAATCTCAAGTCATAAGTCCTAATGCACAATCATCAAAAGTCATAATGTCCGGCACACAAATCATCACAAGGATCAACACAGTACTCGCAAAACAATCATTCATCACAAGCATAATAGATAAATTTCACATAAATTCCCTAAAGATGATCTCAACAAGATTTCACAATGAGGGGAATGTCTGAAATGACATGAATTAATCCCCTAGCCATACCAATCGTACTTATTATCCAATTTTCATATTTCCTTATTTCAGGTTGTACCCTTATATTCTGACGGCTCAATGAAGTTCTCAACTACTCAACTTATAACTATCACTGCATGTAGTGTATCATGCAAAACTCACTTCTCAGGTTATCTTTGTATTGCTGGCTAGAATACTGTGTAACGACTCATCCTAGAAACTAGGGTTAAGATAGTGATTAAGAGGGGATTAATGAGCTTAATCGGGGGTTAGTTGGTCCCGATAAGGTCGTTAGCCTAGAATGACGATTTTGCCCCTAGTTCGGGCAACAAGTTGACTTTTCGTTCGGATGGTTCAATGGACTTTGACCGGTGACCAGGACGTAGTTTAGGACGTCATGAATCCGTAGGCAGGTGGCACGCCTGATTCCGACATCCGAGGAGGAAGTTATGATGTTCGGAAGGTTGAGGGCACTTTCGTAATTTGGGTAAAATAGGGGAAAAAATTGACTTTTTGTACGAACTGGTTTTGGTATGTTGACCTAGGACCGTTAGATAGATCTCATCGTCCTGAGTTCGATGACAGGCGGCACGTATTCATCGGATTTACGATGTGGGAGTTAAGGTTCTAGAAAGGTAGTGGATAAGTTGTAATTTTGAGGTTTTTGGAAGGGCATTTTGGTCTTTTTGCACCTTGGGATCTGTGCAACAGAGAGGGAAGATGGAGGGATGAGATTGAGCCACTTGGGAGAGGAGTTGAGGGATTGGTGACACGTGTAGGAGGGCTAGAGGTTTCTAGCACACACGGTCCAATTATTTGGGGCTGAGTGTGTTCGTGTTGGTTCTTTGCACCAGACAGAAAACAGAGAGGGGAGATTGAGAGAAAAGTGGACGGTGATTGTGTGTGGTTGTGTGAATTGAAGGGTGAGGAGTGACCGGAGAGTGGAAGAGAGCTTGGGAGGAGACAGGGAGGAAACTCAGGGAGGAAAACAGAGAAGTTGGGTGGTGGTGCAGCCGTGATCGATCACTCGAGGTCAGCGGAAGTGCTCAGAGGACAGAGGAAGACAGGAGGAGCTACTACCTCACGGCTGAGCTCACGACGGCGATAGGAGGACAGGTAAATCCTCACCCCCGTTTCTTTGCTCTGTTTTGTCGTTTGGATTCAGAAGCTAAGTCCTGGACCTAGGGCGAGAGTCGAGGGAATTGGAGGTTAGAGTGAGACTCCTGGAGGTCCCAAGAGTCGACTGAGTGTGTTGCCGTGACGGAGGAGTACACGGTGGAGGCTATACGACAAAGAGTACCTGTGTGCTCTGTTTTGCCGTGATGTTCAAACGGGAAGTCGTGACGTGTGGGGTTGAGTCGACGGTTATGGTACGTGGTGCGAGGCTCAGGGAGGTCCTAGGCGTTGTCTAGGGTGGTTATTGTGATGGGAGAAGACCTGGGTGGCCGAAGTAGAAAACAAGGGATAGTTTGGGTTCTGATTTTGAGCTCAAGTCGACGGGTTAGGGACAGTGTCGAGGTGTTTGAGTGAGGTAACCGGATTGCTTAAGATTGGACGAAGAGGATGGTGAAGAGAGGGAGGAAAATGGTGCAGGCACGACGGTGAACCGCTGACGCCGGTTCAAGTTGCAGGCTACTGTGCTGAACCGGGTCTACTCGAGGTTGAAGGTGCACTGTAGCAGGCGCGTGAGGGCCACGCGCAGCCATGTTGGGCGACGCGTGGGGGCGCGTGCGGCGGTCTTTGGGGATGGTTTCAACATGGTTTTTGGTCCAGGAGTTGTGATGAGTCCATTGGAATTGGTTTCGAGTTAATCAGACGTCGAATCGAAGTAGTTCCGCGAGGGTGAAGGTTTAGGGTTCCGATTCATTACGTTCAGGACCCGGGAATTGTTGAGGGAATTTAGGTGGACCTCAGTAGATGTGTTAGTAACGTACTTTGGCGATTGTTGACAGGATCGGGAGTTCCCGAGGAAGCTGAGGAACGTACGAGACGGTCGGGACGCGATTGAGGGCTCAGTACTGTGAGTGGACCCTTTCCTTAAACTCGAACATGCATAACTGTTTTCTATACTTGTTTTATATATGTGATTACATGAATGTTGGATTTATGATGTGGTTTTATATACTTGCACGGTTTTCGAGAAAGTAAAGTAATTGGCACGTTTTACGAGAAATGTCGATTTCGGAAAATAAAGCTATGAGTTTGGGGTTTTCAAATGATAACTGATTTCAAATGATGATAACGGGATTTTGAAACGTATTTTTGATAATTGAGGTTTTCGGTTTTGAGATTGAATCTCGAGAATAGAGAGTTGGTTTTAAGTTGGAACGTGGAATTCCGGATTTGGGTTCGGAATGACGTTTCGGAATGCCGGAAGGGCATCAGACCAGGGATTTCGGATTCGGGTTTGGATGTGAATTCGGAAATGGTTTTCAAATGGTTTTGATTGGATTTGCTGGATCTGGATATTGGGTTTAAAGACCCGGATTATATTTGACGGGGGACGGGCCCGGATTGAGTTTAAAGACTCGGGAGTTTAAAGACTCGGATATTGATATTTCCCCCGTAGGCCTGTTGAGTTTAAAGACTCGGATATTATTGAGGCCTGGATTGAGTTTAAGGACTCGGGAGTTTAAAGACTCGGATAGGTCCAGCAGGTTTGATTGGCAAATGATTGGTTGCACTTTATGTTTTACGTTACGGTTTTATGATGTTTATGATATAGTTTCTATAACTGTTTTATAGTGTTTCTGTTTCTTATGATGTTTTATGATGATCGGTTTATAACTGTTTTATGAACTAGGTTATGCATGTGGTTTCAAAACGGAGGGCTAAACCCGGTTTTCTTATAAATGGTTTTGGAAATTCATATTTAAATATGGTCCACTCACACCTTCTGTTTTTAAATGCCCTCCAGGTTGTGGAGCTAGCGCGGGGTTCCGGCGTCGAGGCAACGTCTGAGGCATAAAAATCACATGAGGGATCCCGGAATGTTTCAAATTTTTCCGCGTGTGTGTATTTAGTTTATCGGTTTTTCTTTTCTATGGATTTTGTACTATGCTCTGTAAACTATTAACTTCGGGATATTGATATAATTTCTCCTGCGTCTGAATGTGTTGTGTCGGGTGTCAGACGGGAGCAGAATTTACCTCGGTTTTCGGGGTGAAACCGGGGTGGGTCCTGACATACTGCTCGAGGATACAGTATATGAGCATTAACATCAAGAGCATCAGAAGATTGAGATCAAGTCAATTCGGTCTCAAGACAACCATGCAGACCTTTTCACCAAGTCATTACCAAAGGCCACATTCCAGCAGCATGTGCGAGGTAATGGCTATCGTAGACTAGCTGATCTACCTAATATGTAGTTTTCAGAGGGAGTCGAGATCAAGGGGAGTCTCCTGAAGTATACCTACTATCTGGGAGTATAATGAGCATCCCGAAGTATACGCACATGATCATCATGTACTCTTTTCATCATGTACTCTTTTTTTTCCTACGACCATGATTATTTTGTCCCATTATGTTTTGTTATCAGGTTAGGGTTTAACAAGGCACATTTTTGGTATGGTCACCTTGTTAACAATGCATCCTGAAGATGCAATGATTTGACTCATATGCATTTAATCATCTTTTTCCCTTCGACCACGGGTTTTTCCCACTGGGTTTACTGAGCAAGGTTTTGGCGTAGCAACATTAATGCATTCTATCTCAAAGACGTACTATCTATCCATATTCTAGAAGAGTAGACGATTTCAAATACCTCAGAAGATTCAGATGCAATCACTATTCACACGCGTTGCACTCTTTTTCCTTCGACCAAGATTATTTATGTCCCACAGGATTTTTGTTACTTGGAAAGGTTTTAACAAGACGACACATAAGAGCGCAGCCAAGCAGCACCATTTCATGAAATACCCAAAGAGGAGTGTTGTAAATAATTAGACATTTAGTTGTTATATATGTAAGAGGTAGATGGGTAGTTTAGTCTTTATACATTTACTAATTCCCTATTTTATCTAAGGGAATATGGTTTATTATTTAGATTTTTTAGAACACGACATAAAGAGAACGTACTTCATTCTCTTTGTCTTTCCAAACTTCTCCTTCTCTGCAAACCTAAGTCTCAAATCCTTTGCAACATGAATACAATTGTAGTTTATTTTAAGAATTGGATAAAGTCAATGTTGAATTGGTTTGTAATCCTTTTATTAATGGTTCTATAAATTTTATTTTAGGCAAAGTGAAGATTTGGAGGGAAAGTGAAGTGGTGGGCTGCTGCTTCCACTTTTTAACCAGGTTTTCATATCATTTCTAGTATAATCTCTTAAACTTGTTCGGTCATGTAGAACCAGAAATTCTTTCATTTACTTTCAAGCTTGATAAAGTTAGACGCTTTAATTTGAGTGAACAAGCACTGGAAAGAACGGTGAAATCTCATGTAACCTATATTCATGTTAAGCACATTTCATTGTTGTCTTTTCTCTAACACTTGACTTTGTACTTTAAGACACTTGTTCATTTATCAAGTTATTACTAACTACTTTAAATTCTTACTAATATATGATGTTATTTTCTTCCTCGTGGCACAATGTACACATTAAAAAGATGTTACTTGTTCTTTTAGTATTGGAATAACTCAAAAGTTGAAAAAAAGTCCTTTTAAAAGGTTTGCATTTGTCGTGTCACAAACTTATTATTTGCTAAGGTTAATTAGTGCCGTCCAAAAAAAAAAATTTCAAATCTGTCATAATTTATTTATGACAGCAGATAAATGGCGTCATTAACATTATGATGGTATATAGGTTCAAATCCAAACGCTCAAACTATTGCAATGAATAGTCTCATGTCGTAAATGTTTTACGCGGTCCCTAATGTCTTAATAATAGCCAAAATATTTGCGATGCCACTGTATTGCTACGGAGCTGCACCCGTCGTAAGTCGTCACAACTGCCCATATAGGATGCTTTTATTCACTACAAAAAAGGGCATTTTGCGACTGTTATTTGTGCGAGAACATTCGCGACCCCGATCTAAATAATGTCGCAATACGCATGGTAAAAAGAAAATAAATGCAACCCTCACCCCTCGGTCGTGCTCAATTGTTTTTCGCTCCAAATAAACAAATCTAAGAGCGCACGCTGCAAAGGGAAAAAGGGCGCTGCTTCGTCTCCTCTCACGCCCGTCGTCTCCACTCACCGCCTTCATCTCCAATCTTCTTTTGGAGATGCACCTTCGTCTTCGGTCTTCTTCGAAGCAGCGTGCCTTCGTCTCCATTCCTAGAGCGTGCGACCTTCATTATAATACTTTCCCTCCTCAAGTTTCTAGGTTTATTTCTCTCTTCATATGCAATACTTTCCGTCCTCTAGTTTCTGTTTCTCCTCGGTGGTGTTAAAATTTCAGGTTGCATGGCTCTGTTATCTGTTGACGATTTCTAGATGTAGTTCTATTGACTTGGTCATATTAGCACTGAAATTGTTTAATTAATTGGATTGTTGTTTGTAACAACAATTTTTACTTCTTGTCGACATATTAAAGCTTCGAGCCTATTGGGAGCCAAATCCCAGCTCTGCTATTGGATTTTGCTCTTCGCTTGGTGGAATTGCAGGTTTTTCATTTTTCACACTTAATTGAATTGCTCACTTAATCAATAATTGATATGCTTTCTTCAAGTGAATGAATGTTTATGAGTTTGGGTCCAGTGGAAATTATGGGGAGTTTCATCGGCTTTGTTATGCTTTTAATGAAAATTCCGGTTTTGGATTGTGAAAATGTTTGCTCATGAAATGCTTAGATAAACGTTTATCTTTAGGGTTTGGGATATGTTGTTTGATCTTTAGAAGAGTAACATTGATTGAATACGTTAGTTCAGTGCAATTTCCATTGTTATTTGTTTAGTCTGCAATTTTGGTGCAAATTTGGTTTTCTATGATAAATGACATTTACCGTTTTGCTTCCCACAGATTATAGTTCTAATTTTTCATGTTCATATTTGTGATTTAGAATTCATGGGTACACTACGCCATAAATGGGAAAAGACATCACTATAAAGGCATCAGATAACTCGTAATCTGATGCTATTACTATTATAAGCATTAATTTGTTATTTACTAAAGTTTAAAGTGTAAAACAACTTCAGTGCAAATTTTGACCTATGTCTTTATGTCCATTTAACATCAGCGGATTATATAAACGGATGTCTATATAGATTTTTTTCCATTTTTTAGTTTAGCATCGGTTGTTAAAAATTTAATCAACCGAAGTCTTTAAAAAAAGTCAATATATTAAAAAAAAATTCTTCCTTTAAATTTAGTTTTTCTTCTCCTTGATTATAATTCATTTCCACCAATTGAATTTTAGATTTAATTAATTTTCCTCCTCCCATTCTAAATGCTAAATAAAAAAAATTAGAAGTTAATTACCCGAAATTTATTTGAAAAAAATCTAAATATATTATTAAACCTAAAGTATAATAAGCTTAATTGTAATTTATTTTCTTTGAAAGCCACATGTGCACTCCAATTCCAATTAACCGGCCAATTAATTATCGAAGTCTCGATCTCCTCACGCGCCAACCAAATTCAATTAATTCCCTCCCCCTTCACTGTTCCAAAAACCCTTCCCCGCCACAGCCGAATTCCATCCCGCGGCCATGAATTAGATGTTATCAATCAAACATAGTCTTCCAAAGCCCTCCATCTATATTTTACGGCCCTCTTTCAAACAAGAACAAACCTCTTCTCTCGCTTGCTTCTTCGACTAATTGTGACAACTATTCATCACTGCCACTCGTTCATCATCGTCGGCTGTGTCGTTCATCATTGTCGGTCGTGTCGTTCATCACTGTCGTCTTTGTCGTCATCCACCTCACTATTAATCCTTCAATTCATCATACACCATTCTCCAATCCTTCAACTCGTTCAAGTGGGTAAGTCTCTTTTAATTCATTCAGACATCTCCTACTTTAATTCTCATTTAATTTATGATGAATATAAGGTTTTAGGGTTTATGCACTTGTTTGAAAATATATTGAAAAGTTAATTATGATTGGAACAAGTTAGTCGTTTTGGTCAAGAGAAAGTAGGAGATTCACATATAGAGTGGAGGAACAAATTTTTTTTTTTTTGCAAAGGTTAGTATTGCCAGATAAGTATAAGTTAGGATATCTGAAATTATTTGGATGTTTATGGGATCTATATGTAATGGGTTCTTAACTCCTCATAATGTCATATTTGATTTTGTGCTATTTTTTGAACGAGTTTATGCTATGCTGCTTGCTGCTTGCTACTTGCTAAAAGATAAAAAGTTGTTGGTCTTCGATTGAGTACATGTAAAACCATGAATAGATTTCCTGATTTGTTGGTATTTCGATTGAAAATTTAATGAACTGTTAATGAGATATGTGAAGGTTGTCCATTGTGTGGGTTAGTAAGAAGGTCCATAGTTTGTGGTGGCATGTTATTCAGTCTCTTCGGTGGTGTATGTGGGTGGAGTGGGACACGAGTCATTGTAGTAGATCGGCAGTTTTATTTTCACTAGTTGTATATCCTTCGTACAGTCTTCATTTCATTCTTTGGTTAATTATATATGTGCAAAATTTCATTTGATTAAGTCCATACACCTGCATTTTTTTAAGGCTATTATATCAGCTTGTTTGCTAAAGCCCTAATCATGTTCCTTTTCAAAGTAGGAATGCCAGGAATTTAGGCAAAACTATTCTCGTTAGATAGTCATATATTTGATATCTTTGTATATTAAGACTTTGAAATATTGAAATTGACAGAAGTCCACTTGTGATCATTTGATTACATAAGCCAACTAGACAACCTTAACTTCAAAACACCAAGAGGCATGAATGTTCTGAATCCCTAATAACTTTCTCTTGAATTGAATTGGTATTCCAAGTCGTTGCAGGTTAATACACGACTTTGCATTTTGCTTTTGTTCTCTTGGCATTTTACAGGTCATTTTCTTTACTTGTGCACTATTTTCATTCATGCTAATTGAATTTGTGAGTCCAATTATGGTTGTTTTGAATGCCCTTTTGAACCTAGAGTGTTTTGAATGCCCTTCTGAAACTAGAGTGTTTTGAATGCCCTTCTATCCAATTATGGTTAATAAGAACTGATAATTTATGATGGTAGAAAGTATTTGATGCACTAAATTCCTAAGGGGGTACGCTGTGTAATCATCATATCTTCATTTTCACTCATTTTCGAAGTGAGTGATGAGTGGAATCCTCCATTCTAGCTCAAGACAATTTGAATTACAAATTGCAGTGTAGGCTTTGCCTTTGTTGCATGGCTGCAATCTCAAACTGTGCTATCTAATCTCACATTTCATAGTGCTGGAATTTACAGGGTCTTTACAACTCATTTTATTTCATGATCTTCATTTCATTTTTTTCGATACATTTTCCTCTGACTTCATGTATGATGTGTGTGGTATGGTAAAGTGAGAAGAGCTTGAGTCCTTCTTTCTACTATTTAAGACTTATTTTCTTTTTCATTTGGATAATATAGTTAATGGAGATGGATAAATCTTGGATGCATGAGGAAAGAGCAGGTAAAGAATATGAAGAAGAGGTTGAAGAATTTCTGAGGGGTGCATTAAGGAGTTCTGGTGATCCTATGTGGATCCATTGCCCATGTGTGAAATGTGGGAATATAAGAAAGTTTAGTGTTAGGGTAATTAGAGAACATCTCTACTTTAATGGTGTTGATCAAACGTACAAGTTGTGGAAATGGCATGGTGAATCTGCTGGATCAGATGATAATCCAAGTGTAAACTAGGAAAAGTTTACAAATTGTGACTATTTTGAGGAAACGGTTAAAATGTGTGAAGGTGCATATGAAAATTTTAGTGAAAACCCTGAAGATTTTAATAAGTTTATAGAGGAATCAGGGAAACCCTTGTATCTTGGTTGTGGCCTGTTCACCAAGTTGTCAGGATTGGTTAAGTTGTACAATCTAAAAGCAAGGCATTTGATGACGGATGCATGTTTCTCTGATTTGCTAATTGAGCTGTCAGATTTGCTTCCAAATGGTCATCATCTATACATGAGGCAAAAAAGACATTGTGTGCATTAGGATTGAAACATGAGAACATACATGCTTGCATGAATAACTGTATTTTGTATAGGAATATGTACCAAGATACTACAAAGTACCCTAAATGTGGTCTCTCACGATGGAAAGTAACGAAGAAGTTGGTTGAGAAGAAAGGGGTTCCGGAAAAAGTTTTATGGTACTTTCCTCCCATTCCAAGATTTAAATGTATGTTTAAATCTTTGGAAACTTCTAAGAGTTTAACTTGGCATGATGAATGCCGTATTAGGGATGGTCGATTGCGTCATCCAGGGGATTCCCCATTGTGGAAGTTAGTTGATGGTAAATGGCTAGATTTTAAAAGCGACCCTAGGAACCTTAGGCTAGCCCTTTCAGCAGATGGGATAAATCCACATAGTAATCTTAGTAGTAAATATAGTTGTTGGCCAGTGATTTTGGTAACATATAACCTTCCTCCAGAGTTGTGCATGAAGCGGAAGTTTATGATGTCAACCTTATTGATTTCTGGTAAAAAAACAGCTAAGAAATAAAATAGATGTCTACTTGGAACCATTGATTGAAGATTTAAGAAAATTGTGGGAAAGAGTAGAGGGAGTTTATGATGCATATAGACAAGAGTCCTTCACGTGAGAGCTATTCTTTTATGGACAATCAATGATTTCTCAGCGTATGGTATCTTATCTGGTTGCACTACACATGGATGTTATGCATGTCCAATATGTGCTGACAAGACTTATGCGGATAGGTTGGAACATGGTAAAAAAATGGCATTCACCGGTCACCGAAGATTCTTAACATGTGACCATCCTTTTAAAGAGCTAACTGACGAATTTAATGGTAAAGAAGAACATGACCTTGCACCAAAACCTGTAACAGGGCAACAAGTATTGGAAGAAGTTGAAGCAATCAACTTTGATGTTGGGAAAAAAATAAGGAAGCAAGGAAATGATGGTTGGAGGAACTGTTGGAACAAAAGATCCATATTTTTTGACCTCCCATATTAGAAGTCACTTTATGTTCGACATTGTCTTGATGTCATGCATATTGAGAAGAATGTATTTGAAAGTATTATTGGTATGTTGTTGAATATAAAGGGTAAAACAAAAGATGGTGTGGATGCTCGTTTAGATCTTTTTGAATTAGGAGTAAGGACTGGTTTAGCACCAGATGACAGGACCCAACCCCAATCCTCCTGGATTAAGGGCTAAATCCTGCTCCCGCCGCGACAACAGCTCACGCCGCGACAACCTGGAGGGTATCGAAAACACAAAAAGACTGTGAGTGGACAAAAATAAAGTGTAAGTTCAAAACAGTTATCCGAAAACACATTTATACCCACCATGTAAAAACCAGTGCATGCATATCAATTTATGTTATAAAATCATTTCATATAAAAAACCATCAATGAAAACCATTAGTGAAAACCCGAATCAAATCCGTCAATCGAATCCAGGGCCTCAGCCCAAAATTACAAATCCATATTGCAAAGTATGGGAACTCGATCCCAAAACTCTTCAAATCCAAATCATCCAGGCCACTGTCTAAAACATCTGAAAACCAGTGAAAAACATCAAGTATGCGAGTTGCTGGATCTCAAGTGCGCCCGAGTCTTTAAATTCAAAATCATGCGCAATAATCAGGCCTTCCGGGATATCAACGAGTCTTTAAACTCAAAACACAATCACAGGCCTCGGGGGTATCATATCCGAGTCTTTAAACTCAAAACATATACCGAGTCTTTAAACTCAAAACATATCAATCCAGGGCCCTCCCCCCGTCAATCAATCGAGTCTTTAAACTCAAAACTAGATCCAGTGGTTTTTCTTTTCTTTTTCCAGGTCTTTAAACCCAAAACCATTTTTCATTCAAAAACCATAGAAAATCCTTCTCCGAATTCGCAACAATGATTCCGTAAGCTAGTATCCGGAACCATCATCCTGAACCTAAATCCAGACTTCCTTTCCAAATCTCAAAACCAAATCCGAAATATCATTTCCGAAATCCAGTTTCAAAACCGAAAGCTCATTTCCGAAATCACATGAACAGGGCTCCAAGCCTGAAGTCACTTTTTCCAAAATCCACTTGAAACCATTGAAATCAAATCATATTTCAAATCCCAAAATCCAATCATCAAAACCATGCTCAATTCGCACAATCAATCGAAATCTCGTAACGTAAATATCTCAAAAACCGTGCAAAACTGTAAATCGCCAAGATCATAAATCAAATCATAGAATCACGTATAGAAAACATATAAAAACATATATGCATGCATCAAGGGTAAGATAATTAATATGACATCCCGCTAATCCACATGCACATATGCTTTTCCCGCTAATCCACTATCACCGGCTTTCCCGAACCTGTCCAAATCCCATCAAAAGGTACTAACTACTTCATTAAGCTTCTACTAAAGTCCCGTATTTTTGCCGAATTTTTAACTATTTTTAACCGAGGCCTAAAACCTTCGGACATCCCGAAACATATCTAGACGATGTCTGATCGACTCGAAACCAGTGCCAAAATGTTCGTTACATCGAATACTTTAAAAGTTGTGTTGGAAGATTTCCAAAATTACCCTTCACGCACCCCCACGCGCGTCTGGAACTTTCTGCGCGTGAAACTCACGCGCGTGAACAGTGTCACCATCAACCTCTAGTCAACCTGGTTCAGACCGGGTCACACCGGTCTCTGCAACTTGAACTGGAGTGGCCGGTTTTCGTCCCATTCTCAACCATTTTCAGCCCTTTCAATCCCATTACCTTCGTCCTATGCTAAGCAGTCGATCTACCTAAGAAAATCTGAGAATTAAGTAGAAACTCTTACCTTCCAAGCTTCGAACCCAAGACTCAGAAATCTCAGTTTCTGTTTCCGGCCACCACGGTGCTCTCCAGTCACGGTTTCACGTCCTTGAGTTCAATAATAACTTCCTACGTCTACAAGAGTCACCATAATCACTCAACAATTCTCCAAAACCATAAATTCCACTTTGAACGATTCCTGGAAAAACAGGGGACCCGAAAACTTACCTGTTCCCTGACCTCCACCGTGGTTCTTAGGGTCCAAGAAGCAATCATCAACCCTCTAATCACCCCCACAGACCAAATTAAACTGGTTTGATCGATTGAAGTTTCACAGCAGTCCATGATTCCTTCTCTGTCTCTCTGGTATTTCTCACCTCTCACATTCCCTCTTCATTCAGTCCTTCCACTAAACACTCTCACACACATCACAACACATCTCTATTCACTCACTCACCCTGCCTCTAAGCTCACACCCGACTCACTCTAATGGAAAAATGATCAATCTGCTCCCAGTCTCTATTTTTCCCTCCACAGATAGTAAACCCGTTCAAAATGTAACCGTGTGTGAGAATTTGGTAGAAGCTACTAGAGGCTGGCCAGGTGTCTTCAATCCTATGGTTTCAACCCAAAAATATCCAATCCATTCTGCCCAAGTGTCCTCACCTGATGGTTCACAGAAAACAAAACGCCAAAAGACCATTTTGCCCTTCTAAGTCCAAATTACCATTTTACCCATCACATTATTAGACCTGTAATTTAACCGTCCGACGTCCGATGACGGCGTGCCACCTGTCATCGTACTCAGGACATCGAGTCCTACCTAACGATCTTCGGAATGCGTGAAAAGTCCATGTCATTGGAAAAGTCAACAAAGTGCCCCATTTCAACCAAATTACCAAATTACCCTCGAACTTCCGAACGTCATAACTTCTTCCTTGTTTGTCGGAATCAGACATGCCACCTGTCTACGGACTCGTGACGTCCCAAAATACATCACAGTCATCGGCCAACGTCCGTTCGACCTACCAAACAAAAAGTCAACATTTTTGCCCATTCTAGGGCAAAATCGTCATTTCGCACCGTCCGTCCGAACATACCCAACTAATCACCTGTTAACCTTACTAATCCGTCATTAATCACTAATCTAATCCCGATTTCTGGAACGGGTCGTTACACCAGATGTTGGGGAAAAGATGACGTTTTTGCCTCCATCAATGTGTACAATGAACAAGAAAGAAAAGAAAACAATGTGCAAAGCGCCAATAGGTATAAAGGTTCCTGAAAGTTACTCTTCGAACATAGGAAACCTTGTATCCATGGAAGAATTGAAACTCTCTGGTCTTAAGTCACATGATTGCCACGTATTGATGCAACAACTATTACCCGTTATAATACGTGGTTTGCTGCCCAATCATGTTAGATATGCAATCACTAAATTTTGTTACTTCTTCAATGATCTATGTAAGAAATTGGTAGATGTACCCAAGTTAGATATGATCCAATTTGATCTTGTTGCCACTTTGTGTTTTCTTGAGAAATTATTTCCTTAATCTTTTTTCGATATAATGATCCATCTAACTGTGCACCTCATTAGAGAGGTTTGTTTGTGCGGGCCTGTTTTTTTTAGATGGATGTACCCTTTGAAAAGTTCATGAAAGTTCTAAAGGGTTATGTAAGCAATCGTACTTATCCGGAAGGTTGCATCGCTGCAAGGATACAAATTGAAGAATCTGTTGAGTTTTGTACCGAGTATATATCTAATATAAATACAATTCGGCTTCCTACATCAAGATTAGATTTAGCAAACACAAGTGAATCTCTATCAAGTGCTACTATAGAATCAGCTCCGCATAGTCAATGGGAGCAAGCACACCGAACTGTCTTAGATAACACAACTGAGGTCGATCCTTACACACTGTAAGTTTATCACCTAACACATAATTTCCTTTGATACCAGCAACTATTTCAGTTTGGATATATGACCTGATTGTTAGTTTATGCTTTTATTTTTATAGTGAACATAAGGAACATTTGAAGAAGACAAATCCTACGAAAGCAAACAACAAAAAGTGGATACAAGATATGCACAACCGAAGTTTCATTGAATGGTTTCATGATCGGGTTAGTAGTGAATCTTTAACACACATGATTACCTAGTGGAGCCAAGATTTCCAATCTGATTTTGTTTTATTTGTCTAGGTGGTTGGTCTATTAAACATGGGAAACAGCGAGGTGACATACACCTTGAAATGGCTTGCACAAGGACCACACAAGGGAGTTTGGAAATATCATGGTTATAGCATAGATGGGTACCGGTATCACACTAAGTCGCGTGACAATGAGCGTGCTGTTCAAAATAGTGGGGTTTGTTTAGTAGCTAGTACTATGAAAGTATCAAGTGCAAAGGATAAAAATCCAATTGTACCAAATATGAAATTCTATGGGGTTATTTAAGAAATATGAGAGCTTAATTACCATCAGATTCAGGTGCCTTTGTTTAAGTGTGCATGGGTAGAGAATGAGAAAGGCATCAAACATGATAATGGGTTATCTATGGTGAATCTCAACAGGAGAGGTCATAGAAAGGATGAATTTGTTATGGTCACTCAAGTTAGTCAAGTTTTTTATGTTGATGACCTTGCGAATGCGGGCTAGTCAATTGTGCTTCCAATGCCAAATAGAGTTTATGTTTATGGTGATGAATTAGAAGATGTTGTACTTGAGCATCATTATTTTACGAATGGGCTGCCACCAGTTGAAGACATCCAAGATAAAGTTGGTGAGGGAGATGCGAAGTACATCCGACCCAATTGTGAGGGTATATGGGTCACTAATGGAAAAAAGCGAAAAAAGAAGCTAACTCATGCTTATCTGTTATAGTTTTGGAACTTCTTTTTGAAAGGTTCAATGTAGTTTGTGAAATTAGGTTTTGTTTTGGATTCACTTTAGATGATATCATGGATTCACTATCAATTATATATAATGAGTTCACTTTCAATTGTATGATGTTTAAATGAAATGTGTGGCAAGTTTTGTTGTTTCTGCGTCAATCAGCATTTTTTATGATAATATTTATGCATTACCTTAAGATTTTGAAAATTAGCAGATTTTTCAGATTATATGTACTTGACATGATTTCATTTTACGTATATATTGTTATTATGGTGTAGAGAAATGATAAGGTTTTTCAATATCTGCTGATTTATGCATTTACTGCATATTACTGCATACTTTTTTAGTTTCTACTGATTTTCAAATTTTGCTATGCATTTATTGCATGTTAATGCAAATTTGCAATATCTGCAGATTCTGCAGAGTAGGTAGATAATGCAGTTTCGATGTGCAAGATGTGATTTCATTATATGAATATATGCTAGCTATGGTGTAAAGATATGCAGATGTGTTCAATTTCTACTGATTTTTTCAGATTCTGATATGCATTTAGTGCATGATAATGCACATTTTGCAATATCTGCAGATTTTGCAGAGTAGGTAGATAATGCAGATGTTATTTACTTACTATGATTTCCTATATGTATATTTTGTTACTATGGTGTAGAGATATGAGCTCCCCAAAGAAGAAAACAAAAGGAAATAAATCCATGAAATGTACGACTAGTGAAGAGATGGGTTCTAAGCAGAAGAAAACTGATGGATTAGCCACATCAAATACCACAATTACCACCGCTAGTCAGACTAATAAGAAGCGTGGACCAACAGAAATGTACAAAATCCAATTGATGAAAAAGAAGGGAAAGTTAATCCAAGTGAAGTTTAACAAGAGAGAACAGTCATGTGGGAAGGGTGGTAAGTTATTACAATCATACATTGGTGTAATGGCTCAGACCATAATCCCCATAACTTTCGATAATTGGAGAGGAGTGCAAGATGTCTACAAAGATAGTTTCTGGGATGAGCTTAAGGTATTTTTTATGCGTATTGTTTATCATTCATATTTGTGAATAAGCTTCTCTTCATAATCCACTTATAATTCTTAGCTAATGCCTTTTTTTTTGTTGTAGTCGGTGTTTTTCTTACCACCAGAAAGCAAAAAGAATATGTTGCAGTATGCTTCAAGTAAATGGAGGCAATTCAAGTCAACGTTAACAAGAAAGCATATATTACCCTTCAAGGATGATCATGAAACATTAAAGAGACCACCTGAATTGTATGACTTCATTGAGTTGAAGTATTGGCACACTTTTGTTCAATCCCCAATAAGTCAAGCGTGGGGGGTAATGGTCTTATTAACTCACTAATTGAGAAAGTATGAGCTAGTATAGAAACTTATCATTTACCTTTATTTTTGTTACTAACGCAGCCTATCCATGATGTACAAAAAGCGAGGCGAGAAAAGTGTAAATGTCATCACAGAACAGGGCGTGGAGGATATCTTTCTGTGGAGGAGAAGTTGGTAAGTGCATATATATGTCATATTAAATATCTTGTACTCATTTACTGTTGTATGAATTATGATAAGATTGTGAGTTTTTATTGCATTAATGTACTAAGTGAATGACTTCAAGACTTATTTCAAATAGTTAGAGGAAATTGATGCCGGGTCAGATGAGGATCTTGATCGTTCTTGTGTATGGAAGAAAGCACGGGAAGATAAGAATGGAGTTATTACTGATGAAGATGCTGTTGAAATGGCAGAAAAGATTGTAACTACTGTCTTTGGTTGATCAGATTTACTGAATTAATAATTTTTCATTTCCTAAATGATTTGGTTCAAAGATTGTAAGTATTGTCTTTGGTTGATCTGATTGTAAGTACTATCTCTTATTAGGTAAATAGCAGAATATTTTTTAAATACGTTGGATTTTCAGAAAAAGTTGATTAAGGAAATAGATGAAGAGCTTATCAGCACAAGTGGCAGCAATGACATCTTATATTTGGGATTGGGAAATGCTGAACATGGTGGTAGGGTAAGAGGTGTGAGAGGTTGTGTGAATCTGAATGCGTACTTCAATATTCCTAGAAAGAAGAGGGAGTTTGCAACAAAAGATATGCTTAAAGAGCAACATAATCTGCTCGAATCTGCAAGAAGAATGATGGAAGAGCAAGAAAGAAGGCATGAAGAAAGAAAAGCAGCCCTTCAAGTGGAGTTGGAAGTTTTGAGGGCACAAATTCAAGATAAAATCCAACCACAGGTTCCTCATGCACCCAAGCTGACAGGACCCGTCCCAACTGGACGTTGATAACCGTGCCCAGTCCTGCTCCCATCTGACAAGTCGACTGAAGTCTCAAAATTATCCCTCCGCACCTGTCAGAAAAGGGATAACTGCACTGATTTCTGCTCATGCCTCCGCTCGTGCCACGGCCTGGAGGGCCATAAAAAATAAAGGTGTGAGGGAACAAACATAATATCATTTAAAACGCATTTCAAAATACCTCATTTACCCTCCAGTTTATCAAATCATGCATGCATAGGGTCAAACACATGAATCACTGGCTTTCAAGCCAAAACACATAACAAGTATCAAATCCTGGCTCTCAAGCCAACACATATGAAAACATAATCACCTGGCCACAAAGACCAAAAATCCATACTCAATACTAGTACGCAATCACAATCAACATCAAATAGTACTATTCATAAGTGCACAATCAATCAATCAATCCATCAATCCGCACTATTCATAAGTGCACAAATAATCACACAATCACATCCGCACTACGCGTAGGCCAACATCCAGCCACATTCTCGGGATCAGACATATCTGGGCTCAACCCTCGAGCTCAGTCACATCTGGGCGAACACATCCCCAGGCTCAGACACATCCGAGTGATACAACCAGGCTCAGTCGCATCCGAGAAGTTGGCTTACCATAGAAACAACTCACAATCATATCCCCCAAACTCCGGTAGTCTGGGTGATCCCCTAGCTCCGACCGTCTGGGTATTAACAATCACAATGAAAATCATCCCGGGATTACATCCCAAAACATTTCAACCAAATTCTTGAGTTCAAACCAAATCAAAATCATTCCCGACCGGGTCTCAAGCCCAATTACCATTTATATGTAAATCCATAAAATCTCATTTGAAACATTAAAATAATCCAGAAATCATCCTTGACTCACCAACTAAGTCAAAATATCCTTTTAGAAACCTTTTTGACTCCGGGACTAGCCCAAAATATCATTTGCACATTTTCTCGAAAAACGTGTCCGAAAGCTCGATTAAAATAATCATTAAATGCAAATAATCATGCCAAATCATCAGGACATCATTGAAACTAAAATCATGCAATCAATCATGTAAAACATTTAACTATGCATGCATAACGGTTTATAAAACAAACGTCCACTCACACACCGTCCAAACTGCTCGCTTTCCTAGCTGCACGCCTTTCCATAATTCCCGGAAATCCCGAATCCTATCAAACATCATCATTACGGGTCACTAATGAATCCAATAATAACATATTAAAATTCCCCAAAGTTTTCGGGAATTAAATACAAATTTAAAACGTAACATAAGTCTTCGGACCCTCGAAACATTATCGAGACGGTGTCCGATCGACTCGAAACCAACGCCAAAATGTTCGTTACATCGATTACATGAAAAAGTATGTTGAACACTTCCCCAGAAGGTCAACCACGCGCCCTCTCGCGCCAATTACATTGACTGCGCGTGGACTCACGCGCCGATGAACATTACCACTACTGTTCATCGTCCCAACCCGAATGCCTAGTAAACGGGTTTGCAACCCGCGGTGCAACCTGATCCGTTCTCAGTCAATTCGACCCCAATTTCTTTGTTTCTTTCACTGGTTTTCATCTATTCAATCCTAATTAGGGATATGTATGCTCAATTTCATGAAATCATGTCTTAAATAGGTCTATTTCTAAGCCCATTCCCGATCGGTCATAGTTCCAATTTGATCCAATTTCAACCCCTATCTCAAATCCAATCAACCATTATGTATTCTAGGACTCATATGAATATGATTTCAAGATCAATTTTAATTTTGCTTACCTCTAATTATGTGAACCCAAGCTTGATTTTTTGAAGAGTTGGGAGATGCGGTTCTTGGCTCAAACTGTAGCAATCCTCTTCGATTTCAAGATGGACTAGCTCGGAATGATCCCAGAAGGATAGATTCAAGGTCAATTTGGGTCCCCAGGGTCCACAACTCCAAATTCACGATCTCACTTTGTTCATCAATTCGGGTCCTTAGTTTGTTCATCCATCTTGGTTATCCTTTCTAATCCTTCGTGTTTTCTATTCTATCCCAAGCTCCAAAAGCCCTCAATTGCATCCAATTGCATCAATTTTCTCATTTGGTTGCTTGGAAGATCGATTAAGGAGTAGCATGTTCTCTGTTTTTCCCTATGCTTAACAAACAGTTTAATTTGTTATAAAAACGATTACCTTCAACTCATGCCACCAATCCTTCCATTGTGGTGACAGATGTCACCAGATAACCAATTCTCATCCAAATACTGAGGGACCGATGTCCAAGCACTGTTAATATCCCTGATGAGTCATCAGACAGGTAAAAAGACCAATTTGCCCTTCCTTACATAATTACCAAAATGCCCCTAGCCTTCGCAGACCCGTAACTTTCACATCCGACCTCCGATTGATGCATGCCGTCTGTCTACAGATTCAGCATCCCGAGACATTTCCAACGATCCTTACGGAAAGTCCAAACAAGGTCCCGTCAAAAATTCAACTTTCGGCCCTTATAACCAGGGGCAAAATTGTCATTTTCTTCAAAATTTTCAAATTTTCCTTTTTTGAATCCCGGGTCATTACACAAGCATCCACATCCCTCACCCAATTTTTCTGAAAAGGCGTCTACAAATGTGAATATCACAGATTATAGTGCGCAGAAAGGGGCCAAGTTAGATTTGGAAATTGACGTTCCAGCGGGAGAAATTCAATTGGAGCCTTTAAAGGTAATTCAAAGTAAAGTTTACATTAATTTATGTTACAAAAATAATTTTGGTTCATGCTTTTGTTAGGGTAAGGAATGCAATTTGGCTGTGGGTTCCAAAGACAATATAGTTGCAAGTGGTACAATTATTGAGCTTAACACACCGAATGAGATGGTTCATAATGTGCCCTTAGGAAACGGAAACGTAAGAGTTGCTGTCAATTTTGCCATCAATGGAGATGCCTTACTTCCAATCCCAGGAGGCGAGTTGAAGACCCTTAATGATGCAATTGGGTCTCAAGTAGCTTGGCCTAAAAATCTAATTATCCATTACATGGAGAAAAGGGGTAATAGCCTGAATTTTTTTGAAAGCTTTGTTGGTATATATTCTTCTAAATGTTAAATGGTGTGCTTTATTTAGTTAATAAGTTTTTATCTAATCGAACATTGTAGAAGAAGAAGGCAGCATCCATAAAAGAACGAAGGGCAAAGCCATTATTCAAATCACTTGACTAAACAATGCCCAAACTTTGCAAGATTTTATATGTCCATGCAAAGAAAATTATGGAAGAAACTGATCGAAGTATCGAAACAATACTAAACTATGACATGTGTGATAGACTTGTGCACATTCTAAAGGAATATATATACTCCATTTGTCAAATGAATGAAATAGGCCAAAATGCAATTGTGGTTTACATCAGGTAAGAAAAAATCAATATTATGTTGTGTTGTTATGTTTATTGAATTTTGAGTCATTTTCTTTCAAGTAGAACCATATGAATGGTTAGCTTGCTAATTGATTTACATGAATTGAATACAGCTACCTATTTGAGCAATTGAAGCAGGAAAAAAGGAGTGACATGGTTGGATTTATGGATCCTGGGCAATTAACTTCTAAGCTTAACACAACAGAAGAACAATCAGCTTATGTTGCCAAACGTTTGCGCGAAGCTAGCATTGATAGTATATTTTTTATCCCTTACAATCCCAGGTAATTAATACTTGTTGCCAAATCTTTACCTTTTAATTGAATTTCTAAGTGTACTCTAGTGTTATAAGTTATAAAATTTTATGATTAATATGTAGCAACCATTCGATATTAACAATTATTGATGATGATAAAACAAATGTCTATGTCATGGATCCACTGGGGAGTCGATTTCGTGATGAAGGGTGGAAAAGTATTATTAATGCTAAGCTATTCTTTCTTAGTGCTCTTGGCATTACGAACATTAGACATTTTGTCAATAATTTTTACTAGGTTACAAACGAAAATACATGTCTTTCACTAGTTGTACTTTTCAAGTAGCAATTGTTGTGGGTCGATCTTTGTATATGTACTTACTGTGACTTTATTATAAGTATATTTTGTTGTTTTGCTGTAGAGACATGCAGATTTTTTCAATTTATGCTGTTTTTTTTTCAGATTTTGGTAATCTAAAGTTCGTTAATTAGATATGAGTCCGTTCACTTCTATGAAAAACTAAATACCGAAATATGATTTTGAGTCGGCAGCCTAACTTGCTAATTAAGTACCAAGTTTAGTTCTTAGTGCTCTTGGCATTACAAATATTTTACGTTTTGCTTTCTACTTTTTATGGACTAATTTTGTGTGTAATAGTGACATCAAAATATTTAATGCTCAAACCAGTAGACAACCGCACAAACCACCAATATGGACAATATTTTAGGTATGGTTGTACAAGCTTAATTAAGGTAGTTAATTTTTTTTTTATATGAGCCTAAGTAATGAAATGATGAATTATTTGGCTATTATAGAGTGCTCCTAAGAAAATGGATGGAAAGACATGTGGCTATTGTGTGATGCAATATATAAAGGAAATATGTGAAGATGCAACAACTTCCCTTCACATCAAGGTACTTGGTAGATTTGGATTTCCAATAGTTGCCATGGATTAGTGTTATTGGTGGATTCATGTTGATATTGAGTTGCTTTTGATGGATTGGTGTTTTTATTGATAGATTAGTGTATATTAGTGTTTTATTTGGATTATTGTTATTGATGAGTTAGTGTTTCAAGTGGATTATTGTTATTGATGGATTAATGTTATTGATGGATTAGTGTTGTATTGGGATTATTGTTATTGATGAATTATAGTGTTTCAAGTGAATTATTGTTATTGATGGATTAGTGCTATTGATGGATTAGTGTTGTATTGAGATTATTGTTATTGTAAGGACCCGTCCCGAATATTAGGGTAAGATAGTGATTAAGGTGGGATTAGTGAGCTTAATCGGTGATTAGTCGGTTACTTTTGGTCCGTTAGCATAGAATGACGATTTTGCCCCTAGTTTGGGCAAAAAAGTTGACTTTTAGTTCGGGCAGTCAATGGGGTATTGATCAAGGACTGTGACGTAGTTCGAGACGTCACGAATCCGTATACAGGTGGCACGTCCGATTTGGACAATCGGAGAAAAAGTTATGACGTTCGGAAGGTTGAGGGCGTTATAGTAATTTTCGCTAACTAGGGGAAAATGTTGACTTTTTATTGGACTTTTGATTTTCAAGTAGACCGAGGACCATTAGATAGGTCTCGACGTCCTGAGTACAACGACATGTGGCACGCTGTCATCCGACGTCGGACGGATTAGATATGGGTCTGAGAAGTTGGAGGGCAAAATGGTAATTTTAATTCTAGGGGCATTTTGGTCTTTTCTCCTTAGGGCCAATCAGATAAGACCAATTGGCTTTGTGGGATTGGATATTTGTGTTTTGTTCCATGGAAATTGGGACACGTGGAAGAGACCTAGAGGTTTCTAGGTGGTTACAATAGACACGGGTACACTTTGGTTGATTTTAAACCGTGCATTGGTTCGAAGAACAGAAAATTGAGAGCTGAGGCGGTGAAGATTCTGATCGATTCAGTGAGTGTGTGAGGTTTTTGTGATTGGTGAGAGTGACAGAGAGAAGAAGAGAAGCTGGTGACTGGAATTGTGAGGGCAACTGTGCAAGAAATCACTGTGGTTGAGAGGTTCGATTTCTCTGGGAAACAGATGAGTGTCGAGGGGATTCATGGTGGTCTTGCAGTGTTTTGATCCAAGAAAGGCTGAGAAGGAGGTTAGGGTGAGTCTGTGAACGACGTAGGACACGGCGGCAGGCACGGTGGCTGTCGTGAAGCAGGTAAGCCCTTTGATTTTCTCTGAGTACTCTGTTTTTCCCGTTTTACTTAATCCAAAAGTCGTGGCTTTTGGGACTGAGTCGAGGGATTTGGTGAGTGGTGTGATACTTAGGAGGTTCCTAGGAGTCGTCTAAGGTGGTTGCCGTGACGGGGGAGTGTCTGGTTAACCGGGAACCGAAACAGGGGTTTCGGGCAAAAATGTTTCGAGCTTCAAGTCGAAGAGCTAGGGGCTTCGATGTTGAGTTTTCAGGTGGGGAATAGATTAAGTAGGATTGGACGAAACTTATGGGATTGAAATGGTTGAAAATGATGGAGGAATGGCAGAGAACCGGTTACGGCGGTTCAGACCGGTCTGCCCAACGAAGACGATGATGAACAGTGCACTGGTGCAGGCGCGTGAGGCCCACGTGCAGCCACTTTGGGCGGCACATGGGGGCGCGTGCGGTGGTTTCCGGGGAAGTGGTTAACTAGGTTTTTGGTCTAATCGTTGTAACGAATCTATTGGAATAGGTTTCGGGATTATCGAACGTTGTTTCGAGTTAGTTTTGCAGAATCGAAGGTCTAGGGTCCCGTTTAAAGTACGCTTAGAAGTTCGGGAAAGTTATGGGATTTGAGTAGGACTTTTGTGAAGTAGTTAGTAACCTCGTTATGGAATTTGGACAGGTTCGGGGAAGCCGAGAATAGCAAACTGGTCGGGAACGGCGTAAGTGCGCGCGTATCGAGGCGACGTCGGAATGGTCTGTGAGTGGACTTTGCTTTCTAACTCTTGATGCATGCATATATGTTTTTATATGTTTTCCATAATTGATTCTATGATTTGATTTATGATTGTGATGGTTTACGGTTTGTACACATTTTTCGAGGAAATCACGGTATTTTACGTTTTAAGAGATTTTGACGGATATTGTGATTTGAACCTGGTTTTAATGAATTGATTTCGAGATTTGAAATACGATTTGATTTCAAAGAAAGTAAAAGGATTTTGGAAAGTGGTTTTGAGAAACGAGATTTCGGGTTTTGGGATCGAACTTCCGGATGACGATTCGGGATTCGATTCGGGACTTGGAAGTGGATTCCGGGTTTGGGTTCGGAATGGTTATTCCGGATGCCGGCTTATGGAATGATGATTGCGGACTCGGATCTGGAAAGGAGATGGATATGAGTTCTGCGTTTGGATTCGAGATCCTGATGAGATTGCGGATTCGGATTCGAAAATGGAAAAAAGTTTTCAAACGATTTTGGATTGGATCTGGTTATTGGGTTTAAATACCCGGATATTGTGATTGATGGGGGACGGGCCCAGATTGGGTTTAAAGACCTGGATTGAGTTTAAAGACTCGGGAGTTTAAAGACTCGGATATACTGATATTTCCCCCGTAGGCCTGTTTGGTTTAAAGACTCGGGAGTTTAAAGACTCTGAATATTGAGGCCTGGATTGAGTTTAAAGACTCGGAAGTTTAAAGACTCGGATAGATCCAGCAGGTTCGATGGATGGAAATGTGGTTCAAAATTTTTTGAGTTGCGTGGGCTATAATGGTTTTTGATGGTTTTGGGCTGAGGCCCAGGAATTGAGAAAAAGGAAAAAGTGTTTGGTTTTCGTACATGGTTTCATGAAATGAAAATTAATATGCATGCATTGGTTTTGAAACGGAGGGTATACATGTCATTGTTTTATGAAATGTTTTTATTAAACTTAAACTTTATTTTGTCCACTCACAGTCTTTTCGTGTTTCCGATACCCTCCAGGTTGTTACGGTGCGGGCTGTCAGTCGAGAGAGACGGAGACATCATACGTACGATCCACAGTAGACCTTGCGCACTCTGGGAGTTGTGGACGGTTGAATCAAAAATCCCTTGTCCGACTCACGTGTCACACGAAGGTTGGACGTCAGTTTAGCCTTCGTGTCATGCGGAAGTTAGACGGGTTCGGGACTCAGCCCTTAATCTCGGGGGATTAGGGGTGGGTCTTGACAGTTATTGATGGGTTAGTGTACATTATTGATGGATTAGTTTTGTATTGAGATTACCTTTATTGATGGATCGATATATTAGTATTACTATTGAGTTTCTAATAAGGATTAGTGTTGCTATGCAATAACTTCTTACATTTGTCCAGTCTTTTCTAATACTACACCCAATTTTTATGTACGTAGTATAATAATCCAGGGAAACGGAAGGAATGTTATACACAAAAACAGTTGGATGAGGTTCGAAGTGAATGGGCAGCTTAGGTCATAAAGTGGGTTTGACACCTTAGGTGTTTTTGTTTGAACTTCTAGCATTCACTTTAATTATCTAGTATAATTTGAATTTTGTCTTAACATGAACATGTGATATGCGTAGCATATAATATATTATGAGTAATGTTCACTTGGATTTGATGTATTAAATTCATAACTACTGATTTTAGTATTATGAAGTTGTAAGCACACTTTTATTTACTTACTCACATGAATTAGTATGTAGTCACTTTTGCAAAGCAACAATGCATATTTATGTAATTAATATTAATGTCTTTAATTTCAATTCTTGAAAGTCGGTGAATATGGAAAAAGAGATGTCTAATACACAAAAAGCTTACAAAAAATTATAAAAAACCGATGTTGGTAGTTTATAACGACATCAATTTGAACAAAAAACTGAAGTCTATGCTATAAAAATTGCATCAATACTTCGTAAAATCTGAAGTCTTAAGAAAAACTTAACATCACATTATTATTAAATATTAAAGTTGCATTAATAATATAACATCGGGTTTTAGGTTGAGACTGATGTTATTAAGTACAGAAGGTATCAGTATAAAGAAGAGACTGATGTCATTGCCCACATAAGACATCAGAAGTCAACGCTTTTAGTGAAATTAAAAGGGTGATAAACATCGGATATAAGATAAAACCGATATTGTAGGTGGCATACACTTTGGTTAAAAAATGAAGTCTATTCCTATAGAAACAGTATTGGCTCCCAATACCTCGATTCTTATCCCCAATACACTTCGGTTTTTAACCGAAGTCTATGACCAAATTTGGTGTAGTGGTAGAATCTTTAACAGAAAAGAAAATGTATTTGTGAGTTGGGTATGGCGAATAAGTTTCCAAATATGGGTGTTTGGGATTTCAAAATTGTTTCTTGATGAGTTTCAAAACGAATTGGAGTACACCATACAATACAACACCTTTTTATATATTAAGAATTTACACTTTATATTACTCATTAGAATCTCTATCTACTATGTTGCTATAATGCACCATGAAATAGTGATGTCATTGAAGCTTTAAGTAAATATTCTTATCAATTGATGAAAATGTATATTTATCGTTTTCGAATTCACTTCTCATTGTTTTTAGTCAAGAGGCTCATCTTCATCTACTCTTTTGCATCACAACCTCTTCATCTTCTGTTTTCTTCGTTTTTGTACAGGGTGCATGGCGTCGAGGAATGGAACTAAGCTCTAACTTCATTGCTTTGACAGTGAAGGTTTCTAAGATTACAAACAGGCAATTTGTCTTCTAGGAGCACCTTATCCGCCTCCCATCCTAATCCCAAACGCTCAAAGGTAGCATCTTGCAATTCGATATTGTATGATTGCCATATAGGTTTCATGTATGATTGCCATATACTTTTGCTCTTGGTTTAAGAAATTTACAAAAAATGGGTTGTTTTGTTTGGCTTTATGGTGTCTCTCTTGTTTTTTATCCATTGGTTCAAGTGGACTTCTAGTCCTGTGATCTTGTTATATTGTACAATTTTATTTCTTCAATAGAAATTGTTTCTTCTCCAAAGAAAAATACTGACTGGATTCTGAAACACATTTTTTCTTTTTCTTTTGAACCTATCCCAACTATGCAGTGCTCTGGAAACTGCAAACAAGTTAGTTCAGTCAACAAACTCCAATGTGATTATGAAAATAAACTAATGAGCACTATATCTAGACGAAGAAGTGCAACAACAATTGTTTTATCACGGGTTTGTAACCAATATTATAAGCTACAAATAAAAATAAAAGGTTTTTCAATATTACACTAAGTCATTAATTGTTATGTTATTTTGAATTTTTAGGTTTGGGGGAAAATTTAGAGACAGTTAAGACAACTCCTCTTGTACAGAATGATCTACTCCAGGAGTTTCGCATCAATGATCGATAGGATTTTAGATGGGTGTGGAACAACTATTGATTTATTTTGAAGTTGAATGCTTGAAGTTTGAACTTAGTATAATTTTTTTGTTTGAAAATTTATACCAAAAATGCTTATATTATATATTGAGGTACGAATGATTATGAAATAAATTATTAGATGTTTTTTTAGTACATGAATGGTTTTTTATTGTCTGAGTGCTTCTATAATATGTTCTTAAAAATATATTTCTAACCATATATGCTAGTTGCAAAGGCTACTCTTATAGAAAATGAATTAATTTTTTTATTTATCACATTTGAGACCCTAGTATTTCAGCCTAAAATACCATTTTTTGTGACGCCCATAAAAGTTGCAAATAGTCATTTTAAACTGAACCTCATGTTGTGGCGACGAAATGCTCGCGTCACAATACCGTAGTTTAAACATTTGCGACGGTTTAATTCGTCACTATAAGTACCAAACTTTTTACGACACCACTTTGTTCCGACAGTTTTTTACCCATCGTATAGCCATCGCAGAAGCTCTTTTACAACGCAATATGAATTTAATGCGATGGATTTTATGGCCTATTTTTTTTTTTGCAGTGATTTTTTATTTGTTTACCATAGTAGAAAGATGTACAACTTATCTTTGCACACAAATATTATTGTTGGCAAATAGGCGGCGTGACAGGACTCACTCCGATTATCACCTCGATAACCGAGGCGAACCCTGCTCCCGTCTGACAAACACACTTAAAAGACCAAAATAACCTTATACACAAAAAAACCCACATTGTCAGACCAGGGAGAAAAGTCATACAGTTTACAGAGCATAGTAACAGTATCAAAAATACAAGCCCTACTGTAAGCTAAGCGCGCAACGGATGACTTTATGCCTCAGACTCTGCCTCAACGGTAGCCCCAACGCTAGCACCACGACCTGGAGGGTGTTAAAAACATTAAAAGCGTGAATGGACTAAAAATAAATAAGAGTTATAAAACCGTTTACAAAATAAAATCGGATTCACCCTCCGTTTGAAAACATGCATGCATAACCAAGTAACTTAAACCCACCATATAAATCATATGAAAATAAACGTGGAAATCATCAGAAATCAAAACCAAGTTCAGACACTCGGCCCTAAATCCATAAAAACCAAGTTATTCGGGTCACAGCCCAAAACATTTGAAAAATTAGTGAAAAACCAGTGAAAAACATCGATCATACAAGTTTACTGGATCTCAAGTGCGCCCGAGTCTTTAAACTCAAAACACAATGCACAATCAACCAGACCTTCCCGGGATATCAACAAGTCTTTAAACTCAAAAACACAATCACAGGCCTCGGGGGGTATCACAATCACCGAGTCTTTAAACTCAAAACCATACCGAGTCTTTAAACTCAAAACACATCAATCCAGGGCCCTCCCCCCGTCAATCAATCCGAGTCTTTAAACTCAAAACTAGATCCAGTGGGTTTTCCGAGTCTTTAAACTCAAAACCATTTTTTTTCAAGCATAAGAAAATTCATCAAAATCCGAAAACCAAAGCCAAACCGGAAATCTTCGAAAACCGAAATCACGTTTGGTTAAAAGGGGACTTCCTCCCGAATTTCACTTCCAACCTCAAATCAAATCCACAAGTCTTTAATAAAACAAAATGCATATAAACATAATCATTCATCCGAAACCATACTCAAAAGCATCACAAAAATCATATTCTCGAAGTACGTGCAAATCCGATAAACTTATATTGAAAAACGTGCAATCGAGTAAAGCAAGAATATAGGAATCATAGGCATAAAATCATATATCGAAAGCATAAAATCATATATCGAAACATAAAGAAATAAGTAGAAACAGTTATGCATGCTCGGTTAGAAAACAAACAGTCCACCCACAGTTCCGAACACGTCACTCGCGTCCAATACGCTCCTCAGCTGTCTCAGGAAAATCCCGACCTGTCAAAAGTTACCAATCCGGGTCACAACCACTTCATTTAAGCTTACCCTAATTTCCCCAATTTTTTCGGATTTTTTAAACGTAATTTAACGAACCCCTAAACCTTCGAACACTTAAAACTACCTTGATACGGTGTCTGATCGACATGAAACTTGTCCTAAAATGTTTGTTACATCAATTAGAGTGAAAACCATGTTGAACATTTCCCCAAAAGTAGCCCCACGCGCCCTCACGCGCCGCCCAAAGGGGCTGCGCGTGAGCTTCACGCGCCTGCTACAGTGTCGTCTCCTATCTCCAGCCAACCCGGTTCAGACCGGTCCAGACCGGTCCGGTCCAACTGAGCCGGCGAGGCCGGTTCTCACTCATTTTCAGTCCATTCTTAGTCTTTTCTATCCTATTAGTTTCTTCCTTGATTGGATGACTGATTTACTTAACAAAATCGTGAAGGAAAGTCCTCCTAAGTCTTACCTTCCAAGCTTGAACCAAAAACTCAAAAAATCACCTTTCGGATTCAGGCCACCAGTTCCTCATCCCGTCACGGTTTCGAGTTCCTAACCTGGGCAGTGACCTCCTTCAGCTGTTAGTGTCAACAAAATCACTCAACCAGTGCCTAAACTTCACAACTTTTTCCTTGAACAAAACTGGAAAAACAGGGGACTAGAGCCTTACCCGTTCCTCTGCTTACCGCCGTGAGCTCCGCCATGTCCCTAAGTGTCCCCCAGTCACTCCTCCGTCTCTGAACACCACCACAAACCACGGTTTGATCGATTAAGGCTACACCACACCCACGAATCCCTCTCTGTTTTTTGGGTTCTCCTCACCTCACACACACAACCTCACTCCAGTTCATCCCAAAACACTCACTAAACTCTCAGCTTCTCCCTGATCAATCACACTCGATCACCAAGAATTCACACACCCTAAGAACTGACCGATTGCCTCTCTATTTTCATTCTCTCTGTTTCTCAGATGCACGACTAACCGACCATTTAAAATTGGCTCAAACTGTGTAGATTTAGGCAGAAGCCTCTAGGATATCACCAGGTGTCACTTACCCTATGGACACAGCCCCAAAATATCCAATAATCACTGCCCACATGTCCTTATCCGGTTTGCACAAAGTCCAAGATGTAAAAAGACTGAAATACCCCTAATTGTTCAAATTACGATTTTACCCTTCACTTCCTAGACCCATAACTTAACCGTCCGATGTCCGATGATGGCGTGCCGCCTGTCATTATCTTTAGGACGCCGAGATCTACCTAACGATCCTCGGTTTTCATGAAAAAAACTTGCCGTGCAAAAAGTCAACAAATTCCCCCTTTTTAACCAAATTACGAAAATGCCCTCAACCTTCCGAACATCATAACTTCTCCTTGGATGTCGGAATCAGGCGTGCCACCTGTCTACGGACTCGTGACGTCCCGAACTACGTCACGGTCATCGGTTAATGTCCAATTGACCGTCCGAACTAAAAGTCAACATTTTGCCCATTCTAGGGGTAAAATCGTCATTCTACGCCAACCGTTCAAAAGTAACCAACTAATCACTGATTCTCTTCGTTAATCCGTCATTAAACTTTAATCTAATCCTGACTCCAGGTACGGGTCGTTACACGGTGTTAGTGCCGTAGCTAGATACATAGGTAGGCACGTATGGAATTCAGCATACGACTACATATGTAGGTAGGTAAGTGATATAATTTTTCTGTATAAGGTTACAAATAATACGCCTAAGTGAAGACCTTATTACAAGCCCCAATCCGATTGGAATCTTAAATAAACCTACTAAGTAAATCAAATTTATTAAGCAAGTTAATTCTTTCCTAAAATTGTACTTGTTGTTTTAAATATATTTAAGTATGTGGCTATTTATGTAATATTATGAAATATATTTTATCATTAGTCTAAGGGTAGATAGGTCATTGTTCAATGTATTAAACCCTAATCCTATGTCTATTTAAGGATTAAGTTAACTGATGAATAAGATAACTCTATTGTGTTCACAACACGTTATCAGCACGAACCCTAACCAACTGAGAAAAATCCCTAATTCTCATTCTCTCAAAATTTCTCTCTGCCGACCCATCTTCTCCTCTAACCCTAGTCCTCAAAATCCCCACTCCTAGTGCCGCCACTCTACTCATTTTGCATTCTTCCCACCGAAAATTTAACCTTCCCAAAATCTCATTTGTGTGCAAATGAAACAACACCTGACCACCCATGTCGGTAAAGAAGATCGGACTCGCCTCTTTGCTCACCCAAATTCCTTTGTTGATGACTCCCAGTCACTACAGGACTATCATGATCGATGACTCCCAGACGATAGCGGTCGACTCCGCCGTAGAAGAGACGACGAAGACAACCGGCCCTCAGTTGTAGACACTGAAGCCAGTCCACTAAATCTCCAAAGATAGTGAGCATAAACATGCCACCCAGAAAAAAAGCTTCTAAATGGCGCACCATCCATTTTTCCAATTCTGGATTTGATCCTCAAGAACAAGATTTCTATGAAGGGGAACGCCTCGATCGTCTTCTCCAATCAATTTAGAGAAGCATATAGTCAACAAGGCTTATGGATGCCAAGTCTTTGCATGAAAAGATGTGGTTCAAGCAACAATTCGTAATAGGGGTGAACGAGGTGACTCGCGTCCTTGAACGGATGACACCGTTAGCATTGATACCAAGCTCATCAGCTCGTCGTAAAGCACCATACATTGAGCTTCAGGTAGTTCTGATAGCTTCTGATTGCAACCCACGATGGTTGTCCAAGCATCTGCTAAGCTTGGCCATGTCCAGGAAGGTCCCCTTGATCTTTCTTAAAGACAACAAGGGAGTTTCTTTAAGATTGGGTCAAATTGTCAAACTTAAAACAACCATTTCTATTGGAGTTAAGGTAAACTATACATATAATATAATGCATGATATATGTCTCTGTCTCTGTCTCTCGCGTTCCAGAAAGGCAATGGCTCGCCGTTTTCTGGAAACCCATACGTACCAGAGTCGACCCACCTCTCGAATCCATCTGGGTCTACACCTCACTAACCTTTCATACCCGTAATCACCCTAAAGACGACCATTTGGATTGAATATCAGCAGCAAAGGACTTGTTTCAGCTGGTTTCGGCGTGGTCAGCTTCGGAAAATGAATAAAGCTCCCAGTGAGGGAGAAGAAAACCCTTGAAACCGCGGTGAAAAAGGAAAACCATTCTTGATTGCTGCGAAAAATGGTGTGACGGAAATGGTGGAGAAGATTTTGGAGCTTTTTTTGATGGCTTTGAGCGACATTAATGCTGAGAGAACGAATGTGGCGACCTTGGTAGCAAGAATTGCGGAGCATGACAGTCATGCTTCATCAGGTGGTTCTGCAAATCACGGTTACTGTTGAAGAAAAGTGTTTTTCTCTCATTTTTTTTTTAAAACGACATGTCGTTTCATCTCAAAACTTGCATGTGTATTCAGTGAGAAAACGACATGTCGTTTAAGAGAAAAACGACATGTCGTTTCAGACATTTCCTACCCAAAGTATGCTTCAGGTGTGGTACTCCGAAAACCCAAATTCCGACCCAAAAGATAAGTTTGTCTATACTCTAAACTTATTATATACTTGATACTATGTTATGATGATGAATATGCCATGATGACATGTTGAAAATAATATGATATATATGTCAATATATGATGATGGCTCGATAATATGATGCATAATGATTCTATGTTGTTATGGGTGATCTATATAATGCATATATGTGATATAATGTATATGATGAATGATAACAATAATATTGTGACATGTGGTTCATGATGTATGTATGATGATATGCATGACTTGTTGACATGATGACCATGATAATATATAATGATGTATGTTGATATACATGAGATGATGGCATATTGATAACATAATGATGATGGTATGGCGTTGATGATGATGTATATGACATATGATATATGATTTAATCTATATGATGTGTGGATGATGATGACAATTCATCAAAATAATTGAGAATGGCAATAAATTGAATTGATAACTCATGCTTGCGGCATGTATATGATTATGATGATGGTATGACGATAATGATATAGTATATGATGAATTCATGATGTTATGATGTATGATGATAATAAGAGATGATGATGATAATATATATGATACATGTGTGATGATGAATACATAATGCTATGATGTATATATGATAAGATGTGTTGATCATGATATTTTGACATATACTATGATGTTGTTATATGTTTTGGTTTTAAATAATTATGATGATTATTCTTGGAATTGATTACGAGGAGACGTATTCTTCTGTAATGGACATTATAACATTCCGATACCTTATCAGTTTGGTAATTTTTGAAAAACTGATTATGCAGCTTTTGGATGTGGTCACAACTTATCTCTATCGGGATCTAGATACAGAGATATATATATATATATATATATATATATATATATATGAAAGTTCCTGAAGGATTTAAGATATCTGATGCAAATAGTTCTAAACCACGAAACACGCTCTCCATTCGTTTGAGGCGTTTACTTTATGGATTGAAATAATCCGGACGGATATGGTATAAGCGTCTAAGTGAATATTTGATCAGACTGGGATATGTGAATAATGAATTATGCCCATGTGTGTTTATTAAGAAAACAAGTTTCGGGTTCGCTATAGTGGTAGTTTGTGTCGATGACATGAATCTGATTGGTATTCCTGAAGAGATCCAAGAAACTTCTAAGCACCTGAAGTTATAATTTGCTAAAGTATATTGAGTATCTCGAAGTGTACTCACAAGACCATCGTGTACTCTTTGTCCTACGACTAGGGTTATTTTGTCCCATTAGGTTTTGTTACCTGGCTAGGTTTTAACGAGACACACATTTGTTATGATCACCCCATTAATAATGCATCCTGAAGATGTCATGATTCAACTCATATGCATTTACTCCTTTTTTTCCCTTCGACCACGGGTTTTTCCCACAGGGTTTACCGGGTAAGGTTTTGGTGTAGCAAATGTAAAGCATTTTTTTTTTATTTCAATGACGTTCTATCTACCTATATTTCAGAAGAGACGATTTCAACTACCTCCAGAGATCCCGATGCGGTTACGATACACGCGTGTTGCACTCTTTTCCCTTCGACCAGGATTATTTTTGTCTCATAGGATTTTTGTTAACTGACAAGATTTTAACGAGACAACATATAGGCATGCAGTCGACCAACGTACTATTACATGAAATATCCAAGGGGGAGTGTTGTAAATATATTTAAGTATGTGGCTATTTATACAATATTATGAAATATATTTTGTTATTTGTGTAAGGGTAGATAGGTCATTGTTCAATGTATTAAACCCTAATGCTAAGTCTATTTAATGATTAGGTTAACTGATGAATAAGATAACTCTATTGTGTTCACAACATTTGTCTAAATATAATCCTAATATGGCACAATTTATCTCAACAATTGCTTGGAAGGCCCGAGCACGCTGCTGCTTGGTTGGCTAGGGCTCATGCTCGATTGGCATGCTCCCGAGGCACCAAGTCTTCTTGGACAAAGGTAATAGCCATGACAGTAATTTTTATCCATAGAGGGGTGCCTGGAGTTGTTAAGACCTCGTCATTCCTATGTGCATAAAAGATGTCTCCCACATATATAATGATAGCTATTGCTGAAGCAGCCGCCCCATTATAAAGAGCCCCCCCCCCCCCCCCCCCCCCCCCTCTCGAGTATTAAGGTCAAGACTGTTAGGATGATTACATAATGGGCTATTTGTATCTGGACAATTTGCTTGTTTCCCAAACCATTTGCTCTCTATTTCCTTCATCTCATCTCCCTCAGCCACGTTCAGAATTGCCCTCAAAACATCTGCTACAAGAGGCGAACCTTTGGGCAAGAAATATGGCATTTACTTATATTGTCAGACCGGGAATCTAAACCAATCGATGGATTAATCAGAGAATAATATCCAGTCTTACAAATGCATAGCCATTATTCTTAAATATTGGGCCAACAGTCTTGTACTTAGCTGAGCAGTATTTGGCAAGAAAAGCCCTCAAGTTTGGGGTCTCATCGACAGCAGCAGCAATGCCACCATTTGCAGTCCCTTTAGTCAAAAACTCATTCCATTCTTCTGGAGTTTTATAGGCCTTGATCTTTGAATCATCAAAACTTTCATTCAACAAAAGTTGGTAGATGAAAGAGCCCTTCGGGTACCCCACACTCTCCTTCTTGTTTATAAGAGCCTTCAAATCGGGAAAAACAGGCTGCAGATTTGGGATTGCTAACATTGTAATCAAACTCGCAGTGTAGCTTTGAGTCAATATCAGGACAACAAACAACCACACTAGCAACACAACCCGAGCCAAGTTGCTAATCACCACCTCCCCTGTAAATATTGAATCGAATTTTCAAAATGACGAAAAACTGTTAGTGTGTAAGCTGCAATTGCAGCAGGATTGATCATGTGCATTGCACCTGATCTAAAGCTTTACTTAATTGGTGACATCTGTCCTAGACACTAGAGAGTGTGTGCGTGCTAGCATGGCAGATTGTTCTAACTGATTTAAGTGAGGTGTGAGTTTCTTTGTGAGCAAGAAAAGTGAGCAAACTGTGTAGAATGATGCCATGTGGCTTCTAATGATTTTGTGAGTGTAAAAGGATCAGAATACGTTGTAATCAACATGAAATCAATGCAATATTTGTGTGACTCTCTCTAGATGGTGAGAGCACTAAGATCACTCAGAAATATGTTTGATGCATTTCTGCGAACACCTTGTGTGCATTGAGAAAGATCAATAGAACAGTATCATCACTGTGATCAATTTCCTCCTCTCTTCAATTCAAATCAAATACAAAAGCAAACACAACCTAAATCTAACCTAAACCAACCTTTTTTTCAGCTAAGAAGTAAAAGTAAGGAAGAGTACCTCACTGAAATCACCATCGCAGGTTCTCTGCACAAAGCTTCCGTGCTTCTTTCCCTACGATCATCTGAGGTGCCTGAAACCAACATGGTATCAGAGCATTCAGGTTTATGATCTGAGTGCTGGGACGTGATCGGAGACTATGTGTTAAAGTTCAGTTGCTGCTGAAACTAGAATGGCTGGAGCTGGAACAAATGAGCTAAGAGCTCCTATCTTTGATGGAAAAAATTATGAGTTTTGGAGTATCAAGATAAGGACTCTACTACGAGCACAAGATCTGTGGGAGTTAGTCAACAGAGGTATAAACACAGATTCAGAAGGTGCTGAGGGAGCAATGGTGGTGCCTACAAGGGCTGATCTGATCAGAGATGCCAGGGCACTAGGTTTTATCCAAAACTCAGTTGTTGATTCTATTTTTTCTAGAATTGCAAATGAAGAAAGTTCCAAGGCTACTTGGGATCTACTAAAGAGAGAATTCCGTGGAGATCAAAAGGTTAGATCAGTTAAACTTCAAGGTTTAAGAAGGGATTTTGAATATATGAGAATGAAGGATGATGAATCACTAAGTACATACCTATCTAGATTGTATATGATTGTGGATCAGATGAGAACTTATGGAGAAGATATAAAAGAAGCTAGAATGGGACAGAAAATTTTCATTAGCTTAACCAAAACCTATGATCCAATAGTATCGATTCTGGAAGAAACTAAAGATTTAAATGAGGTTAATGTACAGGAGCTAATTGCTTCTATAAAAGCCTATGATCAGAGGCTAGAACTTCATTCTGAAAATACTGTGGAAAAGGCTTTCTCTAGCATGAATCTAGGAGCTTCCTCCAGTTCAAACAAGCCTAAGTTCTGTTCTAAAGGTGGCACTAAACCTTGGATCAGGAAGTCTGATCAACAGGTTAGAAATGGTCCATGTGGTCAACTTAGAGAAGAAAACAAAAATGGGAGTGACCCTAAACCCACTTGTAGTGTGTGCAGCAGGAAGCATTATGAGAACTGCTGGTTTAAAACCAGGAAATGCTTCAAGTGCAATAAGATGGGACACTATGCCAAGGATTGCAGGGGCAAGGAGAAAGTGAATCTTGCACAACATGCAGAGGAAGATGGAACACTGTTTTATGCTTGTCATTCTGTCACAACCACAAAGAATGCAGATACTTGGTATCTTGACAGTGGCTGCAGTAACTACATGACTTCTGATGAGTCTGCTTTGATAAATTTAGATAGAACCCTGAAGTGCATAGTGAAGATGGGCACAGGGGAGTTGGTAGAGGCCAAGGGAAAAGGTACGTTGGTTATCAAGACTCAAAATGGTGACAAAATGATTAGAGAAGTGATGCTGGTACCAGGCTTAGCATGTGTTGCTATGACAGGGAACAAATGCTTTCCACTGTCCTTCCAGAAAATCATTCCAGTGGCAAAGCTTGTTGTTGAAGAAGGTGACACCTAGTTATGGCACAAGAGATTTGGGCATCTAAACCATGCAAGTTTAAGTACCTTGGTTAAAGATGATATGGTGATTGGTTTACCTAATCTATCTAAGAAGGAGGACTGTTGTTAAGGGTGCATTTTTAGAAAGCGGCATGTTGAGAGTTTTGACAAGAGTGGAGCCTGGAGATCAACTAGGTTACTTGAACTTGTTCACACTGATGTTTGTGGACCTATGCAGACTGAGACTCAAAGTGGGAACAAGTACTTTCTAGCCTTCATAGATGACTATTCAAGGATGTGCTGGGTCTATTTTCTCAGGCATAAATCTGGGATGTTCAATATTTTTAAGAAGTTCAAATCCATGGTTGAACTTCAGACTGAGTGCAAGATTAAGAAGATAAGGAGTGATAAAGGAGGTGAATACATGTCTCAAGAGTTTCTGGATTTCTGTGAAGAGCTGGGAATACAAAGGAAGTTTACTGTTTCATACAGTCCACAACAAAATGGTGTGGCTGAAAGGAAAAACAGAACAATTGTTGAAATGTCTAAAGCAATGCTTCATGACAAGCAAATGCCTTATAAATTCTGGGCAGAAGCTGTGAACACAGCCGTTTATTTACTTAACAGGTGTCCTACTAAAGCTATCAAGAAGAAAACACCATTTGAAGTGTATAGTGGAAGGAAACCTGGGGTGAATCATCTAAGAGTTTTTGGGGGCAAGTGTGTTACTTTCACATTCCTAATCAGCTAAGGCAGAAACTGGATTCCTCAGCCTCAAAAGGAATTTTCATGGGATATGGTAGTTGTGAGAAGAGTTATAAGGTTTACTGCCTAGAAACAAAGAAAATAGTGGTTTCTAGAACAGTGACTTTCAAAGAAAAAGCCATTTGGGACTGGAAGACAAGTTCAGAGTTCAGTGTGTCACTCCACTCTGAAGAAACTGGTGATGTCCCTACTGTAACTGATCAAACAGAAGCTTATCAGGAGCAACACACTCAAGATAACCAGGGAAATGAAAGTGATACAGAGGCTAGCAATACTCCTGTCAAGATGAGAAGTCTGAATGAAATTTATGCACGGTGTCATGTAGCCATAATTGAACCTGAAGGCTACCAAGATGCAGTAAAGGACCTAGCATGGCAGAAGGCAATGCAAGTAGAAATAGAGAAGATTGAAAAGAATGACACTTGAAAATTAGTTGAAAGACCAACAGACAAACCAGTGAAAACTGGTTGAAAGACCAACAGACAAACCAGTGATTGGTGTTAAATGGGTTTATAAAACCAAATTGAATCTAGATGGTTCAATTCAAAAATTCAAGGCTAGATTGGTTGCAAAGGGGTATGCTCAGAAACCAGGGATTGATTTCAATGAAACTTTTGCTCCTATTGTAAGGTTAGATACTATCAGAACCTTGATTACTCTAGCTGCACAAAAGGAGTGGAAACTGTTTCAGCTTGATGTAAAATCAGCCTTTCTAAATGGGGTACTTGAGGAAGAGGTTTATGTTGACCAGCCTGAGGGTTTTGAAAAACAAGGACAGGAGGACAAAGTCTACAAGTTGGAAAAAGCACTTGATGGATTAAAACAGGCTCCAAGGGCCTGGTATGGTGAGATCAATTCCTATTTACTGTCTTGTGGATTTCAAAGGAGTTCAAGTGAGGCAACTTTGTACCTAAAGGTCAAGCAGGATGAAGGAACTTTGATAGTATCCATCTATGTAGATGACATAATCTATATAGGTGACAGTGAGCCATGATGCACAATTTCAAGGAGGAAATGATGGGGAGATATGAGATGACAGATCTGGGTTTGTTGCACCATTTCTTAGGTATGGGAATTCTGCAGGCTGAATCAGGATTCTACATTCATCAGAGGAAATTTGCTTCTACACTACTGGAGAAGTTTGGTTTGAAATGTTGTAAACCTGTAAGTGTTCCCCTAGCAGCTAATGAGAGATTGCAGAAAGAGGATGGCTGTGAGCCTGCTGATGAACAGGTTTACAAGCAATTGGTAGGCAGTTTGTTGTATTTAACTGCAACAAGACCTGACATTATGTATGAATCTAGTCTATTATCTAGATTCATGCATAATCCTACCAAGAAACATCTTGAAACAGCCAAGAGAGTGCTGAGGTACATACATGGAACACTGGATTATGGGTTGGAATACAGGAAAGGCCAGACTGCTACACTAATTGGTTATTGTGATAGTGACTGGGGAGGTTTAGAAGAGGATAGTAGGAGTACCTCAGGGTATGCATTCACCTTTGGTAGTGGCATATTCTCCTGGGCCTCTGTCAAACAGAGCAGTATTGCTCTATCCACTGCAGAAGCAGAATATGTGTATGCTGCAGAAGCTACAACTCAGGCCATTTGGCTGAGATTTGTCCTAAAGGATTTTGGGGAAGAGCAGCTAAGTCCTACAACCCTAATGTGTGACAATATGTCAGCAATTGCAATGGCTAAAAACCCTCTGTTTCATCAGATGACAAAACACATTAACATAAAGTACCACTACATTAGGGAAGCAATTCAAAATGGTGACATTCTGCTGAACTACTGCAAGTCTGAGGAACAGCTAGCTGATATCTTCACCAAGCCACTTCCAAAAGTTAGATTTAACTATCTAAGATCCTTGCTTGGGGTTAAAACAGTTAGCAGCTTAGGAGGGAGTGTTAGTGTGTAAGCTGGAACTGCAGCAGGATTGATCATGGTGCATTGCACCTGATCTAAAGCCTTAATTGGTGACATATGTCCTAGACACTAGAAAGTGTGTGAGTGCCAGCATGGCAGATTGTTCTAACTGATTTAAGTGAGGTGTGAGTTTCTTTGTGAGCAAGAAAAGTGAGCAAGCCATGTAGAATGATGTCATGTGGCTTCTAATGATTTTGTGAGTGTAAAAGGATCAGAATACGTTGTAATCAACATGAAACCAATGCAATATGTGTGTGACTCTCTCTAGATGGTGAGAGTACTAAGATCACTCAAAAATCTGTTTGATGCATTTCTATGAACACCTTGTGTGCATTGAGAAAGATCAATAGACAGTATCATCATTGTGATCAATTTCCTCCTTTCTTCAATTCAAATCAAATACAAAAGCAAACACAACCTAAATCTAACCTAACCCAACTTTTTTTTCAGCTAAGAAGTAAAAGTAAGGAAGAGTACCACACTGAAATCACCATCGCAGGTTCTCTGCACAAAGCTTCCATGCTTCCTTCCCTGCGATCCTCTGAGGTGCCTGAAACCAACAAAAACAACATTGATTTCATGCTAATGAGTTAATTGACTATGTTCCAGCTTATACATGTCTATTTTCTCCAAGTGTTTTCATTTCAAATTTCAATCATGAAGGTATATATATATATATATATATAATTTTAAGAAAGAAAAAAAGGTTCAAAAGATTTTACCCCAAGATAAACTGGATCCACAAGATCATTGGAGGTGCCAGCAGTTGTGCCATCAGGTTTTGCAAAGGGTATGAAGTCGTAAATGAGAGCGTATGGTAACTTGTCTGTGACAGCGTTAAAGACGTCAATGCAGAAACCAATGACCACTGTTGCATTAGTACTAGGATCACGTACCACCTTAACAAACTCAGGAGAACCGATCTTCACAGGAACTCCGTTTCTCAACTTTGTGTTTGTCGGAATCTCCCATCCTTTGGGAACTGCCGCGGAATCTCCAGGCCATATGATTGGTCCCATGTTGGATTTAGAAGTTGAATATGATGTGATGCCGCTTGTGATTGTGGGGTTCATTGATTTTTGTAGTAGTCTACTCTCTGGTGTCCAAAATCCAATTTCTCTGGCTGCATCACCAATCTCATTGAATATTTCAAACACCGAAGATTGTATTTCCCCATTTACGAAGATGAAATCTCCGGAAATGCCTTTGAATTTAGTGCTTGATAAGGATTGGAAAAGCTTTTGACCGCTTTGGGAGACCCCGAGAGTTAGAAGATATGTTGATTTTGAGTTGTTGGAGAAATTTGTGTCTACATAACCAAAGTTTATAGTACCAGCAATATTCTCAACTGCCATGGCCAATGCAAAAGCAGCATCATAAGCCCAAAGAGCAAAAATATCCAGTTCTGCATCAGTGATGCTTGGATTTTCCACTTGGAATTGCCTTTTCCATCGCACTCTAAAATTGACAAGCCCTTCTGTTTTAGGGACATAAGTCCTGACCCCCAATGCACCTTGCATTGAATTGATGATTGAAGCATTTGCTGAACTTAAAACATTGGTTAACCTATTTGTCATTATCCAAACATATCCTTCATTGATCATCCCAATTCTTGTGCCTTGGAAAAATCCGAAAGCCAAGAGAAGAAGACATGTGCACAATGAAGACTTTTGTTTGCATTGTCATTAACTTGTAAAGTTTTGCTTCAATTTGATCATCACTGGCTTCTGGATGTATGGCACTCCGGTAGGGGACAAGAGCCTTCGCTTGGTGTAAAGCATCCACCAGTGATGCTAATATTCCCTCACCAAACTCGTTGTCCACGTAGATTGGCACAACTCCTCTCCATCCAAAGGCTTGGACGGTTGCACTTATGGCTTTAACTTGAGAGGAATCGTTTTGTGCAGCTCGAAGAAAGTATGAAGTTGGAATGGAAGTGAGGGAAGTCTTAGCATTTGAAACAAGTTTGCTAACATGATTTCTCTCTGTTTTGTAGGGAAGTTTTGCCGATCAATGGAATAGTGCACTATGAATGGATTTGCTGAGGTTGCTTGAGGTAATGATTCGATCTTTTTACACTGAATTGTTTGGGAGTAGTTTTAGGTGTGGAGTGTATCTAGGATGATAATTGATGGATTGTAATGGTGTTTGTATGGAAGAAGAATGGAATGCACTGTGATGCACACCAACTGTTTGTAAAAATGCTTATGAGCAATTCACATTCATTTCAGAACTTTTCTCAGCTTTTTCTTTCTACTAATTCACACCGGGCTTACAAGCTAAAAACAGTTACAATCAATGATGTCACTATGATGACATTCAACCAATAGAAATTAAGCTAGAACTAAGACCAATAGGAAGATGACACTTATTCATCTTGCTCCCCAAGTAAATGAATCTATTACAAAATAGAATCTCACACTTCCCTTGAGTGCCACCTCACTCAAGTGATTGTAATTTGCTGCTTTCTTATACTTAGTGCAATCTGTTGATTGCTTAGGAACTAACAGGAAGGACTTGTTGCTGAAAATGAGATTATGGGCACTTGAGCTTTGCCTCCAAGGTCAATCACAAAGTTGGCTTGCATTGATGATGTTGGTCCTAAGATTGCTTGCACTTGAACATTCTTTATCAAATCCAAACCTGCACGTTGTTTCAACACAAAGCAGAAAATTAAATTAGGAAAAGGAAGTCATTAGAATCATCAAAAGCTATGATTGTTGAAAATTTAAATGAAACCGAAGAAGGAGAGAATTCGAAAGGGGAAGTATGAATGAATAACCTGCAGCGGCTGCATCAATGACATCATTATTGGAATCCCTAATCCTCAAAGACAGCTTCGTCTTAGAAGAAGTATGAAAGGCATTATAGAAGTCCAAAAGGGACATTCTGATGCAGCTCAGTCAAACTTTTCCACCTTTCGAATCAAGGTCATCCATAACCACACCAACATTCACTGGGATTGTTTTGTTCTCTTCAATGGTGGCCAAGGAAGAATCAATGTTTAAAGAAACCAGGAAAAAGAAATAAAAAAATTAGGTAATAGGAATAATTAGTTGGTTTTCTCAACTCCATGTTTGAATATGCTGCAGGCTTTGACAATGTGGATGAATTTATATAGCTGTGATGGTTGAACATATCTACGCGGCTCAGAATCTATCTGACGCAACTGTTGAAGTTCTGCACTGAGATCATCACGCACAGCACACAGCGGATTAATTGCTTCTCGATCAAGTAAGTGTTCTTACTTAACCTCTTAGCTGAGAATGGATTGTGTATCAGGAGTAGCCTGTGACTATTTGTGATTTGTAATGCTTGATTGATTTTGGTGTTTAGAAAGAAAACTGGAATTCGATGATGATTGAAACAGATTTTAGTCTCACAGTTTGGATATGCACACCAACTGTTTGTGAAAAGTCCAGTGAGGAAATCAAACTCTTCCTACACAATTCAATCTGAGAATTCAATCAATTCATTCAAATAATCAGTCTCAGTCATTCTTTGATTCATTGTAAACGTTTATATATTGAGTTACATGTTTCCTCACACTTCATTCACTCACTCACTCACGGTTACAATACACACACACTTTTCATGACTCTTTCATGACCAATCACACACTGCCACCTCACTTAATGAATCCATGAACCTTCACGGCTCACACACACTCACTTGCATGATTCCTTTGATTCAGTTAGCCACCTCATCAACTCATTCCAGCTCAGCCACTCTTCATTTCTTGTTATCCATGTCATCAGCATCCCTTTCCACCTCAGCACATTTTCCACCTGGAGGAATGCACTGAATACCAGCAATCAGCTTACACTTCAACAACCTCTCCTAAGCTGGAGGCTGGTTTGATCCCTAGAAGTGTTCTTAGTCTCACTAGAGTGTCCTTAGAAACTGCTTTAGTGAAGATGTCTGCAAGTTGCATTTCTGTCTTGCAATACAGAAGTGTAATCTTGTTTTTCTGTAGAGCTTCTCTAATGAAGTGATACCTTCGATTGATATGCTTGGTTTTCTGATGAAACACAGGATTCCTTGCAATGGCAATGGCTGACATATTATCACAGAATAGGGTAGTTGCCTCACATTGTTCCTCCCCAAAATCCTTAAGCACAAACCTCAGCCATATTGCCTGAGTTGTGGCATCTGCTGCACTCACATATTCAGCTTCTGCAGTGGACAAAGCCACAGTGCTTTGTTTAACAGAAGCCCAGGAGAAAACTCCACTTCCCAAGGAAAATGCATACCCAGATGTGCTCCTCATATCATCCTCTGAGCCACCCCAGTCACTGTCACAGAATCCTATCAGATTAGAGCACTTTCCCTTTTCATACTCTATTCCATAGGACAGAGTTCCCTGGATGTACCTCAACACTCTTCTAGCAGTTCCTAGGTGTTTAGCTGTAGGTCCATGCATAAATCTTGATAATAGGCTAGCTGCAAACATTATATTTGGTCTAGTTGCTGTAAGATATAACAAACTGCCCACCATCTTCCTGTACAAAGACTCATCAGCAGGTTCACTTCCATCCACTCTCCTTAGCTTGTCTCCTGGAACTAGGGGAGTGCTTACAGCTTTGCAATCTCTTAGGCCAAACTTGTCTAGTAGAGTAGAAGCATACTTTCTTTGATGTATGAACACATATTGATATGTCTGAATCACCCCCATTCCTAGGAAATGATGCAACAGAACAAGATCAGGCATTTCATATTTGTTCATCATCTCTGACTTGAACTGCCTCATCAGATTCTCACTAGAACCAGTGTAGATGATGTCATCTACATACAGAGAGACAATTGGAATACCTCCATCTTCTGCTGTCTTGACATACAAAGTGGCTTCACTATCACCCTTCTTGTACCCACTTTGAGATAGGAAAGTGTCGATTTCCCCATACCATGCTCTAGGGGCCTGCTTTAGACCATACAATGCCTTCTTAAGTCTGTACACCTTGTCACCTTGGTTTCCCACAGTGTACCCCTCTGGTTGCTCAATATAGACTTCCTCATCCAAAGTCCCATTCAGAAAGGCAGACTTAACATCTAGCTGATACAGCTTCCATCTCTTCTGTGCAGCAAGGGAAATTAGTGTCCTAATGGTGTCCAATCTAGCTACTGGGGAAAATGTCTCATTATAGTCAATCCCTGGATTTTGTGCATAGCCTTTGCCACCAGCCTTGCTTTATGCTTTTGGATTGAACCATCTAAGTTCAACTTGGTTTTGAAAATCCATTTTACTCCTATAACTGGTTTCCCTTCAAGTCTATCCACCAAATCCCAAGTTTCATTCTTCTGAATCATGTCAAGTTCAGCTTCCATGGCTGTTTTCCACAGATGATCTTTAGCTGCTTCAGTGTAAGTCTCAGGTTCCATCATGCTCATATGACATCGTGCATAAATGTCATCTATACTCCTGTATCTCACTGGAGTACTGATTGAGGTTTCAGGCTCAGAAACCTCAGTTTCAGGTTGAGCTGCAGGAACATTGATATGATCCTGTGGCTCAGGTGCCATCTCTCTATACTCTACACCATACCCTAGAGACACAGACCTTCCTCCATGTTTCCTGCTCTTAGTCCAATCCCACTGAGCACCCTCATCAAAAATCACATTTCTTGCAATCACAATCTTCCCTGTTTGCAAGTTCAGCAATCTGTACCCCTTTTCACATCCACCATATCCCATAAACACACACTTGATACTCTTCTCATCAAGCTTCTGTCTAAGCTGATTAGGGATATGTGAATAACAGATTGAACCAAACACCCTTAGATGTTTGACTCCTGGCTTCCTCCCTGTAAATTGCTCAAAAGGTGTCTTACCCTTTATAGCATTTGTAGGACATCTATTGAGGAGATATACTGCAGTGTACACAGCTTCACCCCAGTACTTATAGGGAACCCCTTTGTCATGCATCATAGCTTTTGCCATTTCTACCACTGTCCTGTTCTTCCTCTCAGCAACTCCATTTTGTTGTGGAGAGTAAGAAACAGTTAATTGCCTCAGAATCCCATGATCTTCACAGAATCTCTCAAACTCATTTGACAAATACTCCCCTACTCTATCACTTCTCAACTGTTTAATCTTGAATCCAGACGGTAATTCAACCATGGTTTTGAACTTTTGAAACACATTAAACACACCTGATTTACTGGACAAGAAATAGATCCAACACATCCTAGTGAAATCATCAATAAAAGTGAGGAAATATCGATTTCCTCCAGCAGTTGATTCCTGCATAGGACCACAGACATCTATGTGTATCAATTCCAGTGGAGTAGCTGCCCTCCAGGCCTTTTCTTTGTTAAAGGGTTCTACATGTTGCTTCCCTGTCACACAAGCCTCACACACACCACTCCTTTGATCTGTGAGACTTGGCAAACCCACAACCATGTCCTTTTGCTTCAGAAGCTTTAAACTAGTGAAGTTTAAGTGTCCATACCTCTTGTGCCATAGCTCAGAATCTTCCACAACAGATTTCCTAAGAGCAATAGGATTCACACACTCCAGAGTCATAAGAAAGCATCTGTTTCCAGTCATAGGAACCTTGGCAACTCTATCTTGCAGATCCTTATCTTCAAAGATGTCAACAGTGTTATTACCAAAAACCAGGTAGTAACCATGCTCAATCATTTGACCTACACTTAGAAGATTTTCTTCCAAGCCAGGTAATAGCATCACATCTTAATATACCTCTGTCCCTGCTTGGTTTGAATTGCAAGAGTACCCTTTCCCATAGCCTGCACAAGTTCACCATTCCCCATCTTAACCTTCACTCTGATGTTTCTGTCAATGTCCACTAGCATGGATTCCTGGGCAGTCATATGGTTGCTACAAGCACTATCTACATACCATACACGACTGTCCTTTGCATTTGTGACACTATTATATGCCAGGAACAGATTACTAGAAGTTTCAGTAACCTCTTTAGCTAAGTTCACGGTGGCCTTGTCTCCACCTCCACCATTACCATCTTTGGTAGGACAGGTTCTTGCAAAGTGTCCAAATCTTTGACACTTATAGCATTTAACTTTAGCAACTGACCAACAATCTCCATAGTGAACCTTCTTGCATTTCTTACAAAACTCCTTAATCTGATTGCCTGAATCCTTCCCTGCTGTAGATCTCTGATTAGAGCTGGTCTTATGGAGCTGTGAACCAGCCCCCCAGTGCTTGTTTCCCTTGTAGCCTCCCTTATGCTTAGAGTAAGCACTGTCCTGTCTTGATTCAACAGATAGACTTGAGAATGCCTTCTCAACAGAGTTTTCAGAATGCAAACCAATCCTCTGATCATAGGCCCTAATTGATGCAATCACATCTTTAACATTGATAGCATCTAAATCCCTTGTTTCTTCAATTATGGACACTATGGGATCAAAGGGTTTTATCAAACTAATCAGTATTTTCTGTGCTAATCTTTTCTCTTCAACTTCTTCACCATAAGTTCTCATCCGATTCACTACACTATACAACCTAGAAATATAAGTTGCAAGTGCTTCATTGTCATTCATCCTAGTATACTCAAAATCACGTCTAAGTGATTGAAGTTTGACTGATCTCACCTTTACATCTCCTCTGTACTCTCGAGTTAGCAAATCCCAGACTCCTTTGGAGGTTTCTTCATTCTGGATTCTTGGGAAAATGTCATCTGCTACTGTATTTTGCAGTATGCTTAAGGCTTTTGCATCTCGAATCTGATCTTGATGAGAGGACTGCATCTCAATTTCTTCAGATCCTTCACGCCTCACTGCCTTCTTAGGAACACCATCTGATACTAAATTCCACAGATCATATGTCTTTAGAATCGTCTTCATCTTCACACACCAAAAATCATAGTTAGTTCCTGTGAACACAGGAGCTCTCAGCTCACCACCCGATCCTGCCATCTCAGCAAGGATATCTTTTCTTCTTCTCTTTCACTGACTTCTCACCTTCAGACGCCCCAGATCACAATGATCGTGAGAGCTCTGATACCATGTTGAAGTTCTGCACTGAGATCATCACGCACAGCACACAGCGGATTAATTGCTTCCCGATCAAGTAAGTGTTCTTACTTAACCTCTTAGCTGAGAATGGATTGTGTATCAGGAGTAGCCGGTGACTATTTGTGATTTGTAATGCTTGATTGATTTTGGTGTTTAGAAAGAAAACTGGAATTCGATGATGATTGAAACGGATTTTAGTCTCACAGTTTGGATATGCACACTAACTGTTTGTGAAAAGTCCAGTGAGGAAATCAAACTCTTCCTACACAATTCAATCTGAGAATTCAATCAATTCATTCAAATAATCAGTTTCAGTCATTCTTTGATTCATTGTAAACGTTTATATATTGAGTTACATGTTTCCTCACACTTCATTCACTCACTCACTCACGGTTACAACACACACACACTTTTCATGACTCTTTGATGACCAATCACACACTGCCACCTCACTTAATGAATCCATGAACCTTCACGGCTCACACACACTCACTTGCACGATTCCTTTGATTCAGTTAGCCACCTCATCAACTCATTCCAGCTCAACCACTCTTCATTTCTTGTTATCCATGTCATCAGCCTCCCTTTCCACCTCAGCACACTTTCCACCTGGAGGAATGCACTGAATACTAGCAATCAGCTTACACTTCAACAGCAACAAAACATGGTGCCGTTTTGTTGGAATATATATATATATATATATATATATATATATATATATCTTGATCAAATGTCAACAAATACATAAACTAAATAAAGTGGCCGAGCGAGAGGCCTTATATGCGTGATGTACCGTGTTTCACTGATCGAATCAAAGTCTACTATTTCAGATTTCAGAATACAATAATATATAGTGGATATATACAAGTCAAAGTATATGATTCCAACCGATGCCCTTCATATTACACAAACGAGCTGACTGCTACATTGTTAATATTAATGTACTACTGCTACTTGATCGATCAGCTTCCTAGCTGTTTTCAAAATTAGACCATTATAAGAGACAATAAGTCTTTCTTCAAAAGGAATTGGGGCTGGGAGTGCTCTAGGTAGAATTGTTCGACAAAAATGGTTTAATTATAGAGTTTTGTTTTATCAACGAGTTCATGTATTGCCTTTTATGAAAGGTAGATGGAGCGTATTTGGTGTATAATTATGTTTGTCTAATTTTTTATCGTTCCCGTTATTGTCATTTAAAGTGTGAAGTATATTGAGTGTTATTTGGAGATTGTTGAAGGCATATTTAGATTCCCTTCCCTCATCTCCAACTTTTTTGAACTCCATCAAATTTTATAGCATTTGCAATTTTAGTTGGAAGACAAAATGCACATTCATAAGATAAGACTATAAAACATATGCCCATATGAATAAGTATAGTGTAATCGTGACTTCGCCATAGATTATTCTCCCCATGTAAACTATGGTATTGCATATTTACAATTCCATGCAAGGGAGGTGTTTGATTTATTCCGACCCTCAACTTCCCCTAAGTCAATTCAAATCCAATGTATAGCAAGCTAAATGACAGCAAGCCCTCTTTAGTCTTTACCAATTCAAACGTATCAAAATTTCCATGTACCGGTTCAAAATTTTTTTTTTAAAAGAAAACTGAAATTTGGTTGTTTAATGCCTCCACGTTGTCAAGTGGGTCTAGTTCAGCTGGTTCTAGAGTTGACTTGTAAATAATTGATTTTAAATTCGAACTCGATGCCATATTATATATGGATAATTTCCAAAAATTCTCCTCATTTTTAATAAAATAAAATAAAGTTGCCTCCACACGGTCATATGCAAAAGTCATTTGAGTAGAGCCACAATCGATGCATTCATGACATAAAAAATTCCGAGAAATCTAGTACAATAACGGCTACGCATTGTCACGAGCTCTTACTTCAATACTAGCTTGGCACCAAAACATACATCCTCAATTCTACAAGGATTGAGAGCATTCTAGATTCGACTCCACTGTCTTCAAAATTCCGTTTGTTTCTCTAGCAATTTAATCCAACTTAGACAGACTCTTAAGTCTTAACCCCTTCGACCAAAACTAACAACTATATATATGCACAACGTAAAAAGTAGAATACAGACACAATAAGTTCGCCTTGATTATTAGACTACTCAAACTACTGGGACCACCGGGTTCATTATGAGCATCCTCGTTGGCTGGACACCACCCTGACTCTCCTCCCTTACCACCATAGCTACTTCATTGCGTTCATTATCCATTTACGGCCTGCTCATGCGCTCCCATATGTTTGAGACGAAAACAATTGTTGCCCACAGTAACTCTCCAAAAAATTCTGCATCAAGTTGGCACAAGAACTTGACAGCAACTCCAAGCAGAGCTAATGCCGAAACCCCACCAGTAATTGCGAAGAGGCCCCAAAAGCTCTCAAGTTGAAGACTATTTGTTTTCTTTGAGACCAAGTTGTTGGGGTCGACGGCACAAATCATTGATTCTCTGTGGAACCAAAAATTCTCAATGTCTTTCATTTTTTCCCCCTCACCCACATTTAAGATCGCCCTCGAGAGGTCACGAGCCAGAGGTGAACCTTTTGGGAAAGCCTGCAATGCAAGTAACAAAATTAAAATAGATAATTAATAATCCAATATTAGGATCCAGATGAAAATGGTGATTAAACTTACAAATGCAAAACCATCGGCTTTAAATGTGGGATCAATCATGGTATATTTGGAGCAATACGTGGCAAGAAATAATCTCATGTAAGGGGTCTCATCAAAAGCTGCAGAGATACCATATTCTTTAGTGCCATTTTGAAACAGTTGATTCAATTCTTGAGGGGACTCATAGATCTTAAGATTGTCATCCTCGAATCCGAGTTGTTTCAAAATCCCAAGAACAAAAGAACCTTTTTGGTAGCCGACATTGTCCCTATTCTTAAGGAGCAAGTTTACATCAGTAACAGTTGGTTGGAGCTGTTGCAATGTTAAAACTGATGCTAAATTGGCTGTATAACTTTGACTCAGAATGAGGACAACAAAGCACCATATGATCACAACTAATCGAGTCAAGTTGCTCACTACTGGCTGCCCTGTGGGATTCAAAACAATAAAGGAAATTGATGCAAGAACTATATAGAGATAATTAATTGCATAAGTTAATTAGTTAAGGATGTAATAATAGTTTAACTTACATCGAACAATAGTCAGTTTTTTTTTATTTAACGACCAAGGACAAACACATTTTTTGGAACTGTATTTTTCCTTGAGCTTTGAGGTAACCAAGAGTTTTCAAAATCATGCCTAATTTCTTGGAATTGTGATATTATTGATTTGTTCTTGACAGAATCAAAGATGTCTAGAGTTTAATATTTATGCTTTAGGATATGAGATGTTAGAAAAGTTTAGGGAGGGGGCAGTGGGTAGGGGGGATGGGCGAAGGCTTATTACTAAGATTGGCTCTTGAGTTTTGCCTACCGCGTGGTGTAAGAAAGTTTATGGCCAAATCCTCCGTTTTTTAATGGAGCCTAAAACTTAGACCGGGTGGTGTAAGAAAGTTTATGGCCCAGGGTTTAATCCTTTGTTTTTTAATGGAGCTAAAGACTTAAAGAACTAAACTTTTAAGTTAAGTTACAACTTACAAGTCATTGCTACTACACGTTTTGGTTTAGAGCATTATTGTTTGTTGACTTTTTATCCTTATTTTTAAAATATTTTATTGAGTTGCTCTTTTTTTTGTTAAAAAACGAAGTTCTGCCCTTACTTATTATAATAATAAAAATTATCAAGGAACTCTATATCATCAATGCAAATTTATATCGGAATGCAGGGAAATTGCATAGATATTGAGATGAAGATACTTACTGTGTGCAAAAACCATGGTTGAGAAGGCGAACCAAAACATTGTACCAATTTGGTCACCCGAAGAGCCTTGAAAATTCTTGTTTATCCGATGTTCAAGAAACCAGACAAGAAGAGCAATGAATATGAAAGAGCAACCGGTTGTCGCCCAAAGCCGGGGCGTCAAAGGCTTCCAGAACTGCCATGCATTCTTATTTATGTTGTCTTTGACAGGCACAACCATGAACACTCCAGATTCTGTGAAGGGCAATGTGAAGTCCACGTATAAGGACCTGTTGGCTCTAATGGTTATGTCTCCTACCGCTCCATCATAGTTCTATCAACAAACAAACTGAGTAAAATGGTATTGTGTTCAATAGTGAATCAGGGTTAATTAAACTAAACAAAATTAAGGAAAATTTGAGATAATTAATAAGAACTACCAAGCTTAATTTACCTCTAGAAACACTTGGTCAACCAACTCATCGTAACTTCCAATGATCTCACCAGTAGGCTTTGCATAGGGATAAAACTCGTATGAAACATCATACGGTAACGATTTTATGACAGCTTCGAAGACATCTATGCAGTACCCATCCACAATGTTTGTGTTGGTTCTAGGATCACGTACGACATTCACAAATTCTGAAAAGCCTTGCTTCACCGGGACTAGAATTCTCAATTTCTTACCAATTGTTGGAATCTGCCAGCCCTTTGGAGCAGAGGTGGTATGTCCAGGCCATTTAATTGACCCAAGACTAACATTCAAAGTCGAATATTTTCTTGAATTTGTCAAATTCAAGTTTCTTTGAAGCCCTTTTTCGGGTGTCCAGTACCCAACCAAAGTTTCTGCATTGCCAATCACATTCACAATCTGAAAAGTTGAGGATTGGAGCTGCCCATTATGAAGATTGAAATTTCCTGAAAGCCCTTTGAAACTTGTACCTAATAGTGCTTGAACAAGTTGAGGACCATTTTGAGAGACCCCAAATTTTTGTAATTCCGTAGTTGAATTTGAGAAGCCATCCACATTTGGGAAGCTGAAGTTTTTAGCCCCAACTTTTTCAACTGCCATGGCAAGTGCCCAAGCAGCATCATGAGCCCACAAGCCAAAAACACCAAGCTTCACATTAGGGAGGGTAGGATTGTCATTTAGGAATTTCCTTTTCCATCTAACTTCAAAACTTTCAAGCTCCTTTGTGTATGGGAATGGGACATAAGGTTTTATGCCCAACACTCCTTGCATATTTCCAATGACAGAGGAATTTATGTATCTGAATGAGTTAGTCATTGCATTAGTCATTATCCAAGCATACCCTTTCTCCATCAAGCCAGCCTTTTTTGCTTTCTCGAAAACCCGAAAACCAAGATCAGGATTCATGTGCACAATGAAGACCTGAGTTTGCATTCCCTTCAAATTGTGAATCTGAGCAGCAATTTGGTCATCAGTGGCCTGTGGAGAAATGACACTACGGTACGCGATTCTAGCATCAATTTCTTGCAAGGCATCAGAAAGATAAGGTATGACACCTTCCCCAAACTCATCGTCAACGTAGATTGTGACTACTTCTCTCCAACCAAAGGCTTGGATGATGGCGCTTATGGCTCTCACTTGGGATGTGTCATTTTGTGCAGCTCTGACAAAATATGAACTCTTACTGATTGAAGTGAGAGATGGACTTGTCGCTGAATATGTGATTATGGGCACTTGGGCTTTGTGCCCTAGGCTGATTAGAAAGTTTGTCTGCGTAGATGAACTAGGTCCTATGATGGCCTGCACTTGAACATTCTTTACCAGTTCTAGAGCTGTGTTCCATACATGTAATTAAATGGAGAATAACCATCATATTATAACAATTAAATTAAGTAACTGATATTATGTAAGGTCGAAACTTGAATTATTAATTACCTGCAGAAGCTGCAACAACATTATCATCTGATGGGGAGTTCCTTGGGTGAAGAACAAGCCTAGTCAAGTAGTTAGGATGAGAGGCATAAAAATCAGAGAGGGACATGTTGATGGAGCTCAAACCCATCTTCCCAAACCAGTTATTAAACGCAAAAACCATACCCACATTAACTGTGGTCTGTGCCTTGGCCAACATGTTAGTCATACTAAACAATAAGAAGAAGAAGAAGAGAGAAAAAATAGGAGTGCAGGTAGCATTTTTGGCCATGTTTGAAATTCTTCAAGGTTTGCTGCAACTCATTGAATCGAGTGATTACTTTTATAGAAAATGAATGGGCCGGGGTAGTATAATTAGGAACTGTAGATAAGATTGAAAGCTCTCCCTAATTCCCCAAATGGGTTATTAAATATATATAATCCAAATCGATTTCCTAAAACAAATTATTTTATTAAGTAATGAGGGAACTTTTTCAAAATATATAGATTACCATATTGAATTCATCATTGTCAGGTAAAATTTCAAGAAGACTAGTGTACGTACCTATCAACTTATCATCAGTCTTCTAGTTAAATATAGATTTTAATCAGGGTGGAATTCACACCTAGTGTCCTATAAAATAACACAAATATGCAAATTTACGAGTAGCAAAAACTTGAATAGTCTGAGTTTATCGCCTAATTAGATGCAAACTTGTACCTAATATGCAAATATGCAAATTACGAGTAGCAAATTTACGCTACTCGCATATGTGTCCCTTAATTAGTCGAAGTTCATGTGAATTGAATAGTACGTCAACTTGAAACTAAATTTGATTATTTGTGGGCAACTAAACAGAAGCTGACTTTTCAAATGGATTCCGAGTAGCGTACATATGCGAATGGAATACTTGACATTGTCATCATATATAATATATTTGCAATCTATTTTGTAGTGGGTGAGGCACCTACTTATTAAGGCAACGAAATGTGTATATATATTAACTATATTAATGAAGTGACATCATCAGTTCGACGTGCCCAGAAGTAGCAATTTATTATGATTTGTTGATATGAAGGGCCTTACAAAGGGCCGCAGCCCAAGTCCTCCAGCAAGTGGCGTAGTTTTGTGCGATTCTTTGGGTTTCTTTCTTGGTGAGTTTTCTCTCAATTGGACACCATATTTCTTTTCATGTAGAGCTTCATGCCGGGCAGCATTCTCTTTAGCTTGAAAGTGATTCTTCCAGTGTAATTTCTTGTTTCACTTCAACTTCTATTTCTCCACTTGGCTGATTCCAATTCGTCGGGCGAGCTCTCTTTCCCTTTTATCAATGCATATGCCCGTTGTTCTCATATTTTCTAAGAAAGCAATGCAGTAATAGAAAATTAGCCAATTTAGGGTTGTTATTGTTGTGAGCAGGATCAAGCGTTCACTGATTAATTAGTTTAACTAACCCTTATATGGAAATAGGATTAGGGTATATAGAAATAGGATTAGGCTTTAATACAATAAACAAGATGGTCTATCTACTCTTTACAAACCTATCTATACTTTACATGTAATAGTGATTATACCCTTGGATATTTCATGTAATAATGCTGCTTGGTAAACATGGGTAGATAGTATGCCTTTGAGATAAAATGCATTAGAGTTGCTACACCAAAATCTTGCCCGGTAAACCTAGTGTGAAAAACTCGTGATCGAAGGGTAAAGATGAGCAAATGCATATGGGTCAAATTACTGGCGTCTTCAGTATGCATTATTAATGGGGTGATCATGCCAAAAGCATGTCTCATTAAAACCTAACTTGGTAACAAAACCCAATGGGATAAAATAGCCATGGTCGTAGAATAAAAGAGTACATGATGGTCTTGTGAGTATGCTTTGGGGTACTCTATATGCTTCAGGATACTTGGTATACTTTGAGATACCCCATATGTTATCGACTCCCCCTGAAAATTAGGAACTTGGTAGATCAGCCGGTCTACACAAGCCAATATCATGAACATACTTCTGGAATGTTGCATTGGATGACGACTTGTTGTTGTCTTCTATAATGAAGCCAATTCTCATCTGCTCTATCCAGGCAGAATTATCAATAGAGATAATCGTCGATTCATTATTAGTGGTATGCAGTCCACAAGTATTTCGAATATGCCCCGTAATGGCTCTCAACCATATACATTCACGAGCTGTTTCGTGAAGAGTTAGAATTTCTGCATGATTTGAAGACGTAGCAACAATGGTCTATTTCTTAGACCTCCAAGATATTATGGTGTTCCCAATGACAAAGACATACCTAGTGTAACGACCCGTCCCGTAAACCGGGATGAGATGAGTGGTTAATGATAACTTAGTGAAGATAATCGGTGATTAGTGGGATAATTTCGGACGGACGGTGCGAAATGACGATTTTGCCTCTACAATGGGCAAAAATGTCGACTTTTGGTTCGGACGGTCAAATGGACTTTGACCGATGATCGTGACGTAGTTCGGGACGTCACGAGTCCGTAGACAAGTGGCACGTCCGATTCCGACGTCTAAGGAAAAAGTTATGACATTCGGAAGTTTGGGGGTACTTTGGTAATTTGATCGAATAGGGGCAAAAGGTTGACTTTTTGGACGACAAGGAATTTTCACGTAACTCGAGGACCGTTGGGAAGGTCTCGATGTCTTGAGTACAATGACAAGTGGCACATCATGATTGACTTCAGATGTTTTGGTTACAGGTCTAGATTAATGAAGGGAAAAACGGTAAGTTGGAATTAGGGGCACAATGGTCTTTTTGGCACCTTGGGAACTGTGAGAAATCAGGTGAGGACACCTGGCTGGGATGGATTGGATATTTGTACCAGTTAATAGGAGATTTGGACACGTGGAGAGGGTCTGGTTGGTTCCAGCCTTTTCTCCTAGGTTTGATCGATTACCTTAAAACAGGGCAGAGTTAAATCGTGCATTTTGGGGTTCACATATGTGAGCTCAATGTTGGTGATGGGTGTTTGAGTGAAAGCCAGAGAGTTTAGAAGGGAAGAGTGAAGAAGAAGGGAAAAGACAGTGAGGATAACTGGAGAAAAACCGTCTGGGTTACACGGGTTGTTGGAAAACAGAGTAGCCGTAGGAAATCATGTCATCACTGTTTGATCTTCAATCTTTTGTGTGACATCTGAGAAGAGAGAGAGAGTTAAGGGAGACGAAAGAGGAGATTGCGGTGGTGGTGCCACGAGGGCCGCGGTGAACGGTGGCCACAGCCCCTTAAGAACAGAGTACACGAACCACCGTGAGGAAGCACGACTTCTCTCACCCTCAATCGTGGTCGAACGCCCAAGGTTTCAGGATGGAAGTCTCTTGGAAGGTCGAGTTGAGCCCATTAAACTTGAAGTTCAAGCTAGAACTGGATGGTAAGTAGAGTTTCATGAAAAATCAATTTTGAAATCGATTATGGTAAACTGAGTTTCAGTGTTTGATAATTGATTTTAATTAGTGGATACTGTCCTCGAAGTGACCAGAGGATAAATGGAATCCAAACCATGGCTGAGAGCAGTCTGTGACGGCTAGACAGGGGAGGAAATTATTGGAAGCGTCATCTTCGTTTGGAAGGTAAAATTCAGGGCTTGATTTAATGTTTTTGGATAAAGGGATCGATTATAGAGCTTAGGACGAAACTACTAGGCTAATTAGAACTGAAAACTGATTAAAATTGAGTAAAAACCGTGCTCGCCGGTTCGATTAGATCGGCCTGAATCGAACCGGCCTGGACCCGATTCGGTAGAGGTTGAAGATGAACAGTGCTCGACGCGTGGCTCCCACGCGCAACCCCTTTGGGCGGCGTGTGTGGGCGCGTGGCACGGATTTTGAGGAAGGTTCCAACATGACTTTTATAGTATTTGATGTAACGAACATTCTGACGCTGGTTTCGAGTCGATTGGACATCGTCTCGATAGTTTTTGGGATGTCCAAAGGTTTTAGGGTTCGGTTAAAAATACGGGAAAATTATGGGGCTTTAGTATGACCATTGTGAAGTAGTTAGTGACCTTAGTATGAGATTTGGATAGGTTCGGGAAAGCCGAGGATAGCGGAATGGCCCAGAACGGCGTAAGTGCGCGCGTATCGAGGCGACGTCGGAATGGTCTGTGAGTGGACTTTGTTTTCTAACTCTTGATGCATTCATATATGTTTTTATATGTTTTCTATACGTGATTCTATGATTTGATTCGTGATCTTGATGGTTTACGGTTTTCCACGGTTTTCGAGGTATTTACGGAATTTCCCGTTTTACTAGATTTCGTACGATCTTGTGATTTGACTGGGTTTTAATGATTTGATTTTAGGATTTGAAATATGATTGATTTCAATACTTTGAAAAGGATTTCTAAAAAGAGATTTTGGGCTTGGAGCCCTATTCATGAGATTGAGATTTTGGTTTTGAAACTGGATTTTGGAAGCGATGTTTCGGATTTGGTTTTGAGATTTGGAAAGAAAATCTGGATTTGGGTTCGGGATGATGGTTCCGAATGCTAGCTTACAGAATCATTGTTGCGAATTCGGATAAGGATGTTCGATGGTTTTCACTGTTGCTTGAAAAATGGTTTTGGGTTTAAAGACCCGGAAAAGAAAAGAAAAAACTCACTAGATCTGGTTTTAAGTTTAAAGACTCGGATTGATTGACGGGGGGAGGGCCCTGGATTGATATGTTTTGAGTTTAAAGACTCGGTATATGTTTTGAGTTTAAAGACTCGGTGATTGTGATACCCCCCGAGGCCTGTGATTGTGTTTTGAGTTTAAAGACTCGTTGATATCCAGGGAAGGCCTAGATATTTGCGCATGGTTTTGAGTTTAAAGACTCGGGCGCACTTGAGATCCAGTAAACTTGTATGATTGGCATTTTCACTGGTTTTTTTTCCGATGTTTTGGGCAGTGGCCCGGATGAGTTGGATTTGACGAGTTTTGGGACTGCGTTCCCGGATCTGAGATTGATTTGTGATTTGAGGTTGAGGCTTGTACTTGAATAGCGGATTTGATTCGGGTTTTCAAATGATTTTCAAAGATACTTTTTGATATGAATGGTTTCATGACTTGGATTGATATGCATGCATTGGTTTCTTTTAAATGGAGGGTATAAATGTATTTGTTTTATTGAACTGTTTTTTCACTTATACTTTATTTTTGTCCACTCACAGTCTTTTGGTGTTTTCGATACCCTCCAGGTTGTTGCGGTACGAGCGGTCGAGAGAGACGGAGACATCACACCCGCAATCCACAGTAGTTCGGCACACTCTGGGAAGTCCGGTTACTTTTGGGATGGTTGGATCGAGAATCTCTTGTCCGACTTATGTGTCACATGAAGGTTGGACGTGAGTTTAGCCGTCGTGTCATGCGTAAGTTAGACGGGATCAGGATTTAGCCCTTAATCCCGGGGGATTAGGGGTGGGTCCTGACACCTAGTTTAGGAACGTGTCTTATGTGAGTCTGATAGGTAACATGCATTAGCATACCTAATAAGGCAATGCATCATTCCAAGGACCAAGGAGGTTTTATTCATTCCTCGATGCATACGGATAAAATAAGCTCATATCTGACATACCTTTGAGGTATCAAAAATTGTCTTTTATGCCATTCCAGCAGATGAAATGTTCGGTCTAGTGCATTTCAATTAAGTACAATAATGCGCTTGTTGCACTTAGAAATGGAATTTTTGGCCTCAATACCTCTTCATTATCATCTACTAGACGAAATGGGTCCCCCTTTTAGGATCTAGACTATAGATGGTCATGGGCATGCTTGAAGGTTTCACTTTATCCTTATTAAAGTGCTTCAACATCTTCTGGATGTAATTCGATTGATGGACTAAAAATTCCATCTGCACGGTACTCGAGCTCCAAGCTAAGACAAAACTTCGTTCTCATAAGATCCTTCATTTCAAATTCTAACTTCAGGTGCTTAGTTGTTTCTTTGGTTTCTTCTGGAATACCAATCGATAGTAAACCTGGACCTTGTTTCCTTAATAAACACGCATGAGTAGTCTTCATTATTCTATATCCATTATGAGCAAATACTCACTTAGACGGTTATATCACATATGTCCGGATTATTTTAATCCGTAAAGTGAACGCCTCAAACGAGTAGTGAGCGTGTTTCGTGGTCTGTAAATATTTGCATCAGGTATTTTAAGTCCTTGAGGAACTTTCAAATATATCTTTGTATCCAGATCCTTATTGAGATAAGTAATAACCACGTCCATAAGCTGCATACTCAGTTTTAAGTCCTTCACGAACTTTCAAATATATCTCTATATCTCACATTCGTCCACATTCATTATTCTTCCATAACGAATGTTATGACGTTCATTACGGGAGAATACGTCTCCTCATAATCAATCTCAGAGCGTTTGAGAAATCTGTACGCTATTAAATGAGTTGTGCATCTCACAATCTCATCTTTATTATTACGCTTCCTTATGACCACTCATTTAAGTCCCGTAGGTTTAACATGAGGAGGTGCGGGAACTACAGGTTCAAACACCTTCCTTTTTGCCAAGGAATTTAATTCAACATGGATTGTTTCTTTTCATTTTGGCCAGTCTTCTCTATGTTGTCACTTATTCATCAACATAGTGAGGTTCGATTTCATCGCTAGTTATTAGTTCGATAGTTACAACGAATACATATAAATCATCGATGATAATATCTTTCTGATTCCATATCTCATATAAGCATGCATAATTTACCGAGATCTTTTTATGCTCGGGAGTGAGTTCAGGCGTTGGAGTGTCCCCCAATGCCGTCTCTTCTAGGACAGACTTATAATACGAAATTATCTCATGAGATGGATCAGTTGATATTTAGATGGTTAAAGGATTCGATTGTGCCAAATATCTTCTTCTAAAGATTAGAATCCTTTGAACCTATTAGTCTACCTCGATTTTGTGCAGGGACATATGACTGGTTAGCCGTCAGGTTGTACATCATTTGTTTGGGATGTAATCCTAGAAATTTGAGAAAATGAAAAATCACGATTTTCCCTTATAATGACAGGACCCATCCCAATCATGAACAAACTGATAGGACCCATCCCAATCCCCCTGGATTATCGTGGGATATGCCCTGCTCCTGTCTGACACCACGTGCCAGCCTAGGGATAAAACCGTAACCTGCTCAGGGTTACTAGAGTGCGTTGTGACTTGTGGAGTCTGCATCGGCATGTGATGTCTCGGTCTCTACTACAGCCCGCATCTGCGATTAACCTGAAGGGTATCAAAAATATTAAAAGCTGTGAGTGGACGAAAATATATAGTTTATAAATCATTTAGTGAAAAGACATTTATACCCTTCATTTAAAAGCATGCATGCTTATCCATTTAAATTCATTCTCTTTCCAAGAAAACAGTATATAAGAAAACTGATGCAATCATTGAAAAAACTAATACAAGCAATTATGTTACTTTCTTAAAACCAAACCATATTGCTTTTCAAAGTAATAACTAGTGAAAGCATCTGTGTATAAAGTAATCATCAAACACATGGCCATTTTTGTATCCAACATTTGTCTCATCTCGTCACATCAACAATCACGATATTAGCGCTTCGTGTGCGACTCGGGATAACACATCCGAATATACACCTGGCTCTAGAGGCCGTGGCTCGACATCTAGGTGTTCTAACTCTGTATCACACATCTCACCGGATGGTCAACGTTTAAGCGATGGCATCTACAGGCTCAGAACCCTTGGCTCGACGTCTGCAAAATGTCCAGCTTTCACACTTCTGCAGGCAGTGTCCTCGTGACTTCTCCAAGATCACACATCATATAGGATGGTCGACGTTTGGAGGTTACAACCACATTATAGAGGATGGTCTCAGTGAAAACATTTCATAAATCCAGGATTCATTGAATCTTGTCAAATCAAGTCTCGTAAGGTCTCAAGCCACAATCAATCTCGTAGGGTCTCCGCCCTACAATCAATCTCATAGGGTCTCCGCCCTAAAATCATAGTTTTCAAATACGCATGGACTCACACACGAAGTCCATATCTTTCCTACAGGGTCATAAGCCTGAAATATCTTTCATAATTCTGAAACAAGGTCACAGCCCGATAGTTCATTTTCACAACAAGCATTGTTCAGTTTCGCGTTGGACTATACTCTAAGTCAAATCATAAATCAATTGAGACACTAGCCCAAATATTATTTCCAAAGTCGAAAATCATTTCACTATTCAAGTCTTTATTCAAAATCACCTTTGACTATAATCCAAGTCAAGGTTAATCATCCAACTGGGTCTCAAGCCCGAAATAGCATTTCACGCATATCCGTGAAATCATTCAAAATCGAATATCAAAACATCATAAAATTCATCATTCAAAGCCATAAATAAAACCGGGCATTTCAACTTAAATCATATAATAAAACATTTAAAACATTTATGCATGGATAGCAGTTATAATACAAAATTCCATTCACAGACTGTCCAAGCTACGCGCTCCAATCCCGCGCCGTAAGGTAGTCCGAAGCCTATCCAATGTCTCCGGGATGTCTGGGTGTAATGACCTGTCCTGAATTATCAGGATTAATTAAGAATTAATGACGGATTATCGAGGCTAATCGGGGATTAGTCGAGGATTAACGGACATTCATGGTGAAATTACGACTTTGCCCCTGAACAAGGGCAAAAAGTTGACTTTTGACCCGAGAGGTCCGATGATCGAGGGCCAAGGACAGGTGACACGTCAAATTCAGACGTTCGACAAAAAAGTTACGGTTCACAGAAGTTCCGAGGAACTATTTATGATGACACACTTTACGAGGAAAAAGTGGACTTTTTTCCTCAAGTGGGCCCCAGATCTTTTCCCCAAGCCAATGGATGAGTGACAAGTGTCACCCATCCATTGATTCCCTTAAACAAATGCATGCATATCCCTTCCCTATCTGTGTTCATCCAACCACCCGATGAACCCCAAACCATTACCTTCTCCCTTTTGATTTTGAGTGAGGCCAGGAGAGGAGTTGAGGATGATGATTGGACTGAGATGGATGGATGCAAGCAGTAGGGCCGCCGTGGACGGCGGCGGGAGCTCACAGCCATGGTAAAAAAACTGTGATCCACGGCCTCCCAAAAGGTGTTAGTGGATGATTAGGATGTTAATGGATGATTAGGGGATGTTGTGGGGGTTTGTTTGAGTTGTGTAGGATCCCAAAGGGTGGCTTAAAATGGCTATGTTAATGGATGATTAGGGGATGTTGTGGGGGGTTTGTTTGAGTTGTGTAGGATCCCAAAGGGTGGCTGAAAATGGCTAAGCCAGCCATCCCACGGCCGAGATCAGTTTTCAGTGGGTAGCCACCGAATTTCAATTCCGGCCAAGTAGGCCCAATCTAAACCCACAAACCTTCCTATCTTGATCATAGGAACCTAATAGAACCCTTAGGATTGAGTTTTAGCCATTGGTTATGCCCTAAACATAGAATGGAAGTTTTGGGATAAAATGGTTTAGTGAACCCATGGATTTTAGGATTGATTTCATAAAATGATTCCTAGGATGGTTTAGAGTAGATTGGTGGAAAGAAGGAAGAAAAAGGCGAAAAAATAGGAAAATAGGGCGTTAAACCGGTCACGCTGGTCCAGTTGGACCGGCTGAACCAGTGAACCGACCGGACCAGTTCGGCTGGAGGTTGAAGATGGATACTGTGCAGGCGCGTGAAGGTCACGCTCAGGGCCTTCAGGCGGCGCGTGAGGGGGATTTTGGGAAAGTGTCCAACATGTAATTTCATCTATTCGATGTAACAAATATTTTGGGACTGGTTTCGAGTCGATCAGCCATCGGCTCGATATAGTTCGGGATGCCCGATGATTTAGGATCAGGTTTAAAAATAGTTAAAAATTCGGGAAAATTACGGGGTTTCACCGAGAGGTTAATGAGGTTGTTAGTAACCCTTTAAAATGATTTGGACAGGTTTGGGAACCCCATAGATGGTGATTAGCCCGGGAAGGCCTATGGCGCGCATATCGAGGCGACAGCTCAGACGGTATGTGAGTGGATTTTTTTTATCAATCGATGCATGCATAAATGTTTTATATGTGTTTATGAACATGTTTTGTGATGATATGAGTGCATTTTTGTGTGTGTTTACGTATTGGCACGTATTTCGAGGTTTTCAGTTTTATACGTGCTTATACGTGTTTGGGGTATCGGTTTAAATGAAATAGTTTTGAAAAGGCAAAACCAGGCATGAGACCCATTTGGTTTTGGTTTTGACTCGAGAATATGGCCCTATTGATGACCTACGGGTCTGAGTCGTGGTACCGACGGGTGCTGTGTGCACGGTGACTGACGATACGATGCTCGTCTCTGGACTGGGGATGTGTTCCTTCCAGAGAGGTCACAATGCACATCCCGTTGTCGAGCAGCCACTGGAGGCTCGACTTCGGAGTGCTAACGGTATAGGAGATCGATAGGTGATGTGTGCACCATGATCTAGAGATGGTCGTGATCGTTGACATGTTCACGGCGACATACCAGGATTGAGAACGGTTCTGGATTGATGGTTGCAAGCATCACTATGATCGGAATCGTGACTGACCCTGAGGTATCGGGCTTGAGGCCCAGTTGAGTGTGAGTTCGGGCTTGAGGCCCAGTTGAATTGTGTTATCGGGTGTGAGTCCCATTTGTGATTTTGACGCTTATATGTATATACCCTCCTTTATGAGCGTATTGGTCTCCTGCAGACGTCGTTGATCCTGGAGTGTCACGATCCACTGCCTGGAATGAGTGACTTCAAGAGGGAGCACATTCCAGGAGTGAGAGTTATGGTATAATCTCGGACTGGGTCTGCAGACCGTCCTCCAGATGTCGTAGATCCTGGATTTTGGACGATTCCTCCCAGACGTCGTACATCCTGAGGGTAGACTCGGAGTGAGACCCCGAGTAGTGTGCACACTGATAGATATATCGTGACGGGTTATTGAGTAGACATCAGAGAATGTCTAGGACGGGTTATAAATGTAAATATGTATATGTATGAGATTTCACAGAGATGGTTTTGAGCTGAGACCCACGTGTGTCGGATTTGGGCTGAGTTCCCACTTGATTTGGTCTGGGATGAGTTCCCATATGCTTTGATTTGGATTTCGGGCCAAGGCCCAAATGAATGTTTCGAGAAAAGGTTTTCAAATGCATGCATGCTTTTTTTAGTGAACGACATAAATGTATTTTTGAGAAAATATTTTTAAAAATTATTTATTTTGTCTACTTACAACTTTGAATGTTTTGATTCCCTTCAGGTTGATCGCGGATGAGGGCTGTAGCAGAGACCGAGACATCACATTCCTCCTCCGGATCCTGACACTCTCTAGTAGTCCCTGCTGGACTAAGGATGAAAATTTCCCTGGTCTGATACTTCGTGTTAGAAAGGATCAGGCACGTCCAACGTTAATCTCGGGGGATTTGGGGCGGGTCCTGACACAGAGCCTATCCAAATTATACCTGACACGACCCACCCTCAATCCCCCGGAATTAAGTGCTAAGTCATGCTCCCGTCTAACTTACGCGTGACACGAAGGCTAAACCGACGTCCAACCTCCGTGTGACACGTAAGTCGAAAAAGGGATTTCCAAACGAACCGTTTAAAACTTCCGGACTTTCCAGAGTACGCAAAATCTACTGTGGATCGCGTGTGTGATGTCTCCATCTCTCTCGACTAATAGCCCACACTGCGACATCCTGGAGGGTATCGAAAAACATAAAAAGACTGTGAGTGGAAAAAAATAAATAATAAGTTTAGAAAACAATTATCAGAAAGACATTTATACCCTTCATTTAAAAAGCAATGCATGCATATAAAACTCATTCCATAAAACCATTCCATATTCGAGATAAGAAAACCATTATTGAAAATCACAATCATTTCTTTTCCTCAAATCCACAATTCAAATCCAGGGCATAAGCCGAAAATCACAAATCCTCAACAAGTACGTGAACTCAGCCCAAAATTCATCAAAACCAAATCATCCGAGCCATTGCCCAAAACATCGGAAATCCAGTGAAAAACTAGTGAAAAACATCAATCGATTTAGTTGCTGGATCTCAAGTGTGCCTGAGTCTTTAAACTCAAAACCATGCCCATAATCAGGCCTTTCCGGGATATCAACGAGTCTTTAAACTCAAAACACAATCAACAGGCCTCGGGGGATATCATAACTGAATCTTTAAACTCAAAACATATACTGAGTATTTAAACTTAAAACATATCAATCCAGGGCCCTCCCCCATCAATCAACCGAGTTTTTAAACTTAAAACTGGATCCAGCCGTTTTCTTTTTTCGGGTCTTTAAACCCAAAACCATTTTTCAATCAAGAGAAAACCATAGAAAATCAATATCCAAATTTTCAATAATGATTCTGTAAACTAGCATCTGGAACCATCAACCCGAACCCAAAACTAAACTTTCTCTTTCAACTTTTAAAACCGAATCAAGCATCATCTTTCCAAAATCCGAGTCCAAAACCAAAATCTCGTTTATCGAAATCACATGAACAGGGCTCCAACCCCGAAATCACTTTGGAAAATCCATCAGAAACCATTGAAATCAAATCATATTCCAAATCCTGAAATCAAATCATCAAAACCCAGATCAAATCACAAGAGAAATCGAAAACTCGTAAAACATGCAAATGCGTACTTATCTCGAAATCCGTGCAAAATCATAAATCATCAATATCATTTCACAAATATGGAAATCACGTATAGAAAACATATAAAAACATATATGCATGCATCATAAGTTCGAAAGCAAAGTCCACTCACAGACCATTTATGTCGTTGCCTTGATACATGCACACTTATGCCGTTCCCAGCCAATCCACTATCACTGGCTTTTCCGAACCTGTCCAAATCCCATAATAAGGTCACTAACTACTTCACAAAGCTTCTACTAAAGTCCCATAATTTTCTCGTAATTTTAACTATTTTTAACCGAGCCCTAAAACCTTCGGACATCTCGAAACATATCGAGATGATGTCCGATCGACTCGAAACCAGTGCCAAAATATTTGTTACATCAAATACTTTGAAAGTCGTATTGGAAACATCCCCAAAAGGAGCCCCACGCGCCCTCACGCGCCGCCAAAAGGGGCTGCGCGTGGGCCTCACGCGCCTGCACTGTTTATCGTCTCCTTCCTCTCGTCGACCCGGTCCGGTTCGACCGAACCGGCGCAGGCGGTCCAACCTTCTAATTCGTTCATTTTTGAGACGTTTTCAATTCTAATTGATCCTATAATTTCCTCTAAGTTTTTCTTATTATTCTACATGATCAAAATCCAGACTTAATACTCGAATGTTACCTCCTCGATCCAAAGAACGATATGTGCCCTTCTACCAAGTCCCTTAACGAAATCTGATCTCCTCCAACCTCCATTGTAGTCCCAAACAATTTTTTTACCCTCCATAATCATGTTCCAAACATTAGAATTCATTGACAACACCTAAAATCTTGTATACAATTTTTAACCGATACTTACCGTGTCGGGTTCGCTAACCACCGTTCATGGCAGGCCTCAAGGCCAAGCCCATCCGACTCGTCCCCACATCCAGAACCTTTCCCTATGAACCAAAATCATCCTTAGACACTAAATCAGAACTTGCCATTTTGAATTGAAACAGGGGATTGCATGAAATCTCACCCCTTACCTCACCGTCGTACGCCGACGTGATCGCCATCATCTATGTCCTAGCTTTTCCTTCACTTTTTGTTCACAAACTATGGGCAGAAGACCACATTTGAGGGTGAGGGTGATTGGATGGAAGCAGTGCACGGTGCTCTGTTCCGGGTTGTTTCGCGGATTCTAGGCCACCATCCATGACGGCTTATCACGGTGGCACCACCCAACTCCTCATCTTCCTCTCTGTTTCTTTCCTAAGTTATTGGAAATTGGTAAGGATCGAAGGAATTGGGTTCCTTGTTCTCTGTTTTACAACCGGTTAACCCAATAAACCCATTCCTTTAAACTTGGACGTGAGGCAGCTAGGAGAGTTCCACAGCCATCCAGACCCAGCCAGATGTCCAAAACTTGGTGGTCACCGCATCCAAAAACAGCGAAGTGTCCCACTTTCACTGGGCACAGATCCCTTGGCCATTAAATGACCAAAGTGCCCTTAATGTACTAATTACCATTTTGCCCTTCGCACATTTAGACCAATAAACGAATCATCCGATGTCCAATGACAACGTGTCGCCTGTCGTTGCTCTCAGAGGATCGAGATTTACCTAACAGTCCTAGAAATACGTGAAAAGTTTATGTCGTTTGAAAAGTCAACAAATTGCCCCTTTTATCCAAATTACCAAATTACCCTTGAACTTCCGAACGTCATTACTTTTTCCTCGAATATCAGAATCGGACGTGCCACCTTTCTATGAACTCATGACGTCACGAGCTACGTCACAGTTATTGGTCAAAGTCCATTTAACCGCCCGAACTAAAAGTCAACATTTTCCCCATTCTAGGGGCAAAATCGTCATTTTTCACCGTCCGTCTGAATTCGTCTGACTAATTACTGATTAACTTACTAATCCGTCATTAATCACATATCTAATCCTGAGTTCCGGGACGGGTCGTTACAATCTACCCCCTTTAAAGAATTTCGTCCATGAAATTCAGCATCTTGTACTTCCGTAACTAACTGGGGGAAATCCAACTGATCTCACACCTAGGTCTCCTACCCGGTGTCCAGCACCTACCAATCCAACTTATCTTGACAATTCCCAAACTGTCACCCTAACTCGGCCAAGCGAACCATCTATCAAGGTTCAGTCAATCTGGCGGATCCTCCCTTCCTTATCGCATCGACCTCACCGGGGTCACAACGTACTCGTCTATACCCCTAATTCAACTAATCATTTCACCAGTGGTTCCATTAACCACCAACACAGTCAACCTGTGGGAACACCATCCACATTCCATACTATTTCTCTATAACTGGACCTTATCACAAACAGGTTTAACCGTGATTAAACATCCCAATGTCAGGGTCCCACCAGCCACTCATGGCTCTGAGCATCCAGCTCACAACCAATCAAATCACTTGGGACCATCCTGATCCAATCCACATCTCACCCAGTCAAGCACCTCGAAACTGTTCCAATTCAACAAGACAACCCCAACATACCTCGGCACTAAGCGGTCACCAACTCCTACCAAAGATATTTTAGAATACCTCAAACACAGCTCGTAAAGTATATCCTATCCTCACGTACTTCCAACGACACCCTACGGTAGGTCCATCAATCAACCACGTCAGTATCAGCCGAGCTCTACTTCACCCAATGTCCATCCAAGACACCATAGTGTACCCGTCACCCCCACAAGGTATCTCCAGGGCACACAAACATCCTCGTATCGTTACTGAGTTCCACCTACCTACAAGCCAATCATGATTCATTTTTGTGGTCCGTCGGTCCAATCCTACCACTCGGCTGAACTATAAGTCTTTCGGGGAAGCCCCACTCAAATCCCTACCAAGTCGCTCGGTCTCCGGGTCTCCCAGCCAATATGAACCTTACTCACATCTTAATTCTGCACGCATGGAAGACCCAGGACAAGATCCAAGTCCACTACTCATATGTATGCAACCACAGACCACACACGTCATACACCACTCCAAAAGGGTCAAGATATTCAACCTATGTCTCACATACGATTCTCCTGATCCACAACAGCTCAAACCTGATCCAGAAACTATCCAATCTCGATCCACTCACTCCTAAGTGGATCCCACTTCTCGACCATACAACTCTCACCATCAGACCATCACACATCGAATTAACTCAATCCGCAACACGAATACCACCATTGGACAAACCTTCCAAATGTCAACTCCGCTATACTTAGGTGATCCTCAACTCTTACGGATCACGACCACGTGTCCGTAACCAAACTAACTCACCGACCAACTCGCCTGTCGGTTAACACCGTTTGTGTACATCCAAAAGTATGTCAGTCATCACGTTTCAATCTTCCGGAGGTTTCTTTCCGGGTCACCAACTCTCGGGATCACAATCAACAATTACTCACCTCGAACTCCTCAATCACTATCCTCGAAGTCGTTCATCACTAAGCTCGGGGAATCACTGAGTGCTGGCCTCGACATCACCCAAATGCTAACCTCGGCATGTGCCGACACAATACAACATACTCGACATGTCCAACTCAACAGGATGAGGCCACGAAAACCAATCTCACTCATGGTCAACCCGACCATACCAACCTAGCCTTCTCTAATACGAAGCATAGGTTCACTACGCTTCCACTGCGCTACTCTGATCAACTAACGGTATCCTGACTGTTCGTCTTGAAACATGACCTGCCAATGGTCATCTTATCTCCCAGCTCGGTAAGTGGTTCCTACCAGACACCGGCACCACACGACTGGTCACAGCCTCAATTCACGATGTGCCCATCTTACCTTTCACAAGCATCCTAGCTCGTGCCACATCATCCCCTAACTCGGGCTCACAGCATACCAGTCCCGAAACTCCGCACTTACTGAGTCAAAACCCTTAATCTACGGTCGAGTCGAGAAACTGACGTCCCTCCACTCGGGTCGTCACACCTGGCTAAGACTGTCTACACACCAACGTCAACCAGTAACCATCACTTAGGGGGGAAATCCATCAAAGCCAAAAAGCAGGTTCCTTTACCTCTGCCACTCGAGGCATCCAGCTACTCATAGCCGCACAAGTCCAATCCCGAACAACCTGACCAAGTGGTCACCAGTCCCAAACTACCGTCAACCAATCGTCATCCGGCCTAACAGGCCGCCGTCAACGGGCCTCTAAGTACCAGCCGTCTCAACAGGCTACTATTGGGCCCCACAGGCCGACCAGCCTACTCATAATTGTAGCTTCACTGGCTATCATCCAGGTTAACCATGCTGGCACACATCCGACCCTATGGTCCAACCATCGGGCATATACTGCGCCAAACACACTAACTATTCTGGCCCTAAGCCAACATACGTCATATCTCGCACCGCGTATCGAGCGACCATCACCCTGGCACTAATAATCGCCGCTAACTAACCACTATCGAACGTATTGTCACTATCGCGTCCAGGTTGATGACAGGTTGTTTCGCATCGAGACATCACATCCACAAAAGTATTAAAACACGCTAGTCGACAAACCACCGGCTCTGGAAGCCAAACTTCATGCAGAGCGCACAAAACCTGCTCTGATACCAATTTGACACGACCCACCCTCAATCCCCCGGGATTAAGGGCTAAATCAAGCTCCCGTCTAACTTACGTGTGACACAAAGGCTAAACCAACGTCCAACCTCCGTATGACATGTAAGTCAGACAAGGGATTTCCAAACGAATCTTTTAAAACTTCCAGACTTCCCAGAACGCGTAGAATCTACTGTGGATCGGGGGTGTGATGTCTCCGTTTCTCTCAAACAACAGCCTACACCGCGACATCCTGTAGGGTATCGAAAAACATAAAAAGACTATAAGTGGACAAAAATAAATAGTAAGTTCAGAAAACAGTTATTTGAAAGACAGTTATACGCTCCATTTAAAAACCAATGCATGCATATAAAACACATTCCATAAAACCATTCCATAAAACCATTCCATATTCGAGATAAGAAAACCATTACTGAAAATTAGAATCATTTCCTTTCCTCAAATCCACAATTCAAATTCAGGGTCTCAGCCCAAAATCACAAATCCTCAACAAGTACGGAAACTCAGCCCAAAACTCATCAAAACCAATTCATTCAGGCCATTTCCCAAAACATCGTAAATCTAGTGAAAAACCAATGAAAAACATCAATCGATTTAGTTGCTAGATGTCAAGTGCGCACGAGTCTTTAAACTCAAAACCATGCGCATAATCAGGCCTTCCCGGGATATCAACGAGTCTTTAAACTCAAAACACAATTAGCAGGCCTCGGGGGATATCATAACCCAGTCTTAAAACTCAAAACATATACCGAGTCTTTAAACTTAAAACATATCAATCCAGGGCCCTCCCTCGTCAATCAATCGAGTCTTTAAACTCAAAATCAGATCCAGCCGTTTTCTTTTTCAAGGTCTTTAAACCCAAAAGCATTTTTCAAACAAGTGAAAACCATAGAAAATCCATATCCGAATTCACAATAATGATTCTGTAAGCTAGCATCCGGAACCATCATCCCGAACCCAAAGATAGGCTTTCCCTTTCAAGTTTTAAAACCGAATCAAGCATCATCTTTCCAAAATCCGAGTGCAAAATCGAAATCTCATTTATCGAAATAACATGAACAGGGCTCCAAGCCCGAAATCACTTTCCAAAATCCATCATAAACCATTGAAATCAAATCATATTCCAAATACCGGAATCAAATCATCAAAACCCGGATCAAATCATCAAAACCCGGATCAAATCACAAGAGAAATTGAAAACTCGCAAAACGTGCAAATACGTACTTATCTCGAAATCAGTGAAAAATCATAAATCATCAATATCAATTCACAAATATGGAAATCACGTATAGAAAACATATAAAAACATATATGCATGCATCATAAGTTCGAAAGCAAAGTCCACTCACAGACTATTTACGCCGCTAACTCGATACGCACGCACTTATGCCGTTCCCAGCCAATCCACTATCACCGGCTTTCCTGAACCTGTCCAAATCCCATAATAAGGTCACTAACTACTTCACAAAGCTTCTACTAAAGCCCCATAATTTTCTCGTATTTTAACTATTTTTAACCGAGCCCTAGAACCTTCGGACATCCCGAAACATATCGAGACGATGTCCGATCGACTCGAAACTAGCGCCAAAATGTTTGTTACATAGAATACTTTAAAAGTTGTGTTGGAAACTTCCCAAAAAAGAGCCCCACGCGCCTTCACGCACAGCCCAAAGAGGCGGCGCGTGGGCCTCACGTGTCTGTACTGTTCATCGTCTCCTTCCTCTCGCCGAACTGGTCCATACTGGTTCGAATTGGTCCGGTTCGACCAAACCGGCGCAGGCAGTCCAACCTTCTAATTCGATCATTTTTGAGCTGTTTTCAATTCTAATTGATCTTATAGTTTCCTCTAAGTGTTTCTTATTATTCTACCTGATCAAAATCCAGACTTAATACTCGAATGTTACCTCCTCGATCCAAAAAACGATATGTGCCCTACTACCAAGTCCCATTACGAAATTTGACCTCTTCCAACCTCCACTGTAGTCCCAAATGATTTGTTTACCCTCCATAATCATGTTCCAAACATTAGAATTCATTGACAACGCCTAAAATCCGGTATACAATTTTTAACTGATACTTACCATGTCGGGTTCACTAACCACCGTCCATGGCAGGCCTCAAGGCCAAGCCCATCCGACTCGTCCCCACGTCCAGAACCATTCCCTATGAACCAAAATCATCCTTAGACACTAAATCATAACTTTCCATTTTGAATTGAAACAGGGGTTGGCACGAGTTCTCACCCCTTACCTCACCGTCGTACGTCGCCGTGATCGCCATCATCTATGTCCTAGCTTTTCCTTCACTTTTTGTTCACAAACTACAGGCAGAAGACAACATTTGAGGGTGAGGGTGATTGGATGGAAGCAGTGCACGGTGCTCTATTCCGGTTTGTTTAGCGGATTCTGGGCCACCGTCCATGACGACTTAACACGGCGGCACCACCCAACTCCTCATCTTCCTCTCTATTTCTTTCCTAAGCTATTGGAAACTGGTAAGGATCGAAGGAATTGGGTTTCTTGTTCTCTGTTTTACAACCGGTTAACCCAATAAACCCATTCTCTTAAACTCGTGAGGCGGCTAGGAGAGTTCCACAGTCATCCACACCCAGCCAGGTGTCCAAAACCTGGTGGTCACCCCATCCAAAAATAGCCAAGTGTCCCACTTTCACTGGGTACAGATCCCTAGGCCATTAAATGACCAAAATGCCCTTAATGCACTAATTACCATTTTACCCTTCGTACCTTTATACCAGTAATCGAATCATCCGACGTCCAATGACAACGTGCCACCTATCATTGCACTCAGGGGATCGAGATCAGCCTAACGGTCCTAGAAATACGTGAAAAGTCCATGTCGTTTGAAAAGTCAACAAATTGCCCCTTTTATCCGAATGACCAAATTACCCTTGAACTTCTGAATGTCATAACTTTTTCCTCGAATTTCAGAATCGGATGTGCCACCTGTCTATTAACTCATGACGTCACGAACTACGTCACAGTCATCGGTCAAAGTCCATTTGATAGGACCCATCCCAATCCCCCCGGGATTTCCATGGAATGTGCCCTGCTCCCGTCCAACAAGGGGTGTCAGACAAGGGATAACCAAGAGCTACTGCCCAAACGGGCCATCCAGAGTGCGCAAGGACCGATGGAGGAGGTGTGCAATGTCCCAGTCTCTGCTGCAATCGTATCCGTAATCAACCTGAAGGGCATTAAAACCAAAAGCTGTGAGTGGACAAAAACCAATAAGTTTACCAAATACATTTATAAGACATTTATGCCCTCCAATAAAAACGTATGCATGCCACCAAAAACCAGTAACCAAAACGTTTGCTCAACCGAGCCATTAGGGCCTTAGCCCGAAAACCGTTAACCAAAAACCAAGTGTGGGAACTCAGCCCAAAACTGTGGAATACCACCACCATACATAAACAACCCTGTGGGTCACCACCCACGACCATAAATGAACATCAATTCATTAAAATCACACAATCATAAATCCACCCGGAAAGCCATTTCATTAATTCGTATTTTACCATTACCATCACCAGCATCCCTGATGCTAGACGTCCCTGACGTCATATCTCACGGTTTCACAAGCTACGCGTGCTGCCCGGGGTCTCTCCAGGTCCATATATCTGACATCCCTGATGTCTGACGTCCCTGATGTCTGACGTCCCTGACGTCAATCATAGCAATCCTGCTCCTGAGTCATCATACGGTCCGGCTGCTCCGTATGGTGACCCTTCACAGGCAATGCACCGTGACTTCCCCAGTGTCCCAGACATCTGGAGGAGACCATCATATATCCATGTGTACAGATGGTATATGGAAAAATAGTTTTATTAACTCATTTCACAACATCACAATGGGCCCTGCCCGAATTTTCCATAAAACAACACATTTCCATTTAGGGTCCCTGACCCGAAACCACATTTATTAAATATAGGGCCCCTGACCCGAAATCATCATTTTAATCCAACTGGGCCCCATGCCCGATAACATAACTCAAATGGGTCTCAGCCCGATTTTATACCAACTGGGCCCCTGGCCCGATTTCATTAACCAACTGGGCCCCCGGCCCGATTCTCAAATGGACTCCAAGTCCGAAATTTCCAAAACAAGTGGGCCTCAAGCCCGAGTTCATCTTTCCAATATAAAAACCATTTTATCATAATATTTATTTAACCACAAGCATGCAAAACCACAAATAAACCGTTAATCCCGATACACGTGAAATACGGAAAACACCTCGAAATACGTGCAACATACCCAAAATCAATACTCACAAATACCATCATAGAAATCATGTATATAAACCATATAACACATTTAAGCATGCATAGGATTTATAAAACCAAAGTCCACTCACAGACCGTTTTAACCGTGTGCCTCGATACGCGTGCCACCGGCCCTCCCGGGCCACACCACTAACACCGGGACTCCCAATCCTGTCCAAGTCACATTAGAGGGTGACTAACCTCAACATTAACATCCTATCAAAGTCCCGTAATTTTCCCGAATTTTTACTTATTTTTAAACTTAATTTAAAACCTTCGGACATCCCGAACAATCTCGAGACGGTGTCCGATCGACACGAAACCAATTCCAAAATGTCTGTTACATTAAATAGGACATAAGTCATGTTGACCTCACCTCGAGATTCGTGCCCACGCGCCGCCACGCGCCGCCGTGAGTGGCTGCGCGTGAAACCCACGCGCCTGCTACAGTGTCACCAGCCCAACCCGTTTGTCTTGTAAACGGGTCCAATTCACCCGCGACACAACCCGGTTCCAATCCTGTCAATTCGATCCTAATTCCTTCAATTGATCATTCCATTAGTTTCGTTTTAAGTCCAATTACAAGTCTGTAAACTCAATTACACAAATCCTTACCCAGATTCCCACGATTCGATGATGATCCACGAAGAACACCCGGTTATTGTGCAATCATGGAACTCCCTCAATTGATGCAGGTTTCATCCAATTGATGATTCCAGAAGCATCAACGGACCCTGAGGAACAATTCCCCCACATCAATTGCATCAAACCTGTGCTCAATCGTCACGACTCAAGCTCGAGCACCGTCTCTGTTCAACAATGGAGTTCCATCGATCTCGATCGGTTTCCTTCAATTGATGAACCCAGAAACATCGTGGGATCATGAGAAATCATTTCCCCACAACAATTGAGTCAATCCCAGCCCCAAACTCCACGACTCAGCCTCGATTTCTTCCTCTGTCACCAAGCTCGATCAGAGCCAAAACGGCACCAATCCTTCTCGTTTTTGATGTGGATCGACTCGTCACAACCTCAGGAAGATGTTTGTAACCTCCAATTCGATCATCACAGCCCAATTCGTCCAATTTGATTTTCCCTCCTAAAACTTAATTATTCGAATTCTCAGTTCCTCCTCACTGTCACTCTCTCGTGTTTACCCAGTTGAAATCACACTCAAAACGCTCACAAAATCACACTCTCAGGTTCAGCAATGGAAGAGGAATTGGTTGGGAGAGTATTGGATTTGGTTGTACACGGTTAAGGAAAATATGGAGATTAATGGAAATTAAAAGATTAATTAATTAATTAAAAACTAATTAAACATCATCATGAGGTCTCCCCCAAAAACATGGATTCTGATTTCAAGGGATGAGTGACACTTGTCACTCATCCAGGTGTGTAGGGTCAACGGTCACTATTCATTATTATATTATTATTTTAATCCCGGCCTCGGTTCGTTAGTTCGTTTCCTTGACCATAACGCCGTCGTCGGATCTCCGATTTCGGCATGCCGCCTGTCGTTGGATTCGTATCGACGATACCTACGTAACGGTCCTTGGCCCTCGTCCATCGGACCTCCCGATCAAAAAGTCAACATTTGGCCCCTAGTATGCCATTACCAAAATGCCCCTCAACTTCTGAACACCATAACTTTCTCTACGAATGTCGGAATCGAACGTGCCACCTGTCTATGAACTCGTGACGTCCCGAACTACGTCACGGTCATCGGTCAAAGTCCATTTGACCGCCCGAACAAAAAGTCAACATTTTACCCACGACCAGGGGCAAAACGGTAATTTTGCACATTTTGTCCGATTTCGACCTACTAACCACCGTTCAACCTCGCTAATCAAGATTAGTCACTAAACTAATCCCGGAATTCGGGACGGGTCGTTACAATCTTCCCTCCTTAATAAATTTCGTCCTCGAAATTCCAACCGCTCTAAACTCAACGTACTTCCCTCCTTAATAAGTTTCGCTCTCGAAACTCGACTATCCTGATTCCACAAACACCCCGTGGAAAGTGGAATCGACCACGCAACATGTGTACACCCGTACACCAACTACTTAGACAAAACTTGTCTACACCCAAACGTACCACTAGTACTCAAAACGCAACGACTACATTTGACCCCGTCGAACGACTGAAACTACTTGTTTCGAATTTGACACCACTTGTCAAATCAACCCTCTCGTTACGCAACAACTCGACGATTCCTTTCCCACTCCCACTAGGAGTCAGCTGACCCCACTCAACAATCTATGTTGACACATCCTGACAATCTGTCACCACACAGTTGTTGTCAGTCGAAAACTGACACTAGACTCACTCATGGCTACACATGCCACCAACGTACTTGACTTAGTAAACACTTACCGACCTTTCACACGACCTAGGTGTAATTAAACATATCGGAAATACCATGACCCATTGCATAGTAATGTCTGGTCCACAACCAATCCCATGGTATCAGAACCAATCCGACTACCAACACGTTCACCAACACAGCTCGGGTATATCCCGTATACCGTAACTAGACATCACAAGTCTACAAGGTATTGTACCTCGAACCATGTACAAAGCACACACATCTACCTAATAACCAGACTACAACCACCTAGGTCATAGCCGAACACGTTCCAATAATGGAGCACCATTTGCCCAATCCAGCATGAGACAAATCGAAACTCCACCCAACATCTAGTTCCAATTCCGAATCCAAATCCGCAATTTCGTAAGAAATCCCGGATCCAACCCAGACATCACATTTTAATTCATATCCAAATCCGAATCCGAAATCATTATTCCGTAAGCTAGCATTTGGAATAATCATTCCGTACCCAAATCCAGAGATATACTTTCAAGTTCCAAAATCGAATCCTGAATCGTCACCCAGAAATTCGATTCCAAATCCCGAAATCTCATTCACAATTACCAAGACACACCCAAAACCGAACCTATCGGTCACCTGCTCAATACACTTGATTGACTTCATAGGGAAGCCAATCCAACCTCCACACGTCTAAGGTTGACAAAATTCAACTACCTTGAAAACCTACTCACCCGAGTAGAATACCATACGGGCCCCACTTCGAAAAGAAGTTCAATCCCGTGATTACGACTCACGTACCAAGGTAAGAGTGATATACTCTCCCCCTATCTGAATCATCAAGATCATGACCCAGATAGACACTGTGTCCCTGACTATAACGTCAAAATCCTAGATCGCCACAACGATCGACAACCGACTCCCACAACTAGACAGATCAGTCAACGACGAGACACGTCGAGACTGCGGATTCTCACGGATTACCTTGTATCAATCCTTGTCATTCCACCTAGGAAAACCAAGGATGATCCAAAATGATGACACCAATACTCATCCTACGTGGGTGCAACAAAACTCACTGCACTCACCACGCCATGTACCCCAACATCGTCTGCCACCAAGCAGAAAATGAGAAATCTTGTTTACCTAATTTCAAACACGTAGCTCCTCCTAATGACCTCACAACACACATGGGCTCACCAACCAATACACGCTCAACGTACTGGTAACTACAGTTAATGTCTGCCAGGGCAGAAAGCAAAAAGTCAACCCCAATGACTTCGGAATACCAATCACCAAGAATGAACACCACTCTCGTTCCCCAATCACAACGCTTCTCGAATTTAAGGTTCCAACCATGCTGGAAACAGACATGCTCCCAACAAGACGTCAAGTCTAACCACTAGACTTCCTACCTCCTCAACTCACTTGGACAACGACGTGTCCCCAATCGATCCGTTATTGTTTCGTTCGCACATCCCGACCTTTACAGGTTCAACACTCGGTTTTCCAAGTTCTCAATTACAAATTCCTACCTTTATACCACTAATGGTTTTTCCTCGTCTTTTCCAGTTTTAATCATTTCCATGTACATTTTAGGGATATTTAAAAACATAAAATCACACAAATTTTGGAGTTGCCAACAACTCCCCCAAATCCACCAATTATCATGACGTAGGGGACGCCATCCCAAGATTACTCAAGTCTCAATTATACCCTTTTAATCCACTCATCACTGGTTATCTCACCACTATTGGGACTTATCCCAACACAGCACAATCTTAACTGGATCCCATCCAGTCCATCACTCAACCACTACCGAATCTCAAAGACCGAACATATGTTCATCATGACGGAGTCACACCCCAACTTGTGGCTCATCGTCAACACCATTACCGACACTAGCACCAGCGCTAGTACCAGCACCAACACACTATCAACAACACTAGTATCAGCACACAGGCATCCATACTAGCATCAGCACAAAAGTACCAACCCACAAACATTCATACTTGCACACCGTGTGCAAATACGACAACCCTGGATCTCCGTTCATACCGAACGACGATCCCGTACCTCACGACTATGGGTACCACTATTCTGACAATCCACATCAGGAAAATGAACGTTCCCCGAACGTCCCCTGATCCCCAAGTATTATAACCACACCAATTACCCTTGATAGCCAGTCATCTCCATATGACTACCGACTAACTGTCATTGCTATCGAGATCCGCATCCACACATCACACCAATACCCGATCCAACACGGGATCCCATAATTTATCTCAGAACCGTATCCGTAAATCGAATCCCATAGTTCTGACTAGACTCACCAGAGCCATCCGCATGGTCATCCATGACCTCAGCCGCTCGTCGCAGCACAAGTTCTCACCCGCTAATCATTATTAAGGTTTACCTCTTTAATACTAGGGTTCCACAATCACACCCTATGGTTCAACCGAACCAAACAGCTCTCCGTAATATAAAATCCACAACCTGACCGACCCCGCGGTCTAGACATCGAATAGACGTCAGATCCAATCCTACCATCCCATCAACGTGGGTTCCACCACTAGGTCATCGGCCAACTCCGATGAACCAACATCCCTCACACTAGAAACCACCACGAGAGTTCACATTTTTAAACCATTACTCAAATGAGGTTCCCCGAACCTGGCTGCACCTAGCAGCACAACAATTTAATATTACATGACCGAACCGACGGCCCCACAATACCAGTTCACCACAATCAACCCCACTTGGGTCGAATCACATAAATGCACGGCGTATCGGGCCAATCACACTCCATCCACTATCCAAACCCAAAAACTATCTATCAGGTTGATAACGAATTGCAGCCCAAAGAGACATCACACCCTCGACCTGCGCACACAAAAGAGCAACCGTGCTCTGATACCAAGTTGACAGGACCCATCCCAATCCCCCCGGGATTTCCATGGAATGTGCCCTGCTCCCGTCCAACAAGGGGTGTCAGACAAGGGATAACCAAGAGCTACTGCCCAAACGGGCCATCCAGAGTGCGCAAGGACCGATGGAGGAGGTGTGCAATGTCCCAGTCTCTGCTGCAATCGCATCCGTAATCAACCGGAAGGGCATTAAAACGAAAAGCTGTGAGTGGACAAAAACCAATAAGTTTACCAAATACATTTATAAGACATTTATGCCCTCCAATAAAAACGTATGCATGCCACCAAAAACCAGTAACCAAAACGTTTGCTCAACCGAGCCATTAGGGCCTTAGCCCGAAAACCGTTAACCAAAAACCAAGTGTGGGAACTCAGCCCAAAACTGTGGAATACCACCACCATACATAAACAACCCTGTGGGTCACCACCCACGACCATAAATGAACATCAATTCATTAAAATCACACAATCATAAATCCACCCGGAAAGCCATTTCAAAAATTCGTATTTTACCATTACCATCACCAGCATCCCTGATGCTAGACGTCCCTGACGTCATATCTCACGGTTTCACAAGCTACGCGTGCTGCCCGGGGTCTCTCCGGGTCCATATATCTGACATCCCTGATGTCTGACGTCCCTGATGTCTGACGTCCCTGACGTCAATCATAGCAATCCTGCTCCTGAGTCATCATACGGTCCGGCTGCTCCGTATGGTGACCCTTCACAGGCAATGCACCGTGACTTCCCCAGTGTCCCAGACATCTGGAGGAGACCATCATATATCCATGTGTACAGATGGTATATGGAAAAATAGTTTTATTAACTCATTTCACAACATCACAATGGGCCCTGCCCGAATTTTCCATAAAACAACACATTTCCATTTAGGGTCCCTGACCCGAAACCACATTTATTAAATATAGGGCCCCTGACCCGAAATCATCATTTTAATCCAACTTGGCCCCATGCCCGATAACATAACTCAAATGGGTCTCAGCCCGATTTTATACCAACTGGGCCCCTGGCCCGATTTCATTAACCAACTGGGCCCCCGACCCGATTCTCAAATGGACTCCAAGTCCGAAATTTCCAAAACAAGTGGGCCTCAAGCCCGAGTTCATCTTTCCAATATAAAAACCATTTTATCATAATATTTATTTAACCACAAGCATGCAAAACCACAAATAAACCGTTAATCCCGATACACGTGAAATACGAAAAACACCTCGAAATACGTGCAACATACCCAAAATCAATACTCACAAATACCATCATAGAAATCATGTATATAAACCATATAACACATTTAAGCATGCATAGGATTTATAAAACCAAAGTCCACTCACAGACCGTTTTAACCGTGTGCCTCGATACGCGTGCCACCGGCCCTCCCGGGCCACACCACTAACACCGGGACTCCCAATCCTGTCCAAGTCACATTAGAGGGTGACTAACCTCAACATTAACATCCTATCAAAGTCCCGTAATTTTCCCGAATTTTTACTTATTTTTAAACTTAATTTAAAACCTTCGGACATCCCGAACAATCTCGAGACGGTGTCCGATCGACACGAAACCAATTCCAAAATGTCTGTTACATTAAATAGGACAGAAGTCATGTTGACCTCACCTCGAGATTCGTGCCCACGCGCCGCTGTGAGTGGCTGCGCGTGAAACCCACGCGCCTGCTACAGTGTCACCAGCCCAACCCGTTTGTCTGGTAAACGGGTCCAATTCACCCGCGACACAACCCGGTTCCAATCCTGTCAATTCGATCCTAATTCCTTCAATTGATCATTCCATTAGTTTCGTTTTAAGTCCAATTACAAGTCTGTAAACTCAATTACACAAATCCTTACCCAGATTCCCACGATTCGATGATGATCCACGAAGAACACCCGGTTACTGTGCAATCATGGAACTCCCTCAATTGATGCAGGTTTCATCCAATTGATGATTCCAGAAGCATCAACGGACCCTGAGGAACAATTCCCCCACATCAATTGCATCAAACCTGTGCTCAATCGTCACGACTCAAGCTCGAGCACCGTCACTGTTCAACAATGGAGTTCCATCGATCTCGATCGGTTTCCTTCAATTGATGAACCCAGAAGCATCGTGGGATCATGAGAAATCATTTCCCCACAACAATTGAGTCAATCCCAGCCCCAAACTCCACGACTCAGCCTCGATTTCTTCCTCTGTCACCAAGCTCGATCAGAGCCAAAACTGCACCAATCCTTCTCGTTTTTGATGTGGATCGACTCGTCACAACCTCAGGAAGATGTTTGTAACCTCCAATTCGATCATCACAGCCCAATTCGTCCAATTTGATTTTCCCTCCTAAAACTTAATTATTCGAATTCTCAGTTCCTCCTCACTGTCACTCTCTCGTGTTTACCCAGTTGAAATCACACTCAAAACGCTCACAAAATCACACTCTCAGGTTCAGCAATGGAAGAGGAATTGGTTGGGAGAGTATTGGATTTGGTTGTACACGGTTAAGGAAAATATGGAGATTAATGGAAATTAAAAGATTAATTAATTAATTAAAAACTAATTAAACATCATCATGAGGTCTCCCCCAAAAACATGGATTCTGATTTCAAGGGATGAGTGACACTTGTCACTCATCCAGGTGTGTAGGGTCAACGGTCACTATTCATTATTATATTATTATTTTAATCCCGGCCTCGGTTCGTTAGTTCGTTTCCTTGACCATAACGTCGTCGTCGGATCTCCGATTTCGGCATGCCGCCTGTCGTTGGATTCGTATCGACGATACCTACGTAACGGTCCTTGGCCCTCGTCCATCGGACCTCCCGATCAAAAAGTCAACATTTGACCCCTAGTATGCCAAATTACCAAAATGCCCCTCAACTTCTGAACACCATAACTTTCTCTACGAATGTCGGAATCGAACGTGCCACCTGTCTATGAACTCGTGACGTCCCGAACTACGTCACGGTCATCGGTCAAAGTCCATTTGACCGCCCGAACAAAAAGTCAACATTTTACCCACGACCAGGGGCAAAACGGTCATTTTGCACATTTTGTCCGATTTCGACCTACTAACCACCGTTCAACCTCGCTAATCAAGATTAGTCACTAAAATAATCCCGGAATTTGGGACGGGTCGTTACACCATTTGATCGCCCGAACTAAAAGTTAACATTTTTGCTCATTCTAGGGGTAAAATCGTCATTTTTCATCGTCCGTCCGAATTCGTCCAACTAATTACTGATTAACTTACTAATCCATCATTATTCACTAATCTAATCCTGATTTCCGGGACGGATAGTTACAATACCCAAAGGTTACTATCAATTTATACAAGTCTTAACCATAACCCTCAAAACTTCCAGAACAGTAAACGTGTCCCGAAGATGCTTTCCGAGGCTAAAAATCTCCAAATAATCTATCAAACGATCTCCGATCGACTTGAAACCACCGCTATTGGATTCAGATCATCGAAATTCGTACCCACGCACCGTCACTTGCTGGTCAATGTTCACATGCGCCGATCAACGACGGTCAACGATGGTCAACACTAACGTCAGCCTGACAAGTCTGACAACCTGCCACAAGGCACTCCCTAACTGGTACCATGTGTCTTGCCACCTGTTGCTGACACATCGGAAAGTATCGAACACACTACCATATGTCACCTCCTCACTAGCCCACATGGCCTGATAGTGCTGACGTGGACCTTCCACGTCAGCTACCACGTCACCTGACACCTTCTCACATGTTGCCACATGGCACCACCCCAATAGTCCACATGCTCTAACATGTTTGACGTGACACTGACATGTCATTGTTGATTGGACTAACACCTGGCCATGTGTCACCCTCTAGTTGGCCACGTGGCCTGACAAGTCTAACAGTGTTGACATGGCTTACCACGCCATCATCATCTTCCTTCAGACGGGTCGACCCGTTTGACTGTAACGGGTTGATGACTCGACCCGGTTGTAACTCGCTCAATTCTCAACCTTTTTCCACCATTTTTCTTCCTACTGAACCGTCCCTAACCCATCAATATATACCTAGCCTCAAAACATAAAAATAGGGCGGGAAACTCAACTGTCACAATCGAACTCCCACGACCAAACTGCAACCATGCTTCCATGGTTGTCCAGAGGTCCTCTGAATCTTATTCTTATTCCTACAGGCTCGTACGAGCTCCCAGATCATGTCCAAATCATTAGAAATAGCCCCAAACATCTAAAACTCAAAAATCCAATGCACCAAAAACTCACGGGTTGCGGGTTTACCTTTTTCTGGTTATCCTCAGCCGTCCACGGCGGCTCAGCCTCTCACCACCGTCTTCCTTAGTCTCTCTAGCCCTCTCTCTCACTCTGTATGTTTCTCTCTCTCTCTCTCTCTCTCTCTCTCTCTCAAGTTGCAAGTAAGAAACAAGGAAGAGGAAGGGGGTGGGTTTTTGGGTCAGTTTGAAATGGATGAAGGGAAAAGGGTGATGCATGTATGTATGGTTTTGGGCTAAAGGATGAGTGACACTTGCCACTCATATATTGGTCCAGGCTAGATCTTTTGGACCCACTAACAAACAAACCCAAAAGTCAACCGCCTCGATTTTTGTGTAATTGTGAATAGTTTTTGAAATCGTTATTGATCCGTAACTTTCTCGTACGATGTTCAATTTCGATGTGCTGCCTGTCTACAGACTCGTATCGTATCGATCTATGTAATGGTCCTCGGTCCACGTGTATTTGACCTCCCGGGTCAAAAATTAACATTTTACCCTTCTACGGGAAAAATCGTAATTTCACCTCAATCGTTCGATAATCCTTAATTAATTCCCGATTAATCCTTAATTAATTCCCGATTAATCCTTAATTAATCCCGTAGATTTGGGACGGGTCGTTATATACAAGGTCAAATATTGACTTGTTGACTGGGAAACTTTGTGGACATTTCGTGAAGGTCATTACGTAGGTCTCAAAGTGGTGAATACATAGATAGGTGGTATACCAAAAATGGAGTTCAAATGTATTCTTTTTAAGTCTAAATAGTATAAAGGCATTTTGGTCATTTTGAACATAAGGATAGTTTGGTAATTTTTCATGGAGGATATAGTGTATTCTAGAATTCTCTACAATTTTATTTATTTTCCCTCTGTACACTTCTTCCACTGACTTAGTTATTATATATATGTATGATGTGTGGTGTGGTGTGTGTTCGGTGTGGAGGATTGAAAAGGAAGGAAAAATGGAAAGCTCACCAACCATTCACCCGTGAAGGAAAGATCAGGGAGAAAATCATAGGATCCGTCCCAAATCTCTATTGAAAATCAGATCGGTCTTACTCCCGTCTGATAGCCCTGGTCAGACTAGGAATTTTCCATTTATATTCTTGTTTTCATCTAATACAACTCTGACCTGACTGTAATTCCATCTTTTTACGACCAAATTTCATGCTTTGATAGTCTAACAACATCTAAACAACCCCAGGAACAGGTCTATGACCTCGAAAGCAAGAAAACATACCTCTACCATGCATTTTAAGATCATGGCTTTCGACCATGACTTCCTAATCATGTTCTCGACCGTTCATATGTCTATTCTTCTCTCTTTTGAACCTAGAATGACCATAGGACCTTCAGGAGGATAGAATCACTCTCTATTTTTGAATTTCCTAGTCTAGAGCCAGAAACTCATAATTGGAACTCCAAGGGTTCATGGTTAACCTATTTATTTTTAGTACTCTTCCCCTTTGTTTTCTTTGATTTTCCTCCTCTTTTCTCTCTCACTTTCCTTTCTTTTCCCTTCTTCCTCCCATCTCTGCCCTTTTCCCTGCTTTCTCCTTCACTCACGGGTGTGGTTGGTGGCTTTACTATGATTTCGAGCACCACCTCCCACCACCCTCACAATCCTACACATATATGTATATACTTGAATATATCGGTGGAAAGGGTTATGGAGGGAAAACTGGAGAAACATTCTAGAACACCCTAGGTCCTTTCAAAATTACAAAAATTCCTTTATAGCATAATTACCAAAATGCACTTGCACTTCCTAAGCCCATAACGAGCTCATCTCAACTCCATTTTCAACATGCTGCATGTCTATGTACTCAGGAGGTCGAGACCTTCGTAATTATCTTTTCAAAGTTTCTAAAAGATGTCCTGGTTAGAAAGTCAACACATATTGACTTTGGATCTTTGACTTTCAGAGGAAAAATCATCATTTTTTTTAATTTTCTTGAATATCCGGGGTGTTACAGAAAAAGAGAGTTAGAAGGAGAGAAAAGGGAGAAAGGAACTAGTGAGGAATGCCCAGACCCGAAAGACCAGGAAATAACCTGAGAGGGAGCCTATGAGCTGGTTCGAACTTCCCATCAAGATTTTTGACACGGAAGACAAGCTCACTACTCTCATCTACATATCCCTACAACCATGATAAGCCATTATTTCGATGGTTAGGATGCTGGAAGCGCCTGGAAAAGAGGGTACGGCAAGTGGCCGAGAATGGAAATTGTACATTGAAGTTTGAGGCAAGCCTTTCCTTATTATGAGGTTATAGAACTCTGTCTGGGGTCAATACGATGAAGTTAGTGTGTTAGAGTGTAAAATTTTGTCGTGAAATAAGGAATATCGAATTGGGACAGGTCACCAGGTCGAACAACCCGAGGTGCAGACCTAGCGAGAAGAGAACGATGACCCTGTAGCAGGTGTGTGGCCATCGTGCGCAGAGAGCCTCCACGGTGCATGGCGGCATGTGCGTCAACCTTTCACAGTCCGATCAACAGAAAAAATAATTGTTATTTAATTATGAATTTAATGGTACAAATTTCAAGGTAATTGGATATTATTTGGTTATGTTTTCGGGTGTCCGATATATTATGTTTATATTCTAAATTTAAATTAATTTGAAAAAAATTAAAGGGTTCGATTTTAATCTTATTGGGATAATTGATGTGATTATGATGTAACCAATTGTTTTACTACTTAAGATATAAATATTTATTGGACCTTCGAATTACGGATTGAGAATATGAAATGAAGGTGAATATTTATAGAAATAGAATATGGGAAGAAGGAATTTATGGAAATGTGAATAGAAAAGTTATAAAAAGAACGAGGGCTTCCTTGAAGTTTAAATGTGCATAGTATTATATATGATAATTATGCGAGGATAAATGTTTGGTGTAGGTTGTTTTGTTATGACAAGATAATGGTATGTTGTGGTGAATTTGATTGATAATACATACGATGAAATGATGGAAATGCATGATAATATTTATTGATATTAATAAGGCCCAGATTAAATAAAATTGGGAATTCTACCTCTTGACAGGATTAAGTGGGTTGGACATGAACGGTAACCCTATAAGGGTGGGTTTAATTTGGTTAATCTAATAAAATATGACATGCATGATTTTGGTGATATCCCTTGTTTGACAAGAGTTGTCAGACAGAAGCAGGACTGGTCTGATTTTCAAGGAAATTATGGACATGTCCTATTCTACTCTTAAGTTGTATGATTCATATGATGGTGGCTTGGGTATGATTATTTTTAAATAATTCTTTATCATTTTATGAAAATTACTTGAAAAGCACATTTTACGAGATTTTGGGCTAAAGTTTGGTTTAAGATTTGGGTTTAACTTGAAGGGTGAGCCAAGATTGGTGTATGAAGTATGTGAGAATGATTTGGGATTGATTTTTCAATTAATAATTTATGGTTTTCGGTAATTTTGAAATTAATTTTAAATAATATGTTTTACAAGGTTTCTGAAGTTATGTTTGGGCTTAGACTCGGAGTTTGAAACGATAATTGGGTTTTTAAGGAAAGAGTATATGTAAAAATGTTGATTTGCTTCTGAGGAATTTATATGCATATTATAGATGCATGTTTTTCGATATTTGTGTTATTGTGTTTGTAAACATATGCTGTTTTTCTGAGTGGTGAGCTATCTTAGACGTCGAGCTAAGGCTCATTTACTAATACTGGTATTGTGGTGGACAATCTCAGACGTTGAGCTAAGACTTCTTTCTTTTGTATTGTGGTGACGAATCAAACGTCATGCTGGGTCCCTTTCCTGAGACTGGTATTGTAATAATGGCTCAGAGGTCGAGTAGGGCTCATTTCTTAAGTTAGTTCTCACCCAGACGTCGAGCTGGGCTCTGGTTCATGAGTGAGGTTACACTCGAACATTGAGTTGGGCTCCGTTTCCCGACTGGATTACCTACTGGTAGTACAGAAACCTCCGGGGGATATTTTCCTGGATGATGTGTTGGTACTGTTTCCAGATGTGATTTAGATGGTGTTTGTGGTGGTGTCCCACACATAGTGCCGATGTATGATATGATTGGTGTTTGAGTTATATTTGGTATTATTGTGTTTCTAAAGTGATTCACAAAGTGCCTGGTGTGAGATTTCTTAAGTGGATTAATTGAGCTTACAAGCTTACAAGGGTCACAGTATTTGTTGATATCTAAATGAAGTCATGACTTTGTGAATAGAAGAAATCGGAAAGTTGATTAAGTTTAATCAACCGAAGCTGACCAATTTGAGTATGAACATAAGATTAGAGTTTTTTAAAAAAAATTTCGAGTAAGAAGGGTAAGTTGTAACGACCCAGAAATTCGAGAAAATGAAAAATGATGATTTTGCCCTAACAAGGTCAAATATTGAATTTTTGACCCGAAAATTTTGTGAACATTTTGTGAAGGCTGTTACGCAGGTCTCTAACTCCTGAATACGTTGATAGGTGGTATGAAAAAAATGGAGTTCAGATATATTCGTTTTGGGTCTAACTAGTATAAGGGCATTTTGGTCATTTTGAACATATGGGTAGTTTGGTAATTTTGCATGGAGGATCTAATGTATTCTAGAATTCTCTACAATTTTCTTTATTTTCCCTCCACACACTTCTTCCACTGACATAGTTATAATATATATGTATGATAGGTGGTGTGGTGTGTGTTTGGTGTATAGTAATCGAAAAGGAAGGAAAAATGGAAAGCTCACCAACCAACTCACCCATGAAGGAAAGATCAGGGAGAAAGGGAGAGTTAGAAGGAGAGAAAGGGATGAGAAAAGAGAGAGAAAAGGGAAGAAGGAACTAGTGAGGAATACCCATACCCAAAAGACCAGGAAATAACATTAGAGGGATCCCGTGAGCTGGTTCAAACTTCCCATCAAGATTTTTGTCAGGAAAGCTTAAAAACAAGCTCACTACTCTCCTCTACATATTCCTACGACCATGATAAGCCATTATTTCGATGGTTAGGACGTTGGAACCGCTGGAAAAGAGAGTACGACGGGTGTCCGAGAATGGAAATCGTACACAGAAGTTTGAGCTAAGCCTTTCCTTATTCTGAGCTTGTAGAACTATTTTTTGGCTAAATATTATGAAGTTAGTTGTCAGAGCGTAACATTTTGTTGTGAAAATAAGGAATATTGAATCGGGTTAGGTCACCGAGTCGAATAACCTGAGGTTCATACTCGGCAAAAGGAGGGTGATATTTTAGGAGTGAGGGAGAGGGCTCAGGTTTTGGTGGGCATAGAATGATTTCTCCGAGGCTCTTTTCAATGCTGCAGGCTGAGAGCAGGGGGCTATTTTCGCTCAGCTATCACTGACCACTAAATCCAACTTTTTGGTGCTTCCTGGGACTTCTTTGAGCATGGTTTCTTTAGTGGTTTCTTATGGTGTTTTGTTCTATGAGGTGGAGAGTGGTAGACAGGGAAATGGTGGTTGCGGAGGGGCAGGTTTGTGGGGCTCTCGATTAAACCAAAGTCCCCAAGCAAGACGGTCTTCTGGGAAAACTTCTGGTGGTTCAAAGTATGGTACTTCTTCTGGAAATATGGTGGACATGTAATCTACATCCCATCATGAGCAATGAGTCTCTTCTGTTGGAATGTGCGTGGGCTGGGATACCCATGTGTGATGAGAGCTGTGAAGTACTACTTCAAGATAAAACAACCAAGTATCTTATTTTTTATGGAAACTAAAAAAGTGGTTAAGCAGATGGATTTTGTGAAACATGTTTTGGGTGTTGGGGGTGGTGTTTTTGTTGACAGAGAAGGCTTGGGGGTGGTCTTGCTTTATTTTTGGCTTCTGGTATTCGGGTTTCTATTAGATCTTATTCCAGAGGTCACATTGATTGTAATAACCCGTCCCGAATACCGAAATTAAATATTAATTAATTATGGTTTAGAATGACTAATCTGGGATTAGTTGAGTGAAATAGGACGAAATGTGCAAAATGACCGTCTTTCCCCTAGGCGTGGGCAAAATGTTAACTTTTAGTTCGGGCGGTCAAACGGACTTTGATAGATGACTGTGACTTAGTTCAGGACGTCACGAGTTCATAGACAGGTGGCACGTTCGATTCCGATATTCGAGGAAGAAGTTATGGCGTTCGGAAGTTGAGGGGTATTTTTGTAATTTGGCTGAAAAGGGGGCCAAATGTTGACTTTTGACCCGGGAAGTCCAATGGACGAGGGCCAAGGACCGTTACGTAGGTCTAGTCGATACGAATCCAATGACAGGCGGCATGCCAAAATGTAACAACCCGTCCCGAAAGCCGGGATTAGTAAGGTGATTAAGGTGGGCTTAGCGAGGCTAATCGGTGGTTAGTCGGTATCGATAAGGTCATTAGCGTAGAATGACGATTTTGCCCCTAGTTAGGGAAAAAAGTTGACTTTTCGTTCGGGTGGTCAATTGGGTATTGACCGGTGACCAGGACGTAGTTTAGGACGTCACGAATCGATAGGCAGGTGGCACGCCCGATTCCGACATCCGAGGAGGAAGTTGTGATGTTCGGAAGGTGGAGGGCATAACCGTAATTAGGGTAAATTAGGGGGAATAGTTGACTTTTTGTGTAATCAGGTTTTGGTAAGTTGACCTAGGATGGTTAGATAGCTCTCGTCATCCTGAGTTCGATGACAGGCGGCACGCATTTATCGGACTTAAGAGGTGGGAGTTACGGGTCTAGAAAGTTAGTGGCAAAACCGTAAAATTTGGATAAAAGGAGGGGCAATTTGGTCTTTCTGCACATTGGGATTTGTGCAACAGAGAAGGAAAATGGATGGCTGAGATTGGGCCATGTGGGAGTGTGTGGATTGGATGGTGACACGTGTTGAGGGACTAGAGGGTTCTGGTGGAATGCACGGCCCAAATAATTGGGGTGCACTCGTGCTGTGTGTTCGTGTTCTTCGACACAGAGAGAAACAGAGGGAGAGAATTGAGAGGCTTGAGGGCTGATCGAGGGTGCTGGTGAGTTTGTGAGTGTGTGAGGGAGATTAGAGAGTGAGAGAGAGCTGTTGAGAAGGTTGGGGAAGTGAGGAATCGTGGTGTGTGTGAGTTGTGGGCTGCGGGGAAATCAGTGGAAACAGAGAAGGTTGAGGTCTTGTAGTGGTGCAGTGGCCGTGTGCGGGTGTGTTTGACCTCGAGAGGAGGCTGAGACGGCGTTGTAGACTCCAAGGAACACGACGGCTAGCACGGTTGCGGACGGTTGCAGGTAATTCCTTATCCCTGTACAATTGCCCTGTTTTTCCGTTGAGTTTCAAATCGAGAGTCGTGAGTCTAGAGGATGAATCGAAGTTCATAGGGAGGTTTAGGGGACTCAGGTGAGGTCTGGGAGTCCTCTGGTTGTGCTGCCGTGACGGGGAGGTACACGGCGGAGGATGGCACGACAGGGGTATTCTGGTGCTCTGTTTTGGCCGTGAGTTTCAAACGGCGAGTCGTGACGTTTGGGCGAGAGTCGACGGTCAAGGTGAATCGGGTTAGGCTTAGAGAGGTCTAGGGAAGTGTCTGGTGTAGCCACCGTGAAGAGAGGTGAGCTGGATGGCCAGGAAGGAAAACAGGGGCTTTTGGACCGTCTGGTTCGAGCTTGAGTCGACGAGGATGGAGCTGTGTCGAGGTGAACGGAGTACAGAAATAGATAGGACAGGTCTGGACGCAGCTGTGGGAGAAAAGAGAGGTTGAATTGGTGGCCGGACGGCGGAGATCAGTTCTCGCCGGTTCAGCCTGCGATGGCCGGTTCAACACAGTGGTTCGAGGTTGAAAATGGTACTGTAGCTGGCGCGTGAGGCCACGCGCAGCCACTTTGGGCGGCGCGTGGGGGCGCGTGCGGCGGTCCTTGGGGAAGGTATCAACATGGTTTTTGGTCTAGGAGTTACGACGAGTCTATTGGGATTGGTTTCGAATTGATCGGACGTCGTTTGAGGTTAGTTCCGCGAGGGTGACGGTTTAGGGTCTCGGGTTATTACGCTTTCGAGTCGGGGAATTTTGAGGGAATTTAGGTGAACCTTCGTAGATGGGTTAGTGACATAATTTGGTGGTTGTTGACAGGATCGGGACTTCCCGAGGAAGCTGAGGAACGTGCTGGACGTCCGGGACGTGATTGAGGGCTCGGTACTGTGAGTGGACCCTTTCCTTAAACTCGAGCATGCATAACTGTTTTCTATAATTGTTTTGTGGTTTTAATCATAATTCTATGTTTATCAAATATGTTTCGGTTGGTTTTATATTATTACACGTTTTTCGAGGAAATCGGTTTTAGCACGTTTTACGAGGAATGATTGGTTTCTGAAAATTGATGCTATGGTTTTGGGATTTCAAATGATAAGTGGTTTTCAATGATTATAAGGGATTTTGGAACATGATTTCGATGATTAAAGGTTTTCGGTTTTAGAAATGGATTTCGGAAAAAGGGTTGGTTTCCAAGTAGAAAAGTGGATTCCGGATTTGGGTTCGGAATGACGGTTCAGGATGCTGGAAGGGCATCGGACCGGTGATTTCGGATTCGAGTTTGGATGTGAATACGAAAATGGTTTTCCAATGGTTTTGATTGGATTTGCTGGATCTGGTTATTAGGTTTAAAGACCCGGATATTGATTGACGGGGGACGGGCCCGGATTGAGTTTAAAGACTCGGGAGTTTAAAGACTCGGATATATTGATTTTCCCCCGTAGGCCTATTGAGTTTAAAGACTCGGTAGTTTAAAGACTCGGATATTATTGAGGCCTGTTGAGTTTAAAGACTCGGGAGTTTAAAGACTCGGATAGGTCCAGCAGGTTTGATCGGAAAATGATATTTTACGCTATGGTTTTATGATGCTTGTGATATGATTTGTATAACTGTTTTATAGTGTTTCTGTTTCTTATGATGTTTTCTGAGTATTGCATCCTACTGTTTTGATAACTGGGTTATGCATGTGGTTTCAAAACGGAGGGCTAAACTCGGTTTTCGGATAAATGGTTTTAGAACTTTTCTTTTATTATGGTCCACTCACATCTTTTGTTTTAAATTGCCCTCCAGGTTGTGGAGCGAGCGCGGGGTCTTGACGTCGAGGCAGTGTCTGAGGCATAGAAGTGACGAGCAGGGTCCCAGAGTGCTTAATTTTCTCTTCCGCGTGCTTGTAATTGTCATCGGTTTTTATTTCCTTGTGTTTCGTACTATGCTCTGTAAATTATAACTTCGGGATATTGTATATAGTTTCTCCTGCGTCTGACTGAGTTTTGGGTGATTTTGAGTGAGTTGTACTTGAGTGTTGTGTCGGGGAGTCAGACGGGAGCAGGATTTACCTCGGGTTTCGGGGTGAAACTGGGGTGGGTCCTGACAATTGGTATCAGAGCATAGTTTGTCAAGTTTGTGGGGTTTGTTGGTTTGTGAGGTTGTGTTTTAGTTGTTTGACTGCTTCTATGCCTCTTTCAGCGTGCAGTTGACGATGCCTCTGAGACGTAGACCCTCTCCACGACCTGAAGACGAAGTAGCAAGAGAGACCGAGAGTGCTACGATTGAGCGAGCCCAGCGGCTCGAGGCTACTATTTTTAGTGGCGGGGCTGATCCTGAGGAAGCCCAGATGTGGATTACGAGACTTGAGCGGATCTTTGCGGTGATGCATTGCCCGCCGGAGGAACGAGTGTTACTGGCTACTTTTTTACTCGATGGTGCGGCGTACGAGTGGTGGTATACCCTCGAGTTGTCCGGTTGGGATGCCCATATTGTGACTTGGGAGACGTTTAGGGAACGGTTCCTGGAGCAATATTATCCTCGTTCTTTTCGAGATGCCAAGGAGGCGGAGTTTCTGCAGCTTCAACAAGGGGATATGACAGTGGCTGAGTACGAACGGAAGTTCCAGATGTTGTCTCGGTTTGCTCTTGCTTTTGTGGCCACTAAAGCCGAGAAATGTCGTAGGTTTGAATTGGGCTTGCGAGGTGAGATTCGGGCCATAGTGACGGCTGGATCGTTTGCTACCCTCCGAGACTTGTCGGATGCTGCAGTGAGGGTTGAGGCGAGTTTGCTGGTACGACGCAGGGAACCATCTATTTCGGGAGCTTCGAGCCAGCGGACACCGAAAAGAGGTAACTTCGGTGGAGCGTCATTGTCGGGCGATGATCGTTTCGGTAGACCTGGGAGTTTCCAGAGTTCAGGATTTCGGGGTTACCGAGCACAGCCCACTCCGCAAGCGAGTGCGACGTCTGTAGCGTCTACAGGGAGACCGAGCAGTGGATCAGGTTGGAATGTGTGTTTTTACTGTGGGGAGCGAGGTCATTTCCGACGTGAGTGTCCACTGTTGGCACAAGAAGGTGGTGTAGGCCAAGGAGCAGTGGAGCCTGGACACAGTACAGCGTCAGGGACAGCGGGCACTAGAGGAGGTGGTACTGCCACTAGTAGTTCGAGGGGACGTGGTAGAGCGTCGGGATCTCAGGCCCGAGTGTTTTCGATGACTCAGCAGGAGGTTCAGTCGGCACCAGATGCGGGGACAGGTACTTGTTTTATTTTGGTTGTGTTGCACTTAGTTTTGTGGTTGTTGGATCCCAGAGTAGAGTCTAGAAGGAGTTTCCCTAGGTGGCCTGGGGAGTGTTGTAGTGACAGGATGACGGAAGGAATAGGAGATGAGTGACTCTAACTGATCGATATGAGGTTATTGAAGGAGAGAACCCACAAGCTAGAGTTTGCCTTTAGGACTTTGCAGATTTATTCCGATAGTGGCCGAAGAAACAACCGAGGGAGGAGCCAGCCAGTAGGGAAGTATCTGTGGTTGTACACGCGAGGAAGTGCTCTGTGACTTTTATCGGGTACTCCATATGAGGTATTGTAAAATACCTTTGTTTTTTGTTCATAGAGTTTCCCTTGCGTGCACCATGAAGGGTAACGGGTAGTTGGAATTAGAGTGAAATACCTAAGGCGGAGATAATAGACAGGAAACCTAGGAAAAGTTGTTGACTTAGTGTTGATTACCGGGTAGGAGACCCGAGGTGTCGAGAACTAGCGGTGGAATTTCGGGGACGAAATTCTATTTAGGTGGGTAGATTGTAACAACCCGTCCCGAAAGTCGGGATTAGTAGGGTGATTAAGGTGGGCTTAGCGAGGCTAATCGGTGGTTAGTCGGTATCGATAAGGTCATTAGCGTAGAATGACGATTTCTCCCCTAGTTAGGGCAAAAAGTTGACTTTTCGTTCGGGTGGTCAATTGGGTATTGACCGGTGGCCAGGACGTAGTTTAGGACGTCACGAATCCATAGGCAGGTGGCACGCCCGATTCCGACATCCGAGGAGGAGGTTGTGATGTTCGGAAGGTGGAGGGCATAACCGTAATTAGGGTAAATTAGGGGGAATAGTTGACTTTTTGTGTAATCAGGTTTTGGTATGTTGACCTAGGATGGTTAGATAGCTCTCGTCATCCTGAGTTCGATGACAGGCGGCACGCATTCATCGGACTTACGAGGTGGGAGTTACGGGTCTAGAAAGTTAGTGGCAAAACCGTAAAATTTGGATAAAAGGAGGGGTAATTTGGTCTTTCTGCACATTGGAATTTGTGCAACTGAGAAGGAAAATGGATGGCTGAGATTGGGCCATGTGGGAGTGTGTGGATTGGATGGTGACACGTGTTGAGGGACTAGAGGGTTCTGGTGGAATCCTGTATATGCACGGCCCAAATAATTAGGGTGCACTCGTGCTGTGTGTTCGTGTTCTTCGACACAGAGAGAAATAGAGGGAGAGAATTGAGAGGCTTGAGGGCTGATCGAGGGTGCTGGTGAGTTTGTGAGTGTGTGAGGGAGATTAGAGAGTGAGAGAGAGCTGTTGAGAAGGTTGGGGAAGTGAGGAATCGTGGTGTGTGTGAGTTGTGGGCTGCGGGGAAATCAGAGGAAACAGAGAAGGTTGAGGGCTTGTGGTGGTGCTGTGGCCGTGTGCGGGTGTGTTTGACCTCGAGAGGAGGCTGAGACGGCGTTGTAGACTCCAAGGAACACGGCGGCTAGCACGGTTGCGGACGGTTGCAGGTAATTCCTTATCCATGTACAATTGCCCTGTTTTTCCGTTGAGTTTCAAATCGAGAGTCGTGAGTCTAGAGGACGAATCAAAGTTCATAGGGAGGTTTAGGGGACTCAGGTGAGGTCTGGGAGTCCTCTGGTTGTGCTTCCGTGACGGGGAGGTACACGGCGGAGGATGGCACGACAGGGGTATTCTGGTGCTCTGTTTTGGCCGTGAGTTTCAAACGGCGAGTCGTGACGTTTGGGCGAGAGTCGACGGTCAAGGTGAGTCGGGTTAGGCTTAGAGTGGTCTAGGGAAGAGTCTGGTGTAGCCACCGTGAAGAGAGGTGAGCTGGATGGCCGGGAAGGAAAACAGGGGCTTTTGGACCGTCTGGTTCGAGCTTGAGTCGACGAGGATGGAGCTGTGTCGAGGTGAACGGAGTACGGAAATAGATAGGGCAGGTCTGGACACAGCTGTGGGAGAAAAGAAATGTTGAATTGGCGGCCGGACGGCGGAGATCAGTTCTCACCGGGTCAGCCTGCGATGGTCGGTTCAACAAAGTGGTTCGAGGTTGAAGATGGTACTGTAGCTGGCGCGTGAGGCCACGCGCATCCAATTTGGGCGGCGCGTGGGGGCGCGTGCGGCGGTCCTTGGGGAAGGTATCAACATGGTTTTTGGTCTAGGAGTTATGACGAGTCTATTGGGATTTGTTTCGAATTGATCGGACATCGTTTGAGGTTAGTTCCGCGAGGGTGACGGTTTAGGGTCTCGGGTTATTACGCTTTCGAGTCGGGGAATTTTGATGGAATTTAGGTGAACCTTCGTAGACGGGTTAGTGACATAATTTGGTGGTTGTTGACAGGATCGGGACTTCCGAGGAAGCTGAGGAACGTGCTGGACGTTCGGGACGCGATTGAGGGCTCGGTACTATGAGTGGACCCTTTCCTTAAACTCGAGCATGCATAACTGTTTTCTATAATTGTTTTGTGGTTTTAATCATAATTCTATGTTTATCAAATATGTTTCGGTTGGTTTTATATCATTACACGTTTTTCAAATGATAAGTGGTTTTCAATGATTATAAGGGATTTTGGAACATGATTTCGATGATTAAAGGTTTTCGGTTTTAGAAATGGATTTCGGAAAAAGGGTTGGTTTCCAAGTAGAAAAGTGGATTCCGGATTTGGGTTCGGAATGACGGTTCGGGATGCTGGAAGGGCATCAGACCGGTGATTTCGGATTCGAGTTTGGATGTGAATACGGAAATGGTTTTCCAATGGTTTTGATTGGATTTGCTGGATCTGGTTATTGGGTTTAAAGACCCGGATATTGATTGACGGGGGACGGGCCCGGATTGAGTTTAAAGACACGGGAGTTTAAAGACTCGGATATATTGATTTTCCCCCATAGGCCTATTGATTTTAAAGACTCGGGAGTTTAAAGACTCGGATAGGTCCAGCAGGTTTGATCGGAAAATGATATTTTACGCTATGGTTTTATGATGCTTGTGATATGATTTGTATAACAGTTTTATAGTGTTTCTGTTTCTTATGATGTTTTCTGAGTATTGCATCCTACTGTTTTGATAACTGAGTTATGCATGTGGTTTCAAAACGGAGGGCTAAACTCGGTTTTCGGATAAATGGTTTTAGAACTTTTCTTTTATTATGGTCCACTCACATCTTTTGTTTTAAATTGCCCTCCAGGTTGTGGAGCGAGCGCGGGGTCTTGACGTCGAGGCAGTGTCTGAGGCATAGAAGTGACGAGCAGGGTCCCAGAGTGCTTAAGTTTCTCTTCCGCGTGCTTGTAATTGTCATCGGTTTTTATTTCCTTGTGTTTCGTACTATGCTCTGTAAATTATAACTTCGGGATATTGTATATAGTTTCTCCTGCGTCTGACTGAGTTTTGGGTGATTTTGAGTGAGTTGTACTTGAGTGTTGTGTCGGGGAGTCAGACGGGAGCAGGATTTACCTCGGGTTTCGGGGTGAAATCGGGGTGGGTTCTGACACAAAATCGGAGATTCGACAACGAAGTTATGGTCCCGGGAACAGAATCAATTAACCGAACTAACCGGGATTTCGATTAAAATTTTATTTTATTGTGAACAGTAACTAATGATTGAACACACTTGGATGAGTGACAAGTGTCACCCATCCCTTGATTTAGGGCCTAAAGTCAGGTCCATGTTTTGGGGAAAACATCATTATGATGTTTTATTAATTGTTAATTAATTTTTTTAATCCTTTAAACCTTCATTAATCTTTTCTGATATCTTAACCCGTGAACAACCAAAATTCAGTTTTCTTCCATCCTTAATCTCCTTCCTAACAACTGAGTTTGGGAGTGAAAATTTGAGAGTTTGCAGGACTGACTCAGCTGGGTAAACACGAGAGACAGAGAGAAGCTAGAGAGTGAGAATCGAAAAATGGGAATTTTGGGGGGAAATTCGGATTTAAAACTATGAGCCTTGATAATCAAAATTGAGTTCAATTTGAGTCTTCTGGGATTGCCATGATCAGTTTCATCGAAGGAACGAAGGGAATTGAGGCCCAATTGGCTCTGAACGGGACTGGTAACAGTGAGCAATGTTCGAACTTGAGTCGTGATCATTGAGTGATCAAACGACGAAATTGATGAAGGGAAACTGTTTCTCTTGGTCCATTAAAGCTTCTGGGTGGATCAATGGAAGGAAATCGGTTGAGATTGATGAATTTCGAAGGATGAACAGTGCCTTGATGTTCTTCGAAAGTTCATCTTCTATTTGAAGGATTTAGGTATGCAATCGTGTAATTGATGTTTCAGACCTCTAATTAGACTTAAATTGAAGCTAATTGAATGTTCAATTGAAGTAATTAAGGTTGAATTGATAGGAAGCCAGTCGGGTCTGTTCGCGGGCAAAAGGATCTGTTTTGTAGAGAAAACGGGTGAGGAAGACAACTACTGTAGCAGGTGCGTGGTGGTCACGCACAACCACTCACGGCGGCGCGTGAGGGCGCGTGAGGCCTTGTTTCAAGGTGAGGTCAACATGACTTTGAATCCTGTCATGGTAATGAACATTTTGACACTGGTTTCGAGGAAATCGGATATCGTTTTGTTAATGTTCCGCGTATCCGAAGTTTGTTTTACGTTTAAAATAAGTATTTGAATTGCAGAAAAATTGGGGAAAATTATATGAAGTATTTTGAGATGTTAATAACCCTCATTAATGATTTTGGACAGGAATTGTGATTCCCAGAAATTACGGAAAAACGTGCAGCTCGGAAACGGACCGTTTAGACGGTGTGTGTGAGTGGACTTTGTTTTCTAACCGTGATGCATGCATATATGATTTAAATGCTTAATTATATGATTTTATATGCTTAGGTATGATTGATGTTTCAATCCGGTGATTTCTCGATTTTATGGATTATTATATTATTTTGGCACGATTTTAGAGAAATTATGAAATTGGTTGAAAATGAGGTTTGGACTCGGGTTATGAGTCCGGGATTGAAATTGGTTGAAAATAATGTTTGGACTCGGATTATGAGTCATGGATTGAAAATGATGTATTGACTCGGGTATGAGTCAAGGATCGATTTCATGGATTTACGTGAAAATGGTAACTAAGGTTGCGAACGCACGGATTTGCGTGAAAATGATATTTTGGTCTTGAGACCCAACTGGATAGTGATTTTGACTCGGATTTGGAGTCACATGTGATTTTGATGAAATTGATGATTTTGTATGATTTCGTGTGATTTTATGATTATTTTAATCAGTCTTTCGGGCACGTTTTGTGTGAAACGTGCAAATTATGTTTTGGGCTAGGCCCGGAGTCAAAAAGATTTCTAAAATGATGTTTTGACTTAGTTGGTGAGTCAATGATGATTTCTGGATTATTTTATTGTTTTAAAATGTGATTTTAAAGGTTTACGTGAAAATGGTAATTTGACCTTGAGACCCAGTCGGGAATGATCTTGACTTTGTATGAAGTCAAGTTTGATTGAAATGTTTTGGGATGTAATTCCCGAGATGGTTTTTATTGTAATTGTGAAATGCCCAGACGGTCGGAGCTTGGGGGGATTACCCAGACGACCGGAGCTTGGGGGATGTGATTGTAGGATTATGAGTTAATCCTATGGTAGCCAGCTTCTCAGATGTGACTGAGCCTGGATGTACTACTCGGATGTGTCTGAGCCTGGGGATGTGTTCGCCCAGATGTGACTGAGCCCGAGGGTTGAGCCCAGAGGTGTCTGATCCCGAGAGTGAGGCTGGATTTTGGCATACGCATAGTGCAGCACTTGTGAGTAGTGCAGATGTGATTGTGTGATAGTTTGTGCACTTGTGAGTAGTGCAGATTGATTGGATTGATTGATTGACTGTGCACTTGTGAATAGTGCTGATTGATGTTGTTTGTGATGACGTACCGGTTTTAAGTACGAGTTTTTGGTCCTTGTGGCCAGGTGATTATGTTTTCACATGTTTTGGCCTAAGAGCCGGGATTTGATGTTTTATAACATGAACTGATTTGGTGAACATGAGTTTTATGGACCATGGAAAAATATGTTTTGATTTTATCGGTCCACTGTTCATACTTGAATGATTTCATACTATTACTCATGTTTTATGATATGCATGCAAGTTTGTGAAAACTGGAGGGTAAGAAAGTGTTTTGGTAAACGTTTTTATCAGAGGTCATTTTTGTCCACTCACACATTTTCTGTTTTGTGACCCTCCAGGCCGTGGTACGACGTTCGGGGCTGATCGTGAGGCAGAGGTAGCAGCAGAAATCAGCACAATTATCCCTTGTCTGGAAAGCACTGAAGGGTAGTTTCGGGCCTTTAGTTGACTTGTTATACGGGAACAGGACCGGGCACGGTTTTTGACGTCCAGTTGGGACGTGGTGCTGTCATTGATGCATTGATTGAGGAAGTGGGGGACGTCCCATTTCGATTCACTAGTTTCTATGGCAATCCAGAAGTTCGGTTCAGGAAAAGTTCTTGGGAGTTGCTGTGGAGGTTGAATTATGATTGCGGATCTCCTTGGTTAGTGGGTGGAGACTTTAATGAGATTGAGGTGTTCGGGGAGCAGCAGGGCAGCCACCTAAGCCCCTTTATCAATTGCAAGATTTTTTCTCGGATTTTGAGGACTGTGGCTTAATGACTATTCCACCTAAGGGTACAAATTTCCTGGAGTAATAGGTGGCAGAGGAGGGGGGTAGTATGGTGCCAGTTCATTTGGATAGAGTTGTGGTAAACCAGGCATTCTTCAATGCTATTTGGCAGTGTTATATCAGCATGTGAACTTTTAGGCTTCCGACTATATGCCTATTTGGATTTGCCATATCTTTGATGTTCCTAGGAGAATAAGGGATAGCTAGGGTGATGATGTGTCTAGAAGGATTCAGCTAGCAGAGGGGCTCTTACGGAACTGGAGTCATGAAAAGGTTGGAAATATCCCTCGTAAAATCAAGCAGCTTCAGGCCCTGTTAGAGGACTGTATCCCCTATTCCCCTTTAGCTCATAATCAGCAGGTTGCTAAATGATTGGATAGGGAGCTTGATAGATTAAGGGCTCAAGAGGAGCTGCTTTGGCGTCACTGCTCAAGGGTTAACTGGCTCAAAGAGGGGGATAGAAACACAAGGTTTTTTCACCAGTTTGCAAATGAAAAGGGACGGTGGAACTTTATTCCGGGAATTTTTGATGCGATGGGGGTGTGGAAAATCACAGACCTCGAACCAAGTGGGGGAATTTATGGACTATTTCAGTGGGTTATTTGCTACTTCTAGGATGGTTGATTTGGCAACTGTGTTAGGAGTGGTCACACCAATTTTGGGAAAGAGGGAAAACTCAGAACTAGATATGCCTTTTGTTCGTCTGGAGTTGGAGGCGGCCTTAGCTGGTATGATTCCAACCAAGGCTCCTAGGGTGGAAGGGATGCCAACTTTGTTCTATCAGAAGTTCTGGGATGCAGTGGGTGATGATCCCTCTAGTTTATGTCTTGCGGTGCTTAATGATGGTGCAAGTGTTCAACCTATCAAACATACACTAATTTCTCTCATCCCAAAGATGGACATCCCTACTAAGGTAACTAATTTTTATCCCATTGCTTTATGTAGAGTAATTTATAAAATTATTGACAAAACTATTGTGAACAAGTTGAAGGGTGTGATGCCCATGGTTATTTCAGAATTTCATAGTGCTTTTGTTCCTTTTCGTCTAATAACTAATAATATTTTGGCTGATTATGAGTCTATACATGCAATTTGGCAAATAGGGAACAACAAGCTTAAAAAATGATTTTGAAGTTGGATATGTCTAAGGCTTATGATAGGATTGAATGGCTGTATTTAGAGGGTATGCTTCGAAAGTTGGGGTTCAATGATCATATTGTTCGTCTGCTTATGAATTGTGTGTTTACAGTCAGTTATAACGACCTGTCCCAAATTTTTGATATTAATTAAGAATTAATTATGGATTTGCGTACCTAATCGGGGATTAGTCGAGGATTATCGAACGTTTAGAATGAAATTACGATTTTACCCCTATACGAGGGTAAAAAGTTGACTTTTGACCCAGGAGGTCCAATGCACGACGACCGAGGACCGTTAAATAGATCGAGTCAATACGAGTCCGCAAACAGACAACACGTCAAAATCGAACATTCAACAGGAAAGATACAGGTCACGGAAGTTCGAGGCACTATTGCACGTTTTACGAGTTGGTGGACTTTTTTCTTGAGTGGACCCCATATATTTTACTAGGCCCAATGGATGAGTGACAAGTGTCACTCATCCATTGGCCATCCCTTTTGCATTCATGCACCAAGCTTCTCTATCTCTCTCATTTGTTCACAAAAACCCGAAAGCCCCAAAAATCAACCCCTTCCCCCATTTGGTTCAGTTTGAGGCCAAGTGAGAGGCTGAGGATGAGTGAGAGGATGAGACGATGACGTCGAAAGAGTGACAGGACCGCCGTGGACGGCAGAGGAGCCCAGAACACAGGTAAAACCTGAGGACCTGTTCACTTCAAATTTTTTGATTTTTGAGTTTTACATTTTGAGTGAGTTTTGATGATTGGATGATGTTCATGGGATCCATCGAGTCGAGGAGGATCAAGATCAGAGGTTGAGGATGGCAGAGAAGCTTAGAAAGAGGCCTGGAAACTAGGTCGTGAGGTTCATGATCGAACATGTAATTTCTATACTTGTTTTCCCTATTTTGAGTCGATAGAACGACTCCTAAGGATTGAAGGATCCCACTGGAAGCAACGACGTTGAAAACGGTGGTCGGAATAGGAAGATAGAACCGGGTCGGGTAGCGGATCTGTACGACCCATAACAGTGGGATCAGGTCGACCCGACTCAGTGAAGACAATGATGACATGGTAAGATGACGTCATCATCCGTAAGATTTTAGGCCACGTGGCCAAACGGAGGCTGCCACATGGCAGTTATCAGTATCCAGTTAGCCTGACACGTGGAGTAGTGAGTGTGTGACACGTGGCGGTCAGGTCTGACATGTCAGACTAACACGTGTCAATGTCAGATGTCAGAGATGATGTCATCATTGATTTTTACTATTCATGTTGACGTCAGCGTTGACTTTGCTAACGTTAATGTTGACTTTTTGGTTAACGTTGACCAACCACTTTGACCCGCACATGGGGGCGCATGGGCAAGTATTTCGAGGTGGGACAAGAACCATTTTAAAGGTTTCGATGATACAAATCCAATGGTGGTGGTTTCAAGTCGATTGGAGATCGTTAGGTTGGTCAAAATGAGGTTTAAAGCCCAGGGAAGCGTGTCCGGGACACGTTGACTTTTCCGGGAATGTTGGGGGTTCTTGATTAGAACTTGTCTAAGTTGATAGTAACCTTTGAGTATGTTTTGGACAAGTCCGAATGGCCTGAAGAGGTTGAATTAGCCCGGAAAGGCTTATGGTAAGCGTATCGAGGCGTAGTTTGGACGGTCTGTGAGTGGACTTTATTTTATGAATATGATATATGCATAAATTTTATGTGTTTATGAACATGTTTTGAGATTCCATGAGTGCATGTGATTTAAATATGATTTGTTGAGCATTTTCGGAGGAAAATGCGTTATTGTACGTAGTTCAAGATTTCTACTTTATATGATGTTTGGGCTTCGGCCGAGTGTGCTACATGCTTGTGTTTTAAGTGATTCTAAGGTGTCACGGAGAGGCGTGAAACTGAGGAATTAATTTACAATTTTGAGGATTTCACGGAGATGCGTGAAATAGAGATTTAAGCACGAGTCTCAGTTGAAAGATGATTTGAAAATGTTTTAGAAATGAGAACTGGTTTTCAGCTTTGGAAATATCTTTCGGCCGTATGACCTAATTAATTGAGGTTTGACTTAGAGCATAGTCAAACGTGAGATAAGTCGGGCGGTGACCCATTTATGAGTTTTATGAAAGATATCTCGGGCATGAGACCCAGTTGCGAACTTGATAGGATTCGAGGAATCCTAGGATGTGTAGTGTCGTAGGACACTGGATTTTCGGGCTGTTACCCATTTGGTGATGTTCTGTGCTTGAGGCCCTATGTACGATGATAACATTCAGGTTTGTCCCGGGTGTTACGGGGCTCTCCTCCGGACTGCGATGTGTTCCTTCCGGAGAGGTCATGACGCACTACCTGTTATCGAGCAGCCGCGGGAAGCAATTACCAAGGGAGGCTCGACTTAGGAGTGCTGATGAGATATTCTGAGATCGATCAGCGATGTGTTCGTGATGATCTAGAGAAGGTCGCGACGAGTGATGTGTTCACAACGACATGCTAGGATTGTCAGTGGTCCTGAGCAGTATGCACATGTGCTAGGATGAGAATCGTAACTGGTATTGGGATGTGTTCCCACGTGTTCTATGTTTTAGGCTGAGGTTTCGTTCTGGTTTGCTTGATTTGGTTTTGGGCAGAGGCCCTGTATGATCTGGTTTTTGGGCTGAGACCCTACTAAGATGATTGCTTTGATTGAGAAGTATTTTTTATGGTGTTTTGATTTGGGAAGCAATACGGCTTTCTTCCAAGAAAGTATTTGAAATAACTGTTTTATGATACATGCATGCTTTTACGTGAAGGGTAAAAATGTTTTTTTGATATAAACGATTTTTATAAACTGCTGTTTTATCCACTCACAGCTTTTATGGTTTTAATACCCTTCAGGTTGCTAGAGGATGCGGGCTGCAGCAGAGATCGAGACATCACATGTCACCGCCGATCTTGGCGTACTCTGATGGGCCCTGAGTGGGTGACGAGTTTATTCCTGGTCTGACAGGCAGTATCAGACGAGAGCAGGCACGTCCCACGATAATACAGGGAAATTGGGACTGGTCCTATCACAGCTGGTCATATCATCCCCACCCGGGAGCTTTGGCAAGGTGCCCTGTCTCCTTATTTGTTCCTTATTTGTGTTGAAGGTTTCTCATCACTTTTATCTCAGGCCCAGCTTTCTAGGCCGATTCCAGGGTGACTGTGGCTCCAGGAACCCCTTCAATTTCTCACCTCTTTTTGCAAATGATAGTTTACTCTTTTGCAATACTTGGTTGGAGGAATGTACCCAGCTACTTGGCGTGATGAAAAAGTACGAATGAGTTTCTGGTCAGTTGATTAATTTTGATAAGTCTACTGCTTGCTTTAACCTTGGCACGAATCTCGTGATGAAGAGTTTAATCTTGAATTTTCTGGTATTAGAATTGTTGATTGTCACGAGATATATTTGGGTCTTCCTACTATCACTATCCGTAACAAGAAAAAGTTGTTTGGGAAAGTTAGAGATGCCCTACGTCGCAGGTTAATCACTTGGAATTTGAAGTTACTGTATACGGTTGGGAAGGAGGTTCCAGTTAAGGCTATGCCTCAGGCGCTTCACACTTATTCAATGAGTGTGTTCCAACTTCCCAAATCTCTATGTCATGAACTCCCAGCGCAGATTGCTAGGTTTTGGTGGGATAAAGCTGGGAAACGATGTATCCATTGGATGAGCTGAGATAGACTGTGTCGTCCTAAGAGCATGGGCGGTTTGGGTTTTAAGACATTTGAGAGTTTCAATCAAGCTGTTGCAAAGCAAGCTTGGAGGCTGTTGGAGCCGCTGGGGTCTCTGGTAGCCCGAATTATGAAGGCTAGCTACTGTCCCGCAAGATTTTATGACGGCTGATGGTGGGTCTCTACCGTCTTTTGTGTTGCGGTCCATCATCTGAGGTCGAGAGGTGGTCAAATGGGATTGATTTGTAGGATGGGCAATGGTGCTTCGATTGGTGTGTTTCGTGACTGATGGATCCCAAGTTCGCGGACATTTCATTCTATTCTAAACCGGGGACTTCCGGTGAATGTTGTTGTCTTGTCCCTTGTCCTCCCCTCTGGAAGTTGGAATGTGGACTTATTGGAGTCGATTTTTTGTGAGGAGGATGTTTGAGATATTTGTAGTATTGCGCTCCCAGCCTATGCATCTTTTGCGGATTGGCAGTACTAGTTTTACTCAAAGGATAGGAAATATATGGTGAAATCTAGTTACCATTTAGTTTTCACTTTGGGTCATTTTGATGCGGATGGTTGTGGAGGGGCGGCCGGGGGGTTGGGGCGGCATGGGGGTGGAAAGGAGTGGTCCATGGGTGGTCAGAGTGTGAGGTTATGGAAGAACTTGTGGAAGCTGGGGGCCTCCAATAAATTGAAGTTCTTTTGTTGGCAGGCTTGTTCTGAGATCTTGCCGATGACTCACAATTTGGTCGCTCAAAAGTTGCTAGAATCGAGCATTTGCAACCAGTGTGGAAAATGTATGGAGGATACCTCACATGTCCTATGGGGCTGTAAACACAGTCAAAGGATCTGGAGCCTTGTTGAGCTTTCTTTGACGGGGTTCCCTACTTCGGGGGGTTTCTTTGACCTCTTTGATTATGTTGTGTCTCATTTATCTTTTTCTCAGTTAGGCTAATTTGTTTATATTTGCTGAAATGTGTGGAATTAGAGGAATAAAGTATTACATGCATTGCAGGTTAAAAATGCTTAGGAGGTTTATGAATCAACCATGGCTGCTTATTCAGAGTTTACATGGTTACAGCTGGTTAATATGGGGGCACCACTTCGGCATGAGCCTAGATGGATTAAGCCTACGGAGGGGACTCTGAAACTTAATTGTGATGTTGCAGTCTGTAAGGGCACGCTCCAGCGGGGTGTGGGAGGGGTGTTAAGGGGTTTAGGTGGAGTGATTTTGGCTGCTTTTTTAGGGCCAGAGGCGTATAGGGGGGGTGGGGGGCTAAAGGAAGAGGGGGTGGGGGGGCCTAGAATGTGGTGGTGGAAATTGATTGCCTACATGGAGTTAGTACTATTAAGGCAGCCCAACATCTTTGGACAGCAGTGGGCCTTCTTGTTCGTGAAATTTGGGGTTTGATGGCTATTCTTCGAATACATCTGGTCTCTCTAGTCTGTGTCCTTCAGACGGCCAACTCTGTTGCTCACAGTTTCGCTTACGAGGGGCAGCGTACTCATGATCGAACCGGGTGCACCATGACTCTTGTCACCGGGTCTGCATTGAAATCTTCAATGCGTCAATGGAAAAACTACCTTATGCTGTAATTTATGACTTCATTCCCTTCGCAAAGCCTGACGGCACAAGTACTGACTCTTACAATAATGACTTGGTCTATCAAGTTTCTTTTTTGGAAAATATGATTAAGACAATTTTATTAATGCAAGCTTCACCCTGTCTAATGAACCTATTTGTGACATGATGTGTATTGGATAGACTTTTGTTGCAGTGGCAGCAGACACAGCGATTCGAGCAAAGAAGTCATTTGTGTGTTGATTTTACATTGCCATTCACAGATTCCGGGGTTGTAATGCTAGTTGCAACAACAGGTAGCACGAGCCAATATGCATGGATTTTTTTGATGCCTTTTACTTAAAGGCCTTTGGCTTACAAGTTCTTGCTTTTTGTTTTCATTGGTTACGTGATTCGGGTTCTTGAACAACGTATTTAGAGTCAATAGAATTTAAAAGTCAATGATGGTCAATGATGACATATCAATTATGTATCGAGTCAATTAATGACAAAATATCAAATATGCATCGAGTCATGTCTAACCCGTATCGTATCGGCACAAATATTCAATACTTCCCCACCTTAAAATTTAAAAGTACCATTGTATATCTTAGTGTTAGAGTGGAATATTTCTAATCCTCCCGCAACTCAGAATTATCTGACGGTTTTCGCACATCGTAAGTTGATTAATCATTAAGCATGTTGAATGAATGAATTCGTACTCACTGCTGTTCTTAAATGATCATTTTTCGCTTTGTTACAGGGGATGCTGTTTACAGCAACTTGGCTAGGTTTGTGGTGATAGTTTGGGTGTTTGTGGTGTTGATCCTGACTCAAAGTTAGACGGCCAGTCTAACTTCAATGTTAACATACCCACAGTTCCAACCAGCTTTTACTGACTTAAATGAGCTTCTAAACAATGGTGAGATTGTGGGCTACCCGCAAGGTTCTTTTGTCGGTGATCTTCTGGAACAATGGGGTTTTGATCGCTCGAAGATCAGGGCTTATAATTCTGCGCAAGAATGTCATGAACTTCTAACAAACGGGAGTACAAAAGGTGGCGTTGCTGCTGCTATTGATGAAACCCCAAACTTGCAGCTTTTTCTTGCAAAATATTGCAACAAATACACCATAATTGGCCCAATATTCAAAACTGATGGCTTTGCCTTTGTAAGTCCCCATTCTCTGTCTCTCTCACACAAACACACCCACGCTTGTTTTGCAAGACTAAATTTAAATGTTAAATTTTGTCATTTAAACGTTACTTGGCACTACTTAATTAACCTTCATGCAGATATTCACGGTCTCACAAGAGAACATTTCTATAAATAATGTAGGTATTCCCCAAAGGTTCACCTCTTGTACCTGAAGTTTCGAGGGCAATTCTAAATGTAACTGAGGGAGATGAAATGAAGGAAATCGAGAACAAATGGTTCGGAGAACAAGTGACATGTTCTGATCCTAACTCTCCATTATCAAAGTCCAGTATTCTTGGCCTTAATAGTTTTTGGGGACTCTTAATCCTTGCAGGCTTGGCTTCGTCATCAGCTCTAATTATTTCTGTAGCGTCCTTTCTTTATGTGCAGAGGAACATCTTGATGACAAGAGGCACCTCTGTATGGACACGACTTGAGGAGCTCTTTAGAATCTTTCTCCGAAGAGACTTGACCTTCCATACCTTCAGAGCCAGGTATTTGGATCATCTGGTGGAGCCCTCCAGCATTGGCCAGCCAAGCCCTCACACAGCTCCAGTCTCACCTTTCTCTGTTGAACAAGGTGCACCTGTTGCTGTTGGTCTAGAATCTCTAGAAGACTTAATACCAGCTGCTACCAACGAGCATCGTCTTCAAAACCTGGAAATGCCAACAAATTCTAATGAAAGTATAGGAGCTCAAGACAAGTAAAAGTAGCTAATAAGTTTAAGAATTTTAACTTGTATTATAATATATTCATGCATATCCATGATCAATTTAGGTATTACTTGATTAAAGAAAAAAAGGAAAAAAAGTTTCTTAAACTCAAATGTGTCATTCCGCTAAATTTCATAGCTCTACTCTCCTCACCCCTACCCCCAACCCCACCCACGCCACACCCAATCCCCCACTCCACCACACACCCCTCCATCCCCTCCCACACCCCCCCCCCCCCCCCCCCCCCCCTCAAAAAAAAAAACTTTGATGTGTTCCAAATGGTGAAATTAGTTGACCCTCTCATTGTTGATTTTGAGGTACTTTTCTTTCTTACATTGAAAGAAGTTCCATGTTCGATTTCCCCCGCCTTCACTGATTAGTTACGTTAGGCAAGTGAGTTAAACAACTGAAAAAGTTCCTTTTATCTTTAATAACCTAATTTTCTAATATGAGTTATGTAGCATGTGCGTTGCCAGCTTCTCCAATTTTAACCTTGATTTGGAATGAATCTTAATATAATTGTGATCAATATAAAAATAGCACACTTGAAAGAAAACAATCATTTTTAGAACCATTTATTCCTCTTCAAACATTAGGATATGCTTCCTTCTTCAGATTTCACAGTTGATTGCTTTCCAAGTAATCACTCTCTCTAAATTTCTGATTTTTAATACCTTAACTAGCTTTAGAAGATTCAGTGTGTCAAAGTCACGGAAATAACTTGGAAACTGAGTAGACATGTTAAGAGTCAGCTCATCTCTGATCATAAAATACATATTTCACCAGTTAACACTTGAAAGCTTTAAACTCTGACATTTTGTTTCTTAATGGGATTCAATAAAAAAAATTTAAAATTTGGGACAAGTATGCAAACATTTGTTGAAGTTGTTGACCCAGCATGTCTGGGTAATGTAAACAGGCCAACAGGGACTTAATTAGAGTTTCAAGTGATATGTCAGCGTCACTCATCCAAGCTCCTCCAATGTAAGTGTGTTCGGCGTACATAAGTATTTTGACTGGCATTCATACCTAAACTCATTGGCCCGACTCAAGACCGAATCGGCCTACCTTAAACAACTCAAAGTACCAAGCTCAAGCTAACCGACCATGTATGGTCGGTCAACCACCAGATCGGCCTGACGCCCAGTCAGTCTCCTTGCAAACCAGCCACAGACTAACTTTTCCTAGGCCAACGACATCTGGTCGGCCGGGTCCATTGACAAGTCATAAATGTTGTCTAGAACCACCACAGGACATCTATCGTCTCCTAAAGACCACAACATTTATCCCATATTGATAAACACCAACAAACACATTCAAAGCTACTATAAATACAGAGACATCCCCCTCCAAAAGGTAAGGACAATCTTTCCCTCACGCTGCCTAAATTACTACAGTACCCTTTCCACTTAAACTGACTTAAGCATCGTAGACTGTTAGGCCAGCACCACACCGGTGTCCCTTTGCTCTCACCCTCTTCCTGTGCAAGTCTCCCTACCTCGAGAGGAGCAGCAAAGAAACTCAGCGAGGCAAGTCTAAGTTGATTCATTTTTTGCATCAACAGTTTCACGCTGTCTGTAGGAATTGAAATTACACCCCACACTCTCATCCACCAAAATCAACCATCCTGAATCGTGTCTAGCACCATGTCGGACGAACGAGACAAAGGAGAGCTCAACCATACCCCATTTCCCCAAGGGAACCCAATGGGAAACATCCCTGATGCCTACCGACAAACATTGGACGACCTAATGCGCGAGGTAGCTGCGCTAAAGGCTCACAATGCAAAGATCGACGCCAAGAATCAGGTTCTAGCCGAACAATACGCAAGCACCCTTGCCATTGCAAGGATGTCCCAACGCGAAGGTCAACAAGGTAGAGAGATAATGCTGGACCAGGCCGAGCGGCCTTGTGCGCTCACAGGGTAATCAAAAGGAAACAACACCCCCCCTCCCTCCCCCCCGATCAACCAAGGAAGTAACCACCCAGCCGAACCCTACCTCTTCCAGACGATTCCTCATCCAACCATCCAATGCTAGACCCTCAGGAACCAAGATCTATAGGGATGCTCAACAGTTGCTAGAGGAACGCCAAGTCGTTCCAGCCAGGCTCACATATGAAACATCCGACCATAGGAGTTCGGAACCACGCCAATCAAGTTCACGCGACCGCCAGGTCACCACTGGAACTTCAGGCCGAGTGGTGAACAGCAGGGGTTGTCAGGCAACCCAAAAGGGCGAAGCTCACCTGTGGGAGAGCTATTACACGTTGGACGAGACAGACTCAACGGCCGGAAGCTACTCTCAAGGCCAGGAAGCCAAAGTCCACCAGGACAGAAATAAGAGGCTAACCGAGCACCACGCTAGCCAACCCACCTCTCAGACTGAAGATATCGAAAGCCTCTTAAGGAGAATATGTGCCTTAAAGGCAAGGAAGGATAAGAGTAAAAGGCCAGCCTTGAATAAGGCCAACCCTGGTCGTTTCTCTGATAGGATCCTCCGCTCCCGACACAGAACTGGAGTAAAACCCTTAAAAAAATGCCCTATACACAGGGAAAGGAGACCCGATCACCCATTGGAACAATTACACCTCTGCGCTGGAAAATCGGGATGCTTCTGAGGACGAACAATGTCTTATCTTCAGCTCCACCCTCACAGATGCAGCCCTCAACTGGTTCTATCGCCTACCACCAGGCACAATCGATTCGTTCGAGGACCTGCACTCCACTTTCCTGAGCCAATTCATGATCCAAACTGACAGACTCGTCTCCACGGAGGTCCTCTTCTCTATTAGGCAGAAGGAGGATGAAACACTCCAGAGATATGCCGTGAGATTCAGCCTTGAATACTCTCGCTGCCGAGACACGGATGAGAAGACCGCTTTCAACATCTTCAGGAGTGGCCTCAAGGAATCTCCCTTCAATTATGCATCCCATACTGAAGATTGGGGCAGCTACACAGAGCTTATGCGAAGGGCCAACATCCATGCTAAGCCCGAATTCTTCCATACCCCTCCTAGGCTAAACAGGGTCAAACACTTCGCACCCTCGGCCACCAGCCCGAGGAGAAATCACCACAACACCGACCATAACCAAGATAGCAACCACTCTGAAGGTAGAACGAGGAAGCTCAACTACAAATCCCAGCACCACGACAAAAAGGGTCGATCTGGTCGTGGCGATCGTGACTATCGGCGTAGGGACAACAACCACGAAGGCCGAGGGTTAGTAGGCGATAGTTCTGGTCCCAAACGTCGCTTCGAGAATTATATAGTCCTAAATACCACCCTTGACAATGTGTTGTTAAATGTGGAAGATATGATTCCAAAGGACAAGCCTAGAAACCCCAACGACCGCCCAATCGTCAACAAGGAAGCCTTCTGCCAGTACCACAAGTACAATGGTCAGACCATCGAAGAATGCAACGCATTCAAGGACATCGTCGAGAAACTCGTTCGAGAAGGCAGACTCGACCAGTTCCTCCCACTCGAACAAGCTGCCCCGACTCGCCTCCAAATAACCACCATTAGTGGGGGGGCCAACCCTGTCCTCCCCCATCACATCCAACCGAGCAAGGAAAGACTTGCGCAGGGCTTCACAATCAAGCTAGCAAGTGCTTAGCATTGGTGCCAGCCGACCTTGAAAGATAGAAAAATTTGGATGACCAGCCATCACTTTTTCTGAAGAAGAAGAAAAAGGCATTGTGTTTCCACACGACGACCCCCTTATCATCATTGCGACGTCGGCCACATCCTTATATACACCGGCAGCTTTGTCAATGTTCTTTTTTGGGAGGCTTTCCAGAAGATGGGCTTAGACGAGAAGGAACTAGACTGCAAGGTCATGCCCCTTTTGGGTTTCTCGGGAGAATCTGTCTTTCCCAAAGGTATCATCATACTTCCAATCACTATGGGAACCAACCCTTAGACCGCTACCAGCCTCACCACCATCCTCATGGTCGATTGCTTAACAGCCTACAATGCCATCCTCGGGCGAGGCCTCCTCAACCAGATGCGAGCCATTGTATTAACACATCTGCTGATGATGAAATTCCCAACACCCGATGGAACAAGCCAGGTACACAGAGATTAGCTTTCAGCAATAACATGTTACGCCACTACCCTCAACAAAAAAAGCCAGCCATCGAGCTCAATGAGTTCGACATCTGCTACGTCGCCAAGACAGAGGAGAAGGGATAGGTCGTGGCCGACTTCAATGCCGAATATTCCCACTAGCCCACACAGTGCATGCCTCCCGACGACAGTACTCATGGACTCTTAACCTAATACATCACAATCCCTGCTGGAACCTATCCAGTCCATCACTCACCCACTGTCGAATCTCAGATACCGAGCTTATGCCCATCATGACGGAGTCACATCCCAACTCATGGCTCATCGTCATCACAATCACCGGTACACAGTGTGCGAATTAGACAACCCTGGATCTTTACTCATACCGAGCAACAACCTCGTACCCTGCTCAGGTTAAAGGAACTCTGCCTCTCTCATACCCCACAACTATGGGTACCACTACTCTGAAAATTCACGGCAAGATAATGAACATTCCCTATCGGTCCAACTCGGGATTCCATATATTATCTCATAACCATACTCGTGGATCGAATCTCATCATTTCACTTCGTGTCGGGCCAACCAATCTCCATACTTTCGACTAGACTCACTAGAGTCGTCCACTTGGTCATCCACGACCTCAGCCGTTCTTTGTAGCACAATTTTCAATCCATCAGTTACAATCTGGGGCTCGACCCGACAGTCCACCTCGACTTCGGAATGTCATCCAATCCACAACAACTACGGACTCACAATACTAGTTCAACAATCACAATTAAGGTTCACCCTTCCAGACCATCTATAATAATTTAGGGTTCCACAATCACACCCTAGGGTTCCTCTGAACCCAACTGCCCTTTGCAATATAATCCACAATCTGACCGCCCCCAGCGGTCCTAACATTGTATGGACATCAATCTCATCCTACCATCAACTCAACTGGGGTTTCCCGAACCCAGCTGCTCCCAGCAGCATAACAATCTAACATCATATGGCCGAACCGTCGAACGGTCATCACACTACCAATTTGTCAAAAGTAACCTTACCTGGTTCGAATCACACTAACACACGGCGTATTGGGTCAATTACGCTCTATCCACAATTCATTCCCACTAACTATCAAACCGACAATCCTCACTATCAGGTTGACAACTAGCTGGCCACATAGAGACATCATATCCTCGACCTACGCGTACCACAAGAACTACACGGTTTGCTCAAATAGCGACAACCTGGCTCTGATACCACTTAACACGACCCATCTCAATCCCTCAGGGATTAACTCGGGATGTGCCATGCTACCGTCTGACACGAAGTGTCAGACAAGGGATAATTCATACCACAGCTCATACGGGGCTCCTAGAGTGCGCCAAGATTGGTGGAGGAGTGCGATATCTTGGTCACTGCTACAACCCGCATCCGTGATCAACCTGAAGGGCATTAAAACCATTAAAAACTATGAATGGACGAAAATAAATAAGTTCATAAAACACATTCATAAAAAGAAATTTATGTCCTTCACTAAAAAGTATGCATGCATCCGAAAATCAGTAATCACCCATTAATTTAAATAAACCATTAGGGCCTTAGTCCAAAACCGTAAAACCAAACATATGTGGGAACTCAACCCAAAACCGTAGAATACCAAAATCCGTAAAACCAGAACCAAGTGGGCCACTGCCCAAATCCGTAAACATCGAAATACATTTTATGAATCCAATAATACATATTTACCACATAACCATCCTCGGTATCCCAGATGCTTAGCGTCCCAGACGCTTGACGTCCTAAACGTCATATCTCATGGTAATAGCAACGGGTGTTGCCCGGGGTCTCTTCGGGTCCATATCTCTGACATCCCAGATGTCTGACGTCCCAGACATTTAATCATAGCAATCCTACTCCTGGGTCACTATACGGTCCGGTCGCTCCGTATAATGACCCATCGCAGGTAATGGATTGTGACTTCCCTAGTGTCCCAGACACCTAGAGGAGATTATCCACAGATCCTCGTATCAAGATGGTATATGGAAAACAGTTTTATCAAGCCATTCCAAAACATCTCAAAGGGCCGTGCCCAAAATTTCCATAAAACATCACAAATCCATTTAAGGTCCCCGACCCGAAATCATGTTTATGAAACATAGGGTCCTAGACCCGAAATCACATTTATAAAACCCAATTGGGCCTCATGCCCGATTTTGTAAACTACCTGGGCCCCCAGCCCGATCATAATACTCAAATGGGTCTCAGCTTGATTTCGTAAACCAACTGGGCCCCCTGCTCGATCACACAATTCAAATGGGTCTCATGCTCGAGTTCATCTTTCCAAAACCAGAACCATATAATCAAACCATCATAGAAACCACGAGCACCTAAAGCTACATTATAAAATCATAACATCGAAATACGTGCAACCATGTCAATCACCCATGCCTCAATCATCCCTATAGAAATCACGTATTTTAAACATATAAAACAGTTATGCATGCATCACAGTTTAGAAAACATTATCCACTCACGGACTGTCCTACGATGCTACCTCGATACGCATGTCATACGCCCTTCCGAGCCACATCACTATCACCAGGACTTCCAAACCTGTCCAAACCATACTAGAGGGTTACTATCCACTTCATTAACCTCTCATTAAAGTCCCAAAATTTTTCCAAATTTTTAAACGTATTTAAACTAGCCCGTAAACCTTCGGACACCCCGAACTATATCAAAACGATGTCCGATCGACATGAAACCAGTCCCAAAATTTTCGTTATATCGAATAGATTAAAAGTCATGCAGAACACTTTCCCAGAAATTTCCCCACGCACCCCCACGTGTGGCACTGTTCATCGTCATCAACCACAGTTAGGCTCGGTTCAGACCGGTTCAGATCGATTCTCTGTAACCCGGTCCAACCCTAACCGACGTTCCTAATTTTTGCCCATTCATTCTCTGTTTTCAACCCTATTTCATCCTTTCACATTCGTCCCAACCTCTAGACTCGATCTACGCGATCAAAACATGAAAAAAACGTAAAACTCACCTGCCCGATCGAGGATAAAACGGTCTTTCTTCCATCGTCGTGTTCTCACGATCCCGGCCACCTCCAGCCTCGGTTCTCATCCCAATCGACTCCTTACATCCTTCAGAAGCTTAACCAATTAACCAACTTCACTCTCGTACACCGTTGTGACCATCACTGACCTCGTCACACTTCACTCTCTCACTTTCATTCATACTTCAAACACAGATAATGGGCATTGATGATTTGGGATTGGATGAGTTGCACGGTCACAAGTTTTGGGAGGGAAAACCGAAATGATCAATCGAAATGGGAAAAACAAATATCACACCATGTGGTGGAATGGGCCAATCATCTAAGGGATAGGCATCACTTACTGATTGGTCCACTCAGATTTCCAATCCAATCCAAACCTGCCACATGTCCCCCTTTCTCGATTTTTGTACAATAGTACCGTAAAACGTTCTAGACCTGTAACTTCTTCGTCGAACCTCCGATTTTGACGTGCCTCATGTCTACTAACTCGTGACGTCCCGATCTACGTCATGGTTATCGGTCTTCGTACATTTGACTCCCCAAGTCAAAAGTCAACATTTGACCAATTCAAGGTGCAAAACAGTCATTTCGCACTGTCCGTTCGATTTCTATCAACTAATCCCCGATTAGTCATCCTAAACCATAATTAATTCATATTCAATCCCGATATTCGTGACGGGTCGTCACAACCTTCCCCCCTTAAGTAATTTCATCCTCGAAATTTCAACTATTCCGATTCCACAACCACCTCGTGGAAAATAAATTCGACCTCACATCATATGTACACTTGTACACCCACTAACCAAAACAATACTTGTCTGCACCCAGACGTTCCACCAATACTCATGTCGCATCTTCTACACTCTACCACTTTGAGTGAAATTGATCACACGTTCCGAATTGATACCAACCTACAATTCTACCATTACGTTGACACATTCAATTTGACGGTTCTTCTCAGTTACCAATCCACCCTGATATCTGCTCCCACTGGGAGTCACCAAATCTCACTCATCAATCCATGCTGACACATCCAGCCAACTGTCATCACTTGCTAGTCGCGAATCAATCTAACATCTCTCCCACACCGAGAGTTATCAAATCTCACAATTTCTCCGCATTTCCTGAATTTTACCATGTCAACATCACACGTCCCATAACGTCGCACTCAGCCAGCACTCACGGCTCCATGGTTACAATTTGAATCACCAACACAACTCTGACTCACTCAAGAGTCGCACTAAGGTACCTCATACCAAGTCTCCTTCAATGTAACGTAAGATCAACGATAAGTTTTCACCTCGTAGGGTAAACTCAAACTTGCGACATTTATCGGCCTCAGCATCCACATTCATTAAGTCCCCTAGTGATCCATGACGCTGGTGAGAGTCAGAGAGTAGTAACTTCACGCAAAGCAACTCGGGGTTACACCAACCAACAACTCACTTAATCTGGGTATACGTGTACCAACATCTCACTCGAACTGTGTGTAACTGAACCCCATTGAATACCTTCCTAGCAGTGATCACTCATCTCAAATCTAGGGTTTCACTAGCCATCCACGGCTCTGAGCACCTCCTCATACAATCACTGAACCCATCAAAATAACTCTGGCCCAGCGCACAATATTCAATGTCCAGTTCACATCCTCAACCAATCCAATGACATCGGAACTAAGCCGACTACCAACACGCTCAACCACACAACACTAGTACATCCTGTATACCGTCACCAAGTACCACTTAGGCCCGTCCAATATCTGTCCTCGTACAACGTACCCTGTACGTACATCCACCCACCAACCAGCCTACTACACAGCTTGTTGCTAAACACGCTTTAATTTTGGAGTCCATCTGTCTAGTCCAATACTAGACAGATCAAATACTCCAACCCAACATCCAACACGAGTCCCATGGTCACCCGACCAGCATCACAGCGTCTACTCCTAACCACGTAATCCAACACTTACTAATCCAACTCACACCCACCAAGGCGTGCCCATTCATACAAAATGACATCCAATCTCACCCACATCTACCGAGACGCACAAACTCCGAACCTATCGGTTACCTGCTCAATCGATTACCATACCATATTCGATTGACTTCGAAAGGAAGCCAATCCCATCGTTCACATATCCAAGACTGACCAATCCGTCAAATACTTACTCATCTGATTAATGTATCATACGAGATTAACCTCGAAAGGAAGTCAGTCCCATCATCCCTATAATCAAATATCTAAGACAAATTGTATATGCCTCGATCCACTCAACTACCGTCTCATACCTGATTAACTTCGAAAAGAAGTCGACCCAACATTCTCATATCCAACCTTTGTCTTGTCATCACACTAACTAATCCAAAAGATTCTTCAACTGTCTCACAAAATGGTTCTCCTCTGCTCCTAGCTTAGCATAATCAACAAGGCGAAGTCTGCCAACAAGGGCACAATATCACGACCCACGCCATCCTGATCCACTACATAACCTGATCATCAAGATCACGATCCAGATCCACCTAGCATCAACAAATGTTCTCACTCAACTAACCACCAGGTTTCAGGTGATAGGGTCTTACACCCTCATTCAATCTGCATCCTACCAAATCGCTTCTCAACCATTCTCACATCTAAACCGATCAGTCAACTACGGAACACTCTAGACTGTGGATCCTCTCTAATTACCTCATATCGATCCTTGTCATCCAACCTAGGGAAAATCAAAGATGTTCCAAGAAGATGACATCAAAATTCATCCTACGTGAGTGCAAACACAATCTCACATCAACACTACCATTAATTCTCATCGGCTTCTTCCAATTTCAAAAACTTCTTAGCACTTCCTCGTGAAACTAGAAACACACAACCACTCAAGTTTCGGATTTGACGACAACTGCCTGAATCCACTAATCTCCAAGACGTCCCCTGCGTCATCCAAAACTCCTCATGTCTCAATCATACCTTTCATCCACCCATCACTTAGTCATCTCATACATGTTGGGACTTAACCCAATACATCACAATCCCTGCTGGATCCTATCCAGTCCATCACTTACCCACTACGGAATCTCAGATATCGAGCTTATGCCCATCACGACGGAGTCACATCCCAACTCGTGGCTCATCGTCATCACAATCACCGGTACATAGTGTACGAATCAGATAATCCTGGATCTTTGCTCATACCGAGCAACGACCCCGTACCCTGCTCAGGTTAAAGGAACTCTGCCTCTCTTGTACCCCACAACTATGGGTACCACTACTCTGACAATTCACAGCAAGATAATGAACATTCCCTGAACGTCCCCCAATTTTTCAATAACCACAACTACACCAATAACCCTCGATAGCCAGCCATCTCCACACGGCTGTCGACCAACCATCATCGTTATTGAGATCCGTATCCATACATCACACTATTATTCGGTCCAACTAGGGATTCCATATATTATCTCATAACCATACTCGTGGATCGAATCCCATCATTTCACTTCGTGTCGGGCCAACCAATCTCCATAGTTTCGACTAGACTCACTAGAGTCGTCCACTTGGTCATCCACGACCTCAGCCGTTCTCTACAGCACAATTTCCAATCAATCAGTCAGAATCTGGGGTTCGACTCGACAAACTACCTCGACTTCGGAAAATCGTCCAATCCACAACAACTACGGACTCACAATACTAGTTCAACAATCACAACTAAGGTTCGCCCTTCCAGACCATCTATCATAATTTAGGGTTCCACAATCACACCCTAGGATTCCTCTGAACCCAACTACCCTCTGTATTATAATCCACAATCTGACTGACCCCGCAGTCCTAACATCCTATGGACGTCAATCTAATCCTACCATCAACTCAACTGGGGTTCCCCGAACCCAGCTGCTCCGAGCAGCATAACAATCTAACATCATATGACCGAACCGTCAGATGGTCATCGCACTACCAATTTGTTAAAAGTAAAATTACCCGGGTCGAATCATACTAAAGCACGGCGCATTGGGACAATCAGACTCTATCCACAATTCATTCCCACTAACTATCAAACCGGAAATCCACACTATAAGGTTGACAACGGGTTGACCACACAGAGACATCACATCCTCGACCTGCGCATACCACAAGAACTACACGGTTTGCTCGAATAGCGAGAACCTGGATCTAATACCACTTGACACGACCCATCCTAATCCCCCAGGGGTTAACTCGGGTTGTGCCATGCTCCCGTCTGACACGAAGGGTCAGACAAGGGATAATTCATACCTCGGCCCATACGGGGCTCCCAGAGTGCGTTAGGATCGATGGAGGAGTGTGATGTCTCGATCACTGCTATAGGCCTCATCCGTGATCAACCTGAAGGGTATTAAAACCATTAAAAACTGTGAGTGGTCGAAAATAGATAAGTTCATAAAACACATTCATAAAAAGACATTTATGCCCTTCACTAAAAAGTATGCATGCATCCGAAAATCAGTAATCAACCATTTCTTTAAATAAACCATAAGGGCCTTAGTCCAAAACCGTAAAACCAAACATATGTGGGAACTCAGCCCAAAACCGTAGAATACCAAAATCCGTAAAACCAGAACCAAGTGGACCACTGCCCAAATCCGTAAACACCAAAATACCATTTCATGAATCCAATAATCCATATTTACCACATAACCATCCTCGGTATCCCAGATGCCTAGCGTCCCAGACGTTTGACGTCCTAAACGTCATATCTCACGGTAATAGCAACGTGTGCTGCCCGGGGTCTCTCTAGGTCCATATCTCTGACATCCCAGATGTATGTTGTCCCAGACGTCTAATCATAGCAATCCTTCTCCTAGGTCACTATATGGTTCGATCGCTCCGTATAATGACCCCTCGTATCAAGATGGTATATGGAAAACAGTTTTATCAAGCCTTTTCAAAACATCTCAAAGGGCCCTGCCCGGAGTTTCCATAAAACATCACAAACCCATTTAGGGTCCCCGACTCGAAATCACGTTTATGAAACATAGGGTCTCAGACTCGAAATCACATTTATAAAACCCAACTGGGCCTCATGCCCGATTTCGTAAACCAACTGGGCCCCCGGCCCGATCATATGACTCAAATGGGTCGCAGCTTGATTTCGTAAACCAACTGGGCTCCCGAACCGATCGGACAATTCAAATGGGTCTCATGCCCGAGTTCATCTTTCTAAAACCAAAACCATATCATCAAACCATCACAGAAACCGCAACCACGTAAAGCTACAGTATAAAATCGTAAAATCGAAATACGTGCAAGTACAGAATTACCTCAAAATACGTGCAACCATGTAAATCACCAATGCCTTAATCATCACTATAAAAATCATGTATGTAAAACATATAAAACAGTTATGCATGCATCACAGTTTAGAAAACATTATCCACTCACAGACCGTCCTACACTGCCGCCTCGATACGCATGTCATACGCCCTTCCGAGCCACATCACGATCACCGAGACTTTCAAACCTGTCCAAACCATACTAGAGGGATACTAACCACTTCATTAACCTCTCATTAAAGTCTCAAAATTTTCTTGAATTTTTAAACGTATTTAAACTAGCCCTTAAACCTTTGGATACCCCGAACTATATCGAAACGATGTCCGATCGATACGAAACCAGTCCCAAAATGTTCGTTACATCGAATAGATTGAAATTCATGTTGAATACCTTCCCAGAAGCTTCCCCACGGGCCCCCACGCACCGCCGCAAGCGGCTGCGCATGAAGCCCACGCACAACACTATTCATCATCTTCAACCTCAGTCAAGCCCGATCTAGACCGGTTCTCTACAACCTGGTCCAACTCGAACCGGCATTCCCAGTTTTCACCCATTCCTCCTCTGTTTTCAACCCTATTTTATCCTACACCTTCTTCCTAACCTCTAGACTGGATCTACGTGATCAAAACATGAAAAACAAACGTAAAACTCACCTGCCCGATCGAGGATAAACTAGCCGTCCTTCCACCGTTGTGTTCTCACGATCCCGGCCACCTCTAGCCTCGGTTCTCATCCCAATCGATTTCTTACATCCTTCAGAAGCTTTACCAATTAACCAATTTGACCATTAACCACTAAATCTCGAGTTGCCATTTTTAAATGTAAAATCGAATTTCACGGGCAATCGTCCTTACCTCTCCGTCGTACACCGCCGTGACCATCACTGACCTCGTCACACTTCACTCTCTCACTATCATTCATACTTCAACCAAAAATAATGGGCATTGAAGGTTTGGGATTGGATGGGTTGCACGGTCACGGGTTTGGCGAGGGAAAATCGAAATGAACGATTAAAATGGGAAAAAGAAATATCCCACCATGTGGGGGAATGCGCCAATCAGATAAAGGACAGGTGTCACATACTGATTGGTCCAACCATATTTCCAATCCAATCCAAACCTACCACATGTCCCCTTTTCTAGGTTTTCATGCAATAGTAGCGTAAAATGTTTAACCCGTAACTTCTCCGTTGAACCTTCGATTTTGACGTGTCGACTGTCTACGGACTCGTGACATCCCGATCTACGTTATGGTCATTGGTCCTCGTACGTTTGACTTCTCGAGTCAAAAATCAACATTTGCCCAATTTTAGGGGTAAAACGGTCATTTCACACCGTCCGTTCGAATTCTCTCAACTAATCCCTTATTAGTCATCCTAAACCATAATTAATTCATATTCAATCCCGATATTCAAGATGGGTTGTTACAATTTGAGATCGTGAAGATTCCGCAGTTGGAAAACATCCATTCTGACGCCCTCGCCCGACTTGCATCATCTCTCGACGAAAAGGAAGGACGACGGGTCCTAGTAGAAGTTCAACACAAGCCCAGCACCAGACCAAACCCTATATGCACCATCAATACCAGCCCAACTTGGATGGAGCCTATCAAGGCCTACAAGCATGATGGCTCTCTCTCGGACAACAAGCTCGAGGCCAAGAAAATCAGGGGATAGGTTGTTCGCTACATCATTCAGCACGACCACCTCTACAAGAACGACTTCACCACCCTGCTCTTAAAATTCCTAACACCGGAACTGGGGGACTACTTCCTCAGAGAAATGCACGAAGGCATATGCGGAGACCACTATGGCGCACACACCTTGGCACACAAGGCATTCTGCGAAGGCTACTATTGGCCAACCATGCTCACTGACACCACTGCACTCACCCAGAAATGCGACAAGTGTCAACGACACTTTCAGATCCCCCACCTTCCAACTGAATACCTCACCTCTATGATGAACCCCTGGCTTTTTTCACAATGGGGACTCGACCTGATATGATAGATGCTTACGAAGAAGGGGAAGGTAAACTTTGCCATGGTGGCTATGGACTACTTCACCAAATAGACCAAGGCGAAGCCCTTAGCCTCCATCACAGCAGCTCAAATAGAAAAATTCGTCAACCAAAACATCATTTTCCAGTTTGAAATTCTGAACACTATTGTCACTGATAATAGGAAGCAATTTGACTACAATCGCTTCAGGGAAATTTACCACATGTACGACATCAAATTGCTCTTCGCATCTCCAGCCCATCCTCAATCCAACAAACAGGTCGAACCTGTCAACAAGAACAACAAATACAACCTGAAGAAGCACCTCGACGAAGACAAGGGAAAATGGGCAGACATCATCAATGATGTCCTCTGGTCTCACCGAACATCTTACAAGACAGCAACGAACGAGACCGTCTTCTCCTTGGCATTTGGCACCGAGGCCGTCGTTCCCGTAGAGGTCGGAGAAACATCCTACTGGGTCATCTCATATGACCCTAACACCAACAATCAGCAGATTGTACTCAACCTGAAGAACATGGCCTATAAACAAAGGGTGGCCAGATACTACGAATCTAGAGTTCGCCACCGAAGTTTCAGAGTGGGGGACTTAGTCCTTCGCAAAGTTAACCTTACTACCATGGAAAAATCAACCGCGACCTTCGCTCCAAATTGGGAAGGCGCGTACACAGTTTCAAGGATTTGCTGAGAGGGCACCTACGAACCGCAAACCTCAGTCAGAAAGATACTACCACACCTATGGAACGTGGACCACCTCAAGTACTACTACAGATGAAAACATTGTAGAAAACCGCAAGGTGCAAGGCCCATGGCCAAAATTTTGTACTCATTTTTTGGCACCCCCAGTATTATCAATGAATGAAGATTTTTACCCTTTCACGCCTATATTTCATTTTTCTACTTTTTTTCCGAAGGGTCAGATAATCGGTCCTTCACGAGCAAGCACCCACCGACACACTCGGTCAACCATAGTTGTGCACCAACATACATGATCATGGCCACTCTACCATGGTCGGTCGACCCACCGACATTACTCCCTTACATTATACCTATTCTAAACCCATTCCACCTCCTCCTCTTGACCCTCGACCACTTTCAGGCAGGACCCCTCCCGATCCCCCTGGTACCACCTGGGGACGTGCCCTGCTCCCGTCTGACACGCAACCCCAGAATACCAAAATCACCCTTAAACAGTTCAACATGAATAAATTACAATAAATAAGTTCATACATAAGTCTCAAGGGTTCAACAATGTTAGACAAGGGATAGTTCAAAATACAATAACGAGCACGACATCTAGGTTACATATGATGCCAACCTACCCAAAAGGGTGTATAGGTGTGCAACGTCAGGTCTATGCCTCAGACTCCGGGTCCTCGTTTTACTCAGTAGCACGGCTAGGAGGAGTCAATAAAACAATAAGGATGAATGGGCCGAAAATAAAAAGTTTATAAAACAATTAAGCATAAAGTAAACATACGGTTTTACTCCTCCGTTTTCAAATCATGCATGCATCAGAGTCGAAATGCATAATACTACATCATATAGTCATAAACAGAATAATATAATCATAATCATAAAATCAGTTGCACTATACATCCCAACCCTAACATCCCAGATGCCTGACGTCCCAAACGCCTAATAAGGTCACAGTTCCAAGGCTACGCGTGCCGCCTGGGGTCTCTATCCTGAGTCCTAGTCCCGAACCCGGTCCGGGTATGACATCCCAGATGTCTGACGTCCCAGACATATAATGTATGCAATCCTGCTCCTGAGTCACTCTACTGTCCGATCGTTCCGTAGAATGACCCCTCGCAGGCAGGGCACTGTGACCACTCTAGGGTACTAATATCCGGAGGAGAAGTAAAACTAGGGTAGGTCTATACAATGCAGAAATTAAGGAAATCATCGAAAACCGTGGTTGATTCTGAAAACAATTCATATACTAACCAGACGGGTCTCATGTCCAAAACATCATAATAGTATATGAATAATAACTCATAGAAATTCAAATACTTTGATTCAATCATATAAATAAATATATTAAAACAATTATGCATGCAAGGGTTAATGAAATTAAAGGCCCACTCACAGTCCGGTCCCGCCGCTAAATCGAGCTTATAAATCTGTCTTGATGCTATTGTACAGTACCTGTCATGTCCAAAACATATGCAAAGGTCACTATGGATCCCTACAAACTCATACTTAAGACCTAGGAATAGTATCATCCCGAAAACATGTCCCGGACATACTTCTCGAGGTAATAAACCCAATTTTGACCAACTTAACAATCTCTGATCGACACGAAACCACCGTTTTTCGATTTTTATCGTTGAAACCTACAAGATAGTGGTGGTCCCACCTCGAGATCTGTTCCCACGTACCCTCACGCGCCAATTCAACCCTCTGGTCAAACCTGCTATAGTGCTGACGTTAGCAGTCACTGCTGACGTCATCACTGACATGTTAGACCCGATAACTGACATCATCAGATGACGTCGTGCTGACGTCATCTCGTCATCATGGTCGCGCAGACCCGCGATGCTGACCCGGCTGGTTCTCCCTACTATGGCCACCATTTTCGATGGGTTTTGTTCCTAGATGCTCGCCTAAACCTAGCCTAGGGTTCTGTGGATTCAAAAACTACAAAAACATTCTAAATTCATACCTATGATACAAAGCCCGCAGCCCAGTTTTCCGGTTGTCCTCCCCCTTGACTCGGGCCACCCCTTGCCTCGAAACCAGACTCATTGTTCTCCTCTCTGTCCCTAGAATCAAACCCAAACCATAAACACGAGGATAAGACGTCAAACATTAAAGTTCCAAAAAATGGGTTAAACGGGTCATTCGGGTTTTTTGGGTTTCCAGCCTACCTCCGTCGTGGACTGCCGTGTCCTTCTTCTTAGTGAATCTCCTGACTTCCTAGCTTCTTCCTACGTCTAGTCCCTCCATATTTGAGGCGAGTTTCGAGTGGGTTGAGTGTTTATGAGTTTTGGGTTAGTTTTTTTTGTGGCTCACGGGTATGGAGAGTTTGGATGAGGAAGACGATAGTTGATGATGAAGATGAAGGGTGGAGATAAGAGGAAGAGTGTAGTTAGAAGGGTGATGGATGGTGAGGGAGTGTGTGTGTGTGAGAGAGATGTGAGGTTTGAGTAAAATATATAAAAATTGACCAATGGGAGGCATGATCCATATTTTGGGGGTTTTGGGCCATGGGATGAGTGACACTTGTCACTCATCCAAGTGTTTTGGTTTATTTTAATTATTTATCAGATTCTATTATTTTATTATTATTTTAATTGAATCTTGCGGCATAAGTTTAACTGATTTCGCTCCCGTGACCATAACTTTTTCGTCGAACGTCCGTTTTCGGCGTGTCGCCTGTCTACGGACTCGTAACGTCCCGATCTACGTCACAGTCATTAGTCAAAGTCCAAAAAGTTTTCTGGGTCAAAAATCAACTTTTTTCCCTTTAGGGGCAGAATGGTCATTTTGCATTAAAATATTATTTATACAAGTTCGGGTCGTTCCACCTTCTCCACTGCCTCTTGTCGCTCGGTCTACCGTCCATCTTCTAGCTCAATTTCTAGATCCTCAGAAAGCTCATCAGAGTGTGGCTCTTCATCGTCATCATATAGGTGATTACCATTCTCGTCCAGGTAATCCTCCACCCTCGGAGGAGACTTTAGCCAGGGAAGTTGAGGGACACTCCAAGGTTCGAAAGAAGGAGTTTCTTGTAGAAGCCATCTTCAAGCGACGCCCGAACTTCATAAATCCCTTCTCATATTCTTTGGAGGCCCTGAACTTTTCAACCCCAGCTTTCTTGGTCGATATCAGTTGTTCATCCAGCTTAGCATTGGTCGACTCTTGCTCAGCTAAACGAGCCTTGGATTCCTCCAACTCTTGCTGCCTCAGCCTGGCTTCCTCGACATAGGGAGTTGCTTCAAGCTCCAGGGACTTGATCTTGAGCTTAAGCTCAGCCTTAGCCTCAAGGGCTTGATTAAACAGCTTCTGATTGTTGACCAATGCCAGCTCTCGGCCTTCCAAATCCCTCTTCATGTCGACAGCTTGCTGGCGCAAATTTCTCGCATGCTGGAAGGTGGAGAAGACATCGCCAAGAAACTGTACCAAACACAAGCCAAGTTAGATACTTGCATTAAAACACAATTGTAATCACAAACCAGGAACGAGATACTTACATGAGAGCCGAGGCATATTGTCTTGTTGCATCGGTCTGTAAAATCCTTCGGCTAGGGGTTGGCAATCTCACCTAGCTCATACTGGGACCCCTGAACAACTGTGTTCATGAAGTCCAGCTGCGAAGAGTGGAAAGCCGTGGTCAGCTACCTCTAGCTATCATAAGCCTCGGCTTGACCTTTGAGGTGACCTTACCCTTCAGAGGCTGATGGAAGTCCACTTTGGATGAGGCCCCCGCCTTCTGGGCCTGAACCTTGGCTTCCTCGGCCTGCTTCATGATTTCTTGGATTTTTGCCATTCGTTTTGCACATTGATCAGCTACTGCTACAATGTAGTACGGAGGTGCTGACCGACAGAAGCACTGTTAGCAAAAAACAAAAACAAAACAAAAAACAACAAACCAACCAATCAAGCAAAGGTACCACGAATGATTTACTTACGTAGTTCAGATATCAAGCTGACCTTCAGAAGATTGTTCGGAAGCCGAAGGAAATCACGACTCCTCTCAAATTGATGGTATTTTTCAAAAAGTTCCAGGCAATCTGTAACGACCCGTTCCGGAAACCAGGATTTGATTAGTGGATAATGACGGATTAATAAAAGTAGTCAGTGATTAGTTGAACAATTTCGGACGGACGGTGCGGAATGACGATTTTGCCCCTGGAATGGGCAAAAATGTTGACTTTTTGTTTGGGCTGTCAAATGAATTTGGACCGATGACCGTGACGTAGTTCGAGACGTCACGAGATCATAGACAGGTGGCACGTGACATCCGAGAAAAAAGTTATGACGTTCGGAATTTCAAGGGCACGTTGGTAAATTTGTTAAGTAGGGGCATTTTGTTGTCTTTTTGAGCGCTAAGTCAATTTCACGTATTTCGAGGACCATTACGTAGGTCTCGATCCCCTGATTACAATGACAGGCGGCATGTGTCATTTGGAGTTCGGGAAATAGAGTTACAGTTTAAGACATACGAAGGGCAAACTAGTAATTTGGACAGTAGAGGGGTAAAATGGTCTTTTGGCAGTTTAAATATTGTGAGCAATCAGATAGGGACAACTGGGCTTGAGTAATTGGATATTTTTGGCTGAACCACTGGCTGGAGGACACCTGGCCCGCCTCCAGTGGCTTCTAGCCAATTCATACGGGTGTGTTTAAACGGTTTAATCGTTTAACTGAGAGAAAACCAGGGGCAGCAAACCAATCGATCCTTTCAGTGAGTGAGTCGTGTTTGTGAATGTTTATGGTGAAGTGAGAGATCAGGAGGTTAGTTGTGACTATTTGTGTGTGTGTCTAAGGGGGGGAACCTAGTGCAGAGTGTGTGTGAGACGTGATAAGCACAGGAAACAGGGGAGGCAAGCCGTGAACGACTTGACCGAAATCGATCAAACCCATCTAAAACCCTAGTCTATGGTGGATTTCAGTGAGCAGATTGACCTTTGGACGTGAGTGAGCACGGTGAAGGAAGCATGGCGGAGGAAAGACAGAGTCTCGAAAATTGCAGTTTAAATTCAAATATGGTGTTTTGAGATTTAACGGTTATTTTGTGGTTTCAACGATCAAATATTAGTTCTTGAGGTTCCCGAAACTTTTTGGAGTCAAAATCACGATGGGAGATGGCCGGAAGTGGAAGGACACGGCAGGGGAAACATGGCCGGTTCACCTGCTGGAATTGGAGAGGTACATATTAGTGTTTAAACTCAAGGTTTTAGGTCACAAATTCATTAAAAGAACTAAGACAAACATTAGGGATGAAGAGGATTCAAATTGGACTGAAATTGGATGAAAAATAATGTTGAACCGCTTACGCCGGTTTAGTTGAACCGGTGCTGAACCGGTTTGAACCGATTGATCACAGGTTGAAGAAGATGAACAGTAGGCGCGTGGCTCCCACGCGCAGCCCCTTTGGGCGGTACGTGAGGGCGAGTGGGACCTTTTTTGGGGAAATTTCCAACACAACTTTTAAAGTATTCAATGTAACGAACATTTTGGCGCTGGTTTCGAGTCGATCGGACACCGTCTCGATATGTTTCAGGCTGTTCGAAGGTTTTAGGCCTTGGTTAAAAATAGTTAAAAGTTCGGGAAAATTACGGGGCTTAAGTATGATCATTATGAAGTAGTCAGTGACCTTATTATGGGATTTGGACAGGTTCGGGAAAGCTGAGGATAGCGGATTAGCAGGGAAAGCATTAGTGTGCGCGTATCGATGCAACGACGCTATGGTCTGTGAGTGGACTCTGTTTTCTAACTCTTGATGCATGCATATATGTTTTTATATGTTTTCTATACATGATTCTATTATTTGATTTATGATCTTGATGATTTACGGTTTTGCACATTTTTCGAGGAAATTACATAATTTCATGTTTTACGAGATTCGATGGATATTGTGATTTGAACCTTATTTACATGATTTGATGTCGGGATTTGAAATATGAGTTAATATCAATGATTTAAAATGGTTTTCGGAAAATGACTTCGGGCTGAGAGGCCCAGTTCAAAAAGTAGTTTTAAGAAACGTGTTTTCGGGTTTTGGAATCGGATTCCAGAATGACGATTCTGAATTCGGTTGAGAACCTGAAAGTGGAATTCCGGATTTGGGTTTGGAATGGTTATTTCGGATGCCGGCTTACTAGATGATGGTTTCGGACTCATATTTGGAAATGGATATGGATATGAGTTCTGGGTTTGGATTCGGGATCTTGATGTGATTGCGGATTCGAATTCGGAAATGGCAAACGATTTGCAAATGGTTTGGATTGGATTTTCTAGATCTGGTTATTGGGTTTAAAGACCCGGATATGATATGAAGGGGGCGGGCTCGGATTGGGTTTAAAGACCCGGATTGAGCTTAAAGACTCGGGAGTTTAAAGACTCGGATATTGATATTTCCCCCGTAGGCCTGTTGAGTTTAAAGACTTGGGAGTTTAAAGACTCGGATTATATTGAGGCATGGATTGAGTTTAAAGACTCGGGAGTTTAAAGACTCGGATAGATCCAGCGGGTTCGATGGATGGAAATGTGTTTTGGTTTTCACTGAGAGTTGATGATGATGGTTTTAAATAAAGGTTTTCTGATGTTTTGGGCTACGCCCGGATGAAATGGTTTTTGATGAATTTGGGCTGAGGCCCGGGATTTGAGAAAAGGAAACTGTGTTCGGTTTTTCTTACATGGTTGCTTAACCGGAATATTGAATGGTTTTATGTCATAGATTTGATATGCATGCATTGGTTTGGTTTTTAGTTGGAGGGTATAAATGTACTTGTTTTGTGAACTATTTTTAAACTTATACTTTTATTTTGTCCGCTCACAGTCATTTATGTTTTCGATACCCTCCAGGTTGTTGTGGCGAGGGCTGTTGGTCGAGAGGGACGGAGACATCACACCCTCGATCCACCGTAGATTCGGCACACTCTGGGAAGTCTGGACACTTTTAGGAAGGTCGGATCGAGAATCCCTTATCCGACTTACGTGTCACACGAAGGTTGAACGTCGGTTTAGCCTACGTGTCATGCGTAAGTTAGACGGGAACAGGACTTGGCCCTTAATCCCGGAGGATTGGGGGCGCGTCCTGTCACAATCGGCCTTCTCATCGGTCAGGCTAAGACACTTGAAAACTTCCGCAACACAACATTAATATGTCAGCAATGGCCTACATCCAACACCAAAAAAAAAACCTAGACATACTGAATTCAAGGAATGGTCCACGACCACACCTTTAGACTGGTATGTCCTCGGTATCCTCCTCTGACCTTCAGTCAAACGAGCACCTTCCCATTCTCCGCATACAAGGACAAATCTATGCTTCCACGCCTTTTGAGAGGTCGGTTGTAAGACTCTTGTCCGGGAGGGAACGGTGAACGGTCCCACATTCCTGCGAGGGGGAATGGTGGTGTGCCTTAAAGGTGCAGGCACACACCTATCTAGCACGAGGCATTTTAGGAGCTCAGTGGCTTTGGGTTCGGTTGGAACTCCAAAGCTAAGCGAGTTGAGGTTGGTGCAATTCCATGATGGGTTACCCTCTGGGAAGTTGCACCATGAGCTCCCGAAAAAAAAAACCATGAGGGCGAGGAGGCCCAAAGCGGACAATATCATGCTAGATTCGGGTCCTAACCGAGGAAGATTGGGTCCTGACAGAATGGTATCAGAGCTAGACCCCGACTGGGAAGTGTGTCAGCGAGAACGTTGGGCTCTAGAGGGGGTTGATTGTAAGACCCGTGTCCGGGAGGGAACGGTGAATGGTCCCACATTCCTGCGAGGGGGGGAATGGTGGTGTGCCTTAAAGGTGCATGCACACACCTATCTAGCACGAGGCCTTTTGAGAGCTCAGTGGCTTTGGGTTCGGTTGGAACTCCAAAGTTAAGCGAGTTGAGGTTAGTGCAATTCCATGATGGGTGACCCTCTGGGAAGTTGCACCGTGAGCTCCCAAAAACAAAAGCATGAGGGTAAGAAGGCCCAAAGCGGACAATATCATGCTAGAGTCGAGTCCTGACCGAGGAGGGTCGGGTCCTGACATTGGCATATTCCAAATAAATGGCCCTCTTGTCTTCCTATCCTTGGCCTCCACATAAACCCACCCTGTCTTGTCCCTTCGGAACTAGTAAAGACAGTTCAAGTGGCCTCATGTCGGCTAACCTTTGTCGGCCAACTTGAAGGCGGTGTATACGCCTGTTAGAGCAATCCAGGTGTTCAAATTGATCTGACCGATGGCTACTCCCACCCGAGCAACCATTGTTTGGATCCACGGGTGCAGTGGCAGGATGACACCATGAGTGAACACATCCGGATGAAATGTCATCCAAGGTTCTGGAGGATCACTCGGCATGTCCTTTTCCCCGACCAACCTCATCACCACTGAGTCGGGCACATGGAATGCCTCCCTGTATTCCTGTATGTCATCCCACTTGATCGTACTCCATTGACGATCAATGTGGTAAAATGATTTCGCCAAGACCACTTATCATATGGCCTAATCCACATCGATGTCCATCGACCTAGACGTGGCACCCTGGTCACTTAAGCTTGCCACTTCTTTTCCCCTCTCCTGAGCAGACACAACGGGTATGCCCTCGAAGATAGCGATCTGATCGACCGACTCTATGTCCAAGGCAATCTGCTCGGCCTCACCATTGGCTGAGACAAAATTATCTGGTATTTGGGCAAAAGCTTTCTCAATCTCCTCCTCTAAATCCCTCTCTTCTTCTGCTTGTGATCTCAGATTCACCTCTGACCGAGATTTCCCCGAAGTAGAAGTGGATTCACTCGTCCGCAATCGAGTGTCCGTAGCGGCCGAGCTGGCCGTTAATTCATCCTCAAAGGAATTGCCATACTGATTTTCCATGCCATGAGAATCTTCAGACGACATCTGCAAAAACAATAAAAGGACTCCTAAGAATAGAAACATGCACGACAACACTACCTAACTGACCTAGGCGATCAAGATATCAAGGCATGAACATTCAACCATGTTCATACCAAGTTCTTACTAAACACCTACTTTGAATCGGAAAAAGGGTCGAAACAGCGACATACCTTGTTTTACTCAGAAGCTTATCGTAGAAACCGGTGTATGCCTTGATCGGAAATCGCTTTGATGGTTTCTAGAAATCGCTTAAGTGTCTCTCTCAATCACTCTCAAAATCACACAGATGCAAGAGTGAAAAGTGAAATTTCACAACTCTTTTTATACCACCAGAAAAATAGCATGGGTTAAAACTAGCCGTTATAAACCATCATCAATCAGTCCAAGCGCACTAATTGGTACACCCACTCACCTTGGCACCAAATGGTACTTGATTGGCCTGAGGATATCTCTTAGGACGATCGGCCATCTCATCGTACGAGGTCCGCACAATCTGACCGACCAAGCTAACACCTAACCAAGGGCTAGTCGATTTTTCTTTTAAATGATAAAATGAAACTGTTCGTTTTATGAAGAATTTTGAGATTCAAATGTTAAATCTTTATTACAAACGTTACTTTTTCATAATCAACTTCTAAACATGCTAGTTAATTTATCAAATGCCTCCGTTTTAGCCATGGGTGTTTAACATTGGAATGCTAATTTATTTGAGAAGAAGGCTTGGCACATTTAAAAAGTGTTTTAAGTACTTCTCGGAGGAAAGTTGAAGTATGTCTCGTAGGAAGGTTTTGAATGTACTTTTGGATCCGAATATCATCTTGTTTATTTGTTTTTTTCTTCCTTTGAGGAGAAACTTCTTGATTTCTTTGACTACCAAATGATGAATGAACAGGCACTCTGAATCAAAGTTTTCATTCCACAAAATTGAATAAGCAGTTAACGGATTGAACAAAAGCTTTGACAAGTTCCTTTATCGTATAATACTGCTATGGATTATTATGTTGTTAATTAATATATATATATATATATATATATATAAGTTAAGTAGTTGTAAATTTGTAATTACAAATTATAAGCGTGATTAAGACACGATTATATAAGAACCTAATGTTCAATATCAGTAAGCATGCTGTGCGATTTTCTCCGAAACTAGCTAAAAAGTCCCTTGATTTTATAAAAATTCAATTTTTTCAAACCTTCAATCACAGTTAAGAATTAGAATATGAATCCTTAGCATTAATATATATATGACTTTGACTTGAATTTTCTTTTCCGCTCGTTCTAATTGTGTGTATAATATGACTTTGACTTCAAAAACATGCATTAATTCCTCTTCAAGGTTCAAACACACGAGAGAATTTCGTGTGCTTTCTTCTTCACACCCCAAAGTCCACAGTCCCCCCCAAAGTCCACAGTTACACACGGGGGAATTTCATTGTGCTTTCTTCTTCACACCCCAAAGTCCACAGTTACACACGGGGGAATTTCATGTGCTTATTTCTTTCTTCTTCACACCTCAAAGTCCACATTTTATTGCTTTCCATTTCCAAGTAATGTCACAATCCGACATTCTTCAACAAGATATTGTCCGTTTTAGACCCAGCCATCATGATCTTGTTCTCGGGAGCTCACGTGCAACTTCCCAATGGGTCATCCATCCTGAGATTTTACCAGCCTCAGCTCGCTTAACTTTGAAGTTCCCAAAGAATTCAAAGTCATTGAGCTCCCAAAAGGTCTCCTATTGAATAGATGCGCGTCCACACATATAAGGCGCATCTCCCAGATCTCCCGAGCAATCTGGGATTGCTAACCATGCCCCTAAGACACGGATCCTCACAATTAATATTATTTCTCTTCAATTTTCTCATTCTCTTATCATAAAATATTTTCACTATTTTCTAGCTCAAACTTATATTCTTTCGGATATATAATATGGTTGGAAGATTTAAATTACTACTTACTACATATTCTTTGTGCAGCTTTTGTCCTTCTAAATAGTGAATGATTTCTTTGTAATTACAGTATATGTTGAATGAAAGTATATTTTATTTTATTTTTAATTCCAGACGGTAGATTTTTTACCGTTTGTACTATTGATGTTCAGAATTATGTTTTTATGGACCTAATATCATAAGTTTTGATATTTTTGAATAAAAATATCTTCTATATGAATAATTATAAAAAGTTATATATGATATGAATATTAGTTCTCGATAAATATTGATATAGGTTTTATGTTGTTAAGTATACGTGACTATTTAATTGTCATGCCGGTACTCTACTTGAAATTGTTGACTTATCGTGTAGATGGATGAGTGGTGATTACTGATAAGGACAAAACCGGGCAGAGATATTTACAATACAAATTAAGTAGGATATTAGTTCCAATTATTATACTCATTTTCTTAGGTTTGGATTCCATCTAAACGAAAGATTTATTTTTTTCTCTCTTTACTCAATAAGTTTTCCAAATAAAATAAATTATGTCCAAATAATTAAATGACGAATTCATAAAAAAATATTTCTAATAACTAAATTTAGCAATCACCAAATGAATTTGATCCGTATTTTAAATTAATTCCATATAAAAACACTTGAACGAATATTATAAGGGATTGAATAGGTTTGTTGTTGTGACTGAATAATATTGTACGGGAGCAATCAATTTTTTAGAACAATGCAGCAGATTATAATATTTTTTTTAAAGTCAACTGTAGCAATATATAATTGTTTTTTTTTTTTTTAAAGAAAATGATGATGTATATTCAAATAAGATCCGGAGTCGTAAATTTCCTGAAAAGATCATCCAGCTACAAAGAATCAAAAACTGACCCATCAGTGGTACCAAATTATTTTCTTGGCTCTTGCTATGCTCGCAACAGGCTTCGAGGAGATCGATCTTAAGGGAATCTAAGAAGCAAACAAATTGACATAAATATTCTGATTTTATGCAACTTTACATCCACGACTAATTGAATATAGTACAAATGAATTTTACGAGTATATATATATAGGACAATTTTATAAAACAATCTTGATGGAACAAGGGAACCAATTACTTTGACTCGGGCGGTATGAACAGTACAGTTGACATGTGGACTATTTTGATATCGTCAAGGCCTTGTTTCGTATTTATCTGTTTTACAAATTGATCTTGGAGCTGAGCTACCCCAGCACATTAATTAGGAAGGACCTTATAATATTAAGGATTAAATACTTAATCACATGTATATTTTATTGTGAAAACTTGCCTATGATCTCTATAAATAAGTTTGTTTTGATTGAACAAATATCATATTGAAACTTTGCGTGGAAAGAGATTCATCGGACATGAAGAACCGTAAACAAACTAGCACCATGGTGTTTACTTCTTTCCTCTTCCTAGTTTCCTTAACCATTCAATTTTTCGTGGTTGCGGCACAGATGAATACAACAACCCTAGTGAAAGTTGGTGTGATTCTTGACAACCTTGATTCATCTACAAACACAAAAGTTTGGTTGAGCTGCATCAACATGGCGCTTTCAGACTTCTACACCGGTCGCGGCTCCTCATCGGCAACTAGGCTCGACTTGAAAATCAGAGACTCAAGATACCATGTTGTTGATGCAGCTGCTGCAGGTCCCTCTCTTTTCTCTCTTTAATTTGGTAAAATTGCATTATTTTTGTTAATTAACATACATAACTAATTACACAATGATATTTTAGATATTTTACTTCAAAAAATAAAATGAACAAATAACTGCATCGTGATCCTCCCCCGGTCCTCTCTTTTTTTGTTTTTTGTTTTGCACGGATTTTCCATTCAATTGGGTGCCATAATACAAATGAATCTATGAAATTTCGATGAACCCACATCCTGTTATGCTAAGGCACCAAAAAGACCCACGTACTCTTTATGGAATTTTCGATTTTTTTTATAGTATTTTAATTTATTCATAAGTAATTAACATATATATATGCACAAGCTAGTCTAGAATATTGAGGCTTTCACCTCTCACTGGATTTGCTCGTAATAATTCTCCTAGCAATGGGTCTGATCAGGTAGTGAAATTGACTTGAAGAAAATAAGGACGGCGGGTGAAGCCGAGCCAAGCATTCCATCTTCAGCAGTTCTTATTCCCCATGAATTCAATATTGAAAGGATTTTAAATTTCTCTATCTTCCAGCTTGACTCAACAAAACTACACAATTACCATACACCCTTAACCTCTCTCCCTCACTTTCATCCCCTCGTTCAACAATTGCTCCACAAACAACCGCCGCCTCCACGACCTTCGCTGATTTATGGACATAGATGCACTCCGCTTCTTTTTATGAGCATGACAGAAAAATCTGAATCCAAATCAATCTGGTGAAGGCATTCCCAAAACCAGTATGCTTCTAGTTAGTTCTGAATTCGATTTCTTTTTATTTATATCCTAATTGTGGCTAAATTTGCATTACAACGCGTGTGTGTCTTACTGATCCCCGATGCAAGTAATCCGTAACTGTCAATTTTGGAATACTGTAAGTCAATAGAAAAAATTATATATAAATAAAATCAAGACAAAAATATATATAACAAAAAATCAATGTTGTGAAGGAGGGCATAAAAGGAGGAGAGAGAGGAAGAAAGAGCCCGGGGGGTGGGGGGCTGTGGGCAATTCTATTTTTAATTTTTTGAAGTAAAAGGTCTAAATTTCCATGCCTAATTGGCCATAAACCTTAATCTGTTAGTTAAAAAATGCAATTAGCCAAAACTGCAAAATTAAAACAAGAGTGGCCAAAATTGTTTTTGAAAATTACAATGACCAATAATGTATTTTATCTTTTTTAATTTGCAAAATGTTTGACTTTCATAATTTGATATGTTTTCATTGTTTGAGCAAACAGCTTTGGACCTGATAAAAAATGTTCAAGTGCAAGCAATTTTAGGGCCAAAGACATCAATGCAAGCCAACTTTGTGATTGATCTTGGAGACAAAGCTCAAGTGCCCATAATTTCATTTTCAGCCAGCAGTCCTTCCCTCACTTCGATTCGCCGTCCTTATTTTTTCCAAGCTGCACACAACGATTCCTCTCAAGTGAAGGTGATAAGCGCTGTGATCAAAGCCTTTGGATGGAGGGAAGTTGTCCCAATCTACGTGGACAATGCGTACGGTGAAGCAGTGATTCCATACTTGGTAGATGCACTGGAAGAAGTAGAAGCTCGGATGCCTTATCGAAGCGCCATAGCTCCGAAGGCAACTAAGGATCAAATTGAAGTAGAGCTTTCCAAGTTAATGACAATGCAAACCAGAGTGTTCATTGTGCACATGTTGCCCTCTCTTGGGGCTCGGCTTTTCGCCAAGGCGGAGGAGATGGGCATGATGAATGGTGATTATGTTTGGATCATGGCTGCTGGATTAACCAATCGTATCACTTCGATGAATTCTTCGGTTATTAATTCAATGGAAGGCGCATTGGGTGTGAGGACTTATGTGCCGGAAACAACAGAGCTTGTCGATTTCAGAGCTCGATGGAAGAGGCAATTCCAGAGGGAGGATCCAAATGTCATTGATGCTGAGCTCGATGTTCCTGCATTGTGGGCTTATGATGCCGCTTTTGCATTAGCCATGGCGGTTGAAAATGATGGGTCCAAAAACTTTGGCTTTGAAAACACGAATGCTTATTTTTCTTCCACAAATACATCAACTGATCTTGAACATTTTGGGGTCTTTGAAAATGGTCCACAACTTCGCGAATCCTTGTCAACCACCCGTTTTACAGGCCTTGCCGGTGATTTCAGCTTCGTTGATGGGCAACTACAGTACTCAGTTTTCGAAATTGTGAATGTGGTTGGCCATGGAGCAAAAAGAATTGGGTTTTGGAAGAAGCAGAGTGGCCTTGAGAAGAAATTGAACTTGACAAACACAGGGGGCCCTTATTCAACTTCAAGATCGAATCTTGGACTAATTTTATGGCCCGGAGATTCCACCTCTGTTCCTAAAGGATGGGAGAGTCCGACGAACGGGAAGAGATTGAAAGTTGGAGTTCCAGTAATTGATGGTTTTGCTGAGTATGTGAGGGTATCGCGTAGTTCAAGCTCCAACACCACAGAAGTTTTCGGGTTTTGCATCGATGTTTTTGAAGCTGCGATTGACCGATTGCCGTATGCAGTTACTTATGACTTTGTTCCCTTTGCTTTGGCTAATGGCTCAAGTGCTGGGACTTACAATGATTTGGTTTATCAAGTTTTTATTGGGGTAAGTAATTATAACTCATATCATTTTTTATTATTTTTTAAGTGCCCGAATTATCAATTTATTCATTAAATTAGAAAGATAATTAACTTTTTTTAATGACAAAATTATTAAAGAATTAGAATTTTACTTACTTATTTTTAGGAAAATCAAGCTGTTAATTGACGTTAAATCCAAAACTTTTTAACTAAGATCGTATATATACTTATTTGCTCTTAACAAAATTAAAGTATTGTCTAGGATTTAAAAGGTTCAAGATTTAGAGTTTTAAAATGTTTTCGAGAAGGGAGAAGGTGAGGTGATGGTAGGAGCGTTTTTTTTTTTTTTTTTTTTAATCAGTGCTCAAAGGAGCAAAGGAAAAAATAACAACATGAAAGCAAAAGAACATAGCAGAAAGGCAAACAACCAGAGGAAAAATAAAAGACTACAAAGGACCAGCAAGGCCTAATGATCAATCCTCCGATAGCGGAGGACAGGGAAGACCATCCCGAGATAATACATGAACTAGGGAAGATAGGGAGCGATCAATCCAGACCTCTCGGCGGATCAATCGTTGTGCATGCGAAGTAAAGGCATCAACTGTCGAATTTGCGGATCGGGGAGCCCATACAAACTCCACAGATCCAAACTTGTCCAAAGTAGACTTGACCCGATTTAGGATAGGGTAGATTTCTCACTTCCCTCTTTCAATTAAGCCACCTACAGCCCTAATCAAGTCCAAGGAATCAGATTTAAAAACCACATTATTGAAACCCCTTTGGTCAACCAGACATACGCCCTCTAATAAAGCCCAGGCCTCAGCCTTAATAACAAAACCGGCATCCCTAACGGCACAACTACCTGCAAGGAAAACCCCAGCAGGGTTTCTCACAACCGTTCCCAAGCCAGCACATGAAGAGGATGAGGACCATGCAGCATCTGTATTAATCTTCACCAGATTTCGATGGGGGGTTTCCAAACAGGTGAGGAGTAGGAGACTACATCAGGTGATCGGTTCAGGGAAGGGGTCCGAATCGTGGCATTCCAATGTTCAGAGTGAAGTGTTTTCCCAGCCTTAATGACTCTCCACAGATTAAAAGAGCCCCCCTCAAAAGAAACACGACACTGCTCCTTCCAGATAGCCCAACAATAACTAGCAATAATACCCAAGAATCTCGGTTTCTCCTCTTTCCAACTAGATAGAGGGGCCTTAATGCTGGTTAACCAAGATTCGAAAGTGTAGATATCCATTGGACAAACAGAATAACCCATAATAGAACCAAACCAAACACTCCGCGCTCCACTACAAAGAAGCAGCATATGCTCTACAGATTCCGGGTATTCAGAGCATACAGGGCATAGGGGGGAAGGGCCCAAATGGCGCCTAAAGAGATGAGCTTCCTTAGTCGGTACACAACCACGTATAGCCTTTCAGAGGAAGTTTTGGATTTTTGGCGGTGTCACAAGGCTCCAAATAAGTCTCCAAGTCTCAGGAGGGATGGTAGGAGAGTTTATGGCTTAAGATTTAGTATATTCAGATTTTGGATTTGAGACTAAACCCCTAAGCAATTAGTACGATCATTTTTCCCCCCATTTAGAGCCATTGCTTTTTAAAATATTTTGGTGGGCAGGGCCGAAGGGGTATTGGTTGTTTGTTAAAACTACTCTCTCGCTTTTAGTTACACGTATTGGGCTGGGTTGGGTTGGGTTGGGTTGCCCTTGCTTAATTGTTGAGATTTTAGCTCGTCTCCTTATATGTAAAAGATAAGGTTGTCAACATCTCTGTTATTAACCCTAATATTTTTTCTTTGTTTCCTAAAGTCACACTAAATTTTTTTTAATAGTAATTCATACTTACACCTTTTAAGTATTTTGATTTTTACCAAACACTCTAAGATTCTAGAAATCACGAAAATGCTCGTTGAACATGAGGGGTAAATACGTAATTTCTAGAATTTTAAGGATTATGTATAATATATGTTTGATATCTAAGTTGGTGTTTGTGTAATTTCTAACACATTGGAGAATTTATGAAAATGTAATGAATTTCAGGGAGTTAAGCTATAAAACAAATCTTCCTCTTCTTTTCAATGATAATTAAGTTGAAGTTAATGATGAATAAATGTTTGGTTTGGCAGAAATTTGACGCCTTGGCAGCGGACACAACAATTAGGGGAAACAGGTCGTTATATGTGGACTTTACATTGCCATACACAGAATCTGGTGTAGTGATGGTGGTGCCAATGAAAGATGGAAAGAGCAAAAATGCATGGATTTTCTTGAAACCTTTGACATGGGATCTTTGGCTAACAAGTTCTATCTTTTTCGTCTTCATTGGTTTTGTGGTTTGGGTTCTTGAACACCGTATAAACGTAGAGTTTCGTGGCTCTCCCGCGCACCAAGTTGGGACTAGCTTTTGGTTCTCCTTCTCAACCATGGTTTTTGCACAAAGTACAACTTCATAGTTAATGATCATTCGAGTTGGAGATAATTACGTTCTAAGAATACAATTATACAATTAGTTTTTTTTTCCACAATGAATATTAATGAACTCAATTTTTTTAATCGTGATTTGAATTAATAATTCTCCCGCAATATTAATAAAGGGTATTATTACCAAAGTTAAACCCAATTGATTAAAATTATGATTTTTACTTAGTTGCCCTTTAAGAGTTGAATGGTGTTATGTATCAAGTTCAAACTTAATTCTACATGATTTTACTTATTTAGAAAGTTTTTAGGAGGGGAAGGGGTTATTTGGGTAAGAATGGGTGGAGATAGTACTTATTTTTTCAGAGTTTATAACCTATTTTAATTGAGAGCTAACTCGATCTAACTTATAACCTTTTTTTTTCTTTTGTGTGTGTATGTGTGTTGTGTGTTTATATATATGTATCGTTGGGATTTCAAATTAGGATTAGGCAAATAGGTATATACTTTGTTCTTTGTTGGACACTTTGTCCTTAGGTTTCAAATTTGGAATTATGATGTCCTTGATTGTCAAAAATTGAATCACTTATGTCCTTGTGTGTAAAAGAAAAGGATTATTAATAATTATATATACATGCTTTTATTCAACAATTAATTGTTATTTTACCTCAATTAATGTACAGGGGAGAAGGTGATTAGCAACTTGGCAAGGTTTGTGGTGATTCTATGGGTGTTTGTAGTGCTGATCCTGACTCAAAGCTACAGAGCTAGTCTTACTTCGCTACTAACCGTTCAACAACTTCAGCCAACTTTCACAAATTTAAATGATCTTATCAACAACAATGAGTTCATCGGCTACTTTGAGGGTTCTTTCGTCCACGATCTTCTCATACAAAGAAAAGTTGATCCCAAAAAGTTAAGGCCATACAAATCCTCCGATGAATGTCACGAATTTTTGACAAACGGCAGTGCAAAAGGCGGCATTGCTGCTGCCATTGACGAAACCCCACACATGAAGCTCTTTCTTGAAAAATATTGCTCAAACTACACCATGATTGGCCCCATTTTTAAGACTGATGGCTTTGGCTTTGTAAGTAGTAAAATGCTCCAATCTCTTTTCGTTACTTGTTTCACAAGTAATGATAATCTTGCTAATGAACGCGTGTTATACATCACATTTTATTGATGACATTGCTTACTGTACATTTGTAGGTCTTCCCGAAGGATTCACCTCTCGTGCCGGACATGTCAAGGGCGATTCTGAACTTGACGGAGGGGGACGAAATGAAGGGAATTGAAAAGAAATGGCTTGCGACAGATACTATATGTCCAGACACAAACCCCACAATCTCAGATTCCAACAGTCTTGGCCTTGACAGCTTTTGGGGGCTCTTCCTCATCACCGGCATCTCTTCGTCGTCAGCTCTCCTCATATTTGCAGCCTCGTTTTGTTATAGGCATTGGCACATGTCCGTGACAACAGGCAGCTCTGTATGGATCAAGCTGAAGTCCATGCTTAAAATATTTGACCAGAAAGACCTCAGCTCTCATACTTTCAGAAAAGGCGCCTCTCACAATGGAAGATATGATGTTGGAGCTGCTTCTGTTGAGTCTTCTTCACCAAACCCTAATGGCACTGGCCCGCCAAGCTCCGATTGCACTGGCCATTCAAGTCCAGTATTGATTGGTCATTCAAGTCACATTCATTTACAGTCGCCTTTCTTTAGATCAGAAGGAATTTCTACTTCCGAAAAGCCAAAACAACTCATGAAGGAGCCGTGAATAAGAAGTTAATATATCTATATATATATACGTATAAAATTTGTACAATTTTTGTATGATAATTTTATTTTTGGTTAAGTTTGTATGATAATTTTGATGTACGTAGATTTATATACATATGTAGGTCTAGATGAGTATTTATTGGCTTTTTACTTCAAATATCCCTAAAATTACACATAAACTTATATTGTTGCAAGTGTGAGTTTCATTGATAGTTTCAAAGACTATACATACAAGTGTTTAACTCACAGATTAATCAGTTACAAAGAGAATTCAAATCCAAATTAGGATGATCCTAGCTAGGAAGGAGCCAAGCAATGGCAGCAATTTTGGTGTAACTAAGGAAGTAGAGTCCAAATGGGTTGAGGACTAAGGAATTAAGTAGAGTCCCATTAGGTTGAGGATTCTGAAGGTATTCCAACAACCCCCAGCAAACGAGATGGTAGTGGACAAGCGAGTTTGGTCCGTAGAAGCAAAAACCTTCCGGAGTGCAGGCCTTCGGTTAAAAGAACAGCTAGTTGAGACTAAGAAGTTCCACGCGCAACACGCTCACGTATAAAACGATAGTTGTTGAAGCAAAATTCGTCATTTAAACTCAAAAGCCTCATGAATTCCTAAAAATAGCAAACAATAAGCTATATTTCGTTCAATGATCGAAACTCGGAGGATTGTTCGACCAAGAACACTTCAATGCTTAAGTCAGCTTTGAAAGAAAAATCCCAAGAGGTTAAGTAGCGTTGAATCGAATTACCTGAAAAGTGAAATAAGCTCCGCTATTTATAGGAAATCCTTGGGAGTCTCGGAGCGTTCTGATTGGTCGGTTGAATTTGTAATTAATAAATAATATATTAATAATAAAATATATTATTTAATAATTATAATAATAGCTCATTATGATAATAATGATAATTATTGTGATTTAATATCAATATTAATTGTCCGTTATTAAAAATAATGACAATTAACTCCCGGGGAGAATATTAATATTACGGAGACTTTTAACCCAATTAAATAACGTATTTAGCTGATAAATAGATTATTTAATATGTGGGTGTCTACAAGTTATTAGTATTATTGTTAGGGGCAATTTGGTCATTTAAAGGATTATGAGCCACGTGGCAGCTCCACAATTTTTGAGTGATTTATGGTTCCACAAATGCCTCTACTTTGCTTAAGATCGAATTCAAGGAATCCTAAGGGAAGTAGGTTTTTGGTAGTCCTAGTAAATCTTGTTGAGTAGGACTCTGTCTTCTCTTGTACTTATTATTGTTGATGAAAAATTCCGCTGGGTTTCGGAATATTACATCAAGTTGTAGAAACTCCATTGGGCTCAGAATATTACATTGGAGTTAACACATATATGCATTAAGCTCGGAGCTTGATATGTTGCACTTCTCTAGTTGGATTTGATTGATAGTCTATTCAAAATTAATTCATTTGTGTATGAATTTAATTTTTACTTAATGGAGTTTGTAACATCCATTGCACAAAAACCAAAACTCCTCATTCATAATTGAAGGCTTTTATTTCGAAATTTAATCCTTCAATGAACATTTTTATTTCAAAATTGAATTCCTTATTGATGATAAGAAGCTCCATTTTCTGTATAAGAAGAGAGTTGACAATCACCATCTTCAGCAGTCCCGAAAGTTCATATGATTTTTGTTGTTGAAGAGAAGTACCTTCCTTCTGCTATAATTTCGTCTTGGTTTTGAGGTAAGGAACAATAATTTTTTTTCCCTTATTGTCTGTTTGGAGTCAGGTTGAATGAAGTCGCAGCTATAGTCGGAAGCGGGCACACGGCTAAGAGGACTACAAGGTGCAGGAAAGGCTTGTGGAGGGAGTTGATAGGTGCGTCTGGCGAGTGGTGACATCCATCACAAAAACTGTGCTAGCAGCAGGAGGCTGGCGGATACAGGGAAAGCGCCAACAACAGGAGCAGCGGAGTAGGCAGATTTTGGCAAATTTTGTCTGGTCAGAGAAGAAGGCAAATCACGCATTGACACGTGGCAAGGAGAGTGAGTCGTGTGAGGATCATGCCCGCTGTTGGGGTTGTCTGATGCTAAGGACTGTGCAATCCAGATCTTTGAAACGTAGCAGGCCACTATTGGAGGACTTTGGAGCATGAATGCTGCTTTATGTATGTAACGACCCGAATTTTATTATTATTTAATTAAATGGAAATTATATGTAAAATGACCATTTTGCCCCTGGTTAAGGCAAAATGTTGACTTTTGACCCGGAATGTCGTATGACCTTGAACCTTTGACCATTTAGTAGATCGGGTCGCCCTGAGTTCGTAGGCAGGCGGCATGCCGAATTTGGAGACCCGGAGCGAAAGTTAGGGGTCACAGACTTTACGTGGAACTATTACGTTTTTCGAGAAACGGGACATGTAAATTGAATTGACTGGTCAACTTGGACTCTTGAACCAATCAGATGAGTGACAAATGTCACTCATCTAACTGGCCCAAAAGCCCAAATAATTGGGTGCATGAATCTCCTTGCTTTTCTCTTTGTCGTGAAACCCATTTCCATATACACTACACCCATCTCCTCCCCCGTTAATTTTCTCTCAGTCCAGATCCATTCACCATCTTCACTGAACATCATTTTCATCATCTCCACCCTTGCTGTCGTCAACCCCATCCGCCGTAGCCACCACGACCATCCAAAATCACAACGGGCCAACAAACAACGGGACATCGATCGTGCAACCCAAACCATTTACCTTCAGTCTGGAGCTCAAGGGTGACACAGAGACACCAGGACGCCTGACTGGACCTCGCGACGGGCTGGTTCGAAGCTAACACCGCCTGACGCGACGGAGAGAAAGCCGGGAAACTGGGTTGGTTCTTCATCGAGCTAAGGTAACGATTTTGACCCTTCTTCAAGTTTTGATGATTTTAGACCTTTAGAGTAGGTTTAGGCGAGTTGTTAGGGCCAAACCGCGATGAAAATGGTGACCAGAGGAAGGTTTTCTGGGCGAGCCATGGCCGTGGGTCACGGCGGCTCCGCCACTGGTTCTTCGGTAGGGTCCAACCGAGCAGCGCTGCAGGACTTCGGTGCAGGGCAATCGAACTGTAACGACCCGTCCTGAATTCCAGGATTAGATTAGTCACTAATCACGATTAGTGAGGCTAATCCGTGATTAGTTGGGCGAAATCGGACGAACGATACAAAATGACCGTTTTGCAACTAGTCGTGGGCAAAACGTTGACTTTTCATTCTGGTTGTCAAATGGACTTTGACCGATGACCGTGACGTAGTTCGTGATGTCACGAGTTCATAGACAGGTGGCACGTTCAATTCCGACGTTCGAGGAAGAAGTTATGACGTTCGGAAGTTAAAGGGCATTTTGGTAATTTTGGTTAAAGGGAGCCAAATGTTGACTTTTGGACCGGGAGGTCCAATGGCCGAGGGCCAAGGACCGTTACGTAGATCGAGACAATACAAATCTGTAGACAGGTGGCACGTCGAATTCGGACGTTCGACGCCGAAGCTACGGTTCAAGGAAGTCTCGGGGAACTATTGCACGTTTTACGAAACAAGTTAACTTTTGGATTCTATTGGGTCCCAGATATTTAATCCCTGCCCAATGGATGAGTGACAAGTGTCACCCATCCACAGGCCACCTTCCTACATACATGCATAAACCATTTCCTTCTTTGTTTTCAAACCAACCCGATCTCACCATTTTCTCTCATCTGTACAACCCAAACCATTCCCCTTCCATGTGATCCAAACTGAGGCTGAGATAGAGGATGACTGAGGACTGAGGGGAGGATGCAGGATGGCCAGAACCGCCGTGGACGGCGGTGTGGAGGAGGAAAACCCGAGAGGTAACTCGGTTTGCCCAATTTCCATTTTTAATTCGATTTCCTCATTATGGTTGCTTTTGAATGATTAGGATGAGTTTGTTAGGATATTAGGAAGTTATTATGTTAATTTGGAGGGTGGTTCACGACGGAGGAGGCCGTGAGAATGGCTGGGAAAAACAGGGTCATGAGGTTCAAGATGAACCGTGGGATATTCAGTGGTTTTGGTTAGTTTTCTTTATTGGGATTAATAGGGAATGAAGAAATAGGAATTATAGGATTAATTAGGGCTTGAATCGGACCGAAATAGGGGAGGAAAACCAGCGAACTGGTCACACCAGTTCAGACCGGTCCAGGAACTAGAAAACCGGTTCAGCTGATTGTAGGAGACGATGAACAGTGCGCAGCACCTTCTTGAGGCGCGTGCGGGTGCGTGGCCCATAATTTGGGGAAGTTTTCAACATATGAAACACTCTATTCGATGTAACAAATATTTTGGGACTGGTTTCGTGTCGATTGGATACCGTTTCGATAATGTTCGGGGCATCGGAAGCTTTAGGTTAGGGATTAAAAATAGTTAAAAATTCGAGAAAATTACGGGGTTTAGTGGGAGGTTATTTAAGTAGTTAGTAACCTACTATTATGATTTACATAGGTTTGAGAGTCCCGGTGACGATGATTTTCCAGGTGACGCTTACGACACGCAAACCGAGGTGGCAGCTCGGATGGTCTGTGAGTGGACCTTGATTTCTAAATTGTGATGCATGCATAAATGTTTTATATGGATTATGAATGTGATTATATGATGATGATTTGGATGATTGTGAATTATATGATTTCACGCATTTCGAGGCAATTTACGTGTTTTCGCGTAAATCGAGGTTTCCGGTTTGACACTGATTTCCTGTACTTATGGTTTTGGATATGATTTCATGAAATAGTTTTGGATTGAAAAGGTAAACTCGGGTTCGAAACCCATTTGATTTACGAACTCTCGGACTTGAGGTCCTTTTGATTTAACAAGGCATCGGGCCAGAGGCCCAGTTGGTTTACGATTCGGACCAGAGGTCTAGTTTGTATGTGGATTCGGGCCTAGGGCCCAGCTATGTGTTAAAAATGGATTATGGTTTATGACGGTTTATGGGAACCGGCATGAACTCTTGAAATGGATTTATGGGTCATGACGGTTTATGGGGACCGGCATGAACCCTTGAAAGGATTTTATGGTTCATGACGGCTTATGAGGGCCGGGCATGAATCCTGGAAAGGTTTAAAGAATGATTTCAAAAGGATTTTCATATGTCATCCTTTATATATGATTGTCTCCTCCGGGGAGGGTCGTTGGCCTGGGTGGACCCCGGAGTAGTCACGGAGCACTGACTGAGTGGAGTCGCCCCTCAGTTGGGTTCCTTACTCTCAGGATGGGCATGGTTCGTTTCCTCCAGGGAGGGTCATTGATCTACGGACATTGACCAGGGTGGACCCTGGAGAAACTTGGGTTTGAGACCCCAGTTAGCACGCGCGTAGCTCTATATATTGTGACAGGTTCAGTGATAACAAATATAATGGATAAACATTATTTCAATTGGTTTGGAAAATTGTGTTTTATGATGATAAATGGATTTGGGCTGAGATCCCACATATGTTTATGAAATGTATTTTACGAAACTTATTACTTTTTTTCCACTCACAGTCTTTCTGTTTTTAATACCCTTCAGGTTGGATACGATGCGAACTATAGCAGAGGCCGAGATATCACATACCTCCTCCGGATTCGGCCGTACTCTGATAGCCCGAAAGGGAAAAGGTCAGAAATATCCCTTGTCTGACACTTCGTGTCAGACGGGAGCAGGGTCATTCCGCGTTAATCCAGGGGGATTGGGACGAGTCTTGTCACGAACCGTGGTCTAGGTCTTTGGTAGGAGTCCACCGATGATGACGTCATCATTCTGACACTGTTCTGACAGCAAGATGACGTCATCTTGTCAGAGATGTCAGAGCAGGGACCAATCAGGGACTGACACGTGTCGTCTAACACATGTCTGAGGATGGCGTTATGCTGATGTCGGCATTACTGTAGCACCGTTGAATGCGCATTGACCAGGCACGTGTGAACAGTACTTATTATAGGGCCTGGTTTAAGGTATGTTTAGGTCCTATGAAGCTTCAGTTTAAGTTAGATTGAAAATGGAGTTGAGTCGAGTGAGTTACACCGGTTGACCCGTTTATTTGATCACGGGTCGAATGGCCGATTTAGAGCTTGTTGAGGATAATTAATGAATGAGAACCTAAATTAAAATGTAAAGGAAGGATTTTGGTGGAAGAAAGAAAGGAATTGAGTGAATTTTGATAGGGAATTAAACAGCCCGTTTGCAGGCTAGTAGGGTGAAGAAGGTGAGACTGTAGCATTACTGTAGCATGCGCGTGAGTTTCACGCGCGGCCACTCACGGTGGCGCGTGAGGGCGGGTGGGGTGGATTCTCGAGGTGAGTTCAACACAAATTTTTTCCTATATAATGTAACGAACATCTTAGCGTTGATTTCGAATTAATCAGACACCGTTTCGATGTTGTTTCGAGGGTCCGAAGGTTTATGTTACGTTCTTAACTAACGTTTAATTCTCGGAAAATTATGGAAAATTAGTATGATGTTATTTGAGTCTTTAGTGACACTAAAGAATGTTTTCGGACAGGATTCAAGATTCCTGGAAAAGGTCAGAAATTACAGAAACGAGTGCAGAGCTAAAACGAGCGTTATGGACGGTGTGTGAGTGGACTTTGCTTTCTAAAATTTAATGCATGCATAAATGTTTCTATGATTTCTATGATTATGATTATGACTTATGGTGATTTCGATTTTCGTATTTATACGTATTTTGGTATGCAATACGAAATTGCACGTATTTCAAGACTATGGTTTCTCTTATGCTTTGATGATGACTTGATGAACGATTTTACATGATTTGTGAGTATGATGTTTTAAGGATGTTTTGATTATGATTGTGAGTATGACCTACGGTTTTGACACGGATTTCGAGATTATTACGATTTTGCGCGTTTTACGAGATTTCGAGTATATTGTGTTTTGATCATGGTTTTGATGCTTTGATTTTGGGATTTGAAATACGATTTGATTTCGAATATTTAAAACAGATTTTGGAAAAGGATGATTTCGAGCTTGATGCCCAGGGCATAAAAGTAATTTTGATGAACGGGATTCGATTTTCGAAAACGTGAAAGTGGATTTCTGGATTGGGTTCGGAATGGTGGTTCTGGATGCCAGCTTACGGAATCATTATTGAGAATTCGGTTTCGGGAATGGATGACGGATATGATTGAGGATTTGAATGTGAAATTCGGACATAAGTCTTATCATAACAAAATGTGATTTCGGATTGATTTTGGAATTTGGATCATGATGGATCCGGATTTGTTATGATTTACACATGAGTTGGGTTTAAAGACCTGGTACTATTGCTGGATTATGTTTTGGGTTTAAAGACCCGGATATGTTATGACGGGGGGCGGGCCCGTATTGGGTTTAAAGACCCGAATTGAGTTTAAAGACTCGGGAGTTTAAAGACTCTGTTATTGTGATACCCCCCCCCCCCCCCCCCCCCCCAAGGCCTATTGATTATGTTCTGAGTTTAAAGACTAGTTGATATCCCGGGAAGGCTTGATATATGTGAGTTTAAAGACTCGGTAATTGATATCCAGCAAACTGATTAACTTGTGATTTATTGTTGATTTTCCGATGTTCGGATGTGTTGGGCAGTGGCCCGGTTTTTATGGTTTGATAGATTTTGGATTATGTTGTGTACTTGGATTTGATTCATTATTTTGGGATGAGGCCCTGTGTTTATGATTGCGGGCTAAGACCCGAAGGTTAAGCAAAGGAAAATTATTTGATTTTCATACGCGATTTTCTTGTGTTGGAAATGAAATGGATTGCGAAATGATTTTTGAATGCATGCATTGGTTTTACGTGGAGGGTAGAAATGTCTTTCTGTAACTATTTTATGAACTGATTCATTTTTTTCCACTCAAGCCTTTTGTGTTTTTATTGACCCTCCAGGTCGTGGCGCGTTGATCGAGGCTAATCGAGAGGCGGAGGCATGAGCGAGTACGTGTGTGGCTATCCCTTGTTTGGCAAGTACTGAGGGTAGTTTGGGAACTCCAGTTGACTTGCCGGACGGGAGCAGGACCGGGCAAGGTTATCAATGTCTCTTCGGGGGTGGTCCTGTCAATTTGGTATCAGAGCACTAGGTTGCTGATTCTGTTGCCACATCATGCCTCCAAAGCGTAAGCCTCGTGCGGGTCGTGAGCTTGACCCTGGATTGAGGGTCAGATGTCATGTAGAATACACTGTGAACTACTGTTTGTTAGACGTAGAATTGTGTGGGTCGTAGAGACGAATGAGCCTAGTGGCTAGAAAGGTTGCATAATTGCGCAAGTTGCACTCGTGATGGGATTATTCATGGTGGATTCCTCAAGTGGAATGTGTGTTAAGAGTCTAAAATGTGATGGGACACTTCTTAGGCCTTATCGATCGTATAAGATATGGTTGAGCATTAGTATTTGCTCGGCGACTGGGTATGTCAGTGATGACATGACTGATTGGTATGCGATTGGACTCAAGAGGAGTCGAGATATGGGTACGGGGGATTCAAAATGAGTTCGGATATTAGTTAGAAACTTGAGATGAGCCATGGTAAGGTATCAAGGCTCGAGATGAGCCAGAAAGGCTGTTTGAGGGATGTTTGGCCCTTAGGATGCCAAGGACTGGTATATGGCCAGCTACTGAGGAGTTAGGAAATGTTGGCTTAATCTTGTTCTGGACTTGTGGGACATGTCAGTGTCCTTAGTGACTGAGGTTCGGGCGGAGACCCGAGGGATACAAGGATTTAGAGTTAGGAGATAATCCAGTTCAGTGGGATGCAAGTCAGGTCCACTGGGAGGTAAGGTAACAATGGTAAGTATATAGTAATAGTATGATTGTGAGTCGTCTTGTCACACCATAAAGAAATGGTTATATAGATTGATTGATATAGGTGAGATGGCACTGTTGGGATGGGATAGAGCGAGGATTGGCTTCTATTTTGACGGTTGATAGGACAAGCGAGGGAAGAGTTGGTGGGGCCCGTGATGGTCCATAGGGGCGTGGTCAGTTGGGACCACATGCGCAGGGATTTGCAATTCCTTCGTATTAAGCCTGAGTAGCCCTAGAGTGATGACCTGGATACCCATTACTTGTGGTCATGATGTAAGATTAACCAGGACGTATGTACTTGGTAGGTCCCGGGTTATCCACTTTTCCATGTCTTGAGATTGGCTTTTGGTCGGATATGAGTGTTGTTGGTGATTGGTTTTGGTATGGAAGTCGTTGAACTGACTAGAGCTATCGATGTGATACTTTGATCATAGTTATTGGTAACCTTGGTAGTTATATATGGTAAAATTGGTGAGATATAAGGGGGGTAAACCTGTCAAGGTGAGGTTACCCAGGAGGACTGGTGTTATCCACTTAGTGGCTGACTTAGATTTGGATGAATTGGATGTAATCCTGGGATTGGATTGGTTGATGACTCATGAGAACTCCATAGAGTCTGCTGGTTAGGAAGTGACATGTGGAATCTAGGATTCCAGAGGTTATGTTTCAGGGAGACTCGATGGTGTTACCCTCTAGGATGATTTTGATCGTCACAACCAATAGATGGTTGGTATGAGGTATTCAAGTTTGCCTGTCACATGTGTGGTGTATGTGTTTCATGTATGAGATGCCTAGTGAGGGCTGAGGATGCCCAGATTTCTCAACAGATTCCTGAGGTCTTGCCAGGATGAGGAATTGAGTTTACGATGATCTGAGCTTACATGTCATTATGGACAGCTTGATAAGTAACGGTATGGGATAAGTATCCTGTATCACGAATTAATGAATTGTGGTTTCGTGGGAAGGTTGTGAGTAGTGACCTTTATAAGAGAGGCCAACGTGGTGGTGATTGTCGATTTTGAGTAAAAGAGAGAAAAGGATAATGTTCAGATTTGATATGGCTAAGGTTAGTGGATGGTGATACCCTTGGATAGCCAAATGGACTAGTTATAATTGGGAGATGAGGAGTCAGGTAGTCTGACCACATTTAGATTATGTGTGGCACCAGGATTGATGATTGGTTGGTTGGTGTCCTCTTGTACCGATGGGCGTGTAATATACTGAACAGATGTATTGAATGCCCTCAGAGAGAGAGATAGTTGAATAAGTGTTAGGTCTGATAGACCAGAGTAGGTTTGGGAAACGTGAGTTGGTCTGAGATTTGTTGGAGACCACAGAGGATTGTAAGGGGGTTCTTACATGTTTTTCCAGTTAGGGTGATTGACCCGGAAGGAGGTCAGAGTTATTGGAATTGAGAACTGAGTGGTGATTGGTTGGTATCCTCCTATGTACAGATGAGAGTGTTCAGGGCAAAATTTATGGTTAAGTAAGTGCTAGGTCTGGTCGAACGAATAACGGTCAGGACTAGTGTGAATCCTAGGAAAGACAGACGTATTAGTCAATGGAAATAAGAACTGGGATAGAATGGTTACAAGTGGAGAAACGGTGACTTATGTTCGATCGCTCACTATGAGATTTGGGATTCGGTTAGTCGGGTGTTGATACTAGAGAAACCCTCAGAAGTTGACCTTCCTTGTAGGAGTTGAGATTGGCCCACGGAGTTGAGTATGCAGAGGTCATATACCTTTAGGAAGGAATGTACGAGTACCGTATCGACCTTTAGGATTGGTAATGAGGGATAAAAAGAAAGGTATTGTGTGATAAGGAGATGGTCAGGATAGTGAGATTACGACCACTTTGGCGGAACGGGTATTATTCTCGGGAAAGGATTGTCTTGTTTGATAACCTAAGGATAGGTGAAATCATGTTAGTTACCGAACTCCATAGGATTGGAGTAGTACATGATTTCTGATAATCTGGACGGTTGGCGTCCAACTGCAAGACTATACTTGGTGTACGGTGGAGTCGAGGTTAAGAGAGGGGTGTGATCTGCGATATGGTACGAATGATTGTGATGAGTGCTTATTGGTAATAGGAAGGAATTAGGAGGAAAAGTCTAAATCATTATACATAGTAACCCTAGGAAATGGATATGGTGTAATTAACTTAAGAAGGGGAATGAGTTCCCGAGTTATTGAACCTTATGAGTTTATTGGCCTGGTGGCCTGATGACATATGGGAGGATTTAGCCATTGGATCATGTCACGAGTGGATGACATGTAAATGAGAAGATCTGACTGATTCTCGTGTATCCTAGATTGTGTGGACTCGAACGTGAGCTAAGCGATGTACTTCGAGCCTGTTTGTGGTATGACTACCCATGGGGCATGGATTTATACAGAGGTTGAGACTGGTTGTATGATTTCTGTAAGTTGGGTATGCCTTATACCCGGTTGAGAGTGTTTATGTTTCGGGATTATCGTAGACATGTATCCTCAGGAAAATATTAGGGCTCCCACTAATTGGAATTTCGTGCACGAAATTCTGTAAGGGGGGTAGAAGTGTTTGAGGGTCATTCTGAGGAAGAGAGGACTGAGAACATGAGAGAAAACTGAGTTCGGAGAAAACTGGAAATTGGAGGGAAAAATCGAATTTTGATTTGTGAGTCGAGAGGAACAAAACCAAGGATTGAAACAGTCTTCTGGGACCATTTAGAGTTCAACCGTATCAATTTTGAAGAGAATCGATCACGATTTGGCCAGGAACCCAAGTTCCAGTTTTGAAGAAATTTTAGACCTGAGGACGATCACCTACAGGCAAGCTTCCCTAAAATTGGTTGTGGTTTAAGGTTCGTTTAGGTCCTATGAAGCTTCAGTTTAAGTTAATTTGAAAATGGATTTGAGTCGAGTGAGTTACAACGGTTGACCCGTTTGTTTGATCACGGGTCGAATGGTCGATTTAGGGCTTGTTGAGGATAATTAATGAATGAGAACCTAAATTAAAATGTAAAGGAAGGATTTAGGTGGAAGAAGGAAAGGAATTGAGTGAGTTTTGATAGGGATTTAACCGGGTTGTGTGGCGGGTTGAACAACCCGTTTGCAGCCTAGTCGGGTGAAGAAGGTGAAACTGTAGCATTACTTTAGCAAGCGCGTGAGTTTCATGCGCAGCCACTCACGGTGGCGCGTGAGGGCGCGTGGGCTCGATTCTCGAGATGAGTTCAACACAAATTTTTTCCTATACAATGTAACGAACATCTTGGCGTTGATTTCTAATTAATCAGACACTGTTTCGATGTTGTTTCGAGGGTCCGAAGGTTTATGTTACGTTTTTAACTAACGTTTAATTCCTGAAAAATTATGGGAAATTAGTATGATGTTATTTGAGTCTTTAGTGACACTAAAGAATGTTTTCGGACTGGATTCGAGATTCCTGGAAAAGGTCGAAAATTACGGAAACGCGTGCAGCGCGAAAACGAGCGTTATGGACGGTGTGTGAGTGGACTTTGCTTTCTAAAATTTAATGCATGCATAAATGTTTCTATGATTTCTATGATTATGATTATGACTTATCGTGATTTCGATTTTCGTATTTATACATATTTTGTATGCAATACGAAATTACACGTATTTCAAGACTATGGTTTCTCTTATGCTTTGATGATGAGTTGACGAACGATTTTACATGATTTGTGAGTATGATGTTTTAAGGATGTTTTGATTATGATTGTGAGTATGACCTACGGTTTTGACACGGATTTTGAGATTATTACGGTTTTGCGCATTTTACGAGATTTCGAGTATATTGTGTTTTGATCATGGTTTTGATGCTTTGACTTTGGGATTTGAAATACGATTTGATTTCGAATATTTAAAACGGATTTTGAAAAAGGGTGATTTCAGGCTTGATGCCCAGGGCATAAAAGTAATTTTGATGAACGGGATTCGGTTTTCGAAAACGTGAAAATGGATTTCTGGATTGGGTTCGGAATGGTGGTTCTGGATGCCGGCTTATGGAATCATTATTGAGAATTCGGTTTCGGGAATGGATGACGGATATGATTGAGGATTTGAATGTGAAATTCGGACATAAGTCCTATCATAACAAAATGTGATTTCGGATTGATTTTGGAATTTGGATCATGATGGATCCGGATTTGTTATGATTTACACATGAGTTGGGAAATTATTTGATTTTCATACGCGATTTTCTTGTGTTGGAATTGAAATGGATTACGAAATGATTTTCGAATGCATGCATTGGTTTTACGTGGAGGGTAGAAATGCCTTTCTGTAACTGTTTTATGAACTGATTCATTTTTTTCCACTCACACCTTTTGTGTTTTTATTGACCCTCCAGGTCGTGGTGCGTTGATCGAGGCTCATCGAGAGGTGGAGGCATGAGTAAGTACGTGTGTGGCTATAACTTGTTTGACAAGTACTGAGGGTAATTTGGGAACTCTTGTTGACTTGCCAGACGGGAGCAGGACCGGACACGATTATCAATGTCCCTTCGGGGGCAGTCCTGTCAAGGCCGGTACCATTTTCAAGATTTTGACGATACGAATCCAATGGTAGTGGTTTCGTGTCGATCAGAGATCGTTAGGTTGCTCAAAATGGGGAAATTAGCCTCGAGAAACTTGTTCGGAGCGCGTTCCCGAGCCAGTTTCGTTCTAAGTTTGGATGCTAGACCTAGTATGGTCAAGTAGTGTCCCTTAAGTTTGTTTGGGCAGGTTCAGACGTTGTTATCAGCTTCAGGACAAGTGTAAATGGTTCATTATCGCAGCAAGGACTAGTTGTGAGTGGACTGTTGATTTTATAACTGAATACATGCGTAACTCTTTTACTTGTTTTCTAAATTGTTTTATGTTAAATGTTTTATGACGTTGGGATTTGAGAATTTGATTACGGATTTTAAGAAATGCACCGATATCGGGCCTGAGACCCATTTGACGAGCGTTGACTCGGATTTTAGAGAGAGTCCACGGTATTTCGAAATGAATTGTGAAATAATGGAAGTATTGATGATTTGAGACTTTTGGACTTGAGGTCCTTTTGATTTAACGAGGCATCGGGCCAGAGGCCCAGTTGGTTTATGATTCGGACCAGAGGTCTAGTTTGTATGTGGATTCGGGCCTAGGGCCCAGCTATGTGTTACAAATGGATTATGGTTCATGACGGTTTATGGGAACCAGCTTGAACCCTTGAAATGGATTTATGGGTCATGACGGTTTATGGGGACCGGCATGAACCCTTGAAAGGATTTTATGGTTCATGACGGCTTATGAGGGCCGGACATGAATCCTGGAAAGGTTTAAAGAATGATTTCAAAAGGTTTTTCATATGTCATCCTTTATATATGGTTGTCTCCTCCGGGGAGGGTCGTTGGCCTGGGTGGACCCCGGAGTAGTCACAGAGCACTGACTGAGTGGAGTCGCCCCCCAGTTGGGTTCCTTACTCTCAGGATTGGCATGGTTCGTTACCTCCAGGGAGGGTCATTGATCTACGGACATTGACCGGGGTGGACCCTGGAGAAACTTGGGTTTGAGACCTCAGTTAGCACGCGCGTAGCTCTATATACCGTGACAGGTTCAGTGATAACAAATATAATGGATAAACATGATTTCAATTGGTTTGGGAAATTGTGTTTTATGATGATAAATGGATTTGGGCTGAGATCCCACATATGTTTACTGGGGTATGGTTTTCTGTAAACGGTTTTGGGCAGGAGCCTGTGTGACTTGTATTCACAGAACTTGGTGCTGAGACCCTAAATATGGTTGTTAAACATATGTGATTGGATAAATGGTTTTACTATGCATGCATACTTTTTAGTGAAGGGTATAAAGGTCTTTATGAAATGTATTTTACGAAACTTATTACTTTTTTTCCACTCACAGTCTTTCTGTTTTTAATACCCTTCAGGTTGGATACAATGCGAACTGTAGCAGAGATCGAGATATCACATACCTCCTCCGGATTCGGCCGTACTCTAATAGCCCGAGAGGGCAAAGGTCAGAAATATCCCTTGTCTGACACTTCGTGTCAGACGGGAGCAGGGTTATCCCGCGTTAATCCCAGGGGGATTGGGATGAGTCCTGTCACGAACTGTGGTTTAGGTCTTCGGTAGGAGTCCATCGATGATGACATCATCATTCTGACACTGTTCTGACAGCATGATGATGTCATCTTGTCAGAGATGTCAGGGGAGGGGCCAATCAGGGACTAACACGTGTCATCTAACACATGTATGAGGATGACGTCATGCTGACGTCAGCATTACTGTAGCACCGTTGACTGCGCGTTGACCATGCACGTGTGAACAGTACTTTTTATGGGGCCTGTAACGACCCGAACATTCGGAAAAGGGAAAATTTGGAAAATTTGAAGAAAATGACGATTTTACCCCTAGAAAGTGGGCGAACGGTTGACTTTTGGCTCGAGCGGTCGAACAGACTTTGATCGATTACGGTAACGTAGTTCGAGACGTCATGAGTTCATAGGCAGGTGGCACGTCCAATTCCGACGATCACGGAAAAATTTTTGACGTTCGGAAGTTTAAGGGAATTTTCGTACTTTAGACGAAAAGGGGTAAAATGTTGACTTTTTGATTTATCATTATTTTTCACGCAATTTGAGGACCGTTAGGTAGGTCTCGATGCCCTGAGTTCGAAAACAAATGGGAAGCTGAAAACGGATGTCGGACGGTTGAGTTACGGGTCTAGAAAGAGAAGGGCATTTGGTAATTTTATACAGAAGGGCAAAATGGTCTTTTTGAGACTGCAGTTTGAACAACCGTGGTGAGTGCTCTGTAATTGTTTAAATCTGTTCTCTGGTCAAGGATTTGTTTAACCTTGTTAGTGGCTGGACATGGGAATTGTTTAACAACTTTGAGGTAGTGGAAACAGTGTAGTGCGGCATGTAACAGAAACCAGGCACGAGCACCATTTTTGAATTGATTTTGGGACTGTTGCGGGAAACAAAATCCAGAGAGGCCTGAGAGATTCCCACGAGTTGTTGGCTGTACGGTTCGATTAACATAGAGGTAGAAGTGTTTGAGGGTCATTCTGAGGAAGAGATGACTGAGAGCTTGAGAGAAAATAGAGTTCGGAGAAAACTGGAAATTGGAGGGAAAAATCAAATTTTGATTTGTGAGTCGAGAGGAACAAAACCAAGGATTGAAACAGTCTTCTGGGACCATTTAAAGTTCAACCGTATCAATTTTGAAGAGAATCGATCACGGTTTGGCCAGGAACCCAAGTTCCATTTTTGAAGAAATTTTAGACCTGAGGACGATCACCTACAGGTAAGCTTCCCTAAAATTGGTTGTGGTTTAAGGTTCGTTTAGGTCCTATGAAGCTTCAGTTTAAGTTAATTTGAAAATGGAGTTTAGTCGAGTAAGTTACAACGGTTGACCCGTTTATTTGATCACGGGTCGAATGGTCGATTTAGAGTTTGTTGAGGATAATTAATGAATGAGAACCTAAATTAAAATGTAAAGGAAGGATTTAGGTGGAAGAAGGAAAGGAATTGAGTGAATTTTGATAGGGAATTGAACAGCCCGTTTGCAGGCTAGTCGGGTGAAAAAGGTGAGACTGTAGCATTACTGTAGCAGGCGCGTGAGTTTCACGCGCAGCCACTCACGGTGGCGCGTGAGGGCGCGTGGGCTCGATTCTTGAGGTGAGTTCAACACAAATTTTTTCCTATACAATGTAACGAACATCTTAGCGTTGGTTTCGAATTAATCAGACACTGTTTCGATGTTGTTTCGAGGGTCCGAAGGTTTATGTTACGTTCTTAACTAACGTTTAATTCTCGGAAAATTATGGAAAATTAGTATGATGTTATTTGAGTCTTTAGTGACACTAAAGAATGTTCTCGGACATGATTCGAGATTCCTGAAAAAGGTCAGAAATTACGGAAACGCGTGCAGCGCGAAAACGAGCGTTATGGACGGTGTGTGATTGGACTTTGCTTTCTAAAATTTAATGTATGCATAAATGTTTCTATGATTTCTATGATTATGATTATGGCTTATGGTGATTTCGATTTTTGTATTTATACGTATTTTGGTATGCAATACGAAATTTCACATATTTCAAGACTATGGTTTCTCTTATGCTTTGATGATGACTTGATGAACGATTTTACATGATTTGTGAGTATGATGTTTTAAGGATGTTTTGATTATGATTGTGAGTATGACCTACGATTTTGACACGGATTTCGAGATTATTACGGTTTTGCGTGTTTTACGAGATTTTGAGTATGTTGTGTTTTGATCATGGTTTTGATGCTTTGACTTTGGGATTTGAAATACGATTTGATTTCGAATATTTAAAACAGATTTTGGAAAAGGGTGATTTTAGGCTTGATGCCCAGGGCATAAAAGTAATTTTGATGAACGGAATTCGGTTTTCGAAAACGTGAAAGTAGATTTCTGGATTGGTTTCAGAATGGTGGTTCCGGATGCCGGCTTACGGAATCATTATCCGGAATTCGGTTTCGGGAATGGATGACGGATATGATTGAGTATTTGAATGTGAAATTTGGACATAAGTCCTATTATAACAAAATGTGATTTCGGATTGATTTTGGAATTTGGATCATGATGGATCCGGATTTGTTATGATTTACACATGATTTGGGTTTAAGGACTTGGTACTATTGCTGGATTATGTTTTGGGTTTAAAGACCCGGATATGTTATGGCGGGGGGCGGGCCCGGATTGGGTTTAAAGACCCGGATTGAGTTTAAAGACGCGGGAGTTTAAAGACTCGGTTATTGTTAAACACCCCCCCCCCCCCTCCCCCCCCGAGGCCTATTGATTATGTTCTGAGTTTAAAGACTAGTTGATATCCCGGGAAGGCTTGATATATGTGAGTTTAAAGACTCGGTAATTGATATCCAGCAAACTGATTGACTTATGATTTATTGTTGATTTTCCGATGTTCGGATGTGTTGGTGTAACGACCCGTCCCGATTATCGGGACTTAATATTATTTAATTATGATTTAGAATGACTAATCTGGGATTAGTTGAGTAAAATCGGACGAATTGTGCAAAATGACCGTTTTGCCCCTAGGCGTGGGGAAAATGTTGACTTTTTGATTGGGCAGTCAAACGGATTTTGACCAATGACCGTGATGTAGTTCGGGACGTCACGAGTTGATAGACAGGTGGCACGTTCGATTCCGACATTCGAGGAAGAAGTTATGACGTTTGGAAGTCGAGGGGCATTTTGGTAATTTTGGTTAAAAGGGGGCCAAATGTTGACTTTTGACCCGGGTGGTCCAATGGACGAGGGACAAGGACCGTTACGTAGAGCGAGTCGATACGAATCCATAGACAGGCGGCACGCTTAAATCGGACTTCGTACGGGAAAGTTATGGTCTAGAACGTGAGATCGGTGAAGTTTACGTCACGAAAACCGTATCGATTATTTAATTCTGAAATTGTCGGAAAGTGGTTAGGGGACACTTGGATGAGTGACAAGAGTGACAAGTGTCACTCATCCATTGGCTAGATTGGATCATGTTCCATTAATTAATCAGATTACAACTAAAATCTCCACTAAGCCTTCAAATATTATTTAATTTCTTCATTCAATCCTAGCCATCCATTCCATTTAATCTTTAAATCCCCACCACCCATTCATTTCCCTCTCATCAGATAACATTATTATCTTCTTCATCAAACTACATTCATCTTTGTTCTTCTACAACCCAAAACCCACCATTTTCTTCATTTCTCCATTTTTTTTCTCCATAACCCAAACTCACATATCACCACCATAATCATCAATGAGTGTGGACTGAATGTAACCGTGTGTGATGATGAGAGCGGGACGGTGACGGGAGGACGACAGCGTGATGGTGGTCGATGACGGAGGAGTCGACCCGTGAGGTAAGAAAATATTCAAATATCCAAGTTTCAGTTTTGTAGGTTTTTAGCTAATTCTATGAATTGGGAAATATTTCTGGGCATTCTAGGAGTCTAATAGGATTGTTTTTGAAGGTTGGAATGGCCGGAAATGGCCGTGAACGGTGGGGGAAACTCCGGACGCCGTTGATGACGGATGAAGGTATGGTTTTGGACATTTTGTTCCGTTTTAATTAACTAGAAAGATTAGAAATGTGATTAGGAACATATTAGGATTAAAAGGAGATGAAATGGACCTAAAATGGACCTTGAACCGGTCAAAAAACCAGAGAAAACCGACGGATGAATAGTACCATGAACAGTAACTGGTTCAGTTGGAGATTAGTGACGATAAACAGTGATCTGAGCCTTCTTGGGGTGCGTGTGTCAGGACCCACCCCGGTTTCACCCCGAAACCCGAGGTAAATCCCGCTCCCGTCTGACTCCCCGACACAAAACTCAAGTAAAATTTACTCGAACCCAGTCCGACGCAGGAGTAAACACAAAATATCCCAACCTTATCGTTTACAGAGTATAGCACTAAATTACAAGGAAAATAAAAACTGATAAAGTACACGCACACAGAAGCCTTTAAACTCTTCTAGGATCCCTCACGTCACTTCTATGCCTCGGACACTGCCTCGACGTCAAGACCCCGCGCTAGCTCCACAACCTGGAGGGCAATTTAAAACAAAAGTGTGAGTGGACCAGAAAGTACAAAAAGTTCAAAACCATTTTATAAGAAAACCGAGTTTAACCCTCCGTTTTGAAACCACATGCATAACCAACAGTTATGAACACAGTTATAAATCAATTTACCATAAACTGCATCATAAGAAACAGAAACACTATAAAACAGTTAGAAAAACCACAGCATGTAAATCATAAAACCGTATCAGAAACCATAAACATCAAATCATCATTTTCCGATCAAACCTGCTGGACCTATCTGAGTCTTTAAACTCCCGAGTCTTTAAACTCAATCCAGGCCTTAACCATATCCGAGTCTTTAAACTCAAGGCCTACGGGGGAAATCAATATATATATATATATATATATATCCGAGTCTTTAAACTCCCGAGTCTTTAAACTCAATCCGGGTCTTTAAACCCAATCCGGCCGGTCCCCCGTCACATATATCCGGGTCTTTAAACCCAATATCCAGATCCAGCAAATCCAATCTCAAAATCATTTGAAAATCATTTACCAATCCACATCCAAACCCGAATCCGAAATCACTGGTCCGATGCCCTTCCGGCATCCAGAACCGTCATTTCGAACCCAAATCCGGAAGCCACTTTTCAACTTTAAAACCAAATCTCGTTTTCCGAAATCCGATTCTAACATCGAACCTTGATTATCACAATCATAGTCCAAAATCCATTTATAATCATGAGAAATCACTTATCAATTGAAATCCCGAAACTAGGGCATCAATTTCAGAAGTCCACCACTTCCTCGTCAAACATGCTAAAAATCCGGACTTCCTCGAAAAACGTGTAATAATGTAAAACCCACCAAACATATTCGATAAACATAAAATCATAATCAAAACCATAAAACAGTTATAGAAAACAGTTATGCATGCTCGAGTTTAAAGAAAGGGGTCCACTCACAGTACTGAGCCCTACTCGCGTCCCGAACGTCCAGCCCGTTCCTCGGCTTCCTCGGGTAATCCCGATCCTGTCAAACACCGTCAAATTACGTCACTAATACGTCTACAAACATTCTCCTAAATTCCCCCAAAAATCCCCGAACCAAAGACCTAGAACCCCGGGACCCTAAACCTTCACCCTCGCGGAACTAAACTCAAACGACTTCCGATTGACCCGAAACCAACTCCATTGAACTCAACACAACTCCTAGACCAAAAGTCAAATTGGCCGCTTCTCCATACGCCGCCGAACGTGCCCCCACGCGCCGTCCAAAGTGGCTGCGCGTGGCCCCACGCGCCAGCTACAGTACCACCTTCAACCTGTGCTGAACCGGCCGTCGCAGGCTGAACCGGCGAGACTTGATCTCCGCCGTCCGGCCACCAATTCGATCCCTTCCTTCACCAGCAGCTTCGTCCAGACACCACGAATCCAATCCCCAACTCCGTTCACCCCGACACTGTCCCTAGCCCGTCGACTAAGCTCAAAACCAGACGGCTAAATGTCCCCCTGTTTCACGACTCCTCAACTCCGGTCACCTCCCGTCACGGTGGTGACACCAGACGGTCCCTAAGACCTCACTGAACCTAGACCAACACTCCTATACCGTCGACTCAGCCCCTACCTACACGACTCGCCGTTTGAACCCACGGCCAAAACAGAGTACTGAAGGTCCCTCCGTCGTGCCCTCCACCACCGTGCACCACCCATCACGGCAGCACACTCAAACGATTCCTAGGACCCTCAGGAATCTCACCCTAACCTCCAGATCCCTCGACTCTAGCCCTAGGTCCACGACTTTCCAACTGAAGTTTCATGGCAAAACAGAGCAAAGAAGCCTTACCCTTCGATTGCAGCTCCGCCGTGCGTACTGCCGCCTACCACTGTGATCGTTGGACTCCTTGCAGTCTCCTCAGCCTCCCCTGGCCTTGGTTTGCCTCGCCTCACGGCGTAGCCACCACCTCAACCTCACAAGCTCCCTGTTTCCCCCAAAATTTCTCCACACCTCCGCCGTGCCGCCGTGCACGATTGCACCACAAATTCATGGCCACCAGCTCCGCCTTGCCTCACTATCACACTCACAACTCCTTATTTACTCACCCTTGCACCCAGATCGATCAATTGATCTCAAACTCTCACCCTCTGTTCTCTGTGTTTGTCGAAGAACTACACACACACGGGTTCACCCAAATAGTTAGGACCGTGAACACACAGGATCGCACCAGAAGCCTCTACACACATGCCACATGTCACCATCCACTCAATCCTGATCCCACATCTGCACAGATCCCCAGAAACCAAAAAGACCAAAATACCCTCCTGTTTTACTCATTTTTACGGTTTTACCGAAACTTCCTAGACCCGTAACCTTCGCCTCGTAAGTCCGATGAATACGTGCCGCCTGTCATCGAACTCAGGACGACGAGATCTATCTAACCATCCTCGGTCAACGTACCAAAACTCGTCCGTACAAAAAGTCAACTATTCCCCCTACTTTACCCAAATTACGGTTATGCCCTCGACCTTCCGAACATCACAACTTCCTCCTCGGATGTCGGAATCGGGCGTGCCACCAGCCTAAGGATTCGTGACGTCCTAAACTACGTCCTGGTCACTGGTAAATCCCCAATTGACCACGCGAAATAAAAGTCAACATTTTTGCCCGAAGCAGGGGCAAAATCGTCATTCTAAGGTCCCGGACCCCTCGGGACCACCTAACCCTTGATTACCCTCACTAAACACACCTTAATCACTTTACTAATCCCGATTCTCGGGACGGGTTGTTACAGCGTGAGGGTGCGTGAATAGTAATTTAGGAAAGTGTTCAACATATGAAATCTTCTATTTGATGTAACGAACATTTTGGGACTGGTCTCGTGTCGATCGGACACCGTCTCGATATGTTTCGGGGCATCAGAAGGTTTAGGATCGGTTTAAAAATAGTTAAAAGTTTGGGAAAATCACAGGGCTTTGGTAGGAGGTTAATTAAGTAGTTAGTAACCTTCTATTAAAATTTGGACAGGTTTTGGAGTCCCGGTGATAGCGATTGGCTCGGAAGAGCCTATGGCACGTAAATCGAGGCACAGCGTTTGGACGGTCTGTGAGTGGACTTTGGTTTTATAAATTCTATGCATGCTTAACTGTTTTATATGGATTATGATTGTGATTGTATGATGTTGATTTGGATATTGGTAAATTATACGGTTTCACGTATTTCGAGGCGATTTACGTGCTCGCACGTAAATTGAGGTTTTCCGGTTTGACACTGATTTTCCATACTTATGACTTTGGATATGATTTCATAAAATGGTTTAAATTGGAAAGATAAACTCGAGCATGAGGCCCAATTGTTTTGGAAACCTCGGACTTGGAGTCCAATTGAGTTACATAATCAGGCCAGGGGCCCAATTGCTTTACGAAATCGGGCTAGGGGCCCAGTTATTTATGAAATCGGGCTAAGACCCATTTGAATTATATAATCGGGCTAGGGGCCCGGTTGGTTTACAAATTCGGGCCGCGGGCCCAATGGTTTACAAAATCTGGCCGTGGGCCCAATGGTTCATAAAATCGGGCATGAGGCCCTGTTGGTTTAATAATGTGATTTCTGGTCGGGGACCCTAAATGGAATTGTGATGTTTATGGAGATTTCGGGCAAGGCCCATTGAGATGTTGTGAAATGATTTAATAAAACTGTTTTCCATATACCATCTTGATACGATAATATGCGAAAGTCTCCTCCAGGTGTCTGGGACACTCGGGAAATCACGGTGCATTGCCTGCGAAGGGTCATTGTGCGAAGCTACCGGATCGTATAGTGACTCAGGAGCAGGATTGCTATGATTGGACGTCTGGACACTAGGCATCTGGGATGCTGTACCCGGACTGGGTTCGGGGATTGGACTAGGGATTGAGACCCCGGGCAACACGCGTAGCTTATGGTTATACCGTGAAATGTGACGTCTGGGACGTCAGGCGTCTGGGACGCTAGGCATCTGGGATGCCGGTTATGGTAATGTGGTAGATATGAACTATTGATCTATGAAATGGTTTTTCGGTTGGATTTATGGTTTACGGTTTTGGGCTAAGGCCCTAATGCCTTGTTGAGCAAATGTTTGGGTTATTGGTTTTCGTGGCATGCATACGTTTTTAATGGAAGGCATAAATGTCTTATGAAATGTGTTATTAAACTTATTTATTTTCTTCCACTCACATCTTTTGTTTTTAATGCCCTTCAGGTTGATTTCCGGATGCGACTGCAGCAGAGACTGGGACATCGCACACCTCCTCTATCGATCCTTGCGCACTCTAGAAGCCCCATTTGCGCAGTGGCATCAGGTTATCCCTTGTCTGACACCTCGTGTCAGACGGGAACATGACACATTCCATGGTAATCCCGGGGGGATTGGGATGGGTCGTGTCAGTTGGGCAGTGGTCCAGTTTTTATGGTTTGATAGATTTTGGTGTACTTGGATTTGATTCATTATTTTGGGATGAGGCCCTGTGTTTATGATTGCGGGCTAAGACCCGAAGGTTAAGCAAAGGAAAATTATTTGATTTTCATACGCGATTTTCTTGTGTTGGAAATGAAATGGATTGCGAAATGATTTTCGAATGCATGCATTGGTTTTACGTGGAGGGTAGAAATGTCTTTCTGTAACTATTTTATGAACTGATTCATTTTTTTCCACTCAAACCTTTTGTGTTTTTATTGACCCTCCAGGTCGTGGCGCGTTGATCGAGGCTAATCGAGAGGTGGAGGCATGAGCGAGTACGTGTGTGGCTATCCCTTGTTTGGCAAGTACTGAGGGTAGTTTGGGAACTCCAGTTGACTTGCCAGACGGGAGCAGAACTGGGCACGATTATCAATGTCCCTTCGGGGGCGGTCCTGTCAGGGCTGGTACCATTTTCAAGATTTCGACGATACGAATCCAATGGCAGTGGTTTCGTGTCGATCAAAGATCGTTAGGTTTGTCAAAATGAGGAAATTAGCCTCGAGAAACTTGTTTGGAGCGCGTTCCCGAGCCAGTTTCGTTCTAAGTTTGGATGCTAGACTTAGTATGGTCAAGTAGTGACCCTTAAGTATGTTTGGGCAGGTTCGGACATTGTTATTAGCTTCAGGACAGGTGTAAATGGTTCGTTAGCGCAGCAAGGACTAGTTGTGAGTGGACCGTTGATTTTATAACTGAATACATGCATAACTGTTTTACTTATTTTCTAAATTGTTTTATGTTAAATGTTTTATGATGTTGGGATTTTAGAATTTGATTACGGATTTCAAGAAATGCACAGATATCGGGCCGGAGACCCATTTGACGAGCGTTGACTCGGATTTTAGAGAGTCAACGGTATTTCGAAATGAATTGTGAAATAATGGAAGTATTGATGATTTGAGACTTTTGATTTGAGGAATTGGTTTATAAAGAATTCCGGGTAAAGGTTTGACATGATTTGAAAAGATGTTTTTTGCAAAGGTTTTCATACGCTTATGTATATACCCTTCCAGCTTGCGGATTGGTCTCCTTGAGTCGTCGACCTAGAGGGTCACGATCCACTGACCAGAATGGGTATCCCCATAGGGATCCCGTTCCAGGAGTGGGAGCTTATGTTGTGGTCTAGGACTAGATTACGGAGGGATACTTGAACTAGATCAGGGGGAGAGCTCGGACTAGGTTCAGAGATAGAGCCTCCCAGACGACGAATTCCTGGGAGTAGACTAGGAGTGAGACCCCGAGTGGTGTGCATGCCCTTTTAGATATGAATCTTGACCATTTTTCAGGGATTTGTTCCCTAGGGGTTGTGTGCCCCGAGTTGACGTCGAACTTGCTTTCGATGCCGAGGAAGGGATTATGAATACATAGTCATTTTGAAATTGATGCTAGTCGTGCCCAGATGTATTTTTGTATAGATATATGTATATGTATAGAAATGTTACATGTTTCTACTAATAGCTCGTATTTCTATGTTTTCTACTGAATGCATGTATGTTTACAAAAACGAAGGGTCAAATTATATATATGTTCTAAATGAATTTATAACTGTTTTATTTTTGGTCCACTCACACTTTAAATATTTTCTTGACCCTTCGGGAGAGGAAACCGAGGAGGGCATCGACTCCGGGGCCGAGGCATAAATATCACTGTTGCATTTACACCACCATGAAGGGTAGGTTTTATCTTTATTTGTATTAGTACGAACATAATGCTCATTTCCCTTGTCTGACATGTTGTATTATGAAACACACCGGTGTGTATCTTGAACCCCCAGTAGGGGTATTTTTGTAATAAAACCCTTGAAAGGGTATTTGTGGTATTTTGGATTACTTGTCAGATGGGAGCAGGCTTCCCCAGTGGTCCCCAGGGGGAAAACGGGGCGGGTCCTATCAATGTATTTAATATATATATATATAATATAATTTCATCAACATTAGTTATGATGAGTGATGCAACTGGAGAGCATACTTCTTTGCAGCTTTTTGGTAATATATATAACATATTTGAAACTAATTTAATATTGTTTTTTTAATGCTTTCTTGCCTGCTACAAAGCAGGTGTGTCTGCTTCTCAAGCTTTTATATATATAGTATATGTCAGTGTCAGGGACAGCAGGCGCCAGAGGAGGTGGTGGTGCTACTAGTAGTTCGAGGGGACGTGGTAGATCTTCAGGACCCCAGGCCCGAGTGTTTACGATGACTCAGCAGGAGGCTCAGTCAGCACCCGGTGCCGTGACAGGTACTTTTACTTTCTTGAGTTGTATTGTCCCCATTTTTGTTGGATTTCGGGGTAGAGTCTAGGACTTTCCCTAGGTAACTTGGAATGACGTGGGGGAGACTACGGTGAGTTCCGTTGAAGGATGACGGAAGGAATAGGAAATGAGTGACTATAACTGATAAATATGAGGTTATTGAAGATAAGAGAACCCAAAATCTAGGATTTGCCTTTAGGAATTTGTAGATTTATTTCGACAAGGTGGTCGAAACAGTTGAGGAACGTGACTGTGAGGTAGTGAGTCGGTAGGTAGGATTTCCCTTCTGGATCCGTCTTAGGCCTGGCTTGTTTCCGGTAAGAGTAAGTTGGGCAGTGGTTGAGTTACCTTAGAATTCCCTACCGACCAGAAGACTGGGAGTGTGGGTTAGAACTTGAGTGGTTGCCGGAAGGTGTAGGCGGTGGTACGTGAGGATGTACTCTATGAACTCTGTTGAGGTATTCTAAAATACCTTTATTTCTTTACGTTCCTAGAGTTTTCCCTTGCGTACACATTGAAGTACGACTGAGAGGGTCAGGAGTGGTGACCTTGTAGCAGGAGTGTTGTGAAATACCCAAGGTGGAGACGATAAGTTAGGACCTGTCTCGAGCAGTTGATTGGGCGAGAGAGTTAATCACCGGGTAGGCGACCCTAGGGGTGAGGTACGAGCTGCGGAATTTGGGGAAAAATTCTTTTAAGGAGGGTAGGTTGTAATGACCCGTTCCGAGAAACAGGATTAGTGAAGTGTTTAGTGACGGATTAGTTGAGTTAATCGGTGGTTAGTTGGTTACTGTTGGACTTTGGGTGTAAAATGACGATTTTGCCCCTAGGTTGGGCAAAATGTTGACTTTGAGTTCGGGCGGTCAATTGGATATGGACCGATGACCGTGACGTAGTTCGGGACGTCACGAGTCTGTAGACAGGTGGCACGCCCGATTCCGACATCCGAGGAGAAAATTATGATGTTCGGAAGGTTGAGGGCATTACCGTAATTTGGGTAAACGAAGGGGGAAAAGTTGACTTTTTGTACGATATGATTTTTACACGTAGACCGAGGACCGTTAGGTAGATCTCGTCGTTCTGAGTTCAACGACAGGCGGCACATTTTCATCGGACATTGGACGGACGAGATACGGGTCTAGAACGGCGAAGGGTAAAACGGTAATTTTGGCTCACAAGGGCATTTTCGCCATTTTTGCACATTGGGAATTATGCAATCTGATGAGGATAAATGTACAGGGGAGATTGGATATTTTTTAGAGGGACCATGGGATTGTGACAGGTGGCATTGGACTAGAGGTTTCTACAAGTTTGCACGGTTCAAATTATTTGGGTGAGTCGTGGTTGTGGCCGTGCACAAGAGAGAAACAGAGGGTGAGATTGAGAGAAAATTGAGCGTTGGCCGTGTATGTTTGTGTGTCCTAGTGATTGAGTGAGTGATTAGAGATCGAGAGAGAGGTAATGAGTGAGTTTGAGTGAGAGTTTCGTGAGGAAGACTGGTGTGAGGAGAAGGTGAGTTCTCAGGGAAAGCAGAGAACAGAGTTGGAGTTTGGTGGTGGTGCGAACCTCAATGATCAAGTTGATCAAATTGGACACGAGGGGAAGCTAGGAAGAATCTGTGAACTACAGGGAGCGTGGCGGCGAGCACGGCGGCGGTCGACAGGCAGGTAATTTCTTCGATCCTTTTCGATGCTCTGTTTTTCCCGTTTTGTTCACACATTGAGTCGTGAAGGTAGTGTAACGACCCGTCCCGAATTCTGGGATTAGATTAGTCACTAATCTTGATTAGTGAGGTTGATCGGTGGTTAGTAGGTCGAAATCGAACAAAATGTGCAAAATGACCATTTTGCCCCTGGTCGTGGGCAAAATGTTGACTTTTTGATCGGGCGGTCAAACGGACTTTGACCGATGACCATGACGTAGTTCGGGAAGTCACGAGTTCATAGACAGGCGGCACGTTCGATTCCGACATTCGTGGGGAAAGTCATGATGTTCGGAAGTTGAGGGGCATTTTGGTAATTTTCGTCAATTGGGGTCAAATGTTGGCTTTTTTACTGGGAGGTCCGATGGACGAGGGCTAAGGACCGTTACGTAGGTATCGTCGATACGAATCCAATGACAGGCGGCATGCCGAAATCAGAGATTCGACGACGAAGTTATAGTCAGGGAAACGAATTTACGAACCGAGGCTTCGATTAAAATAATAATATAATAATGAATTGTAACCGATGACTGTGCACATCCGGATGAGTGACAAGTGTCACCCATCCCCTGAAATCTGATCCATGTTTCCCACCCAACACTATCATTACAACATCATCATTCCTCATTCATCATTCCCCTTTCTTTTCTTTGAATTTTCTTCAAACCGTGCACAAATTTGGGGTGGGGGGGGGACTGAACTGGGAGAATTGGCTCCCTTCCTCTGCCGTTCCTGAGAGAAAAATGAGAGATTGAATGACTGGAATAACAAGGGAAACACGAGGGGTTGTGAGGATGCTGAATTCTGGGTTTCGAAAATTTAGAAAAATTGGAGGGAAATTCGAATTGGAAGAATTGGGCCGTGAGGAGTGGAATTGAAGCTCGAGTTAGCTTCCTGAGGTTGTGACGAGTCGATCCACATCAAAAACAAGAAGAATTGGCAACGTTTTGGCTCTGAACACACTTGGTGACAGAGGAGGAAATTCGAGGTTGAGTCGAGGAATTGGAGGCTTCGATGGATGAAATTGAGATGGGGATTATGTTCCTGAGGATCCCACGATGCTTCTGGAAGGATCAATTGAAGGAAAACGTTGGAGATTGGCAGACTTCCCTGGTTGCACAGTGACGGCTATCGAGCTTGAGTCGTGGAGATTGGGCACTGGATTGAAGCATTTGAGTTGGGGGAAATGTTTAACTGAGTCCATGGAAGCTTCTGGTTGAATCAATTTAAGGATATCGATCGAAATTGATGGGGTTCGAATGATGAACAATGGCCTGGTGTTCTTGGTGTTCATCATCGAATCGTGGGATTGTAGGTAATGTTTTGTGTAATCAATGTTACAGAACTTAAATTGAACTTAGAATGAAGCTAACGGATTGTTCAATTGATGAAATCAGTGTCGAATTGATAGGATTGGAACCGGGTCATCTCGCGGGCTAATTGGACCCGTTTACCAGACATACGGGTTAGATGGTGACACTGTAGCAGGCGCGTGAGTTTCACGCGCAGCCACTCACGGCGGCGCGTGACGGCGCGTGGGCACGAATCTCGAGGTGAGGTAAACATGACTTCTGTCCTATTTAATTTAACGAACATTTTGGAATTGGTTTCGTGTCGATCGGACACCGTCTCGATATTGTTCGGGACATCCGAAGGTTTTAAATCAAGTTTAAAAATAGTTAAAAATTCGGGAAAATTACGGGACTTTTATAGGATGTTAATGATGAGGTTAGTGACCCTCTAATATGATTTGGACAGGATTGGGAGTCCCGATGATAGTGGTGTGGCCCGGGAAGGCCTATGGCACGCGTATCGAGGCGTACCGTTAAACGGTCTGTGAGTGGACTTTGGTTTTATAAATCCTATGCATGTTTAAATGTGTTATATGTTTTATATACGTGATTTCTATGATGGTGATTGTGAGTATTGATTTCGGGTATGTTGCACGTATTTCGAGGTATTTTCCGTATTTCACGTATATCGAGGTTAACGGTTTTATTGTTGTTTTATGTGCTTATGGCTTAATGGCTTAATAAATAATGTGATAAAAAGGGTTTTGGAATTGGAAAGATGAACTCGGGCTTGAGGCCCACTTGTTTTGGAAATTTCGGACTTGGAGTCCATTTGAGTGCATAATCGGGCCGGGGGGCCCAGTTACTTTATGAAATCGGGCCAGGGGCCCAATCGTTTACGAAATCGGGCTGAGACCCATTTGAGTTATGTTATCGGGCCAGGGGCCCAGTTGATTTACGAATTCGGGTCGTGGGCCCAGTGGGTTTATAAAGTCGGGCTGCGGGCCCAGTTGGTTTACAAATCGGGCCGTGGGCCCAGTGGTTTACAAAATCGGGCATGGGGCCCAGTTGGGTTATAAATGTGATTTCGGGTCAGGAACCCTACATAGAATGGTGATATTTTATGGAGATTTCGGGCAAGGGCCCATTGTAATGTTGTGAAATGATTTAATAAAACTGTTTTCCATATACCATCTGGATACAAGGATATATGATGGTCTCCTCCAGATGTCTGGGACACTGGGGAAGTCACGGTGCATTGCCTACGAGGGGTCATTGTACGGAGCAGCCGGACCGAATGATGACTCAGGAGCAGGATTGCTATGATTGACGTCAGGGACGTCAGACATCTATGATGTTAGAGATATGGACCCGGAGAGACCCCGGGCAGCACGCGTAGCTTATTAAACCGTGAGACATGACGTCTAGGACGTCAAGCGTCTGGGACGCTAAGCATCTGGGATGCTAGTGATGGTAATGGTAAATATGGATTATTGGTTATGAAATTGTATGTCGGGTCGGGGACCCTAAATGGTTTGGATTTATGGATTTATATTTATGGCTTTGGGCGGTGGCCCACGTGGTTTTAATATGTCTGGTGGTGGTATTCCACAGTTTTGGGCTGAGTTCCCACACTTGGTTTTTGGTTAACGGTTTTTGGACTAAGGCCCTAATGGCTCGGTTGAGCAAAGGTTTTGGTTACTGGTTTTCGTGGCATGCATACGTTTTTATTGGAGGGCATAAATGTCTTATAAATGTGTTTAATAAACTTATTGGTTTTTGTCCACTCACAGCTTTTGGTTTTAATGCCCTTCAGGTTGATTACGGATGCGATTACAGCAGAGACTGGGACATTGCACACCTCCTCCATCGATCCTTGCGCACTCTGGATGTCCTGTTTGGGCAGTTACTCTTGGTTATCCCTTGTCTAACACCCCTTGTTGGACGGGAGTAGGGCACTGTCCATGATAATCCCGGGTGGATTGGGATGGGTCCTGTCAGGTAGGGGCTGAGTCGAGGTGTCTGGTAGGGTCTAATTGATTCCTTAGGTCCTTAGGAACCTTTTGGTGTCGAAGCCGTGAAGGGGAAGTGTACGGGTGGTCGGATTGAAGAATTGGGGTTACAGGTGGTTTTTGTTTCGAGCTTGGGAGGTTGAGATGTAGGCCGTGTTGGAGTGTTTGGAGTAGGGGACTGGATTACTGGGTAGAGGACGAAGAGAATGGTGGAAAGAGGAGCAGAAATGGTGGACGGACGGCGGAGAACCGGTCACGCCGGTCCGGAACAATGCACGGGCTCGAGGTTGAAGATGAACAGTGACTGTGCAGGCGCGTGAGGCCCACTCGCAGCCATTTTGGGCGGCGCGTGCGGTGGTTTCTGGGGACACTTCCAACTAGGTTTTTGGTCTAGATGTTGTAACGAATCTATTGGGATAGGTTTCGGGTTAATCGGACGTCGATTCGAGTTAGTTCTGCGAGGTTGAAGGTTTAGGTTCTCGGTTCGTTACGTTTAAGACCCGGGGATTTTTGTGGGAAATTAGGAGGACCTTAGTGGACGTGTTATTGATATACTTTGGTGACTTGTGATAGGATCGGGATTCCCCGAGGAGCCGGAGGAACGTACTGGACGTACGGGACGCGAGTGACGTGCCCGATAACTGTGAGTGGACACCTTCTCTATAATTGAGCATGCATACTGCTTTTTTATAAGTGTTTTATGTTTTTACATGTGATTTCATGATTATTGAATATGCTATAACTGTTTTAAATAATTGCACGTTTTTTGAGAAATTACGTATTTGACAAGTTTTACGAGAAAGGTTTTGATTTCTGATTGTGATGCCATGATTTCGGGATTTCAATCTATAATTGATTTCAAGGGTTATTAAGGGATTTTGAAACATGATTTGACAATCAAGGTTTTCGATTTTAGAATCGGATTTCGAAAAGCGGAATTTGATTTTAAAGTTGAAAAGTGGAATTCCGGATTTGGGTTTGGAATGACGGTTCTAGATGCCGGAAGGGCATCAGACCAGTGATTTTGGATTCGAGTTTGGATATGGATTTAGAAATGGTTTTCAATTGGTTTTAGATTGGATTTGATGGATCTGGTTATTGGGTTTAAAGACCCGGATTATGTTTGACGAGGGACGGGCCCGGATTGGGTTTAAAGACCCGGATTGAGTTTAAAGACTCATGAGTTTAAAGACTCAGATATATACTGATATTTTCCCCGTAGGCCTGTTGAGTTTAAAGACTCGAGAGTTTAAAGACTCGGATTATATTGAGGCCTGGATTGAGTTTAAAGACTCGGGAGTTTAAAGACTCGGATAGGTCCAGCAAGTTTGAACGGATAATGATTGGTTTGGTATTGTTTTATGATACGGTTTTATGATACTTATGACGTGATTTCTATAACTGTTTTCATGGTGATTAATACGTGATTTGTAAAGGTTTTCAGATACTGGGTTATGCATGTATGTTTTCAAAATGGAGGGTCAAACCCTGGTTTTGTTTATGAAATGGTTTTTGAAAGCTTTTATTTATTTTGGTCCACTCACACTTTTTTGGTTTTTAAATTGCCCTCCAGGTCGTGGAGCTAGCGCGGGGGTTGACATTGAGGCAGCGTCGGAGGCATAGAGTACGCGTGAGTGACCCCGGAGTGGTTTCAATTTCCCGTTGTGCGTGTACTCTGTGTGTAGACTTGTTTTACTTTGTTTGGTACTATGCTCTGTATATTTGTTGACTCTGGGTTGTAGTTAAATTCTCCTTCGTCTGACAGTGTAGTTTGTTTTTGGTCTTTGTGTGGGGTTGTCAGACGGGAGCAGGGTTCACCCCGGTTATTAGGGTGATAATCGGGGAAGGTCCTGACAGTATAACCAATGATTGAAATATCGATATCGACGAATATATCATTAGTCGAATTTACGGATATCTCGCCCCAAATATCGGTATCGATATCGATATCATTTACGGTCAACAAAAATGACAGAAATTGGGTCCAAAAGTTGAAAAATTGGAATGAAACTTTGGGAAAAACTTAAGTACCCAATAATGGTTATATAGGACTAATACAAACTATAAAATGACTTTGATATAATAAATATATGATGAATCATATGATAGAATATATGTATGCCGATAACTAATAGTATAAAATCTTAAAGATAAACTTAAATTAAAACATAATTTTATTGATAATGTTGCACTAAGAATACTTTACACATTGAACTTCATTAAAAACAAGTAGAGTGTCTACCAGATTGAAAATTTGATTGGTCTTCATCTACCAAGACACAAAAGTTTTGCCAAGTGATGCTACTTGACCAAATGGAAATGTGTTGTTGGACATAGTATTCTTATATCTCCTTTGAATGGCCTACTTTTCCTCCATAGATAGGGTAGTTCTGATTTATCCAACTAACTTCTCCATAATCTTCATTGAGATGAGGATCTTCATAGTCTTCATAACCATGTGGCATTTAAGGGAGATGGCTGTCTAACTGGTGGTAACCATATTGACCATAAGCATATGTATCATTTGAGTTGTTACTAGGATCGGTGCCTAAACTCATTGACTCAAAACTAATTGCCATGGAATCCTCAGAAAATAGGTGGCATGAGTGAAATCCACCTCTCCAATAAATTGGCTCAATGGTGCATATGTTTCGGATACATGTTCATTTCCCCCGTCATCATCCCCTCCGTCATCCTTATCTTCATCATTTGTCTCAACATCATCATCATCATCATCATCATCATCATCATCTGTAGATTTATTTTGATGTAGTCCCTTACTAGTAGTATCAGCTCTCAAGTCACGTCCAGCGGTATAGCCAAACATTGATCTCTCCCATGAAAACATCTCCCGCTCACTTCCTACTTCCTCACTCCCCACTTCTTCAGATAGCACTCTATCGACATTAACACCGTGTTCACTAGCAAGATGGGCTACTCCCAGGCCTTCCTTTATCATCATCCAAGTAAGCTGGCATAATCCATGCTTGAAGTGGATCAACCTTATTACCTTTCATGTGTTGACCAGCAATTTCCAAAAGGTCAACGTAGTCTTCTTCCACAACTTTCCTAGATTCAGTTTCGTCATCTCTTAACTTGAGCTTCATGTTGTAATAACAGAAAACAAGTTGTTCTAACTTCGAATATGCAAGACGATTTCTTTGCTTTGTATGAATTAAAGCAAACGTACTCCAATTTCTCTCACATGCCGAAGATGATGTCGTTTGTAATAATATACGAACATCAATTTTTTGCAAGACTGGAGAAGCTTGGCCATATAGTTCCCACCACTTCGCTGTCAATATCAAGTTTAATGTAAGAGGCATTATAAAGTGCTAATTCATACAATATCAAGTTAATGCAAGCATATATCTGGGGGCATTGTCGTTCGTGATTGTACAGCCATAGGTGAACGAAATGTTTTCCGACCATCTCTAAAGTTGATCAATTACATTAAGAATGGTGTTAATATCATGTCATAGATGTACAGATTCCAAAATATCAAGATTCATATATGGTAGTGAACTTATGTCTATTTAAAAGTTTTGTAAACCCAATTGTCCATTTGGATTCAGTTTGAGGAATACTTGTTGAACTGATTGGACGAGGTAAGAGTCATGCCCAGCACCTACTTGATATTGATATCGGGGATTCAAGTAATAAACTGCAAATCATGAATGAAATTTACTTAGTAAATAACAATAAAATAAAATATTAACAAGTTCAATAAGATAGAAATATACCAGTGGCATGTAAGGGATGCACTAATGTTTTTTCCCATCGCTCCTGTATGATTCTGAGGACCCACTTCTTTTCTTTAAGACATGTTATCTTCTCTTTCATTCGATTGAACATATCATACAAGATTGGCATGGTTAGGACTACCTCTGTATCAACAATTCGAAGGATGCAGTATAAAGGTTCATATATTGACTGCATCATCTCCAAGGACTCCCAGAATCTTTGGTCGAGGATATGAGCCTCAACCCTCTTGCCTTCCACTTTCCTACTTACTGGGCTACCATGCCATTGATCATTGGTAAACAATTTTCTAAGGCCAACTTTATGCTTAACTATACTATTTATACAAATATAGTTGGTTGCAAACCTTGTTGCACCAGGACGAACCAAGTCACCTTGACAAAATTCATGCATCTGAGCTAGTAACCATAGATGATTATAAATGTAGTTAGTTACCTGCCTAGCATTTTTTATGATGGTCGACATTGTCTCATTCTTCCCAATATTTTCAAATATTAGGTCTATACAATAGGCTGCACAAGGAGTCCAATAGATTGGATACGTCTTCATCATTTCTTTTCCATCCTTCTTAAAGTTTGACCCATTATCAGTAACAATATGTACAACATTTTGTACTCCAACCTATTGAACAATTTCCTTCAACAAATTTTGTATGTACAAATAGTTTTTATGGATATTGGAAGAATCAACTGACTTGAGAAATACAGTTGAACCCTTACTATATACCAGGAAGTTGATTATTGATAACTTCGTTGGACCGGTCCAACCATCACATATTATGGTACATCCATAAGTTTCCCATTGTCGCTTTTGTTGCTCCACATACACCATCATATCTTCATACTCCATAGGAAGATATTTATTTTTCACTTCATATGGAGAAGGAGTGGACACATACCTGCAAACCAAAACATAAGTTAGCATTTAATGTTATTGTAACGACCCGAACCGAGAATAATAATATTTTAATGTAAAAAGACTATTTTGCCCCTGAAGGGGGGAAACTTTGACTTTTGACCCGGGAAACAATTTGGACTTTGACCCATGACTATGACGTAGGTCGGGACGTCACGAATCCGTAGACAGGCGGCACGCCGAAATCGGAGTTCGTATGAAGAAGTTATGGTCAAGGAAGCGTTTTAGCGGAAATTACGAACCGAGAACAACGGAATAAAATATTAATTTATTACGGGAATCCGTGCCAAACTAATATTTAAATCCAACCAGTGGATTGGTGACAAGTGTCACCCATCCAAGCCTATACTATTCCAATAAAGCAACATTACACTATTTAACCCATTTTATATTATTTATTTTTCCCTCCATTTGTTTCCAGCCATTGGATCTTCTGCCCAAATGAATCCCAGCCCTTCACTTTCATCTGCTTTCCTTATTCATGCACGATCATCCTCTGTTTTCTCCCAAACACACACAAACACATTCAGCCCCCATCACCCGTGCTTTTCCTTCCATTTTCTCTCAAACCAGGCGATCAAACCAGCCACCCTCATCGCACCAGACGACCACCCACAGCACCACGATCATCTGATCATCATCACCCTGCATCACCGGCGACCACCACCCCATTTCCCCGCCTGAAAATCCTGTCCAAACTCAGACCCGAAACACTAAGGAAACGGGTCCAAGAAGCAAACCTCGACAACCGCATCACCTCGACACAAGGGAAGCTTCAGCCTGCACCGTGGGGACCCCAGGAGCACAACTGGACGACGGCGAGGGCTACGGCGGCGTGACGGCGGCGGTAAGACCCAAAACCCGAGAACCCGTTTTTACTCCTCTATTTCGAACCAACCTATGTTGATGCTAGGAAATCGATTGTTTGATGTTAGAAATGTCCTAGGGTGAGAGACTAGCTGTTTGGGACCAGGTTGGACGACTGAGATGGCGTGGATCGCCGGAGAAGACGATCGGACTTTGGCCGTGAGTTTCAGTGACGAACTGGTGAGTTTCTTCCCGTTTTCTTTCCATTTTGAGGTTATAGAACCATAGAACAGACCTAGACGGCCCTATAGGGATGAACCCCGTCGAAAATGGTGGTCGGAATCGTACGGTGGAATCGGGTCAAGCAGTGGGTCGACGGCGACCCGGTTCCAGTTAAACGGGTCTGACCCGGTACTGTAGCATGATGACGTCATCATGCTGACGTCACTTCTGACGTCATGATGACGTCATCCTGTCAGATGTTGTCAGACCAGGGACCAATCAGAACATGCCACGTGTCACCTGACAAGTGTCAGTGATGACGTCATGCTGACGTCAGCGGTACTGTAGCAGCGTTGACCAGGCGCGTGGGGGCGCGTGTGAACAGTGATTTTGGTGGGGCCGGTACCATTTTCAAGGTTTCGACGATACGGATCCAATGGAGGTGGTTTCGTGTCGATCGGAGATCGTTATATTAGTCAAAATGGGGTTTGAAGCACCGGGAATAGTGCCCGGGATGCGATTTTGAGGCGGATCTGTTCTAGGGTCTTGGTATTGATGTTATAGGGTCCTTAAGTAACCCTCAGGTATAAAAATACAGGTTTTTAGAGATCGTTGAGTAGCAAGGACCGAGTGTGAGTTGGCTGTTTGATTTATAAAAGGCTTGCATGCATAAACTGTGTTTACTATTTCCACTTATGATTTCGATGAGTCTTATGAACTGTTTATATATGTTATTACAATGTTTTGGGCATGAGACCCGTCTGGATTATATGTGGATTTTGTTTGGGATGTCCGGGGGACATAGGGTAAACTATACTGTTATTGTACTGTACTTTCCTACCTGTGTATATTGTCTCCTCCAGGGAGGGTCGTTGGCCTGGGTGGACCCTGGAGTAGTCACGGGGCTCTGACTGAGTGGAGTTGACCCCCGTTGGGCGGCTTACTCTCAGGAAGGTATGTTCATATACCTCGGGCAGTGACCGGGATACCGGGAGCTGATGTACCTAGAGAGTCTCGGGTGTGAGACCCTGAGTGGCAACGCGTAGCCTTAGAACCGTGACATCATTTGGGTTGGGTTTTACAGTGCACTGATATGTTAGTTTCACCTTTCGATTATTATTGTGGTTTATTTGTTATGATTTCATTATAATATTATATTTTCACTGCGTGCAAGATTTGGAAAACGGAGGGGTAAAACCTTATGATTATTTTATTGTTAAATTGATTTCTAAACTGTTATTTTTGGCCCACTCACCCTTGTTTTACTGACCCCTCCAGACCCTGACACGGAAATAGAGGAGGAGGACCCGGAGGAGGAGGCAGAGGTTTAGTTTGCCTAGCTGTGCACCTGTACACCCACTTGTGGGTAGGTTGAGCACCGAATAAATGTACTCTGACTATTGTGCTCACGTGTTGTATTTTACTTTCCCTTGTCTGACAGTATCACTTTAAACACTGTGGTAGTACGTTATCTATCTATTTAAGTCTTCGGTTTTTATTTAAGGGTAATTTTGGTATGTTTAGAGTCATTGTCAGACGGGAGCGGGTCACGTCCTCGAGTGGTCCCAGTGGGATTGGGACGGGTCCTGTCAGTTATTTCATAAATTAAATAAATGTCGTAAATAAATTTATTAAATACCTGATCGTTGGGCTTCAATAATCATATTTTTAAAATGATGAGAGTTGGCTTTATTTGGAGCCACACCTTCATATATAAAAAATTTGCTTATGTATCGACCCAACTTTTCTTTCGTCCCTTTCCACATAGATTTTACAATCTTCTATTGACTTCATGCAGTGTTGTAGAGCTTTGGTTCTGGAGAAATTGGAAATGGATCACGCAAACTTTACGACTGACGCATCTGTTGAGGTTATTGACGACTGTTACTGCCTTCTTGAGCACCATGCATGGTACCAACTCCATAAGTGTCAACACTTCGCCGTGCCTCATCCCTCGATGCATTTACAATAAAGTGATATGCTGCTCTCTCATATCTATGCAAATTTGGTGGATAAGCGAATCCATCATCATCCTCTTCATCATCGCTATCATTAATCTGAATGCTCTGTTGAGTGTCCAGTGGATCTCCTCTCAACCAGCTCGTATGTTGACAGGACCCACCCCGATTATCACCTCGATAATCAGGACGAACCCTTCTCCCGTCTGACAACCCAACTAAAAAGACCAAAACAACCACAAAATCCACGAAATATACATTGCCAGACCAGGGAGAAGTTATAATACAACTAGTCAACAGTAGCACAGAGCATAGTAACAATACAAGGTAAGACAAAAATCCTACTAAGAGATGGATACACGCGCAACAGGAAAACTCTATGCCTCCGCCTCTGCCTCAACGTTAGCCCTGGCGCTAGCACCACGACCTAGAGGCCGTTAAAAAAATTAAAAGCGTGAGTGGACTAAAAATAAATAAGAGTTATAAAACCGTTTACGAAATAAACCAGGGTTCACCCTCCGTTTGAAAACATGCATGCATAACCAAGTATCTGAAAACAACCATATGTACGATATGAAAATAAGTGTGGAATCATCATAAATCAAAACCAAAGTTCGGGCACTCGGCCCTAAATCTATCAGAACCAAATTATTCGGGTCCCAGCCCAAAACATTTGAAAACCAGTGAAAAATAATAATCATACAAGTTTACTAGATCTCAAGTGCGCCCGAGTCTTCAAACTCAAAACCATGCGCAATAACCAGGCCTTACCGGGATATCAACGAGCCTTTAAACTCAAAACACAATCACAGGCCTCGGGGGGTATCACAATCACCGAGTCTTTAAACTCAAAACATCTCAATCCAGGGCCCTCCCCCCGTTAATCAATCCGAGTCTTTAAACTCAAAACCAGATCCAGCGGGTTTTTCTCTTTTTCTGGGTCTTTAAACCCAAAACCATTTTTCAAGCATAAGAAAATCCATCGAAATCCAAAAACCAAAACCAAACTGGAAATCTTCGAAAACCGAAATCACATTTGATCAAAATAGGACTTCCGCTCGAATTTCACTTCCGAAACTCAAATCATATCCACAAATCTTTAGTAAAATAGAATGCGTATAAACATAAACAATTCATCTGAAACCATACTCAAAAGAATAACAAAAATCATATTCTCGAAGTACGTGCAAATCCAATAATTCATATTGAATAACGTGCAATCAAGTAAAGCAAGAATATAGAAATCATAAACATAAAATCATATATCGAAAGCATAAACTCATATATCAAAACATAAATAAATAAGTAAAACAGCTATGCATGCTCGGTTAGAAAACAAAAATTCCACTCACTAGGTCCGAACGCGTCAATCGCATCCCGTATGCTCCTCGGCTATCTCAGGAATATCCCGACCTGTCAAAAGTCACCATTTCGGGCCACAAACACTTCATTTAAGCTTACCCTAATTTCCCCAATTTTTCGGGATTTTTAAACGTAATTAAACGAACCCCTAAACCTTCGAACATTCAAAACTACCTCGATACGGTGTCCGATGGACTCAAAACTTATCCTAAAATGTTCGTTACATCGATTAGAGTGAAACCGTGTTGAACATTTCCCCAAAAGAAGCCCAACGCGCCCTCACGCGCCTCCCAAAGGGGCTGCGCATGGGAGCCACGCACTGCTACAGTGTCATCGTCAACCTCCAGTCAACCCGGTCTGGTCCAACCGAGCTGGCGAGGCCGGTTTTCACCCGTTTCTAAGCCGTTTTCAGTCCTTTGTTTATCCTAAGCTTCGTCCTTGAATTTATGAGAGATTCACTTAATAAAAACACGAAATGAAGTTCTATTCTTACCTCCCAAATTCGAACCAAAAATTCATAAAAGTCGACCTTCGGATTCCGGCCACCAGTCGCCCTTCCAGTCACGGCTTCGAGTCTCTGGGCTTGGCAGTGACTTCCTACAGCTGCCAGAGTCAACAGACTCACTCAACCAATCCCTAAAACTCACGACTTTTGGTTTGAACATTTCTGGAAAAACAGGGGACCCAAATGACTTACCTGTTACCAGCCTTCTGCCGTGACCTCCACCACAGTCTTAAATGTCCCCAAGTCACTCCTCAGTCCTCTTATCACCACCACAGACCAGGCTTGACTGGTTTGATCAATCGAACTCTCAGCCGTGCACAGTGGTCGTCTCTGTTTTCTAGGTGTTTCTCACCTTCCTCTTAGTCTCTCACCAAGAATCAATCACCGAACTCCTCACACTCCTCTGAACACTCACACTCTATCACAACGACTCACAGGACTCACACACATAGATGGACGATCAATTGCTCACTCTGTCTCTCTGTTCTCTCAGTTAATCGATAACCCAAACATTTAAAACTGTAAAACACGGCCGACTTGGCTAGAAGCCGCTAGATATAAGCCAGGTGTCCTCCAATCTGTGGTCCAACTCTCCCAAACATCCAATGAACTCAGCCCAGGTGTCCTTCTCCGGTTACACAAATCCCAAGGTGCTAAAAGACTAATTTGCCCATAAAAGTCCAAATTACCATTTTACCCTTCACTTTCCAGACCCATAACTTAACCGTACGACGTCCGATGACGGTGTGTCGCCTGTCGTTGTACTCAGGACATCGAGACCTACCTAACGGTCCTCAAATTGCGTGAAGAAAACTTTTCGTGCAAAAAGTCAACGAATTGCCCCTTTTTAACCTAATTACGAAAAATGCCCTCGACCTTCCGATCATCACAAATTCCTCCTTGGATGTCGGAATCGGACGTGCCACCTGTCTACGGACTCGTGACATCCCGAACTACGTCACGGTCATCGGTCAAATTCCATTTCACCTCCCGAACTAAAAGTCAACATTATTCTAGGGGCAAAATCGTCATTCAGCACCGTCCATCCAAAAGTATCCAACTAACCACCGATTTCCTTCGCTAATCCATCATTAACCACTAATCTAATCTCGACATCTGGGACGGGCCGTAACATATGTTCTCACCAATCGTATTCTTATTCTGTTTAGCAGTATCTTTACTTTTGATCCATGTTCTGACCTCATCCCTAATAGCTTTAAGTACATCTTTGCATTTTTGAACATTTTTTTTCGGATCAAAACCTGCTAGATGAAACTTTAATCGCGTTATGATTCCATGCTGGGTCAACTCATTCAAGTCTTGGGCGACTTTCACTTGCACTTCCACTAGCCATATTACGAAGTCTAATTTACCTGAAAAATAATTAGACTTTGATAATGACAAATAACCATAATAATAATAATTCTAAATTATAATCATGTTATTTAAAATATTTCAATTAAAACATATATTCCTAAATTAAAACATATATTACCAAATATGTGAGTTAAGCCATTTTTTACATTAAACTTAAACATGTATTCTAAATCAAAACATATGTTCTAAAATAAAACACATATTCTAAAATAAAACATATATTCTAAATTAAAACATATATTACCAAATATATGAGCTAAGCCATATTTTATACTAAAACATATATTACTAAAATATATTAAGGTGAATAATAAATTTGGAATTTTGACCCCAAAAAAAAGGATATTTAAGGCTTAACCTTTTTTTGATATTTGGTGATATATGGTAAAAAGAAGGTTAAGGCTTAACCGCTAAGTAAATATATATACCATCTTTAAAATTTACTTACTAATATATGTTTAAGCATAATTAATTTTTAAATACTAATCTATGTTTAAGAAGACTTTAATCATATAAATAAAGGGGTTAAAAAAAGTAAACAAAAATGAAATGAGTGAAACATAAAACGCAGCATTTCATCCTTGGGTTATTTAATCTCAACGGATTGATCTCTCTAGATTCGATCACGTGGGTTCGTGGTTTGGAGGAGATCAGACGTTAGAGTCGTCTAGCATCGTCCCTGATGACTAAGGCGGCGGAAGTGAACCGTGAGGCCGGCAAGATGGCGCGAGGTGATGAGATGGGTGGAGCAACCGTCGAGGGTCGAGTCTTCGTCCGTGGAGTAGGCAGTAGTTGAGTACGCAACTGAGAAAAGTGGAGAACCGAAACAGAGGGAAGGTTCGAATGGTGCTATGCTTCCGGCGGTCGACATATCACGAGTGGGTTTGAGGTTTTCAGCCTAATCCACCCATATTTGTGCTTTTCCCGAAAGCGAAGGTGGTGAGTCCGTGAGTTTAAAGTCAATTCGTGTTTTTTGTTTCCTTCCCAAATTGTTCGTCCATGACCTGTGAATCATTGTTCTTTTTGAATGTTTGAATTCTTGTGAGTTTGTATGATTGAAATTGAATCGATTGTGGGCTAATTTCTTTGTTCAATCTGTGTATCTACATGTTCATGTTTATGTTTAAGCTTTTTCTTTTGTTCGATTGATTTTGATGCCTTGGTTTTGAATATTAGTCGATTATTCGATGGTTTGGGTCTTTCGGTCCAAAATCGGAGATGTCGAACAATATCGTCGATTACCGGCGATATTTTCCGATATTGTTCGATATCGCCGATTTTGAGAGAATATTTTGGTTCACCCTTTTCTTAGCTGCCGATTGCTGGAAATTGCGATATATCGGTCGATATATCGACGATTCCGGCGATATTTTCATCAGTGAGTATAACATATATATAATATTAATTATTTATTCCTTTTTTCAGTTTTTTTTTCGTTACTTACTACAGCTTATATATATGTTTCCGCTGCCTACTACAGCTTACTTATATATATATATATATATATATTACTATTTAATAACTCATTTCGTAGTGCAGTTCGTTTTTTCAACGATTTCGGTAGTTCAGGGAGTTTAATTGCAGTGATTCGAGCGGCGTTGCACTTTCTTTTCAGAGATGGTTATTTCAAGATGCATGAAGGCATACTTTTGGCGGGGTCTCGAAGTACTCATTTTTATGAAGCAACAGTCGTAAGACCATCTGGTAGCGTGTCTGGGACTTGTTGGAGATTTTGACTTCAAGAGATGATGGACTTGACATCAAGACGATCCTCGAGCTGACTTGCTTGTGGTGCTTTATGGATAGAAGATCTTGGCGGATTGAAAAACTTGTCATCTTCAAGTGCGAGTGGAGCCAACATCAAGGCCTTCAATGGGGGATGCGCAAAGTTCCATGACTTGAAGTAAGTCGTGTCACAAAGCGAGGCATGTCACAAGGCAATGCATGTTCCAACTTCAAGGAAAGGTGTTATACGCTGCAATGAGAGTCATGTTATGATGCAAGGCAAGGCATAGCAAGGAAAGGCATGGTTGGAGCATGAAGTGTTGCATCATATAACCCAAGGTGTACTTACCAATAACCATGCATGTGGTACCTGGCAGATAGAAGAGTTCGACACATGGGGAGGAAGGTACACCATGACCTATCCAGGCTTTCATCAGCAAGAGGCAAGGAGTCCCATCACCTGAAGTGAAGAGTGTCTCAGCCCAAGGTGAGGCGTACTATAGCTGTGAGGCAAGACAAGGCATAGTAGAATCCAAGGCGAGATGCAGCAGAATGCAAGGCGGGGCAGGTTACAACCGCGAGGCAAGGCATGGTGCAACCACAAAATGCGATGTGCTTCATCTTCAAAGTAAAGTTTCCCATGATAAGGGACGAAACACATGTGGTGCCATGAAGCAACTGAAACTTTCCAAGGAGTTGTGTTAGCTAGTGGAGGATTTTCTACAGACTTGACAATCTAGGCCATGTTGAGCTCAAAATGGGGTAACAACAAGGTGGAGCATAAAGATGGAGGATGGAACATGCCTTCATTTCTCGAAGAAGGCCTCATATGATGGGTCAATAAGTGGTTGTGTGCTCCAGTACGTCTGAAGATAACTGTCATTCAGAAGAAAAACCCGAGAGAAGGACTTGTTGCACACATTCCCCCCCCCCCCTCCCCGAGAGGAAATCAGGTCTTGAAATGCATTCTTAGGATGTCCCGGGCTGCACACCCTGTCAAGCTAGTCCAGCAGGACCATCCAGCAAGCTTAGAGCCTCAAATGGTCCTTCAAAGCAAGCAGCTGATCCTTCCAAAAGGTTAAAGGCTGTCTTTACTTCCCCTTATGTAACGACCCGTCCCTGAAATCGGGATTTCATTAGTGATTAATTATGGATTAGTGAAGTTAATCGGTGATTAGCTGGGTGATTTCGGACGGACGGTGTGAAATGACGATTTTACCCTTGGTGTGGGCAAAAATGTTGACTTTTGTTCAGGTGGTCAAATGGACTTTGATCAATGACCATGACGTAGTTCGGGACGTCCCGAGTTCATAGACAGGTGGCACGCCTGATTCCAACATTCAAGGAAAAAGTTATGACGTTCGGAAGTTCGAGGGTAATTTGGTTAAAAAGGGACAATTTGTTGACTCTTCAGAAGACATAGACTTTTCACGAAATTCGAGGACCGTTGGGTAGATCTCGATCTCCTGATTACAACGACAGGCGGCATGAATCAATTGGAGTTCGGACGACAAAGTTATGGGTCTAGGAACGCGAGGGGCAAAATGGTAATTTGTGCGGCAAGGGTCATTTTGGTCATTTTGCTATCTTGGAATGTGTGCCCAGTGATATCAGGACACTTGTCTGTTTTTGGATGGGCTGACCACCAGGTTTTAGACACCTGGCTGGGTCTGGATGGCTATAGAACCCTTCCCCACCGCCTTACAAATTGTCTCACACTTGTTTAAATGGTTTTGCACGGTTTTGGAAAAACAGAGAGACAGATTTGATCATTAGAACAAATTCTAGTAATTCTCTCAACTTAGGTGATGACAACTTGTGATTGGTGAAAGGAAGTGGGAGAAGCAGAGTGAGGGTGTGGTGGCGTGTCGTGACGGCTGCCGTGGGGCGGTGGCCCGAGAGCATGGAAAACAGAGGAGGAGTGGAACTGTGACCCAACCCAGCCAAACTCCTCCGATTCTCATCCCTGGACCATGGCGTGTGAAGGACAGATGACGAGAGAGGTGAGGCGACCATGGTGGTGCCACCATGGAGGACAGTCGTGGGCGGTGATCGGCGATACCATGAATAGTGAGCTTGAATATTAAACTTTGGAACTTTGTTTTTAGAGTTCATGGAATGGTTTTTAAACATTGAAAGATACTTAGGGACGTTGTACAAACATGTTGAGGCTAATAAGACAGATGAGGGTGACCTTAATCGTGGAAACTAGATGGAGGGAAGGACGGTCGGTTTAGCCCTCGATTTTTAAGGTGAGTTTTTAGCTTGTTGTTCATGTTTTAGTGTCCTAACCAATAGATGATGAACGGACGAAACTAGTGGATGGATTAGGGATGAAAACAGATCAAAAATAGGTAGGTTAGGACGTCGAACAAGTCGTACCGGTCCAACTGGACCGGTTTTGCAGGACCGAACCAGACCGGATTTGAATTAAACTTGAAGGCGATGAACAGTAAAGAGCGTGAGGCTCACGCGCAGCCCCTTTGAGAGGCGTGTAGGGGCGCGTGACACAGAATCTAGGGAAGTTTTCAACACGATTTTTAAAGTATTCGATGTAACGAACATTTTGAGACTGGTTTCGAGTCGATCGAACACCGTCTCGATATGTTTCGGGGTGTCCGAAGGTTTTAGGGCTAGTTTAATAATAGTTAAAAATTCGGAAAAATTAAGGGGTTTTAGTATAAGCTTTATGAAGTATTCAGTGACCTTATTATTGGATTTGGATAGGTTCGGGAAAGCCGGTGATAGCGGATTAGCCGGGAACGGCATAAGTGCGCGCGTATCGAGCCGGCGACGCTAATGGTCTGTGAGTGGACTTTGCTTTCAAACTTATGATGCATGCATATGTGTTTTATATTTTTTCTATACGTGATTCTATGGTTCTGATTATGATCTTGATGATTTACGGTTTTGCACATATTTCTAGATAATGATGTATTTACACGTCTAACGAGTTTCTGATGTTTGTTGAGATTTGACCATGGCTTTGATGATTTGATTTCGGCATTTTAAATATGATTTGATTTCTATGATTTATAACGGATTTTGGAAAGTGATTTCGGGCTTAAGGGCCAGTTCATAAAAGTGGTTTTAATGAACGTGATTTCGGGTTTTGGAAACGGATTTCAGAAAGACGATTCTGGATTCGGTTTTGGAACTTGAAAGTGGATTTCCGGATTTGGGTTCGAAATGGTTATTCCGGATGCCGTTTTACGGAATAATGATTTCAGATTTGGATTTGGAAATGAATGATGGATATGATTCTGGATTTCGATTGGGGATGCTGATTTCGGATTCGGCTTGGAATTCGAAATGGTGATTTCGAATTCGGATTTGAACATGGATCTGGAAATGGTTTTAAAATGGTTTCAGATTGGATTTGTTGGATCTGGTTATTGGGTTTAAAGATCCGGATATGATTATGACGGGGGCGGGCCCGGATTGGGTTTAAAGACCCGGTTTGAGTTTAAAAACTCAGATATTGTGATTTCCCCCGTAGGCCTATTGAGTTTAAAGACTCGAGAGTTTAAAGACTCGGATTATATAGAGACCTGGATTTAGTTTAAAGACTCGGGAGTTTAAAGACTCGAATAGATCCAGTAGGTTCGATTGGTTGAAATGGAATTTAAATGTGTTTTGGATTTTGATGATATTGATGGTTTTCACTAATGGTTTTCTAATGTTTTGGGTTGTGCCTCGGATGAGATGGATTTCGATGGTTTTGGGTTGAGGCTCGGGATTTGAGAAAAAGAAATAAGTTCGATTTTCGTGGTTAAATATGAAATGGTTTTATGAAATGAGTTTATTATGCATGCATCGGTTTTTCAAAGGAGGGTATAATTGTCTTTTCTGATAAACTGTTTTATAACTTATCCTTTATTTTCGTCCACTCACAGTCTTTTATGTTTTCGATACCCTCCAGGTTTGATACGGTGCAGGCTGGTGTTAGAGAGACGGAGACATCACACATGCGATCCACAGTAGATTTTACGCGCTCTGAGAAGTCCGGAACTTGTGGACGGTTCGATTAGAAATCCCTTGCTCGAGTTACGTGTTACACGATGATTGGACGTAGGTGTAGCCCTCGTGTCACGCGTAAGTTATACGGGAGCATGGCTTAGCCCATAATCCTGGGGGATTGGGGGTGGGTCATGTCACCTGAAGTGATTGAAGCACTGCCCCCCTTCTGGTTTAGAACGACTAGTGGAAAGGGCATAACCAGCTTCTAAGACTGCGGATACAAAAGCTGCCCATGTGATTGCTGAAATTGCGAAGGTAATGCCTCTTGATGCTTATGACAAAGTTTTCAGAGACCTTAGGATTGCAAAAGCTAAGGCCCAAAAGTTGGTTGACATACTTCGCGGACAAGCTGGTTTGGAAGAGGAAAATAGAAGAATGAAATTAGAGGGTATCAGCCTTCGAGAGGGTCGCGACCATTCCAAACGAAACAACAATGCCTTAGTGGGGAGAATTCTTTCATTGGAGAACAAAGTGCGCGAGTTGCAGACAAGTCACGCATAAAAGCTGTTGGTAGAGAGTGAGCGTGATACTGCCCTTAACAAGTCTGTTTTGATGCGTGGGTGTTTGCATGATTTTGAAGAGAAAGTCAAACTCCTGAAAGTAGAAATCCAAAATTTGAAAGCTGATTGCTTGCTGCCACCACATGCCCCCACAACTTTTTGCTTTAAGGAAAACGAAGCGTAAAAGTTAGGTACAAAGAGTCGGAGCGGGATAACTACCAAAAAACTGAAGCTTGAACTAGACATGGAGCTTGAGCTTGAAATTGAGCCTGAACTTGAGCCTCATGGACAGGCTAAGAAAGGCGATGTTCCTGAAACCGACGAGTCACCATTCGATGATATATCCCTACTTTCAGCAGAAGAGTGGGCAGAGTTTTGAAGGACGATGGGCTTTGAAGACTTGCATCTGTAGTTACTTCATTTTTGTATGTTGATTATCGTATTTGCATTTTTGTATTGAATAACTGGTTTGAGTGATCAAGATGTGATTAGCCAACTATCCTTCAAACGAATAAATGAAAATAATATTTATGAGGAATTTTGAGCTCCTGTTTCTTTGTCAAATTCTACTAACTGTCTTGATGTATCCAAACTTATTCGCCCATCAAATACCCCCATTGTAGCCATTGGGTTTTAGCTAACTTGGTTAGCTTTCGTTTTGGTGTTGCCTTCAAGGAAGGGCTTTTTCTTCTTAAACGAAGGCCTAAAGCGCTTTCAGGTGAAAGACTCAGAGTGCTTCCTATCGGAAGGCTTTGAGTGCTTCCTAGCGGAAGGCGTTCGCTAGGCGAAAGTTGAAACGCATCACATGGCGAAAGCTTGGGTGCTTTGTAGGGAAAAGGCTTGGTCGCTTCGCATAGCAAAGTCTTGGTTTCTTGGATTCTTTGTATGACGAAGGCTTGGATGTTTCACATGGCGAAGGCTTGGATGCTTCGCATGGTAGAGGTTTGGATGCTTCGAAGGGAAAAGTCTTAGGTGCTATGTAGAGCAAAGGTGTGGTCGCTTCAATGACGAAGGCTTTGATGTTAGAGGGAATAAGTTTTGAAAATTGTATATGATGTACAAATATGTTTTTATGAATTCAGAAAAAAATTTCAATCTTATTGATAATTCAAATGCATGGTACTTGAATTTTGAAGACAACATAAAAAGCAAAATTGAAAGTTTCATAGGCTTCTATGTCCCTCTAATTTTGACATGCAGCTAGTTGATGCAGATCACTTTTGATGCAGGCTCCTTAGGTTCTTTGTTCACCATGTGATCTGCAATCTTCTTTTTTATGTAGTCTGTGCAATGTCCTTCCTTCATGAGATTTTGGAGATATCTTTCGAAAGATATACATGTGCTGATATTGTGCCCATAACATTCATGATAGGTGCACCATTTGGTTTTATCTGTTTTGTCCTGATCGCCATTGATGTCTCCTAGTTTTTTAAACCAAGTCTTTTCCTTGATCTTATTATGAATCTGGTGGACTGGTATTGAGAATGTTATATTAGGCTTCTCGATGGTTGAGGCATTAGGATTTTGGTTCGCCTTGTGTTTTTTGAACCACCCCCTATGAAAATTTACCACGAACATCCTTTTTGCATGGTGATGACGATTTGGAGGCTTTCTCGCTCGTCTCGGCTTGATCTGGTGCATGTGCAGCACTCTTTTCATCCTTCGAGCATGCATGCCGCTTTTCCAGAGAGAGTATCTTGGTGAGACTTCGTGCATTGCCCACGACAATGTTTTCGTAGAGTGAGACTTCGTGCATTGCCCATAAAAATGTCTTCATAGAGCTGGCTATCCCGGGGAAGCCCTTGTTTGAATGCCATTACAACAACAAGGTCGATGCAGCCAACAATTCGAGAGTTTTCCTCGCAGTACCTCCGAATGTATTGTCGGAGGCTCTCTTTTACTCGCTTCTGGATGGCGAAGATATAATGTTCCTTTACCTTCACTGTACGAAGTTGCGAGTACTCCTTCACGAACGCTAGAGCTAACTCTTCAAAAGAAGCGATCGACCTCCTGGAAGATGATTGAACCACGTCATGGCTTGACCTTGAACAGAGGCTTGCAACACTTTGCACATGAGTGCATCATTATGTCTATGGGGAACTATGACTCCTCGGTAGTAATCTATGTGCTTCACCAGGTTGGAGGTTCCTTTGAACTGATTGAAGTTCGGCGTAGCGAATCTCTAAGGGAATGACTCCTCCTCAATATCTCTCACAAAGGGTGTGGATCGTTGAATTTGGCGGCGTAGATCATCTTCTAGGGTGCCATCACGTTGAGCACGGAGGTGTCGATCTAGCTTCTTTTGGACAAAATCAGCTTGCAGCGCACCTTGTTAAGGCAGAGAGTCGTTTCGTGCTAATCTTCGGGAACCTGCTCAAGTTTCCACCCTTATCCTTCGAGGTCGCGCGGATGAGTAAGCCTCGTCTTCCCCCTCACTGCCATGGGCAGATCGTCTTGGGGTTTTCTGGGAAGCTAGATGCTACCCCCTACTCCCATGTGAGCGTTTCACGCGTGAAGTTTCCCCGACCCTACTTCCAAGCCGCTCATGTACTGACGGCCTTGGGCGTTGCGGGCTCTTTTCTCTGTGGGTGTGATTTTGTTCTCTGAAGTCACTTAACGAGGTGTCTCGAGATATTGTTCGGCAATGGACCGTTTCCTTTCCCGAGCGCCTTGGAATGTCATCTTTCCTTACACGTCGGGTGAAGTGCCTCTCAGGTTCCTAAGTTGTTCTCTCTGCCAAGAGCCACTGCAGAAACTCTGACTGTATTTGGACTTGACTTCTCAATCTTTTGACCTGCCGAGCCAGGTTGTCCTGAGCAGGCTGGTGGTTCCTCCCTAGGATGTCATGGCGTCCGTCTAGAAAATCTCGTAGGTCTATGTTTGGGTGGGGCCGAATCTGCCTTGATGCTCCTCCCACCAACTGCCAGCCTGTTTGCTGCAAGTGGGAACGCTTTGAAGCTGAAGTTTGGCATCCTTCCCTACGTCTCCATGGGCGCTTCTATGGATACATGTCGGGGTAGAGTTGGGCGTTCCTCTGGAATCTCTATGTGGGCTTCATTCCTCATCTGGGCAGTTGAGGCAGAAACACCTTCTCTAGCTGATCGAACGGATCGACGAACCTTAGCCATGCTGAATCGGAGAATCTTTAGCGGAAAAGTTCTTTGTCGAACGATGAATAACATTCAAAATCTTCGAACACCGTTTAATGAACAATGAACGAAGTAAGATGAACGATGAATAATCGTGAGAGCTTCTTCTTGAATATTTCCAAGCACTCAATGAAAATATCAATTGTTGAAGCAGAATTCGTCCTTTAAAATCAAAAACCTCCTGGATTCCTGCAAACAGCAAACATTAAACTATCGTTCGGTCAATGATCGAGACCCGGGGGATTGTTCGACCAAGAACGCTTCAATGCTTAAGTCAGTTTTGAAAGAAAAATCTCAAGAGCTTAAGTAGTGTTGAATTGAATTACCTGAAAAGTGAAATGAGCTCCGCTATTTATAGGAAATCCTTGGGAGCTTTGGAGTATTCTGATTGGTCGGTTGAATTTGTAATTAATAAATAATATATTAATAATAAAATATATTATTTAATAATTATAATAATAGCTCATTATGATAATAAAGACAATTATTGTGTTTTAATATCAATATTAATTGTCCGTTATTAAGAATAATGACAATTAACTCTCTGTAAGAATTTTAATATTACGGAGACTTTTAACCCGATTAAATGACGTATTTAGCTGGTAAATAGATTATTTAATGTGTGGTTGTCTACAAGTCATTAGTATTATTGTCAGGGGCAATTTGGTCATTTAAGGAATTATGGGTCACGTGGCAGCTCCACAATTTTTGAGTAATTTATGATTCCACAATAGTAAGCTCAATATGACGAGTACGAGCATGAACCACTGTGTTGGCAGCGAGGTATGTTGCACTAAGGTTGTCACAGTGGAGAAGGACTGGAAAGCGAACCAGCACACCAAGTTCATACAAGAGATAGGCCAGCCAAGTAGCCAAGTAGTCTCTGTGCAAGAATGGGAGAGAGACCAGTACTCAGATTATGCACTTGAACGGGACGCAACAGACTGTTTTTTTGGAGCACCATGAAATAAGATTTGTGCCAAGATAAACAAGATACACACTGGCTGATCTTCGAGTCTCTGATCAGCCAGCCCAATTTTCATCTGAGTATGCAAAGATAGAGGGTAGCGATGGCTGAGGCCAAACTGTGATGCCAAGGTGTGAAGAACCTTTGACATACCTAAGGATCATCTTAACAACAATGAGGTGAGGTGAGCGTGGATTCCTCATGAACTAAGCCACCGTATTAACAACATAGGAGAGATCAGGGCGGGTGTGCGTCAAATATTGCAAACAACCAACTAAGGTCCTTTACTCAGTGGGAGACTTTATTTTGCCTTCGTATAATGAGATCTCTAAGCATGCTTCTGGATGCTGCTCTTTCTCATTTCTTATTTATATGTTCAATAATGGTTCAAATGAAATCATCCAAAGATTTAAATGTAGCAACTACGTACAATGCAAAATAGTGTTAAAAAAATTCATTTTTTACAATTTGGATTTTATATTGTGATTCGCCACAAGAGTGAATAGACAAAACAAGCACAAGAAATTATAATTTGGTATCAGACGATGCCAACGATGATGAAACGAAGATGAAAAGCGAGCCGGGTGAACCAAGCGAAGGGAAAGAAGGAAGAAAGGAGGAGGAGAGATGAGCTTAGATATATTTTTTTTTGAAACATTTATATTTTTATCACTTTTATTTTTCTTTCGTGGCACAAAAGGAGGGTCCATTTTATGCCACTTTAATAGAATTTTTTGACAGAATTGCAGCAAGGGACAAAGTGATAGACGACAGTTAACCTAGAAGGAGTATGTATATTAATGTAACAAAGTGAGCTTCGATATCTGTTAAGTGAAATTTATGTGTAATTTTAATTGCATGAGGTAAAACATACAGCTAAAGTTTATAATTTATATATGTTATGTACTATTCGTTATATATATATATATATATATATATGTGTGTCAGTGTGTGTATATATATAGAGCCCTAAGTACCAGTTTGAAATTGCAAATTGTGTTGGTTTAACTTTAAGTAAGTTGGAAGTCGTATTATATGGGTGTTTGACTAGTCTGTATTTGAGAGAAAATTCAAGTACGTGTGAGATGAAATATATATAGCGTCTAAGACGACTTCGTTTTAGTATATTAGTATAAACCGAAGCTTCTATTGGGCCATTGACTCAATATTGACCCGTCGCAACCCAAGTTAATTACAATAACCACATAATTAAGAAGAAAGTAGTAAATAATATGTTGTTTCAAATGCCATATATAATTACCAGATAAAGCCAAAAGGGATGATGACATAGGAAACTTGAAACTAATGGCGTAGTTAGAAATTCATCTGAGTGCGATTTTTTTTAAATACTTAAAAATTTAATGTAATTCAACTCATCATAATATATGTCAAATTAACCAAATTAAAAAAAAATTATATTATGCTAGTAATTTACTACAAACGTATACAGTTACATTCGACGGATTCTCAGTTTAAAATCTTTGCATGCCCAAAATAAATTATGATTGGAGTATTAAAAAAAATATGCATTCGTAAAATTTTGAAAATTGAAAAAAAAAATTATAATACTAACTATATACTTTTATATCCAAATATCACTATGATTTTTATAAATTATATATGATAATGATATATATGTGCGTTAGGAAATCTAAAACTGTATTATCAAATTGAATGTGATTCCCAAAATATATATTTAACTATAATTATTTAATAATTCTTACTTATTAATAAATTTTTAATTAATTAAAATATATTGTAATATACTTATACATATATTACATTAAAATATATAAAATTTAATTAACTAAACCCTCCAATTTAAGGTACGTTTTTTTCTCAATTTTGAGCTTTTAGATCTCATTCTGGGATCAATAAGATAAAGATCGATTGTTAGAACGTAAGAAATTATCGAAAAAAATGAGAGATGTTGAGTTAGGTCGGGTTGCTGGGTCAGGCGACCCGAGTCACAGACCCGACTGGAGGATAGGGACGAGTACGCCTGCGACTGTGGGCACAGGCGTGTGGACGCAACTCGTATGGAGCCACAGTAGCACGTAGGGTGGTTCCTGAACTTCCAACCAACAGAAAAGTTTTTTCTTCTCTCCCCTATAATCCTAGTGATATAATTTTTCTGCCCCTTAGGTTTCATTTGAGTATATTTGACAGGACTCGTCCCTAATTTTTTTGAAAATCAAACTAGTCCAACTTTCGTCTGACAACTTTTGTCAGATAAGGGATATCACTAATTTTATCCATGATCGCATCTTATTAAGTTAACCAAAATAAACCTATCCTTCCGGGGTTACTACCCACATCCAACTCACTAACCCCATCAAGTGGGGAACACTGCCATTTCACTTTTTTTGAACATTAGTTCACTAAATAACAATTTTAGAACATCTAATCATTATAGCAACATCATTACCATCATGCCCTCGGCACCTCATATCACATCCTTATTATGCCTTCAAGTGTATCATAATGTTAACTTATCATAAAATAGCATCACACATCATATTATCATCATATAATATTACGCGTAATCAATCTTCAAGCACAAGAAAACCTCTTTTAAACACCTATCTCAAACCAATATCTCACTCCTTCCATAACCATATTTCATCATCATAGAACCATCATTTTCTAGGTTAGTCTTAAGTTGGCAATAGTATTAATTTTTGGATGTAAATAAAGCATATTATATCAATTATCCATAAGTGTACCCCAAACACCATCCAATTACCTTGAATCTTATACCATTAGATTCGTCTCAAAGAGTTCTACAAAAACTGTGTTGAACACATCCCCAGACCAGGTCGGAGCCGCCCTCACGTGCCACCTTCTCCCTCTGAGCGTGGTGGCCACACGCCTCCCAATCGTCTTCAAGCTTGGAACCGGGTTGACTCAGTTCCTACAACTTAGGTCACCGACCCACAAACCTAACCCGACTATTACTCCGTTATTTCACATCCAAATCCTACATTCTATATATTAATTTGAATCATTTCGAGCCCATGAACATCTCTATATACTTAAAACAATATAAATCATACTAAAATTATAGAAGCATACCTTTCATGCTTCGGCCATGGTTCTAATGTACAGCTTGCAGCCTCCTTACATGTCAAGCCGTGAAGATTTGGCTCTTCCTGATCGCCTGAACTCAAAGATGGCGATAATAAGCTTTGTATTGAGCTTGGATGCCTCAACTGACTTATCACCTTAGAGATCACATGTTATGTTTCTCGGGTTTAGGTACTGGGTTCTTCCCAGACCTCCCATCTTCCCCTCTTTTCGTCCTTCGTCCTCAACTCTCCATTTCTTTCTTTTCTTTCCTTCTTCTCTGGCCTTCCTTCCATTCTTCTTCTCTGTTTTTCTTTCTTCATTTTCTTCTTTTTTGTTACTCCTTGCCCAAGCCACCCACACCCCAAACTTCAGACACACACACATACACACATATATATATATATATATATATATATATGTAGGTCAGTGGGCAATTAGGGAGAGAAAGGTCCACAATTTTCTGGACAAGTGTCACCATTCAAAAATATCTCTCAAGAAAAATGACCAAAATGCCCTTCAAATAAAAATTACCAAAATGCCCTTCAAATAAAAATTACCAAAATGCCCTTAATTTATTATTTTGACCCGTATTGTTTTCAATCTCTGATCTTGATGTGCTTCCTATCTATGAACTCAGGAGTTTGAGACCTTCGTAATGGTCTTTACAGAACATTCAACAAATACACGGGTTAAAAAGTTAATGTTTGACCTTCCAAGGGAAAAATCATCAATTCCATTTAATTTGCCAAATTTTATTTACCTTGAATTTCTGGGTCATTACAACCAAACCCCTTAAAAAAAATTCGTCCTCGAAATTTTAAACCACTAGTTGGGGATGAATCAAGAATTACCTTATATAAAGGATTTTGTTTTACAATCGCAGCTAATTATATCAATAGGTTTCTCATCAGGGACTAACTTCTGGGAAACAGATCCAGTCTTATCTCCATACTCATATTGGACAAATGAGTTTCTAAAAAGTTAATCAACTTATCGACTTAAACACAAACGACTCTGGAATCTCGTATACTCTAACTAAATCACAAGAAATCTCCAAATTATCACGATAGTACCAAACATATTTCATTGGCTATATCACATATTAAGTTTTCACGAACAAGTAATTGCAATCCTCACAATATAAATCATAAATCAAGAATCAAATCGATATAAAGAAACGAATCATAACAAGAATCACACTTAAGAAATCTTTTCTCAAAGTTTGAAAATCAACCATTATAATCAATCTGACCTTGAGAACTGCACTAAGCAACATCCGAGTCATACCCAAGAATTTATTATATCCAAGGATGAAAATATCGATATTGACGGATATATTGCTAGTCAAATTTACGGATATTTTGCCCCAAATATCTATATCGATATCGATATTATTTACGGTCAACAAAAATAATGGAAATTTGGTCTAAATGACACGACCCACCCCCAATCCCCTAGGATTAAGGGCTAAGTCATGCTCCCGTCTAACTTACGTGTGACACGAAGGCTAAACCGACGTCCAACCTCCATGTGACACGTAAGTCGGAATAGGGATTTCCAAAACGAACCGTCCACAAGTTCTGGACTTCCCAGAGCGCGCAGATTCTACTGTGAATCGCGTGTGTGATGTCTCCGTCTCTCTCTACCAACAGCCCGCACCGCAACAACCTGGAGGGTATCGAAAACATAAAAGATTGTGAGTGGACAAAAATAAAGGATAAGTTTAGAAAACCGTTTACAAGAAAGACAAGTATACCTTCGGTTTAAAAACCATTACATGCATAATCAACTCATATCAGAAAACCATTTCATAATTAATCACGAAAAACCGAACTTATTTCCTTTTCTCAAATTTCGGGCCTCAGCCGAAAACCATCAAATTCATAACATCCGGGTCATTTCCCAAAACATCGGAAAACCATTATGGAAAACCATCATTATCAAACACATTAAAAGCCATTTGAAATCCTTTGCCATCCATCGAACCTACTGGATCTATCTGAATCTTTAAACTCTCGAGTCTTTAAACTCAATCCAGGCCTCAATATAATCGGAGTCTTTAAACTCAATAGGCCTATGGGGGAAATCACAATATCCAAGTCTTTAAACTCCCGAGTCTTTAAACTCAATTCGGGTCTTTAAACCCAATAACCAGATCCAGCAAATCCAATCCAAAACCATTTTAAAACCATTTCCAAATCCATGTCCAAATCCGAATTCGAAATCATCATTTTGAATTCCAAGCCGAATCCGAAATCAACATCCCGAATCCAAATCCAGAATCATATTCATCACCCATTTCCAAATCCGAATCCGGAACCATCATTCCGTAAGCCGGTATCCGGAATAACCATTCCGAACTCAAATCCAGAAATCCAATTTTAAGCTCCAAAACTGAATCCAGAATCGTCATCCTGAAATCTGATTCTAAAACCCGAAATCATGTTTATCGAAACCACTTTTATGAACTGGGCTTCAAGTCCGAAATCATTTTTCCAAAATCCATTAGAAATCATTGAAATCAAATCATATTTCAAATCCCAAAATTGAATCATCAAAACCATGATCAAACCATAGCAGAAAATTGTATCTCGTAAAACGTGCAAATACGTAATTATCTCGAAATCCATGCAAAACCTTAAATCATCAAGATCATAATCATAAACATAGAAATCACGTATAGAAAAAATATAAAAACATATATGCGTGCATCATAAGTTAGAAAGTAAAGTCCACTCACAGACCATTAGCGTTGCCGCCTTGATACGCGCGCACTTATGCTTTCTCGGCTAATCCACTATCACCGACTTTTCCGAACCTGTCCAAATCCCATAATAAGGTCACTAACCACTTCATTAAGCTTCTACTAAATCCCCGTAATTTTCCCGAATTTTTAACTAGTTTTAACCGAACCCTAAAACCTTCGGACATCCCAAAACATATCGAGACGATGTCCGATTGACTTGAAACTAGTGCCAAAATGTTCGTTACATCGAATATTTTAAAAGTTGTGTTGGAACCTCCCTCAAAATTCATGCCACGCGCCCACATGCGCCGCCCAAAGGGGCTACACATGGGCCTCACGCGCGACTACTGTGCATCCCTGTCCTCTGGTGAACCGGGTCCGGTCTAGTTCACTGTAACCCGGTCTGGTTTGAACCGTCGATGGCGGTTCACTGCCTAATCCTAGTTCAATTTAGTTCCTTTTTCTTCTATTAGGTTCGTCCCATCCTATATGATCGATTTGGCTAAGTAAAATGTGAAATTTGAACCTGTTTCATACCTTCCAAATTGACAGACAATCAGACTAGTTTTCCAACTTCCTGTTTCCACCTTCCGGCCACCACAAGCTCTAGTTTCAGTCTCTATAGCTCCCTTTTACCTTCCAAAACGACACCTAATTCACCAAATCAATGAATAACACTTAGATATCCAAGTACCATGTTCAACCAAAAACAGGGCGGTTACAGGTTTTAACAGTACGTTCACCGTCGAGCCCCGCCGTGGCTACTAACTGACAGGACCCACCCCGATTATCGCCTCGATAATCGGGAAGCATCCTGCTCCCGTCTGACAATCAAACACAAAAGACCAGAATAACCAAATAAATTACACCACACCCATTGTCAGACCAGGAAGATTAAATAGTACAACCGACTAGACATCAAGTCCCTAGTTTCACAGAGCATAAATTACAAAACAAGGTAAAGATCAAATCCTACTCTGTGAACTAAACTACACCGCAACGGAAAACTTTATGCCTCTGCCTCTGCCTCGGCTTTAGCCCCCAAACTTGTACCACGACCTAGAGGGTATTAAAAACAGCAAAGTGTGAGTGGACTAAAATAAAAGTTTCCAGAAAACAGTTTAATGAAATCGGGGTTCGCCCTCCAGTTTTACAACACACATGCATAACTAGATATTTGAAAACAACATAACTAAACATTCGAAATCCCTTTTACAAATCATGTGGAAACCGTTACAGTAAACAGCCATAAAATCATGTAAAATAATATAATATTCTCAAAATCCAGAAAACGTGACTTCGAAACATCAATCATACCAAATCATGTAAAACTGAATCAACAATCACAATCAAGCCGTTGGATCCATCCGAGTCTTTAAACTCATATATCAGGCCTTCCCGGGATATCAACGAGTCTTTAAACTCAAAACATAATCAATAGGCCTCGGGGGTATCACAATAACTGAGTCTTTAAACTCACGAGTCTTTAAACTCAATCCAGGTCTTTAAACCCAATTCGGGCCCGCCCCCGTCATCAATTAACCGGGTCTTTAAACCCAAAACCATATCCAACAATCATACCGGGTCTTTAAACCCAAAATCACGCGGAAAATCATAACAAACCAGGATCCATCGGGATCCATTTTCCCAAAACCATTCCAAAATCACATTTCGTCATAATAGGACTTATGTCCGAATTTCACATGCAATTCCAAAACTTACTTCACAAACATAATCAAATCATCATTAAAACATGACATGCATAATCATATCGAATCACTTCATCAAACCATTATTCATGCACAGGAGAAAAAAGTAATCTCGAAATACGTAAAAAACGATAATCACCTTGAAAAACGTGAAATCACATGAAACATAAGCATCATAATCATCACCATAAAATCATATATGAAAACATAAGACAAGTGAGTAAAAACAGTTATGCATGCTCGGTTAGAAATCAAAAGTCCACTCACGGTTTTCAGACGCGTCAATCGCCCCCCGTGTGCTCCTCTATAGCCTCGGGAATGTTCAGGCCTGTCAAAGAGTACAATAAGGGTTACAAACATCCCCAAAAATCTCTTATTAATTTCCCTAATTTTTCGGGATTTTTTGACGTAATTAACCTAAAGCCCTAAACTTCCGAACCCTCAAAACTATCTTGAACGACATCCGATCGACTCGAAATTTAATTCAAAATGTTCTATAAACTAAAAGGATGAAATCTCAAGTTGACCGTGACCAGAAACAAGGCCTCAAGCGCCGTCACGCGCCGCCCAAAGTGGCTGCGCTTGAAAGCCACGCGCCGCCCAAAGTGGCTGCTCGTGAAAGCCACGCGCCAAGCACTGTAGCTACAGTGTCGTCTTCTTCACCCGTGTGTCTGTTAAACGGGTCACCAACCCGCGACTCGACCCGATCAAATCCCCATCAATTCTCACTCTAAACCTTCCTTTTTTCCACCTAAATCATTCCTTAACATTTTACTTTAAGATCCCATTTCTTAATTATCTTCAATTTGCCCTAAAGCGATCAATTCACACTTGAACAGTCGAACCGGTTGACTTCTGAAACTCACTCAACTCAGCTCCAATCCCAAATTAACTTAGACAGAAGCTTTAGGGGACCTAAACGAACACTAGAACCCAACCAATTTCAGGAAAGCTTACCTGGAAGTAGTCGTCTTCAACCTCGAAAATTCCCAGAACCAGAGGCTTCTGTTATTGGCCAAACTGTGGTCGATTCCCTTCCCAATCGATGTGGTTGAACTCCAAATGGTCCCAGAAGACTAATCCAATCCTCCGTTTTTTCCAACTCGACTCACAAATCAAATTTTTATTTTTCCCTCCAAATTCTAGTTTTTTTCCTTCCCGTCTCAAACTCTCAAGTTCTCTTCCACAGAAATGACCCCTCGACTCAATACCCTTCTCTGTTAATTGAACCATGAAGCAATAACTCATGGGAATCTCTCTGGCCTCTCTGCAATTCTGTTTCCCGCAAAGACCAAAAATCGAGTTTTAAAACCTTCCCGTGCTCTGGTTTCCTGTCCAAACCATACCTCAATGCTTCCAATATCCTCAAAACCATTAAACTAATCCTTGAATCAGAGAAAGCTTAAACAATTCCTTGAGCAGAGGGCAGATTAAACAATTGCATAGCATTTCCCACGGCTGTTTCAAACTAGGCTTGGCAAATTACCATTTTGCCCTTCTGCACAAAATTACCAAAATGCTCTTCCTCTTCTGAGACCCGTAACTCAACCGTCTGATATCTGTTTTTAGCGTGCCGCCTGTCTACGGACTCAGGGCATCGAGACCTACCTAACAGTCCTTGAATTGTGTGGAAATCAGTTGTCAATCAAAAAGTCAACATTTTCCCCCTTTTCGTCCAAATTACGAAAATGCCCTTGAACTTCTGAACGTCATAACTTTTTCCCTGATTGTCGGAATTGGACGTGCCACCTGTCTATGAACTCGTGACATCCCGAACTACGTCACGGGCATCGGTCAACGTCTGTTTGACCTATCCATAAAAAAAGTCAACAAATTGACCATACTATTCACAAGGGTAAAAACGTCATTCCATTCATTATTTTACAAAATTACATTCTCCGGATTTCTGGGGCGTTACACCAACGGCATCGTCTCACCTTCCCTGCACCTTCCCATTCACACACCATGGACAGGAGCTGAAAACCAAAGGCCTTAAAGTTCATGATCCAGCGTGCTCTACACTCTGTTCCTCACAATTGCAACACCGCCGTCCACGGCAATCGGCATGGTCAAGCCCCCATAATCCTTTCACTGTCTTCTCCCATCTTTCTTGGAAAAGTATGCATACTTGATGAGATTTCAAAGAGTTTGGGGGTCACGATCATACTCTGTTCTCAGTTCACGGCTAACCCAGCAACCAAGCTTCCCAATTGTTTGTTTTAAAACCCTTTAAGTCGGTTAATAAGGTTCCACAGGCCTCTAGACGTAGGACACGTGTTCCAATCTCAATATACCTCTATTCCAAAGCAGCCAAATGTCCACCTACCACTGGGCACAAATCCTAAAGTATTAAATGACCAAAATGCCCCTAACTGATATTTTACCATTTTGCCCCTAGTGGTTTTAGATCAAAATCCGAACCTATCGACGTCCGATGATAGCGTGCCGACTGTCGTTGAATTCATGGAATCAAGATCTACCTAATGGTCCTCAAATTACGTGAAGAGTCCATGTCGTTTGTAAAGTCAACAAATTACCCCCTTTTAACCAAATTACCAATTTACCCTCAAACTTCCAAACATCGTAACTTTTTCCTCGAATGTCAGAATCGGACGTGCCACCTGTCTATGAACTCATGACGTCACGAACTACGTCGCAGTCATCGGTCAAAGTCTGGTTGACTACTCGAACCAAAAGTCAACCATTTGCCCAATTCCAAGGGTAAAATCGTCATTTCGCACCGTCCGTCCGAAATCACCCAACTAATCGCTGAATAATCTCACTAATCCATCATTAACCATTTATCTAATCCCAGTTTCTGGGACGGGTCGTTACATTAAAAGTTGGAAATTTGGAATGAAATTTTGGGAAAAACTTAAGTATCGAATGATAGTTATATAAGACTAATAAAAAATATAAAATGACTGTGATATAATAAATATATGATTAATAATATGATATAATAGAGTTCTGTCGATGACTAATAATATAAAAATTTAAACATAAACATAAATTGAAATGAATTACTATAATTGAATGTTAATATAATTAAAAACATAACAATAAGCATAAAAATTTGAATGGAAGAAAAATTATAAAATGAGCAAATATATGTAAAATTGAAAAAGAAATGATGAAAAAATAGAGTTAATCATTGTTCAAAAATTGGAAAGGATTGAAATATTTAAAATTGGAAAAAAAAAATAACAAATATAGTTGAAAGAAAATAAGGAAAAAATGAAAAAAAAAAATTAGCTAAAAGAAAATAAGGGAAAAACGAAAAAAAAAAATTGAGCACCCATGCGCGCACCTGGGATCGAACCCAGGTTGTCTGGGCATTAATAAAGGGCAAGCACAACCCACAACCAACTAAGTTAAACAAGCTCAATTGAAAATATAGGCACCCACTAATATATAAAGTATACTAACTAACTTAAAACAGTCATCCCCTACCTCTCGCGGGTCTACGATTCAGGTTTTTTGACCCGCGCGGCATGACCCGACTGGAACTCTATCATTTTACGTCCGATTTTCATGCAATTTGACCCTATCTCGATCGTTTTAATGAAATAAGGAGATCAATGGTCTTAAAATAAGGAAAAATGTTGATATTTCACGCAATTTCTTTCCCCCTCTCTTACATGTCGCCGGCCAAAATTTCCGACATATCGATCGACCGATATATCGGCGATATTGTCAATATTTTCATCAATGATTATATCAGTATTTAATATCAGCCACCAATGCACACAAGCCCCATAACCAGGCTTAACCAATTCTCAACTCGAACTTCTATCATAAAGTATCACATCGGTAAATGTAGGCTGCCCAGGAACTGTATGAAGCATCAACTTATCTGGGTCGAAGAAATTGCACTAACGCACCATCCGGACACGTGTGGGAACTGCACAAAGCACCATCCAGACTATCACATCATCTCTTGGGAACTGCATGTGGCATCATCCTGGTTATCACAACATCCCCTCGGAACTGCACGAAGCACTATCTGGGTTATCATAACATCCCTCGGGAATTGTATGAAACACCATTCGGGTTATCACAACACTACCGGTAGGTATAACCACTCAAAAAAAAAAAACAAACTCCAACTCGACATCTAAATCATCATTACAATATCAGTCTCAGGAAACAGAACTCATCTCGACATCTGAGACTAACTAACCATTTTATCACATAACCACTCAGGGATACAATATTCGAGTATCCGCTCAGAGATACAACATCTAAGCGTAATCTAGTAATACAAGGAGGATTGTCCAGCAATAAACATAGTGCACACATATAGAGAAACAAATATTACAAATATCAATTGCTAAAACCAAATTCACATTTCGAGATTCAGGACTAAGCCCAAAACATAGTTTTCATGAAACCTCATAAAACATGCATGTAAAGAAGTCGATAGATTCCTAAAAATCACCAAGTAATCATTTGAAAATCACATTCAAATTATGCCAACATATATCCAATACTTAAAAGCCAAATCATTATTTTTGAAATCCGGGTGTAACCCAACTCAATTTTCATAAATCTCGTAAAACATGTAATCTAAATCAATTTAAAATTTCTGAAATTATCAATAACCATTTAACAAAAACAAATTAAAATCATGACCACAAAAAACACAAAATAATCTCAACTCAAATCCAAATCCCAAACCAAACTTTAGCTCCAACATTGTTTATGAAAAAAATTTAGAAAAAAAAAACGTGTTTTCCAAATAATTTCATATAAGCATCATAATCATTTGAAAATAAATCATACTCCAACCATCACTATATAAATCAAATAACTTTACTTTAATAAACGTGCTATACACAGGACTCGGTCTTAGAAACAATATATTCAGTAACTTGTTCTGATACCAAGTTAGCAGGACTCGTCCCTAATTTTCTTGAAAATCGAACCGGTCATGCTCCTATCTGACAACTTTTGTTAGATAAGGGATATCACCAATTTATCCCTGTTCACATCTTATCAAATAGTACTACAAAAACCGTGTTAAACACATCCCCAGACAGGTCGGACGCGCTCTCATGCGTCGCCTCCTCCCTCTGCGCATGGTGGCCATACGCCTCTCAGTCGTCTTCAAGCTTGGAACCAGGTTGACTCGGGTCCTGCAACTCAGGTTGCCAACCCACAAACCTATCCCAACTATTACTCTGTTATTTCACATCCAAATCCTACGTTCTATATATTAATTTGAATCGTTTCGAGCCCAGGAACATCTTTATATACTTAAAACAACGTAAATCGTACTAAAAGTAGAAAAACATACCTTTCATGCTTCGGCCATGGTTCTAGTGTATAGCCTACAGCCTCCCTATGTGCCAACCGTGAAGATTTGGCACTTTGTGATCGCCTGAACTCAAAGAAGACGATAACAAGCTTTGCTTTGAGCTTGGATGCCCCAACAGACTTATCACCATATGGATCACATGTTATGTTTCTCGGGTTTAGGTACTGGGTTCTTCCCATACCTCCTTTTTTCCCCTCTCCTCGCCCTTCGTCCTCAACTCTCCCTTTCTTTCTTTTCTTTTCTTCTTTTCTAGCCTTCCTTCCTTTCTTCTTCTCTGTTTTTCTTTTCTTTCTTCATTTTCTTCTTTTTCAATTACTTATTATTCAAGCCACCCACACCCAATATATATATATATAATATATATATATATAGGTCAGTGGACAATTAGGGAAGGAAAGGTCCAAAATTTTCTAAACAAGTGTCGCCATCCAAAAATATCTCTCAAGCAAAATTACCAAAATGCCCTTAATTTCTTTTGACTTGTATTGTTTTCAATCAATCTCTGATCTTGGCATGCTTCCTGTCTGCAAATTCAGTAGTTTGAGACCTTCGTAATGGTCTTTGAAGAACGTCCAACAAATACTGGGGTCAAAAGTCAACGTTTAACCTTCCAAGGGCAAAATCGTCATTTCCGTTTAATTTTCCAAATTTTATTTTTCTCGATTTTCTAGATCATTACAATATTTTTGAATTTTCGATATAATATATCTTATATTTAAATTAGAATTTAATGCAAGAAAATTTGGGAATATAAACCTAAGACTAAACTAGAACTTAATGATTTTAAATCGATAAATTTGATGAATAAAAAACTTAAAGAAAAGACGAAGATCTGATTACGTAAAGAAGTATGTGTGAATAAACTTTCCTTTTTCTTAAGTTGGTTATGCATAATTATATATATGTGATTTCATTGAAATGGCTTAAAAATAATGTGCAATAACTATTAATATAATTATTTAACGAACAAACACTCGAAAAGAGTCAAAAAGGCAATTTCCACTACTTGATGGGGTTAGTGGGTTAGATGTGAGCGGTAACCCCACAAACTTGGACTTTGTTTAGTTAGCCTGTTAAGACATAAATATGGACAAAATTCGGAAATATCTCTTGTCTGACAAAACTTACAGGTAGTATCAGGAATTTTTGAAATCATCAGATGGGAGCAGGACCGAGAATGATCATTGAAATATTCTTAAGATACGGGTCCTGTCACCATGGCTAAGACATGGTCTTGGTGTAGGCACAAAATCAAGAATAGGGATAGGTCCAGGGACAAGTCCAGGAACAAGCACATGTCCAGGCACAGATCCAGGTCCAATGACGGGGTCTAGGCACAGGCACAGGTCCAGTGACATGGTTTAGGACTCCAGAATAAGGCTCCGTTTTCATTCTAAGATAACTTCCTCGTTTTAATACCGGATTGAGTCATTCTTTTTGCGTTCTTCTCAGAATAAGCTATCGTTCCAAATTTGTACAAGTCTCACAAGATAGATGACTTTCTTTCATTGATGGCGCAAATTTCTCAAAAGATATGAAAATAGGACATTAGAAAACATCAAGATATTGCACAAATAATGACTGAACACTACATATAACTTTAAAAACGATGTTCAATATATTAATTCGACAAGAGTATAGCCTTGATGTACATATTGTTTGATCTACGTAATGACTAATAACCCTTTGAGAAAATCAGTTTTTAACAACTAGAACTTTCTCAAACATCACCTCATTATCGATTACAATCACGAAAACGTTAAAAAAAAAAAAGTGTATATCATACAAACGCGATTATACTTAGGATTTTCTCATAGACATGACATCGAATATAGTAGTGTACCCTAGAGGAAATGTGGGCCTGAGAGTCAACCATATTATAGACTTGCAAGCAAGGAGGCGCATGGCATGGTATTCAAGAATATATAAATTGTGGAACCCAGAATCATCCGAAAATTATGGAGCCACCACGTGTCCCGTAATTCCCAAAAATAACACTGATCATTCGAAAAATACCCGCACATCAAATAATCTATTTACCAGTTAAATACGTTATTTGGCCGGGTTAAAACCTCCGTAATATTGATATTCTCTCCGAGAGATAATTATCGTTATTCTTAATAACGATAAATTAATATTAATATTAAAATACACTAAATATCATTACTATCATGATAAGCCATCATTATGATTATCAAAATAATATATTATTCATTTAATAATAATATATTATTTATTAATTAAATATTCAAACCGACCAATCAGAACTCTCCAAGGCTCCCAAGATTTTTCTATAATTAGCAAGGCACATTTCACTTCCAAGGTACGTTGATTCTTCGTTTCGAAGTATATCCTTTTCCTCTCTCAAAGCTAACTTAAGCATCGGAGTGTTCTTGGTCGAACAATCCCCCGGGTAAATCGATCGAAGCAACGATAGCTAATTGTTTGCTGTCTGCAGGAATTGTGAGGACTTTTCGCGACGAGTTCAATCTTTGATTCAACAATTGGTGCTTTCATTGAGAGCTATTGAGTTATACTCAGAAGAAGCTCTCTCATTTGTTCATCGTTCATCTTTCTTCGTTCGTCGTTCATCGACATTGTTCGAAGATTTTGAACGTTGTTCATCACTCATCAAGAATTTGTTCATCGTTCATCTCCCTTTGTTCGTCGTTCATCGACATTGTTCAAATCAGCATGGCTAAGGTTCGTCGATCCGTTCAGTCAGCCAGAGAAGGTGTTTCTGCCTCAACAGCTCAGACGAGGAATGAGACTCACATTGAGACTCCGGAGAAGCGCCCTGCTCAACCCAGGCGTGTGACCATAGAAGCGCCCATTGAGACACTCGGAGGGAGACCAACCTTCAGCTTCGGAACCTTCCCCTCTTCGGCCAGCCAAATACCCCCGCCAAGGGAAGGAACTTCGGCTCTACAACGGGCAGGCAGGAGATTGATGGGAAGTACATCACAACATGAGCAGCCTGCAACAAACATGGTCCTAAGGGACTTCCTGGATGGGAATCATGACATCTCAGGGAGAGGTCACCCCCAACCCCCCCAGGACATCTTGGCGCAACAAGTTGAAAGGTTGAGCAACCAAGTTCAACTTCAATCGGAGCTCTTGCAGCAAATCCTCGCAGGGAGACCAATCCAGGAGCAGCACAGACAGGAGAATACCCAAAGACGCCCTTGGAAAGAACAAGTCCGCTGCCAAACAATGTCACGAGATACTTCGCTTAGCGACTCTGGAGCGGAAAGTCACGCTCGTCAAGCGAAAAGCCCACAACGCCTAAAGCCGTTAGTACGTGAACGGCTAGGAGGAAGGGTTGGGGCAACCTCACGAGCAGAGCTCTCACAGCACTCACATGGGAGTAGGGGGCAACCGCAGGCTCTATACCAAAACCTAAGGCGATCTGTCCACGACAGTGAGGGAGAAGATGAGGCCTACTCCCCTACACGATCCCATAGATCGAGGGAAGAAGCCCACGGAGGTTCTCGACGACTGTCACAACGGAATTCATCGCTTCAGCACGGCGCATTACGGGCTAATGATGTTCAAAAGATACTGGACAAGCACCTCCGTGCTCAGCGAGGTGGCGATCTAGAGGACGATCTACGCCGCCAAATACAGCTCTCTACACCCTTTGTAAGAGATATCGAGGAGGAGCCATTTCCCCAGAGGTTCGCAACGCCGAACTTTACCCCATTCAAAGGAACCTCCGATCCGGTAAAACACATAGATTATTACCGAGGAGTCATGATCCCCCACAGGTCTAACGATGCACTTATGTGCAAAGTTTTCCAGGCTTCTCTTCAAGGCCAAGCCATGACTTGGTTTAATCATCTCCCCCCATGGTCGATTGAGTCCTTTGAAGAGTTGGCCTTGGCATTTGTGAAGGAATACGCACAACTTCGGACAATCGAGGTAAAGGATGACCACCTTTTCTCTGTCCGAAAGAGAACAAAAGATACTCTGCGACAGTACATACGCAGATTTTGCGAAGAGAAGTCTCGCATTGTCGGCTGTAGTGACCTTGTAGCAGCAATGGCGTTCAAACAAGGACTCCCTCGGGACAGCCAACTTTACGGGGATATCGTCATGAGTAATGCGCGAAGTCTCACCAAAATACTTTCGCTAGCAGAGCGACATGCAAGTTGGGAGGATGAGAAGAACGCCACTCAAACTCAGGACCATGTTGGAGCTGGTGAGAAGACCCCCAAAAGGGAGGAATCCCATGGAAAGTTTACGGCTGGAAAGACCAACAAGCGCAAGGCGGGACAACCTTCCCAAACTCCGGCAGTAGGGAAGCCTAATTTGCAACTATCTTTACCAGTCCATCAGATCCACAGTGAGATTAAGGACAAACCATGGTTTAAAAAGCCAGAACCAGTCAAGGGAGATCAGGAGAAGGCTGATAAAACAAAGTGGTGTGCCTTCCACGAGTGCTATGGGCACAACATCGGAAAATGCATATCTTTTGAGAGATATCTCCGAAATCTCATCAAGGAAGGGCATTGTACTGAGTATGTCAAGGGGAAGGCAGCAGATCGACCTACTGACAAAGGACCAAAGGAACCTGCAGCCAAGATGATTCGCATCAACACCATCATGGCTGAATCAGAATTGCTAGGAACCACCTCCAAGCAGAAAAAGAGAAAAATACGAGATGCTCTTGCCATCTCTCAAGTCTCCCAAGTCACCACCACCGGGGTGGCCAATGACCTTGTCGTTGGTTTCTCTTTGAAGGACAAGGAGGGACTTGATTGGCCGCACGATGACGCATTGGTCGTATCAATCCAGATCGCTCATGCTCAGGTTGATCGGGTTCACGTGGATGAAGGGAGTGCAGCGAATATCCTCAGCCTGGAGGCAGTTCGCCAGATGGGGTTAGAAAGCCTAGTAGTAAAAGGGGCTGTCCCTCTCCGAGGCTTCAATGGGTCAACTAGTATGACCATTGGTACTCTCCAGCTAGATGTACATTCAAACCCCGTTGTCACGACCCAGACCTTTTACATCATGGACGAGTACTCTTCATACAATGGAATCCTCGGAAGGCCATGGCTTCACAAAATCCTCGCAACCACATCAAGCCTCTACCAAAAGATTAGATTCCCTATTCCCGGTGGTGGAATCGGAGAAATCAAGGGCGATCAGACGATGGCTCGACGGTGCCTCACCGAAGGGCTAAGGGAGGTAAAGGTGGCAGAATTCATTCCCCAAGCAGGATCATCCAATGGGGGCAAGATTTCTTCTTCATCTCCCAAATAGCAACTAATCACAGGACAAGATCCTGACGTTCACGAGGAACCATCGGCTCCGGAGGGGTGGCAGCCGGAGGATGACGTCATCCTCGTTCAGCTTGACCCTCGACATCCTGAGCAAGAGGCCAGTATTGGTGCCCGGTTAAGTGACACAGAAAAGGAAGAACTCATAGCCTTCCTGCGTAGGGAGAAAGAAGTTTTTGCTTGGTCTCCGTCTGACATGCCTGGGATTGACCCTACTATCGTTAGCCACAAGCTACACGTCAATCCCCACCACAAGCCGGTCAAACAGAAAAGACGCAACTTTTCCCCAGAGAAAATTGCTATCATTCAAGAGGAGATCGACAAGTTACTCATTGCTGGATCCATTGAAGAAGTTCCGCACTCTGAATGGCTAGCAAATGTCGTGCTTGTCAAGAAAAAAGAGGCTGGACGGTGGAGAGTTTGTGTTGATTACACCGACCTCAATCTTGCGTGCCCAAAGGATCACTATCCTCTGCCTAGAATCGATCTCTTGGTAGATTCAACTGCAGGGAATGAGCTGCTAAGCTTCCTGGATGCATACTCGGGCTATAATCAGATCTCCATGCACGAAAGCGATAAGGACAAGACGGCCTTCGTCTTCGACCGCGGTGTATACTACTACAAGGTGATGCCATTTGGCCTCAAGAATGCAGGAGCGACGTACCAGAGGCTCGTCAATCGGATGTTCAAGGATCTCATCGGAAAAACCATGGAAGTCTATGTGGATGATATCATGGTCAAAGGAGAAAAACGAGGGGATCATATCGCCAACTTGCGAGAAACCTTCAACTTGCTGAAGAAGTACAAAATGAAGCTCAACCCTCTTAAGTGTACTTTCGGAGTCTCAGCGGGGAAATTCTTGGGATACCTTGTGACTCAACGTGGGATCGAAGCAAACCCAAAACAGATCAAGGCAATACTCGAGATGAAATCCCCATCAAGTCTGAAGGAGATTCAAAGTCTCACTGGACGGGCAGCAGCGTTGAATAGGTTCCTGTCCAAATCAACTGACCGGTGTCGACCCTTCTTCCAGGCAGTAAAGAAGGCATCCAGGGATAAGTGGGATGAAGGTTGTGAGAAAGCATTTCAAGATCTCAAGGCCTACTTAACATCCCCACCATTGCTATCAAAACCTAAGGATAACGAGGACCTGTTCCTCTATCTGGGGGTTTCGGACGTTGCCGTAAGCTCTGCACTTATCCGAGAAGAAAATGGGATTCAGCTTCCTGTATTTTACACATTCAAAGCCCTCCTTGATGCTGAGACACGATACCCGAAATTTGAAAGGCTGATTCTAGCATTACTAGTTACCACAAAAAAGCTGAGGCCATACTTTCAAGCTCATCGAGTGATCGTCATGACCGAATATCCACTCCGTTCGTTACTCCATGCACCTGATGCATCGACACGGGTAATGAAATGGGCCATCGAGTTGAGTCAACATGATTTGCTCTATCGTCCACAGACAGCTGTCAAAGGCCAGACCTTAGCAGATTTTGTTGTGGAGTTCACACCGGCGTCACTGGAAGGAGGCAATAAGCTTGGCAAAACCCCCGGGGCCGCCGACACTTCTCTACCACGGGATCAAGAGGCCAGTTCTTCTTCCCTACAGCCCTCAATTTCCAATCTTCTATGGAAACTCTTTGTTGACGGCTCCTCAAACCAAAGGGGGGCAGGAGCAAGGATTGTCCTTATCACTCCAGATGGCTCAATGATGGAACAGGCGGTACAGTTCGGATTCAAAGCCTCTAACAATGAAGCGGAGTATGAGGCTTTGATTTGCGGGCTCACGCTTGCCAAGGAGTTGGGAATCAAACGCCTCGCTATTCATTCGGACTCGCAATTGATTACTAACCAATCAACCGGAGAATATGCTGCGCGTGATGCAAGAATGCTCAAGTATAATAACAAGGTCCAGGAAATGCTTACCCTTTTCCCAATTTTTACTTTTCATCAACTTCCACGAGAGGAAAATACGCAAGCAGATGCGCTGGCCAATCTAGCATCATCACTTGACTTTCGTTTCAAGCGCTCGATCCCGATCGAATATCTCGAACGGAGAAGTATTGACATGAGGGAGATCGAAGTGAGACAAATTGGTTCATCTCCAAGCTGGCAAGATCCTTTCCTCAACTATCTGGAACATGGAATATTGCCTGATGAACGATTAGAGGCCCGCAAAATCCAAATGAAAGATGTGCGATACTATGTCGACAGGGGACAACTCTTTCGAAAAAGCTTTACAGGACCAAACTTGTTATGCTTGAGGCACCCAGAAACATTGAAGGTCTTGGCAGAAGTTCATGAAGGGCATTGTGGAAATCATTCCGGTGGAAGATCGTTCGCTCAAAAGACGCTTAGTGCAGGGTTTTACTGGCCTACTCTACGCCAGGAAGCTCTGCAATATGCCCAGAAATGCGACAAATGCCAAAGGTTCAAGCCTAACCAATTGGCACCACCGGAAGAGTTGCATGCACAGTTAAGCCCTTGGCCATTCATGCAATGGGGACTTGACATCGTTGGACCACTCCCAAGTACCCCAATCCCAAGCAAGAGGTATTTGATCGTCGCCACTGACTACTTCACTAAGTGGGTGGAGGCAAAAGCTTTGGCTACCATAACCCAGGCTGATGTCCAAAAATTCATCTGGAGCCAGATTATCTGTCGATTTGGGCTCCCCAAGGTCATTCTGACTGACAATGGGACTCAGTTCACTGGCGCCATAATCAACGAGTTCTTTGAGCTTTGGAGGATCAAGCATTTCACTTCAACTGCATATTACCCCCAGGGTAATGGCCAAGCTGAAGCTTCCAACAAAACGATCCTTAACTGTATCAAGAAGCGGCTCGACGATAAAAAAGGCTTGTGGGAGGAGGAGTTGGATGGCACGCTCTGGGCATACCGTACCACTCCGCGTCGAGCAACAGGAGAGTCTCCATTCACCCTTGCATACGGTACTGACGCAGTCATTCCTCCACACGTTGTTGTCCCGGCACCCTTCACCGAGCTCGACGATCCAGTAGTCAACTCCATCGCTCTGAGAACTTCACTTGATCTCAGCGAGGAATTAAGAGAGCAAGTAGTGAAGCGTATCTCCAGCTACCAGCAGCAAGTGAGAAGCTCCTATAACAAGAAGGCTCGACTCCGGCACTTTCTCCCAGGAGACCTTGTTCTCAAGAAAAAGTTTGCGGCACCCAATCGTCCAGGGTCTCAAAAACTCAAGTCCCCTTGGGAAGGACCTTACCGAATCTACCAAGTAGGCGGAAAAGGAAACTATACCTTGGAGACCATGGACGGGAAGTTAGTGAGTGGTTCCATGAACGCTCATCACCTCTGAAAATATTATGTGTAATGCAAACTAGAGCTCAATAATAAAGCTAGTCGTTGTTTGATGCCAAATAAAAGACTTTATTCCCCCGGGAAGAACTCAAGTCTTCCTCCGGGAAGCATCCGAAGCCTTCCTTCAGGAAGCACCACAAGCCTTCCTCCGGGAAGCATCCAAAGCCTTCCTCCTAGGAAGCATCCTAAGCCTTCCTCTTGGAAGCTCCCTAAGTCTTCTTCATCGAAGCACTTCAAGCCTTCTCTTAAAGAAGCACAAGCCCTTCCCTGAAGGCATCATTCCAAAGACTTAATCATCTAAAAGCGTCACAAGTCATTTAGAACCCACTGTTATACACACATGGTTTTGGTTGAGGCATAATAACAAGCTCACACCAATGCATTAACAGGCATTTACAAATATTCACTTCGACACATAACATGTAAGAAAGTTAACACTTGCGTTTCAACAACTTAACTTAAATTCTTCTTATTTATTCATTTGGTAAGTGTTTGGCAAATCACGTGACGATTGCTCACACCAGTTGTACAATGCATAAAAAAAATGCACACAAGAACAAGCCGACATGTAACTATGGAGGCAAATCTTCAAATCCCATCGTGTTTCTAAACTCTTCCCACTCTTCTGCTGAAAGTAAGGAAGTATCATGAAACAATGAATCGGCAGTCTCAGGGACAGCTTCATTCCTGGTCCCGGCCTGGGGCTCTGGGAAAGATACCAGAACAGGCTCCAGCTCTTGCTCCAACTCTGGTTCCCGCTCTTTGGTGGTGACCCCGCTACAACTCGCCATATCCAACTTTTGTGCCTCAACAGGTCTTTGGCACAAAGTTGTGGGGGCATGCGGCGATTGTAAATAATCATGTCCCGGGAGCATTGCCGCTTTTAGACTCTGGATCTCCACCTCCAAAAGTCTGCTTGTTTCTTCTGAGTCTTGCAACTTTCTACGCAGCAAAGAGAGCTCGTCTCGAGCAGAGTCTCGCTCCTTTTCTATCCGAATCCTCTCTGCACGGCTCACCTCCAGCTCGCCCACTTTGACTTCCAAAGAGTGGATCCTTCCGACCAAAACTTCGTTATTCCGACTAGAGTGGTCTCGGGCTTCTCGAAGACGTTTACATTCGCTCTTCATTCGCTCATTTTCACCCTCCAAACCAACATTCCCACGAAGCATGTCAACCAACTTATGGGCCCCAGCTTTCGCAATCCTAAGGTCTCGGACTACCTTGTCGAAAGCCCCTCGCGAAACAGTTTTCTGACTGTCCTCTGTTGGGATGGGGGCACCTATCACATCAGCAATCTTGGACGGTGCACGTGTCTCCCCCACTATCCGATCTAGGCATTCATCTCTCGACGCTTGATGAACCGGGTAGTGGGAGGTGGGGATCACCTTCAGCTTCTTAAGTTGCTTGGGTACCCCCTCGCAAGGACCTTCTGAAGCTTTACGCTTGCTAGATGACTCCGCAGGAATAGAACGGTCTGGCTTGAAATGAAGCTGCTCAGCATGCCTTTTCTCCAAGGAAACAATGGATCCTTGCTTGTCATTCCTCTTCTGGATAACGGGTTTCTTCAACCGCAATGGAGCACTCAACCACTCTTTGATTAGGATATCCGAGGGCCTCCCACCATTCAAATCTCTAAGTGGAGAAAGTAGCCAACTCATGTCTCGGAACTCTGGGGGAATCTTCAAAGCCATATCAATCTTCTTAAGATCAGGATGACTTTCAAATCCGCTATACACCTCATCAAACGAACGAAAATGTGAGGCGATCCTCAGGTCTGAGGAGGCGTGTTTGTCCCATGCACCACCGACTTCAATACAGTTGACCCTGTACGCACTGTCATTGAACTCCGCCCTCAAAAATAGCTCCACCTTGGGAACGACTCGAGAAAGCCGACCGCCGGTAACTCCGTTGTGTGACACGGAATAGCAATGCCAGAATTCATCTTCCGAGAGTCCCAGGCTAAAGAACTTGTCAAACTTCTCAAAGCACATGATGTGTCGATAAGCATCGACGTCCAGTTGAGCAGGACTGCATCCCATCCGGCCAATAATCTTAGAAAAGAACTTCGAGAACGGGAACTTGAAACCCCACCCAATGGTCAAAGGATGGAATTTAGTCCACCGACCGCCGACAGGGTTCTTTCCCCTTCCATGCTTAAGAGCCTTCATGGAAGAGCATCTGTCTCCAAGCTCCACAAAGACATCCTCGGGAAAAGCAATTTGATTACGAGCTTTCCACTCCTTAAAGTCTTCAAGCTTCTCAAACTCCATATCTTTCCCTCGGAATGGACTAAGGCTACGAGAACCGCCACGCTCCCACAAAACAGGCTTGCTGGGTCTCTCAGCACCTTGACGCATAGCGAACATATTTGTGGTACTAGCAAACGTCACAACAGATGTGACCTAGCCTACCAATGCTCACTAGTCACGTTTGCAAGTGCACTCAATCACCACCAAATCCCCGTCAACTGCTCAGCCAAACTCCGTTCACCACGTAGCAAGCATATTTGTGGTACTAGCAAGGGTCACAATGAGTGTGAGCCAGCCTACCGATGCAAGCACGCACTATCCAAACTGCTCATTTTCCAAACTGCACGCGATTCCGTAATTTCTGACGCTTTTTAGGAATTTCGAATCCTGCCCAAAAAAACATCATAAAGGGTCACCAATGACTCTAAACACATCATATCAATTTTCCACAATTTTTCAGGAATTTAATAAAAATTTAAAGTTATAACCTAAACCATCGGACCCTCGAAACAGTATTGATACAATGTCAGTTTGTCTCGGACCCAACACAAAAAATGTTCATTACATCAAAAATAATAAAACACCTGTTGACAATCCCCCCGGAAACGCCTCCACGCGCCCTCACGCGCCGCCGCAAGCGGCTGCGCGTGGAAGCCACGCGCGTAGCACAGTAACTGCTACAGTGCGTCTCCTCTACCCGAATGACTGGTAAACGGGTTGGAGACCCGCGTTGAGACCCGATCTGTTCTCCTTCAATTGGGCATTGTTTTCTTCCATTTTTTAAACTGATTTCATCCAAACCATTTAAATTTAGGTTCTATAACGTTTAAAACTTCAATTATAACCAAAATCCGATAAATCCCCGATGAACTCTCAAACGGGTTTCGTGATCGGGTTCGTCCAATTCATCCCTGTTTTTCAAATTAAATCACACAGAGAGTATTGTGAGAATGAAACAAAAGTTTTTGCATAATCAATTTCATAAAATTATACCTCCAGCTGCTCGAACTCAAGCTCGATTTCGAGCAAAAATCAGAGCTTCTGTTCTTGCTCAGGGAAGCCCCAATTCTCTCCGTTTTTGTTGTGAATCGATTCGAAATGACCTCGGAAGACTCAATCGAGTCTCAATTTTGATCCTTAGAGCTCGCGAATCCGAATTCGAATTCTCCCCACAATTTCTCAAAATTTTCGAAATCTGCAAAATCAGTTCACCCTCTGTCTCTCGTGTTTAATTTGATCTAATTCAACCTCTCAATTGATAATTCTCGCAGCTAATTTGATCTATTATTTAAACAATAACACAAATGGACAAATTGAGTGTTTTTTCCCTAATTAAGGGTTTAATGTCTCTAAACCCTAGATTTAATCCCTAAAATCAGGTGTAAAAGTGAGAGGGAAAGTGACATGTTTGGCTGGTAGTTTGAGTCAGCATTCACTTTTCGTTTGAAAGACCGTTTCGCCCTTCGCTCGGAAAATTACGAAAATGCCCCTCGCCTTCGTAGATCCATAACTTTTGCGTCCGATCTCCGATTTCGGCATGCCGACTGTCTATGGATTCGTATCGACTGGACCTACGTAATGGTCCTTGGCCCTTGTCCTTCGGACCTCCCGGGTCAAAAGTCAACATTTTGCCCTTACTTTGCAAAAATTACGAAAATGCCCCTCGCCTTCGTAGATCCATAACTTTTGCGTCCGATCTCCGATTTCGGCATGCCGCCTGTCTATGAATTCGTATTAACTCGACCTACGTAACGGTCTCTGACCCACGACCTTTGGACCTCCGGGCTCAAAAGTCGACATTTTTCCATGCTTGGGGGGCAAAATGGTCATTTTTGCACATTATGACCGATTCACACCACTAAACCCGGTAATATAAGATTCCAAGCAAAATACATCCCTCCGGATTCCCTGAATACCGAATCGATGTGGGGGCATTTGTGGAACCCAGAATCATCCGAAAATTATGGAGCCACCACGTGTCCCGTAATTCCCAAAAATAACATTGATCATTCGAAAAATACCCGCACATCAAATAATCTATTTACCAGTTAAATACGTTATTTGGCCGGGTTAAAACCTCCGTAATATTGATATTCTCTCCGAGAGATAATTATCGTTATTCTTAATAACGATAAATTAATATTAATATTAAAATACACTAAATATCATTACTATCATGATAAGCCATCATTATGATTATCAAAATAATATATTATTCATTTAATAATAATATATTATTTATTAATTAAATATTCAAACCGACCAATCAGAACTCTCCAAGGCTCCCAAGATTTTTCTATAAATAGCAAGGCACATTTCACTTCCAAGGTACGTTGATTCTTCGTTTCGAAGTATATCCTTTTCCTCTCTCAAAGCTAACTTAAGCATCGGAGTGTTCTTGGTCGAACAATCCCCCGGGTAAATCGATTGAAGCAACGATAGCTAATTGTTTGCTGTCTGCAGGAATTGTGAGGACTTTTCGCGACGAGTTCAATCTTTGATTCAACATAAATATTCTTCAAGTTTCTAGATGATCTAATACGTCTCCTTTTGGCATCATTTTCATTTCATCTTCCATGCTCGAACTAATATATACATGACACGGTAATTGACTAATCGGTAGGTGTATTAATATTCTACTAATTATCTTAACAACTAAATTGGATCACAAGTAAAAACCAACAGAGCTAAGCCAAACTCATTCTCAAGCTCAAAGCCTCGAACAAATGGAAAAGCATATATATATATATATATGTTGTTGAAGCAGAAATCGAACCCGCCACGAAAAGTCCTCATAATTCCTGCAAACAGTAAACAATTAGCTATCGTTACCTCGATCAATTACCCGGGGAGTTGTTCGACCAAGAACACTTCGATACCTAAGTTAACTTTTGAGAGAGGAAAAAAATATACTTCAAAACGAAGAATCGATTTACTTTTATTAGGAAATGTGTACCCCTTATATAGGGGTGAGTGAGATGTTCAATTTTCATAGTTTCGATGTGAGACAAATGCTCTTTGATTTGCATGCTGATACATGTTACACAGATCGAGGGTGGAAAGGCTTCCACATGTCATCCCGGTTTGGGCCCAATGTTGGGGTTATGTAAGCGTTGTGGGCTTGAGCCATGTTCGGTGTTTTGACTTCAAGTATTATTGCCAAGGGCAATTTGGTCATTCCAGAAATTATGGACCACGTGACAGCTCTACATTCTTCCGGTGATTTTGGGTTCCATATATGCCTTGAAATTGGGACTTGTTTAAATTCTATATATTTTTTTTTTTGGTCGATCTGTTGCTCCAATTAAATCCATATAAATTCCATGTAGGCATTAAAAAGACAAGAGAATATGAGTACGAGGGACAAAATGTATTAATATAATAGGAAAAAATGTCTCAATTTAAAATTGTGGAAACACCCAAGACTGTTGCAGACTCATGAAGTCAATATAAATATATACTTATATATAGAGACTGTTGCAGACTCATGAAGTCAATATAAATATATACTTATATATAGAGAGAGCATACATGTTGGTATGAGATATTAATAAGTTGTAAATTATGGAGATTATATATTGACATGAATGTTATATATCGACATATTTTTAATAGCCGATCGATAAAAACTGTATGAACGAACATTTATGTTGCGGAAAATCCTGTTACAATTTCAGTGAAAATCACGAATCCCTCTCTAGGGAGGGGGCTATATATGTCTAATTCATTGGGGCTTAGGTTAAGTGTGATCAAAATATGGTTCAAATATTTAATTTGGTGTGTCCTTATATGGATTGGCTTCTAGCTACCAGGGACTGATTCTTCTGAATTTTATTCCAGTGACCTCAAGTCCACATATAATATTAATTCCTACTTGCTACTGATCTGCATATAATTAAAGATGGCATCTTCATGATTACTTTGCTAGTTACTTATTCTTAGGACAACTCATCACAAGTGTGTGTATATATATATTTATATATACAGGAGTGGCATTAATTCCAAACTCCAAAGAATATTTTCAAATGAATATGGCCATCTTGTTTTTCTGCTTTCTCTTCTTGTCATGGAATTTGATCGATATGCCGGCTGTGGGTGCCGAAAATACCAAGATTCTGGTGAATGTAGGTGCAGTTGTTGACGTTGCTAATGCCCCGAATCCGAGTCTGACCGGGATGATTTATTTGAGTTCCATAAAGATGGCCCTCTCAGATTTGTATGCTTCTCATGCTTACTTCAAAACCAGGCTGGTTTTGACAAATAGGAGCTGCAAAGGATCTGTTGTGGGTGCAGCTTCTGCAGGTTACTTCTCTCCCTTTATTCTTACCCAATATGTATAACCATGCATATATAATATATATAGAAAATGAACGATTTTGATATGGAAGGTTATATATTTATATATATATATATATTTATATTTATGTATATATACAGATATAAGTACTATCTTCAGATATAATTCCTGTATATATTTTGATTCAGATTTTTCACTTACTAATTTATATATATACATATATAAGTAATATCTTCAGATTAGGAGTTAGTTACCATGCACGCTATACACACAGATCTTTTTACTGTGGATAAATACGAAATCTATTCCACCCTCAGGGAACCTTTCTTGAATTCTTGCATCACGTTTTTAATTTAGAAAACTTTCCATATCAAAATTGTTCATTTTCTATATTATCATTTAAGTATCATCTTCACAAAAAGAAAATTAATATAAAATTAAAGATCGTTTAGTTAATCATATATAAATAAATCAAAACTTCCAGTTCATATAGGTATGAATTTTTCTTGTATTCTATTTGCGAGGTTTTTGCTTTATATCTCCCTCATTGTATTTAATAATTTTTGGCTTGAGTGGGGGGAGGAGGCGGTTCCCTCTCAATTGCTCGATGGGTCGTGTCAGTAGGTTGTTGTAGCAATATGATAACTGAATTCTGGTGTGTGGCTTTACTTATCTAATCTTTTATCGTTCTACTCCCGTCGTTTTATTGAAAAATAAATAAATAATATTGATAAGGTGCTTCTTCTGCAAGTTACTTCACCAATCCTCTTTCCTTTGTAATAATAGAGATTTCATATTAGGATAAGTAGTATTTTAGGGTGGATGCTTTTAACATATTGGGGATTGGGAAACCCATATGTTAATGGTTGCACACAAAAAAGTAAAAAAGCAAATTGAATGTCTCAAGTGTAGTTTTCTCTAAACGTTTTCAAATCTTATTATCAAGTTAATTTAATAAAATTTTCACTTATTTTCACTGGGACACAGCTCTAGATCTGATGAAAATTGACAAAGTGAAAGCAATCCTGGGGCCAGTGACATCAATGCAGACAAGCTTCGCTGCTAATCTTGGAGACCAAGCTCAAGTCCCCATCTTATCATTTTCTGCAACAAGCCCCTCTCTTACTTCTCTCCGAAGCTCCTACTTCTTTCTAATGGCAGAAACAGATTTATACCAAGTGAAAGCCATAAGCTCCATTGTTAAAAACTTTGGATGGAGGAAAGTTATACCAATATACGTAGACAATACGTATGGCCAGAGTGTGATTCCCTATTTAATCGATGCCTTGCAAGAAGTTGATGCTCATGTCCCGTATCGAAGTGTCATCCCTCCATCCGCCACCGATGATCAGATTGAAAAGGAACTTCACAACTTAATGGCTATGGAAACTAGAGTGTTCATTGTGCACATGATGCCAAAACTCTCCTCTAGGATTTTTGTCAAGGCCAAAGAGCTTGGAATGATGAGCCAAGGCTATGTCTGGATCATGACAAATGGGGTGGGAAATCGTTTGTGGACAATTCGTTCGGATGTACTGACCATGAATTCAATGCAGGGAGTGTTGGGTGTGGAAACCTATGTTCCAAGAACAAAGGAGCTTCAAGAAGTGAAAAAAAGGTGGAAGAGGCAATTCCGACAAGACAATCCGACCATAGTTGATGATGTTGATTTGGATGTGTTTGGCCTTCGAGCTTATGATGCTGCTTTTGCACTTGCCTTGGCAGTTGAACAAGTTGGGAATAATACAAGCTTTGGTTTCCAAAACAGAAACAGTGCATCATCAACAGATCTTGACACTTTCAAGGTCTCTCAATATGGTCCAAAACTAGCCCATGCCTTATCCAGCACAACATTCAAAGGCTTAGCTGGAGAATTTAAGCTTAAGGACAGGCAACTTCAGTCATCAACTTTTCGGATAGTGAATGTCAATGGAGACGGAGTAAGAACAATTGCATTTTGGTCACTGGAAAATGGTCTGGCGAAAACATTGAATTCAACAAAATCATGTACAGTTGCTTCAACCTCCAACAAGTGCGATCTTGGACTGGTTCTATGGCCGGGAGATTCTCATTCTGTTCCTCAGGGATGGGAGATCCCAACCAAAGGCAACAAGTTGAGGATTGGAGTTCCTCTCAAGTTTGTTTTCACTGAGTTTGTAAACGTGACAAAAAATTCTAGCACAAACACAACAAGTGTCACTGGGTTTAGTATCGATGTCTTCAGGGCTGCGTTGAAAGAATTACCATACGATCTTCCTTATGAGCTGATTCCTTTTGAAAACCCAGATGGCCAGATCGCGGGAACTTTCGATGATTTGGTCTATCAAGTATATCTTAAGGTAATAAAATTCTCTCTTTTGTATTGACTAATATCATACATGAGTTACATAACTTTCTCTGATACTATATGACAGAAATTTGATGCTGTGGTGGGAGATATAACAATTAGAGAAAATAGATCATTGTATGTAGACTTCACAATGCCATACACAGAATCTGGTGTAGTTATGGTTGTTCCAATCAGAGACATGGGCAGCAAAAATGCATGGGTGTTCTTGAAGCCTTTGACATGGGGTCTATGGCTTACAACTTTATGTTTCTTCGTCTTCATTGGTTTCGTCATTTGGGTGCTTGAACATGGGGTTAACGAAGATTTTCGTGGCCCTCCCTTGCATCAAGTTGGCACAAGCTTCTGGTTCTCTTTCTCAACCATGGTTTTCTCACATAGTAAGTATATTCAGCCTCCTTAATTGCACACTAAAATATTTTGGAATGCCATTGTCTTTTAAAAGACAATAGCGAAGGCACGCAACAAATTAACAAATTAAGTATTAAACAAGTAGAACTACAAATCAGGGCCTAGTCGATAATTACATGCGCAGCTACTCACTAAACAGTCACCCGCCTACAGTTGAATTATTTAGAATGAACAATATATTCTTCCTTCCTCAAATTATATATGTGATTGCTTATATTGATACTTGTTTTATGAATTCAATTTTACAGGGGAAAAAGTGGTTAGTAATTTAGCCAAAATTCTGATAACTGTCTGGGTATTTGTTGTGCTAGCATTGACACAAAGCTACACAGCTAATCTAGCATCATTACTGACAGTGGAACAGCTACGACCAACGATCACGAATGTAAAGGATCTTATAAGAAATAGGGACAATGTGGGCTACCTAAACGGCTCATTTGTTCACGAGTTCTTGAAACAAATTGGTTTTCATGAATCCAACCTTAAGACTATGAATTCCATGAAACAATGTGAAGAAGCTCTTTCCAAAGGGAGTGAAAAGGGTGGCATTACTGCTTTTGTCGATGAAACCCCCAACATGAAACTTTTTCTTGCAAAGCAATGCTCCAAATACACCATGATTGGTCCAATCTTCAAATCTAATGGCTTTGCCTTTGTAAGATGATATCTTTCTTCATTTTCTTTGTTATGATTTTAGAGTTTGTCCAATATATATCAATCCCACCACTAATAACAGTTCCATTGCAGGCTTTTCCAAAACGTTCGCCTCTTGTACCCGTTATTTCACAAGCAATCCTAAATGTGACTGAAGGAGAGAAGATCATGAACATAACAAAAAAATGGTTTAGTCAAGAAAACATTACTTGCCAAGCAAGTAACTCAATTACTGCTCAAAGGGTCTCAAGCAACAGCACTCTTGGCCTTGAAAGCTTTTGGGGCCTATTCCTCATTGCTGGCGTGGCTTCCATTCTAGCTCTCTTCATTTTTGGAGCTTCGTTCCTTTACGAGCATAGGCATGCCTTGGAGGCTGGTGATTCAATAGCTTCTAAAGGGAAAAGGGTTAGAGCAATGTTCCAAATTTTCAACGAGAAAGATCTCAACTGCCATGTTTTTAAAGGCAAGCAAAACAAAAATGAAATGGGTGATGATCGAGATGAAGTTAAGGCCTCTCCGAATAGCAACTGGTCTGAGAGTCCACTCAGCTATAATTGGAACCACGTACAAAGCTAAAAATTATGTGTTCCTTGAAGGGCAAGAAACACCGTCTACTAGTCATGCCCCTCCGGAGGTAGTTCCGACAACAATTGAGCTTGCTTCTGTCGAACTCTGAATGACAGCTCATGAAGAAATCAATTGATATTCAGTGTGAAAATAATGGAATGTTTGGCCTTGAAATTTATAATCTTTGTATGATTATAACAGCTTCTTTCTATATATAAGGTTTCCTTGTTACTCTAGGAGTTTTTCAATTCCTTATTGTAAGATTTGGAATTTTGGTCTCAAATTCTAATTTACGCCTATATAAAGAGTGCTCTATATATACTGTCAATAGTTTATTTTATATGGCAATTCAGGTAAGGGCATATTTGTAGTTTGTTTTGTAACCCTAAATCCTATCGGTTTAAGAATGCTCTTCTCTCCGCCTCCAACTTTCTCCTCTCCCCATATTGTACGTATTATTTACAAGACGTTATCTGCATGAAACTCTAAAGAAATAGGAAATCGTTCATTCAATAGGAGGATTATTGCGCTACAAAATCAAGTAAGTTTCGGGATCGAAATCTAAATCATTTTTGTTTCATGTTTTAATTTTATTATTTTTCAAACCCTAGAAGCATGAATTCTAGGATTAGTTGATGTTTGATAATTAAATTGGAAATTTGTTTTATTGGCGTTGAATTGATAATTCATGGATTAGTTTTATTGATGTTTGAATTATATGAATTAGTTTTATTGATGTTGGTACGCACTACCTGCTTCGCATCATGTTTGGATGATTATGATGATAATCAATTTGATTATGATGATGTTTTGGTAATGGAAATTGAATGGAATGATGATCATGGCAATGATGACGATTATTGCCTTACCAAAACTCAGGAGGAGGGTTCTTTCATGTTATTCCAATTAACCGACATGTGAGCCCAACACACCTGGACAATTATTTTTTGGGTAAATTATTGGTATACCCTTAATAATTTTTATTTTTATTTAAAATCTTTAATGTTTGTATATTAAATAAAATAAAATCTTAACTCAAATTTTTTTATTCAAAAGTCCCTAAACAGAATTTATAAGTAATAAATCTTTTTTTTTTGTTAAACAAAAAGATTACATAACACCAGCAAAATTAGTCCCAACGAGAACAAAGAAACAACTCAACAACAGACACAGAGCTGGAGCAAACCCAGCAAAGAAAACCACAGAAGGTCACAAAGGACCCCCACAACAACCCTACCTAAAGGCTAATGTTCCATCTTAGAGCTTTCAACGCATTTATGTTTGAAGCCCTAATAATCAAAGTACTTAAATGAGACCTAACCATATTACAAATAGAAAGAAAGACAGCGTCTGGAGACCTTGGAGGGTGCCCAAACACACGATGGTTACGTTCCAGTCAGATCTCATAAATAGAAACAGCAAGAGTAAGCTTGCAAGCAATAGATCTGAAAGACTTATCACCCCACCAACTGGCAAGCAGGGGGATAAGATAGTTCTACGAAGGAAGCTGCCACAAAATCCCACATCGAAACAAAACACGCTCCCACACATAAGCAGTGAACTGACACTCAAAGAATAGATGAGAATGAGACTCATCAGCAAGATTGCAAAGAAAATGCATACCATTACCATGTGCAGTCGAGTTCCTCAATCTATCCAACGTAGACAACCTGCACTGAATAGCACACCAGGGCATAAAGCTCACCTAGGAATATGACCAGAGAACCACAACAAACGATGCCAATAGAAACTAGGATTTGAAGGAGACAAACTATTCCACAAGGACGAAGTAGAAAATCTCCCAGAAGGATTAGCAACCCAGCGATAAGAATCAGGAACAGAAGCATTAGGGCACATCCTCTCAACAGCAGCAGCACTAATCAAACTAATCACCGGAGAAGAGGTCACACCACAGAAACACATCAATTCCATTCACAATCACCGCCTTAATGAAAGGCCTAATAAGAGGTCTTACTTTAAGCAATTTCCTCCAATTCCAAGAACACTGAGTAGAAGGGGTAAGACACCAAAAACACATTCCACGAATAAAATAGGTCTTGACCCACCTACACCAAAGACTGGTCTTCTCAGAATCAAACAAGGACCATATATGACGCGTCATAAGAGCCACATTCCACAAGTGAAGGCGCCGCAACCCCAAACCACCTTCCACCTTCGGCTTGCAAATTTGGTTCCACGCAACTTTAGCATAGTACTTCCCACAAACATTACCAGACCACACGAATCTTTGGCACTTAAGCTCCAGGTCACGAAAAAATTTCTTCGGGAGGAAGAGATGAGAGGACCAAAAAACCTGTACACTGGACAACACAGACTTAATTAGCTACAGCCGACCAGCAAAAAAAAGCTTACAGTGCTCTCAACTACTAATCCGGCCTTTCATACACTCCAAAAGATGACGACAAGCATAAAACTCAAGTTTGGAAGAAATCAGAGGGATGCCTAAATAATGGATAGGCAGGGACTCTTCACTAAACCCAAAAATCCTCATAACCTGACCTAGAAGATGATTAGACCCTCCTGCCACAAAAACATTACTCTTGGCCAGATTAGGAACCAACCCTGAGGCCCTGGAAAACACCGCTAAGGTATCATTAATAACTTTAGCAGAATACCTATCATCATAACAAAAAACTAACAAATCATCCGTAAAAGCTAAATGAGTGAGGCCCACTTTGCCACACCTCCCGTGATACCTGAACCGAGGGCATAAAGCAACCCTAGCCTTCAACATCCGAGATAGGATTTCCATAGCAATGATAAAGAGATACGGCGAAAAAGGGTCCCCTTTCCGTAACCCCCGCTTTCCAGCAAAGAATCCCACCAATTCCCCATTGACAGCAACCGAAAATCTAGGTGTGGATATGCATTTTTCCACCCAAGCAACCAGTTTAGGGTGGAAATTAAACGCTCTCATAGCCTGTAAGAGAAACCCCCAGTTCAGAGAATCATACGTTTTCAAAATGTCAACTTTGGCCATACACCTAGGCACTCCCTTATTCAGATGGTACCCACGCATAAGCTCCTGAACCAACAAAATATTATCTCCAATCTGAAGGCCCCCCACAAAAGCCGACTAATTTGCACTAATGATAGAAGGGAGAATCCCCACAATCCGATTAGCAATCAGCTTGGAAATAATCTTATACAGGGTATTACAACAAGAAATAAGACGAAATTAGTCATGGTAGAGGGATTAGAGACTTTAGGGACCAAGGTAATAATAGTGGCATTAACCTGACCAAGTAAACAACCAGTAGAGAAAAATTCACTAACTGCTACAATGACATGACTTCCCACCACACTCCATGATTTCTTGAAGAAGAGGCCATTGAACCCATCAGGCTCCGGGGCCTTATTAGGCTTGAGCTGAAAACACAAATTATGGATCTCCTCCGCTGAAAACTCACGCACCATGTTCAAAGCCTCCCTATCCCCAATAGTATCCTCAATCAATCCGCTGAAATTAAAATTAACCATCGGAGATGGAATACCCAGAAGATTCTGAAAGAAAGAAACCGCCTCAGCCTTGATCTCTGATTCATTAGAGGTCACACTACTATCCTGTAACTCAATAGAAGAAATCTGGTTCCTGTTGGAACGTTTCTTGACCGAACTATGAAAGTAAGCAGTGTTGAGATCACCATCAGCCATCCACTTAAGCCTAGACTTTTGCTGGAAGAAACTTTTCTCCCGTAATAAACATGCAGTATAAGCCTGAAGACAATATTTCTCCCTACATAGCAAGTCATTATCATGAGGATTATCTCTTAACAAGGTCTGACAATCATCAAGATCCACCTTAGCTTTCAAGACCTACTCAGAGACATTAGAATTAGGCCCTTGATTAATACGCTTCAAAGCTTCCTTTAGGATCTTTAACCTCCGGTATTGGTGAGTACTATGACACGATGAATCAAAAGCTTGCTGAAGAATATTAAGAAAATTAGGTCAGCCAACATAGAAATCAAAGAACTTTAAAGGGGCTCGACAGTTAAAGCTAGGAAGACCAAAATCAATAAAACCAGGGCAGTGGTCCGAAGACCCACGGTTAAGGAACTTCACAAAGCAATTGGGAAAAATAGATAGCCATGCCTCATTGGCCAAGACCCGGTCTAGTTTCTTCCGAATAAGAGACCCACCAAATTGAAGGTTGCACCAGGTAAGGTGATTACCACTATACCCCAAATCATCAAGACCCACCTCCCTTAAACATTCATTGAAAGCAGAGATAGCCCCCATGCAACCATCAATACTCCCAGTACTATCATTAAGACATCTAGTAATATTAATGTCCCCCAACACAGCCCAAGGAGCCTCACCCAAACAATCATCAAAGGAACTAAGACTTTCCCACAACCTTAGATGAGTAGAGTCAACATTCAACCCATAGACCATAGAAAGAAACATTGTGGTACCAGAACTTAGAACCTGAACATGAGAGTTCACCACCTGATCAGAAATACTCAGGACAGACAGCATAACCACATTAGGATCCCAACCTAGCCAAATTCTCCCATTGAAGTGATGAGAATAGTTATTGTAGAAATTCGAATTACGAAGAATAGAGGAAGAGATGCCAGCAAAACTCGGAATCTTAACTCTAGTTTCCAAGAAACCAACAATACACAAATTATTAGCAAGAATAAACTTACTAACCTCAAGCTGTCGAGAAGCTGCATTCAGCCCATGAACATTCCAAAAACCCGCACTAATCATGAGAATGGGGGATGGAGAGAACCCGAGATAATTTCCCAACCAATTCTACTTTGCCTTTTTTCTTGCCCTTTCCCTTCTTCTTCTTAGTGATACCCAAATTGGCAGTGGCACTCACAAGAAAATCATTATTGGCCTGATCCATCCCGAGGAATTGATTTCATCCTCCACTAAATCCAAGTCATCCACCAAACCACCAACTGCACCAAAAGAATTAGGGCTAGAGAAATCATCAGTGCGAGGAGGCGACTGACCGATCTTTGACCCACCTCTCATCACAATTGGAGGTGAAACCCCGAGAGCTTCCTTTCCCCCTCCCACCCTAGTATCAGAGCTGCGTAAAGCAGGCACAATCGAGCTCTGGCCACCAAGCAATTGTCGCTAAGCCCACAGGGACCATAGGAGCAGTATCAAGGACTTGAAAATTAGGCTCATCCAAACCCACGCAGATAGGCCTACGAAGATCAATAAGAGTATCCGGCGCCAAGGATTTATTCTTATTTGATGGACCCAAACGTTTCCGAGAACCCACAGAAGGACGGTCCCTAGAATTAGTCTCATCGTCCCCCTCAAGTCTACGACTAAGAGAACACAAGGACTCCAAATGGCCAAAGCCTTTACAATTCCCACAAACTCGTGGCAAACTCTCATACTCAACCCGGACCACCACAACTTGAGGAATCTCCCCTTCTTCCTCCAAGAAAAGTTGAATATCAAATGAGTCAATTGGCTCATCAACAGCATCCACTTCAACACACACACACACATGAAAGCAATCCTCTTTTTATTCAGCGTGAATGAATCAGCAAACAAAGGCTTACCTATAGCACTCGTCACGTGCCCAAAACCCTCCAAATTCCAGTGTTCAAGAGGAACATTAGAGAACCTAACCCCAAATAAGCACTTTGGTGTGGGAGGTTTTGGAGAGAACAAGCCCGGTCTTCCAACGAGTAAGATAAATAAGGCGCCCCGCAAAATTGACTAAGCCCAAACTACGCATTAAATTAAACATGTAATTCGAGTGTTATGCAATTTAAACCCTTTTTGTGTAGATGTAGTATTGATAAATAGGGATCGTTCTTAACCGGGGAAATTAGGGACATTAATAATGTGTTAGTGGGAGATGAATAAAAGAATAATGAATTAAAGAATTAGATAATCAAAGAATTAAATAATCAAAGAATTAACAATTTAAAGAATTAATGACTTAAAGATAAAAAGAATAGAGAATTAAAGAATTAAAGAATTAACTAATCAAAGAATCAATAAATTAAAGAGTAAAGGAATAAAAGAATAAAGAAATGAAAGAATCAAAGACTAATAAACTAAAAGTATGAAAGAATAAAAGAATAAAAGAATAAAGAATAAAAAGGGGGGTTTTGAAAAGGTTTGTGATCATGTAAATAAGTAAAAGCATAGATAAACTAATTTTACTTCTATTCTAATTCATGTACAAGTGATCTTCTTAAAACACAAATCTTACCAACACTCTAATAATTGCAAATATTAAATCAATCACGAAATTTTACCTTAATCGTCTTAATTACCTTCATACATTTTTCAATACTATAAATGCACCGACAGCGGACAACACTTACAATATGATTCACCTTTTATTTTTGACTGAATGCGCCGACAGCGATCAACATTAAGTCTCTTCAATTCTACTTTAAATGCACCGACAGCGGATAAAACACTTAACATTGAATTGAAGTATGAAGCACTAAAATGTATAAAATAACTAAAATTCATAAAGTAAGACACATGGAGATTGCATTTAACACTTACAAATATTAGTAAGAAAAACCTCACATATATTGAACTATAATCAAAACCAATAACAAAAATGAGAGTTTGAGTAGATGGAGAGTAATTGTTACACTTTCAAGATGGATGAAAACAATGGATTGTTATTCATATGATTCTCCGACAGCGGACGGAACCTTATGAAGATGGAGGAAATAAACTTGGGAAATATGAACTCAAACTCTAAACTTTGTATTGGAGATACTTTGCCAAAGTTTCTCTCAAAGAAGGCTCAAATGTGTGCCTCAAAGAAGGTGTGTTTCAACAAGTGAATTGAAACCCTATTTATAGGTGGAGAAAGCTACCAAAAATAATATAAAAATACAATAAAAAAATGGAATAATGGAATGATGAGTAATAAAGATTTGTGATGATGTTTAGAGGTGGTTTGAGTTGTAAAGTTGTAAAATTGGGTTGGAAAGTTGTTGGAAAATGGCTGGAAATTGAGTGGAAGTCTGCTGGAAAATAGGGAAGAAAATTCGGCTGGGCGGTGCTGAAGGGGAGGGCTGCATGACAGGACCCACCCCGATTATCGCCTCGATAATCGGGAAGCATCCTGCTCCCGTCTGACAATCGAACCCAAAAGACCGGAAGACTAGTTAAAATTACAACACACCCATTGTCAGACCAGGGAGATTAAACAAATACATGCAACTGGACGTCAAGTCCACAGTTTCACAGAGCAATATTACAAAACAAATTAAAGAACAAGTCCTACTCTGTGAACTAACTACTCCGCAACGGAAAACGTTATGCCTCCGCCTCTGCCACGGCGCTTGCCCCCACGCTTGTACCACGACCTGGAGGGAATTTAAAACAACAAGGTGTGAGTGGACCGAAACATAAGTTTAACAGGAAAAACAGTTTTTCCGAAATCGGGTTCGCCCTCCAGTTTTGTAATCCGCATGCATAACCAAATATTCAAATTTGTGTATTAAACTTTTGAAAACTCTTTTTCCGAAACACAAGAAAAACGTTACAGGGATCGTCATAACTCATGTAAAACCATATAATAATACCAGATTCCAGAAACCGTCATTTTGAAACATTATTTGCACAAATCAAGTGAAACATAAATCAATAATCATGATTATGCCGTTGGATCCATCCGAGTCTTTAAACTCAACATTAGGCCTTCCCAGGGTATCAACGAGTCTTTAAACTCAAAACACGATTAGTAGGCCTCGGGGGTATCATAATAATCGAGTCTTTAAACTCACGAGTCTTTAAACTCAATTTTCGGGCCCGCCCCCAAAATCAACATACCGGGTCTTTAAACCCAAAACCAGATCCAACCATCAACCGGGTCTTTAAACCTAAAACCGTTTTTAAACATAATAAATCAGGATTCATCACAAATCTTTTTCCAACATTATTCCAAAAACATTTCTCATCGTAACAGGACTCATGCCCGAATTCACATGTAAATTCCAACACATGCAATTACCAGAAAATTTCTTCACAATATGATCAAACATCATAAATCCGAAACATGCATATTCATAACCAGATACATTCATCAAAATTATCACGCATGCATAGGCAAAAACCGAAATCTCGAAATGCGTGAAATACGATAATTATCTCGAAAAACGTGAAAACAAGTAAAACCGATATATCATCTCACCATCGTAAAATCATATGTAAAACCATGAGATAAATAAGCAAAATAGTCATGCATGCCCAATTTAAAAATCAAAGAGTCCACTCACAGTCTTAAGACACGTCAATCGCGTCCCGTGCGCTCTTCCGTAGCTTCGGAAGTGTCCGGACCTGTGAAAACGTACAAGAAGGGTTACAAACATCCCAAAATAACTCGTAGGATTTTTCCTAATTTTTCCGGATTTTTCGGCGAAAATAAACTTAAAGACTTAATCTTCCGGGCTCCCGAAATTATCCCGAATGACTCCCGATCGATTCGAACTCTAAAGATAAAATGTTAATTAAACTGTAAGGATTAATTCTCATGTTGATCGTGATCGGAGTTGACGTCACACGCGCCGTCACGCGCCGGCCAAAGTGGCTGCGCGTGAAAGCCACGCGCCAAGCTACAGTACCTTCGTCCTTACCCGAATCAACTGATAAACGGGTCTAATACCCGCGACTCAACCCGACCAGTTCAAGCCCAATTCTCAATCAATTCCTCTCGTTTTTTATCCTATTAACTTCCCTAATCCTTTAATTTTAGATCTGTAATGAGGGTTAACCTCGACTAGTACCCAAACGACCCAACTCAAACTCGAACAGTCGAACAAATCGACATTCTGGAACTCACCCAAACTAACCCCAATCTCAAATTAATTTCACCAGTAGATTAAGGGGACTTATACGAACACAATGGTACCGTCAATTGGTCTCGCCGTTACCTGGAAGTCGTCGTCCTCAAGCTCGAAAATACTCAGAACCAGGGCACTCCGTTCCTGGCCAATTCGTGGATGTCGTCCTTCGAATTTGACGTGGTTGGTTTCCTCTTGCTCCCAGAAGACTAGAATGGCCCCTAGTTTAGCTCGCAAGTCCCCACAATTTGATCTTCCATTTTTCCCTCCACTGGTTTTTCCTTCAAACTGGGACTTGGGTTCCTGGGCAAAACGGCTCCAAACTCGACAACTCCAGCACCGTCGTGATTCTAACACTCCCAGAAGACTCCCTATGTGTTTAGTTTCACCTCAAAGCCCGTAGGATTTGAACTCTGAGTTTCCCCCCTGAAAACCCGAAACTGTTTTCTCCCGTCTCTCTCAACCTCAGCCCTCACAATGATGCCCAAATGACCCAACCGAGTCCCCCCTCACTCTCTTACTCAGTCATTCGATTCAAACGGCCAGCACCCGTGGGAGACCAACTGAGGTTCTCTGAAACCTGCTTCCCACAAACACAGAAACCATGGCCATATTAAACTCAATCCCGTGCCTGCAACCTGCTCACGCCACTCAGTCATGCTCCCACTACCTCAATTCACATAAACAAACATCTGATCAATCCACTAAAGCCATAAACAATTGAACGCACAAACCCACGGCCGCTGCTCTGTTTTCCACGGTGGTGAACAGTACCCCGTGCGGAAATTACCAAAATGCCCCCAGGGCAAAAATTACCAAAATGCCCTCCAACTTCCGTGACCCGTAACTCGGTCGTCCGACGTCCGTTTCAAGCGTGCCGCCTGTCGTTGTACTCGGGGCGTCGAGACGAACATAACGGTCTTCGAGTCAAATGGATATCAATTGTCAAACAAAAAGTCAACTTTTTCCCCTTATAACGCCCAAATTACGGTAATGCCCCCGAACTTCCGAACATCATAACTTTCACTCCGAGCATCCGAATCGGACGTGCCACCTGTCTATGAACTCGTGACATCCCGAACTACGTCACGGTCATCACTCAACGTCCGTTCGACCTCCAAATCTAAAAGTCAACAAATCGACCACACAAACACAGGGGTAAAAACGTCATTTTATTCAATATTTAATAATATTACATTTCCAGAACGTCCGGGGCGTTACACTGCAGCTCGGCTGCAGGCTGCTGAATGGAAGAAAAGGGACTCGGCGGCAGGCTGCTGAAGAGAGGGTGGAGACTTCGGCAGGCGCGCGCCGAACGTGACAACAGGGACTCGGCAGGCGCGCGCCGAACTCGCAGGGGCAAGGCAGAAGCACGCTGGAGCGGATTGGGCCTGGGCTGGTTGTCTGGGCTGGGCCGCACGGACGCGGGCTTGCGAACTGGGCCTGGCTGCCGGTTTTGGGGCTGAACGGCTGGGCTTGGGCTGCACAGAATTAATTAGTTAAATAATTAATAACTAAATTAATTATTCCACCGAATTTCGTCCATATTTTATTCGTTATAATTCCGATCGAAACGATTCTTTCGCCAAAATGCTCCAAATTACAACCTTTATTTTTCTAAACATAAAAATCACAAAATAATTTATTTTATCAATTTATTTAATATTTTAATATTAAAAGTCAAGTATAAAGGGTATAAAATAATATAAAATAATGCTTATTTAACGTCCTATCAAATACCCCCACACTTAAACTTTGCTAGTCCCTAGCAAATACTAAAATCAAACTACGAATTCAAAACAAGTAGACCCTTAACCATTTGTCTCAGATTTCATTGTTATAATCATGGCATAAAAGATTTTCACTTAAAACATTTAAGCAAATGGAATTCAAAAGTTAATATATGGTAACAAAATGTTCAACAAGTAAGATAATGAGTAAATATGGTGAAATGGAGTTCTGCACGAATAAGACAAGTATGAATCAACTCACAAGGATATACACTCATAAATTCACTCAATTTGTGAGGGTTTGTGTTTGCACTCAAAGTATGTGAGAAATACTCACATAATCGAAATGAAGTACTTTTGCAAAATTTCAAACAAACACCTCAAGATAAAAACAAAACATACTTGCACAAATGAACCAAAACCATAAGCTTACTCAAGTGATTGACTCAACTAATCAAAATTTACCATCTTAAGGATCATAAGGTCTTTACGAAGGTTGTAATGGGGCTAAGTTTAGAGGCAAGGAATATATAGGACAAGTGGTGCTCAAATTCGTTCCAAGACTCAATAGACTCCCAAAACGTATCATAACTTCCCAACCTTAGTGCAATGATGTCAGTAATCCATCCCTTCGAACATAGGCCTAATTTCATCTTGTTGGGCCTCGAATTCATTCTTTGTGCCGGATTTACAAATGTAAAGGACTTAACTCAAACATTCATAATCAAACCTTATTACCTTGATAAAAACTTCAATATATCTTCTTTTTTTTCTTTTTTTTTTCATTTTTTTTTCATATATCAAGGTAATAACATGTGTCAAAAATACAACAATGTTTGAGTAAGTAAATCCACAAAATACACATAAAAGTCTTTCAATATCATCATTTCCTCTTTACGCAATCATTATGTCTTCATCCGAGTCCTTGGAACAAAGGTAAAAGATGTCTATACTAAGCTCAAGTGTTTAGATAATCATGGTGAGGAAAGAAAGGCTTAATGTGGGCTCAAAAGGGGTAAAACTAAGGGGGTCGCAACTTGTGCGCACAAAATAGGGAACATGGATGTTTGAATTTGTGGTGTTAACCCTAATGCCTTAATCATTTCCAAAATCAGAGAATTTATTGACTTAAAAAGCTTTGAAAATCACATAGAATAAGTTCTAGTACTCTAGAGTTCATTAAAAGCTATGGCAAGCAGTTATGAGGCATATGTATATCAATTTAAACAAAGAACTTATGAATCACTCATCAAAGATGTATATAAGTTCTAAAGCTCACATAAGGTTCAAATGATTCATACTTATCATATCATGCTTATTTATGTACCAATTTACATGCATTATCTTCAAGTAGTAACACTTAATCACAAAACATTAACAAACAAATTCAAGTTGTAGTGATCATCTTTATAGCCATAACATATTCATTTCCGTTCATTTATATCATTGACAAGTTAAAGGGAAACTTGATACTCGTAAAAACACTACGTTAAAACAAAAAGACTCAAGAAAGCAATATTTTGTTTTTTTTTTTTTGTTTTTTTTTTTAAAAAAAAAAATTTTTTTCGTTAAGAAAGACTTAATAAAACAATTTCAAATGCACAAATAAATTTGTAAACCATTCCCCCACACTTAAATTCTACATTGTCCTCAATGTAGGAAAATACGAAATAATTAAACATAGAATCAAAGTAAGGAAGATGATTTAAGAAAATGAAGAAAGAAAGAAAAACATAAACAAAGTAAAAGAGAGTGAAGGGTTGAAAGAAAGCAAATCTGTGTTGATGACTTCTTCACACTCGAGAACACATTGGGTTGCCTCCCAACAAGCGCTTGAAGTTTAACGTCCATCCAGCCTAGACCAAATTCCTTATCTGATGGGACGTAGAAGTACTCTGTCTGACTCCACATCATGTCCTCTAATTGCCTCGATGTAAGGCTTCAATCGGTGGCCATTGACCTTGAACTCTTTTCCTGTTTCAATGCTTTTGATCTGTATAGCTCCATGGGAAAACACATTAGTAACAACAAAAGGACCTACCCATCTGGAGAATAATTTACCTGGAAAGAGTCTAAGTCGGGAATTGAACAACAAAACTTTCTGGCCAATGTCAAATGCTTTACTCTTGATCTGTTTGTCATGAAATGCCTTTGCCTTTTCCTTGTAGATCAGAGTGTTTTCAAATGCATCATTTCTTATTTCCTCAAGCTCACTCAGCTGGAGCTTTCGATGCAGACCGGCGTCATCTAGCTTGATGTTGAAAGTTTTGACGGCCCACCATGCTTTATGCTCTAGTTCCACCGGAAGGTGACATGCTTTTCCGTACACCAACCTATAGGGAGACATTCCTATAGGTGTTTTGTATGCCGTCCTGTATGCCCAAAGTGCATCATCCAACCGTTGGCTCCAATCCTTACGATTAGGGCCCACAGTTCGCTCTAATATCTTCTTGATCTCTCTATTACTGACTTCCGCCATTCCACTCGTTTGAGGATGGTAAGGTGTAGAGACTCGATGAGTGACACCATACCGTTTCATTAAAGCTTCAATGGTCTTGTTGCAGAAATGACTTCCTCCATCACTTATTAGGACCCGCGGGATCCCAAACCTAGAAAGAATGTTAGTTCTGAGGAAATCTGCAACAGTTTTAGAGTCATTAGTCCTGGTGGCCTTAGCTTCCACCCATTTTGATACATAATCAACAGCAAGTAAGATATAGAGATAGCCATTAGATTGAGGAAACGGACCCATAAAATCAATACCCCAAACATCAAATATTTCAACAGTAAGAACATAATGTTGTGGCATTTCATCCCTTCGTCCTAAGTTTCCTGATCTCTGACATTTATCACAGGCTAAACAGAATGAATGTGCATCTCTAAAAAGTGTGGGCCAATATAGTCCAGATTCTAAGATTTTGAGTGCAGTTTTCCTAGATCCAAAGTGGCCTCCACAAGCATGGCTATGGCAGAACTCTAGGACTGACCTATGTTCAATATCAGGGACACATCTCCTAATCAATAAATCTGCACAGTGTTTCCACAAATAAGGTTCATCCCAAATATAGTGTCTAACATGCTTTTTAAGTTTATCTTTTTGTGCACGAGAGAGGGTGGTGGGTAACTGTTTGGTGACTAAATAATTGACAATATCAGCATACCAAGGAGTACCTCCCTCGATTCTGAAGAGTTGTTCGTCTGGAAACATCTCTTGAATCTCCACAGGATCTCGCTCATGTGCAATGCGACTCAAATGATCCGCCACCACGTTCTCTACGCCTTTCTTATCTTTAATCTCGATGTCAAACTCTTGAAGAAGAAGAATCCATCGGATCAGTCTTGGTTTCGCTTCTTTTTTGGCTAGGAGATACTTCAGTGCTGCATGATCAGTGTAAATAATGACTTTAGTTCGAAGTAGATAAGAACGAAATTTATCTAAAGCAAATACAACAGCAAGCAACTCCTTTTCTGTAGTGGTGTAGTTCATCTGGGCATCATTTAAGGTTCTGGATGCATAGTAGATGGCGTAGGGCTTCTTATCCCACCTTTGTCCGAGTACGGCTCCAACTGCATAATCAGAGGCATCGCACATTAGTTCAAAGGGTAAGGACCAATCAGGGGCACAAAGAATGGGGGCAGTGGTTAAGAGATTTTTAAGCTTCTCAAAAGCTTCCTGACAGTCTGCATCAAAGACGAAGGGTGTCTCTTTCTGAAGCAGTCGGCACAAGGGCCTTGCAATGTGGGAGAAGTCTTGGATAAATCTTCTGTAAAATCCTGCGTGACCAAGAAATGAACGGATTCCTCTCACCGAAGTGGGAGAGGGTAAGTGGCGCACAGTATCAACTTTAGATTTATCGACTTCAATTCCTCTTTCAGAGACAATATGGCCCAAGACTATCCCTTGTCTAACCATGAAATGGCATTTCTCCTAGTTAAGTACCAGATTAGTTTCGACACACCTTTGTAAGATAAGTGCTAAGTGTTCTAAGCATGCATCAAAACTATCCCCAAAGACACTAAAATCGTCCATAAATACTTCAATTATTTTTTCGACGTATTCAGTGAAAATAGAAAGCATGCATCTTTGGAAAGTACCTGGGGCGTTACATAAACTGAAAGGCATTCTTCGGTAGGCAAAAGTGCCAAAAGGACAAGTGAAAGTCGTTTTATCTTGGTCATTTTGAGCGATACAGATTTGATTGTACCCGGAATAACCATCAAGAAAGCAATAATAGGAGTGACCTGCTAACCTTTCAAGCAATTGATCAATGAAGGGCAAACGAAAGTGATCCTTCCTAGTTGCTTTGTTCAGGCGTCGATAGTCGATGCAGACTCTGTATCCGGTCACTGTTCGTTGGGGCACTAGCTCTCCTTCACTGTTCGCAACAACTGTGACTCCACTTTTCTTTGGGACTACTTGGACTGGTGAGACCCATTTGCTATCTGAAATTGGGTAGATGACATCACAGTCCAAGAGTTTGATGACCTCTTGTTTCACGACTTCCATCATTGGAGGATGGAGGCGACGTTGGGCTTCGCGAGAGGGTTTTGCATCATCTTCCAGTAAGATTCGATGCACACAAGTTGTAGGGCTGATTCCCTTGATATCTGACAGAGTCCATCCAATGGCTGTCTTGTACTTTGTCAAGACCTGTACCAGTCTATCTTCCTGTGACTCGGTTAGTGCAGAAGACACTATGACGGGCAGAGTGTCGTCCGAGCCAAGATAGGCATACTTCAGGTGGTCATGCAAAACTTTGAGCTCGAGAACGGGGGCCTGAATCACTGAAGGAGGAGTGGCATTAGTACTAATTGGAAATGACGAGGGTACCTGATGATTCACCATTCTGGGGGTCTCATTTAGGGTCATGACTTCATCCCAAATTCGAGGTTCTAGTTTGTAATCTGTATCCTCAACCAAGGCGTCCCCTGATTGCGTTAGGCCAACTCCTTTCTGGATTATCATGTTGAGTGTGTCTTCTCGAATTGAATCAAAATGGTTCTCTGCGAGAGAAGTGCACACGTCAATAGAAAAAGTAGTATGAGTTGCGGAACTAGGGTACCTCATGGCATCAAAGATGTTGAAGCCAATCTCCTCTCCGTCCACTTCCATAGTTAATGTTCCATTGAACACATCAATCTTTGTCTTGGCAGTTCTCATGAATGGTCTTCCCAACAACATTAGTGGAGCTTGATTCGTAGGGGAATCCTCCATGTCTAGGACATAAAAGTCAGCTGGGAAGATGAGCTGGTTAACCTGCACAAGAACATCTTCGACGTATCCCTTAGGATACACATTAGAGCGATCGGCTAACTGAATGATAATGTCGTCATGCTGTAATTTACCTAGACCTAGGGCAACATATAGTGAATATGGCATAACATTAATGGATGCTCCTAAATCTAGCATGACTTTATCAAATGACTTGTTACCAATCACGCAGGGAACAGAAAAACTGTCTGGATCCTTCAACTTTGGGGGTAGCCGACGCTGGATTACAGCAGAAACTGTTTCACTCACCATCACAACCTCCTTCTCCCTCGTCTGGCGCCTTGGAGTGCATAACTCTTTCAGAAATTTTGCGTATTTCGGCACTTGTTTGATGCACTCGATCAAGGGCATGTTGATTTGCACCCTTTTGAAGATCTCCAAGATTTCCTCATCGGATTCATTCTTCTTAGATTTGGCAAGCCTACTTGGAAATGGTGCATGCACAAACGGGGAATTAGTAACAACCAAACTTTAAGGGATTGGGTTATTACCTTGTGTGTGGGTAGGTTGAACTAGCGGTTGTGTCGTGGTGGTCTTAGTTGCCACCTTGTGCTTTTCAGCCTCAGAAACGGCTGGATCTGGTTCTATTTCTCCGAGCACTTTACCACTTCGAGTGGTGATTGCATTGGCTTCTGGTCTTACATTTGGGTTGGGTGTAGGTTGAGGTGGAAGCACCCCGCTAGCTTGGATCTTACCCATGAAGTCCACGACCTTGCCCATTTGGTCCTTGAGATCAGCGATGTCTTTTTGTTGATTTTGCTGACCTGTGACAAGAGCCTGAGTTGACGCCATTAGTGTTTGCTGCCCTTGGGAAAGAGCAGCCAGCATTTTATCATAATCAGGATTAGAAGATGAAGAAGTATGATTATTTGCATGATTATGAGAAAAGTTAGAAAATGGGACCGGAGGCCTTGGTTGCCATGTGGGCCTTGGTTGCCATGTGGGCCTTGGGAACTGGTTTGGGACACGGTTTGGCCCGGTCGACATGTGCTGAGGGTTTAGGACATTGTTCGGATCTCTCCAACTATAACCTTGGGTCCTTGGCCCTCCTTGAAAGCCTCCAATGGCGTGTGCCATTTCAGTTTCGGAGTCTTCCTCCCTTGCAGTGTAGGGACATTGTTCCTCAAGATGGCCTTGAGAGCATATGGAACAAACTGGAGCTACCTTTCTAGAAATAGGATCGGCACCTTCGTATTGTGCATCATTGAGTGCACGGCTTTCAAGTAGTGCACGACCATCTACTAGGCTCCGAGCTAAGAAACTTCCATTAGCTGCAGCATCGAGCAGTCCTCTATCCCAACCTTTGAGTCCTTCATAAAAGTAGGTTAAAAGATAGCCTTCTGTGATCCCGTGAGTAGGGCATGAAGCACAAAGTTCCTTAAACCTCTCATAGTACTGGCTGAAATTCTCATCATGTTCTTTCTGCTTGATTCCAGTGATCTCTTTTCTTAAGACCGTAATCTTTGAGGCAGGGAAGTACTTGGTAAGAAACTCCTGAACCAACTTCTCCCAAGAGTCAATATGATTGGGTGGGAGACTTAAAAGCCATACCCGTGCTCTTTCTTCCAAGGACAATGGGAAAGCTTTCAGCTTCATGATTTCCAAGTCCGCATCATCCGGACACATACTACTAATGATGAATTGGAACTCCGTTAAGTGTTTGTGTGGATCTTCATTTCTGATTCCACGGAACTTGGGTAGTTGATGAAGGACTCCACTCTTAAGCTCAATATCTTTCTTGTTGGTTCGAGGCTCGGGATACTGGATGCAGAAGTCTGTAGTGCCATTTGTGTTTGCACATGTCTGCTCCCGGATACTCAGGTTTCGTGCCATGGTTATCGGTGTTCCGAAAATCTGTTCTTCTTCTGAATTACTCTTCTCGCTTTTGGACTCACCGAATATTGGGGATGGAGGTTCGAACGAACTGGTTTGCTTAAGTGCGTCTCTGAATGTGGCGTTGCTTGGTGAGATGTCAAGTTGTCTTCTCAGCCGATCAAGCTTAGATTGATGAGCACGCATTCATAAGTCCGTACCTCTATGAAAACAAAACTCTAAGTTAGAAAGCAAATATACACAAGAAGAGATAATAAGAGTAAGATAGTAGAGATTTGCATAAAATAACACATAAATAGAAACCAGAATTACCAAAAAGTTACGTTAATGGAAAGAAAATACACAAGTTTCAAATGCAAACTAATAATGCAATAAGTAGAGTTTTAGAGTGTCATGAATAACTTTCTCCTTCCGCTTCTCATAGTACTTTCTTGGGCGTACGGCCTGCGCGTACTGATAACCACCATTCCACCATTCAACATTAATCATGGCCAGTTGAGATAGATGTAACGCGAGAAGCAAGGATAATTTTAAGAGCACCCCGAGGCTAGTTTGGCATATACTCCATTGGTGTTCCCTTTCTTAATCCAAAACTTGTCACCAGTCATAACTCTCCTAGACACCATAATTAATCCAAATGATGACGTAGAGAATTACCAAACCCTAGTGTTTACAAACTCCGCCCCAACCTCATGTCCATAGATTCGAATCTATGGTGTGTGGTGATGAAATCCACACATCATGAAGGGTTAAGGAGAAAGTAAATAAGAGGGGCACTACCTGTTCCCGAAAGTAAGATTTTGAAGAAAAAGGGACTAAGAGATTCATGCAACTCTAAAACAATTAATAGGAAACAATACTTACACTTTAGGAAATTCAAAGATGAATAAAGTTTCATAAAAAAAAATAAAAAATAAATAAATAAAAAAAAATTAAATTAAATTTTTTTTAATTTTAATTTTTAATTTATTTTTTTTTTAATTTTTTTTTAATTTTTAATTTTTTTTTATTTATTCCGAATTTTCTTTTTTTCATTTAAAATTTAAAGTTTAACAAGACATAAACAAATAATTGATTACATGAAAATAAAATAAGTGTAAACATAAAGTTAGTGGAACATAAAGGTTATGGAATAAAATTAAAAGAAAGTTAATGGAATAAAGTATAATGGAATAAATAAAAGTAAAAGTAAAGAAAATTGAACATATAAAATATGCATTTATGAACAAGTATCAAATTTAATATGAACAAATATATATATAAAAAAAAAATTATGAACATTTATGAACAAGTATAAATTAGAAATTAAGAAAAAGTAAAGTATGAGCATTATAAACAAACATAATAAGAACAATAATAAGATGGATAAATAAAATATAAACAAGTAAGTAAATGTTATAAACAAATATAATATTAACAAAAGTAAAATTTATAAACAAGTATAATATGCACAATTTATATACATACACTAACAAATTAAAAATGATTTTCAATTTCCCCGGCAACGGCGCCAAAAATTGACTAAGCCCAAACTACGCATTAAATTAACCATGTAATTCGAGTGTTATGCAATTTAAACCCTTTTTGTGTAGATGTAGTATTGATAAATAGGGATCGTTCTTAACCGGGGAAATTAGGGACATTAATAATGTGTTAGTGGGAGATGAATAAAAGAATAATGAATTAAAGAATTAGATAATCAAAGAATTAAATAATCAAAGAATTAACAATTTAAAGAATTAATGACTTAAAGATAAAAAGAATAGAGAATTAAAGAATTAAAGAATTAACTAATCAAAGAATCAATAAATTAAAGAGTAAAGGAATAAAAGAATAAAGAAATGAAAGAATCAAAGACTAATAAACTGAAAGTATGAAAGAATAAAAGAATAAAGAATAAAAAGGGGGGTTTTGAAAAGGTTTGTGATCATGTAAATAAGTAAAAGCATAGATAAACTAATTTTACTTCTATTCTAATTCATGTACAAGTGATCTTCTTAAAACACAAATCTTACCAACACTCTAATAATTGCAAATATTAAATCAATCACGAAATTTTACCTTAATCGTCTTAATTACCTTCATACATTTTTCAATACTATAAATGCACCGACAGCGGACAACACTTACAATATGATTCACCTTTTGTTTTTTACTGAATGCGCCGACAGCGATCAACATTAAATCTCTTCAATTCTACTTTAAATGCACCGACAGCGGATAAAACACTTAACATTGAATTGAAGTATGAAGCACTAAAATGTATAAAATAACTAAAATTCATAAAGTAAGACACATGGAGATTGCATTTAACACTTACAAATATTAGTAAGAAAAACCTCACATATATTGAACTATAATCAAAACCAATAACAAAAATGAGAGTTTGAGTAGATGGAGAGTAATTGTTACACTTTCAAGATGGATGAAAACAATGGATTGTTATTCATATGATTCTCCGACAGCGGACGGAACCTTATGAAGATGGAGGAAATAAACTTGGGAAATATGAACTCAAACTCTAAACTTTGTATTGGAGATACTTTGCCAAAGTTTCTCTCAAAGAAGGCTCAAATGTGTGCCTCAAAGAAGGTGTGTTTCAACAAGTGAATTGAAACCCTATTTATAGGTGGAGAAATCTACCAAAAATAATATAAAAATACAATAAAAAAATGGAATAATGGAATGATGAGTAATAAAGATTTGTGATGATGTTTAGAGGTGGTTTGAGTTGTAAAGTTGTAAAATTGGGTTGGAAAGTTGTTGGAAAGTGGCTGGAAATTGAGTGGAAGTCTGCTGGAAAATAGGGAAGAAAATTCGGCTGGGCGGTGCTGAAGGGGAGGGCTGCAGCTCGGCTGCAGGCTGCTGAATGGAAGAAAAGGGACTCGGCGGCAGGCTGCTGAAGAGAGGGTGGAGACTTCGGCAGGCGCGCGCCGAACGTGACAACAGGGACTCGGCAGGCGCGCGCCGAACTCGCAGGGGCAAGGCAGAAGCACGCTGGAGCGGATTGGGCCTGGGCTGATTGTCTGGGCTGGGCCGCACGGACGCGGGCTTGCGAACTGGGCCTGGCTGCCGGTTTTGGGGCTGAACGGCTGGGCTTGGGCTGCACAGAATTAATTAGTTAAATAATTAATAACTAAATTAATTATTCCACCGAATTTCGTCCATATTTTATTCGTTATAATTCCGATCGAAACGATTCTTTCGCCAAAATGCTCCAAATTACAACCTTTATTTTTCTAAACATAAAAATCACAAAATAATTTATTTTATCAATTTATTTAATATTTTAATATTAAAAGTCAAGTATAAAGGGTATAAAATAATATAAAATAATGCTTATTTAACGTCCTATCAAAAATGCCAAGGCCCAACATCAAGAACAGAGGCACAAGAATGTTCATCCTTGAACTTAAAATAATATAAGCCTTTATCATTAACAAGAACCTCCAGAAAACCCCACCAAAGTACCCAACTAAACAAAATTTCCACTCTTCAGCAGCAATAGCAACCGCCCCCTTACGGGAACACACAAGTTTCCTTCCATCCACCAATTTAGGTTTGCAAAAAGAGAGAATATGGGCCGGCCGAACCCGTGAGTTAGAGCCAATCACAGCCTTGCAATAGTTAACATTGGAGGTCCCAACAGCAGTAGTCTCAGGAGCAGCCCCAAGACCAACCTCATGAGCATTCGGTGGCCCACCACCACTATTCAAAGAATCCAACACACCATCCTGAAGGCAAATAGCAGTAACTACCTTACCATCCACCATCCGATATCCATAACACAAGCTATTGAGAGCATGGGAAGAAATTTTGACAGCTGAGGGAAGGGGAGAGCTGCTGGAAAAATCAGTGGGGCCTTTATGAGGAAGTAAAGGCCAAGAGTGGCCAACAGGATCGATGGAAATAGGGGAATGGGACGAAGACCAACGAGGCACCATGACAGCCCAAGAGGAGACCAATAGTAGAAGGAAACTCACCGATTAGGAAGGAGCCATAGCACCAAATACAAATATATAAATTGATCCCAACGTCCATAACAAAATAACAAATTAATTCCAATTACCCAAAAGTATAACAAAACCCAGATATCAATAAGTATAACAAAACCCAGTATCTAGATTTCCAGATCAATAAAATAACACGAACCCAGATAAATTCTTCAACATTTATAACAAACCCACTGACGGTTCCTCAAGAAATTTATATCGGAAGCATTGAATCGAAGCCAAAATCCAAAAACAAAAAACCCTAAATCTCTTTTCCAAATTCACATAAATCTAAGATGACAACAGCCAACTAGCAATCGCAAAAATACATGTGCAACCATTAGAATACCTGGACGACTTCCGATGAGAGACTCAATCGTGAGAACACTGGCCAAGTCTTTCTACAGTTTCAGATTTGGATTGGAGTTAAAGGAGCTGCCATGAAAATAAAGAGACGATCTGGGCAGAAATGCAACTCAAATCCGGCTTGAAGCAACCGTCATCAAAGACGGAGAGAGCAGTGCGGCCACGAGGGGCCATAAACCCTAAATCTCACATATAATCTTTTATATCTCAATAAATAGCATGGGTGAGTATTGAGAATTCTTTTAAACAATTAAAAATAACATTGTCTGTTTTTGTCATCTTTGCCCCATGTGCCCTTTAGTGTTTGATTTATTTGACCTCTTGGGCCCTTTATTATATTATACATATAATCAATATTATATATGTATATTATATATACATAGTTACAATTGAATTTTTCCTATAAAATAAAAAAAATATCCGTATTGTCTGAGGTTCAATGGTAGGATATATAAAAAAAAAATGGGGGGGGGGGGGTAGGGGGGGTGTGTGCTTGAGATGGTCGATTTGGATGACCCTAACACGTTCCTAGGTTCAGTACGAACTCGTAGGTGTGATTTTCGAGGACAGAGGTGGTCAGAGACAACTAGAAACAGAGCTGGAAGTTCAATGTTTACTATTCATTATTGGAAGGTACATTCTAGCTTGTTTTTTTTTTTTTTGTGATTTGGAACCCATAGCTATTCTCTAAGAACCCAGACGCTAATGTAGGATCAAACAGGATCGAAAACGGGTTAAAAATTAGGGATTTAGAACCAGGTCAGGATCGCGGGTCCTGGCGACCCATTACAGGGATCCATCGAGAGGTTGAAGACGATGACGTTAGCAGGGTGAGGTCATCACCTATCAGGCGATCAGGCCACGTGGCCAATGGGATGTTGCCATGTGGCAATTGTTAGAGTCCAGTCAGCACTAACATCTTAGACACGTGGACCAGTCAGCGCGGGACACGTGGCACGTGTCAGATCTAGATCTAACATGTGTTAGACCATCCAGGCTAACGTCAGCGATGGCGTCATGCTAACGTCAGCGATGATGTCATCGTTGACTTTGATGACATCAACTCTGACCGTTGACCATGAGGTTAGCGTTGACTTTTTTACCAGTGTTTGTAACGACCCGAATTTTCTTTATATTTGTAATTTGGGAAAATTCGTTTGATATGACCATTTTGCCCTTAGTCAGGGTAAAATGTTGACTTTTGACTCGAGACACTATTTTGATGTTGACCCTTGACCGTTACGTAGATCGTGTCACTACGAATTCGTAGACAGGCAACATGCCAAATTTGGACGTTCGATGCGAAAGTTACGAGTCACAAAATTCGAGAATTACTATTATGTTTTCTGAGATTTTAGGCCAATTGGCATTATTGGATTAGTCAACTGATTCCTTGGACCAATCGGATGAGTGACAAGTGTCACTCATCTAACTGGCCCACTTACCCAAAAGATTGGGGTGCATGTATCTGTCTTCCTTTCCATTTTAGTCATTCAAACTGTGAACCAGGTTTTTGTAAACACACAAACAGCCATCGACGACCTACCCTAAACCTTCATCTTCGTTTAGTGAGCTTAAGGAGTGACTGTGAGAGCGTTGGACGGCGACTTAAGGGCTGAGAACAACGGCGCACGGTGGAGGAGACATGTTCACAGGTAAAACCCAAAACCCTCATGATCGGGTCAAGTTTGGGGTTGGATTTCTGGGCCTAGTTAAGTGAGTCTAAGGAACCAGAACACTCTGTAAGGCCAGTACAAGTAAGGATGAAAATATCGATACCGACGAATATATCGCTAGTCGAATATACGGAAATCTCGTCCTAAATATCATTATCGATATTGATATCGTTTACGGTCAACAAAAATGACGGAAATTCGGTCTAAAAGTTGGAAATTTGGAATGAAACTTTGGGAAAAACTTAAGTACCCAATAATGGCTATATATGACTAATAAAAATTATAAAATGACTTTGATATAATAAATATACGATGAATAATATGATAGAATATAAGTCTGACGATAACTAACCGTAGAAAATCCTAAAGATAAACGTAAAATAAAATATAATTTTAATCGTGTTATGCCTCACTCTGAAACTGATGTTGACAAAACGAACGCATGGCACCGTTTTTATTTCCAGAAATTGCAATGACATATTTTCATGTTGGGTCAATTCGTCCAGGTCTTGGGCGGCTTTCACTTGCACTTCTACTAGCCATATTACGAAGTCTAATTTACATGAAAAATAATTAGACTTTGATAATGACAAATAATAATAATAATAATACAAATAATAATAATAATAATTCTAAATTATAATCGCGTTATTTTAATTATTTCAATTAAAACATATATTCTCAAATTAAAACATATATTACCAAATATGTGAGTTAAGCCATTTTTTACATTAAACATGTATTCTAAATTAAAACATATATTCCAAATTAAAACATATATTCTAAATTAAAACATGTAGTACCAAATATGTGAGTTGTTAAGCCATTTTTTACATTAAATATGTATTCTAAATTAAAACATATGTTCTAAATTAAAATATAAATTCTAAAATAAAACATATATTCTAAACTCAAACATATATTACCAAATATGTGAAGTAATCCATATTTTATATTAAAATAGATATTACTAACATATATTTTACCAAATAATCAATTTGGAATTTTGAAAAAAAGAAGGTTAAATAGGAAAAATGGTTAAAGGAAAAACAAAACATTATTTGGCAAAAAAAAAAATTAAAGAGCAAATTGAATTTAAAACGCAACTGTTTCATTCAGCACTTGCATTTAAATTAAAACAAACATGGGTTTGTTTGAGAGAGATTGTCAGGACCCGTCCCAATCCCCTCAGGATTAATGAGGGACGCTCTTGATCCCGTCTGACACGGAGTGTTAGACCAGGGAAAATTTGAATCTTTAGCCCGACCGACTTCCAAAGTACGCCAGGATCTGGTGGAGGAGTGTGATGTCTCGGTCACTGCTACAATCCACACCGTATTCAACCTGAAGGGCATTGAAAACAGAAAGACTGTGAGTGGACGAAAAGCAATAGTTCATAAAACACATTTTATAAAAGACATTTATGCCCTTCAATAAAAAGCATGCATGCATAGAAAAACCATTTAACAAACCACATATGTTTCAATAACCGTTTATAGGGTCTCAGACCCAAATTCGGTAAATTCAAACCATAAGGGCCCCTGCCCAAATCCATTTATAGAAATCCATAACATAGTAAACATATGTGGGAACTCAGCCCAAATCCATTTATCATCCATAAAACACAATTTTGCAAAACCAAGAAATCATGTTTATCATAAATATCATATAACCAATCCTGTCACGGTATCTAGAGCTACGTGTGTGCCACTCAAGGTCTCAAATCCCAAGTCTCCCCAGGGTCCACCCAGGTCAATGTCCGCAGATCATTGACCCTCCCTGGGGTTTATAATCAGTGCTCTGTGACTACTCCGGGGTCCACCTAGGCCAAAGACCCTCCCCGGAGGAGAAAATCCACAATATAAAGTAAGGTATACGAAAAACCATTTGAAAACATTCTCAAAACCTTTCAAGGGTTCATGCTCGATCCCCATAAACCGTCATGAACCGGAAATCCATTTATGGGCCCCTGACCCGAAATCACAACGTAAACCATAACTGGGCCCTAAGCCCGAATTCGTAAATTAAATGGGCCTTGTGCCCGATTTCGTAAACCAAATGGGCCTCGTGCCCGATACATGTCAATTGGGCCTCGAGCCTGATGCGCAAACCAATTGGGCCTCAAGCCCGGTACGTAAACCAACTGGGCCTCTGGCTTGATGCCTTGTTAAATCAAATGGACTTCAAGTTCGAGAGTTTGTAAATCAAATGGGTCTCGTGCCCGATTCCATATTTCCAAATCCGAAATCGATTCAAGAACCAATTGGGCCTATGGCCCAAGAACGAAACTAAATGGAATTTGAGTTTGAGGGTTTCCAAAACAAATGGATCTCGAACCCGAGTTTACCTTTTCAAATCCAAAACCATTTCATTAAACTATTTCCAAAACTATAAGCACGTATAGTCAGTGCAAAACCATAAATCGCCTCGAAATGCGTGAAACCATGTAATTCACCAATACCATAATCATCATGATAGAAATCATATATAAAAAAACATATAAAACATTTATACATGCATCATAGTTTAGAAATCAAGGTCCACTCACAAACCGTCCTAAACTGCCACCTCGATTTGCTTGCTATAAGCCTCATCGGGCTAATCACCGTCACCGGGACTCCCAAACCTGTCCAAATCAATCTAGAGGGTTACTAAATACCTTATTAACCTCTCATTAAAGTTCCATAATATTTCCGAATTTTTAAGTATTTTTAAACTCGATCCTAAACCTTCGGATGTCCCTAACAATATCGAGACGGTGTCCGATCGACACGAAATCAGTCCCAAAATGTTCGTTACATCGAATAGATTTAAAGTCATGTTGAAGTCATCACCAAAAGACCCACCACGCGCCCTCACGCGTCGCCCAAAGGGGCTGTGCGTGAAAGCCACGCGCCAAATAGTGTCATCACATACCTCTGTAGCCTGGTCGGTTCAGACTGATCAAGACCGGTCCAGTCCAACCGAACCGGCGGTCATGGTTCACGGCCATTTCTCACTCATTTTCGATCATTTTCATCCCATTTTCATCCCTAAAGGTTCCTCTAATAATTTCCTATTCATTTATGCTTTCAAACCCATGGAAAACATACAAAAACATACCTCCAAAATCGGCCAAAGTTCCTCCATTTTCCACCATCGTGTCCTCCTTTCTCCGGCCACCCCCAGCCTTAGCTCAGGTCCCAAGTCGACTTCTTTAACCCTCATAAACCATTTCCTTTAGTTAGAAACGTCCAACACAAGCTAGAACCAAAAATACCATTTTCGAATAAAAACAGGGCACTACGTAAATCTTACCTCCCTCGCCGTCGTGGCCCCGTCGTGGCCACCGTCACGGTCGACCCGATATCAAAACCTTCCTCCCATCACTCGTCACATTTGTCTATCCCTAAAAACCATCCCACCAGTTTGAACCCTGAAACAGGGCTCGGGTTTTGGTTTCCTAGCCACCGCCGCCGTCCACGACGGTCATCGTCGCTGCCACCATTCTGCTTCTCTGTCCTCACTCTCCAACTTTTGTTCAGACACCAAGGGTGATGGTTTAGAGGATTTGAGGGTGTGTGAGGAATGGGCTTCTCGGTTTGTAGCAATGGTGAAGTGTGTGAAGTGTGATCGATGAAGGAGGAGAAGGTGAGGTTTAGGTGGTTTGAACAGATGAGTGGACGGTGTGGATGAGTGTTGTGGGGAAGATGGATGGCTGAGATTGAAAAGTGAAGATATTATAAAATAATCCAAAACTTAATATTTTAATATTAAAGCCACCAATCACATTTTAGATCCACAAATTGGGGTTAATGACTAATGGGATGAGTGACACTTGTCACTCATCCATGGGTCCCACCTAAATATCTTCCCAATCAGATATTGCCACATCATCCTTGCCTCGTAATGCATGCATAGTGCAATTGAACTTCCGTGAACCATAACTTTTCTGTCCGACGTCTGATTTCGGCATGCCGCCTGTCTATGGATTCATATCGACCCGATCTACATAACGGTTTTTGGATATTGCCCATCAGACCTCCCGGATCAAAATTCAACAATTTTCCTACGACTAGGGGTAAAACGGTCATTTTACACCGTTTGTCTAATTTCGTCCAACTAATCACCGATTAACCTCACTAATCCTTCATTAGTCACTAATCTAATGTCAAAATTTGGGACACGTCGTTACAGAGATCGATCGATCTCTGTGGAAGATTGGAGAGTGGAGAGGAGTCTGGAAAATTCTCCCCTTGCCCCGGTCGGTAGTCTATCGTCGTTTGGTGGGTGACACCGTGAGAAGAGGAAAGTGGTCGTGAGCGGGGCGGTGAGACTGGGAGAGGCGAGAAAGAACGAGGCAGCCGTGAGGGGTGGAGCGGTCGTCATCGAGGGTCGAGCAAGTGGCTGAGAAGAGTCGTCGTGTCGAGGGTCGATCGAAGGGGAGCCGTCGTCGGGTCGAGGAGTGCTATGCAGCCGAGGTTCTCTGCACGAGGAGGTTCGTTCGTCGCTGTGCTTCGAGGTCGAGGGAGGTTTGCCCCAAATTTCTTTTTCCCCGAATTCGACTATCTTCTCTCTCAATTTCTTATTGATGTAATTTGTAGATTCGTTGAGTGAAGTGAGTGTTTGAATAATTATAATTTGTAGGCTTGAATAATTGTCCCCCTTTTCTGTTAATCCATGGATGATTTTGGTTTTGAATTTTGAGTTTCGGCGTCGGCGACTATCGTCCGAATGGGGGAAAATCGCTAATATCGACCAAAATCGGTGATACTCGCCAATTTTCACCGATATCATCGATTTTCCAGGAAGATTTTCCTTACCTCCCTTTTAGGTGTCCCTACCCCCCAAATAACGATATATCGGCGATATATCGACAATATCGTCCGATATTTCACTCCCTGAGTACGAGTTGATTGAAGCCTAGAACCAGGCATGACGGTGTTAGGATCGACGGGGAACTGGATGGGAATACAGGCCTCTATTGTTGCTCGACTTAAGTTATGAATTTTATGTGTTTTAGCTGATTTTGAACCCCGTATATCCAACCTAGACACCTAGACGATCCAGTAGGACAAAACGGTTTTGAAAACGAGTCAAAAATGGGCGAGTTACAGCTGGGTCAGGTTTACCGGTTTGGGCGACCCGAATACAGACCCGTCGAGAGGTTATTGGTGATAACGTCTGTCAGGCTGTTAGAAAACATGCACCACTCAGAGCATGACACGTGTCACATGTTAGTGCACAGTCAGCACTGACATGTTAGTGACGTGGCCGGATCAGAGGGTGCCACGTATCAGTGACATGTCAGTGACATAGACCAGTGTGTTATTGACACGTGGCATTTGTCAGAGACTAACACGTGCCACCTATCAGAGCCTAATATATGGCACCTGTCAGAGCCTGACACGTGGCACCTGTTAGAGTCTGACACGTGTCAGTCTGACATTGTGAAAGGATATCATGCTGACGTCAACAGCGTTGACCATTGACTTTTGACCAAGCACGTGGAGGTGTGTGGGCATGAATTTTGAGGCAGGACTGGCACTAATTTCAAAGTTTTGACGTTACAAATCCAATGGTGGTGGTTTCGTGTCAATCTAAGAATATTTGATAGGTCAATTTGAGGTTTGAAGCCTCAGGAAGCGTGTTCTGGACGTGTTCCCAGGCTGGTTTTGTTCTAGGGTTTGATGTTAGACCTAATGGGGTCAATTAGTGACCTTTGGATGTGTTTGGACAGCCCCGACGACTGTGTTTAGCTTTGGGACAGGTGTAGGTTGTTCGTTAGCGCAGTAAGGACTGACTGTGAGTGGACAGGTTATTTTATACTGAAATACATGCATAACCGTTTTATATGTTTTTCTAAATGATTTATGTTAAGTGTTTTGGAATCATGCATTTATATACTCGAATCATTGGTCATGGACTATGTTACGGAATTACGTGAAAACGAGGTTTTCGGGCTTAAGACTCATTTGGTGACCGATTGATTCAGATTTTGGGGTCAATAAAGTTTTGAAAGAAAGGTCAATTCAAATTATTTGAGAGGTGATCCGGTACGAGTAGTTTTCGAGGAACGAGTTTCAAGAAATGGATTCTGGACGCGGGTTTGGAAGGTTTCGGGCTTAGCCCCAGTTTTAAACAGTGGTTATTTGGACTTCAGGAAAGAATAATTTCAAATATGATATTACTGAATTGCATGTTTTTACATTTATATACATATACCCTCCTGTATGTGCAGATTATTCTCCTCCAAACATCAATGATCCTGGAGTTTTCACGATCCACTACTTGGGATGAGTGACTCCGAGGGGGAATTCAGGCTCAGAAGTGCGAGTTACGATATCATCTCGGATATGTTAGGATTCAAGGCAAGTCGACCCCAAGCGTCGTAGATCCTGGGGGTAGACTCGGAGATGAGACCCCGAGTAGTACGCGTACTGTAGAGAAATCGTGACGGATAGTGGTTGGACATCTGGGATGTCGATGATGGGTTATATATATATATATTATGTTTCACTGATGGTTGCGTCCAGATGTATGCATGTATAAATATATGTATATGTATAGAAATTTATATCTATGATTTGACTGTGTTTATACGTTTTATCTTGAATGCATGCATGTTTCTAAAACGGAGGGTCAGATTATATATATTTTCGAAATGTGTTCATAACTGGTTTATTTTTGGTCCACTCACACTTTGACTGTTTTCGTGACCCTCAAGGCGGTGATACTGAGTAGGGGACTGACTCCGGGGCTGAGGCATAATTAGCACCGTTGCGTTTTATTTTCATACCGGGTAGGTGTTTGTATTTGTATTATTAGTACAAACCTAATGCTCTCGTCCCTTGTTTGACATTACTGTTGTATTTAAAAGCACTGGTGTGTATTTTGGAACCCTAGTAAGGATATTTGTGGTAATATAACCTTAGTAAGGGTAGTTGTGGTACTTTGAGTTACACGTCAGATGGGAGTAGGCCTTGCCCCCGGTGGTCCCTAGAGGGGATCGGAGCGGGTCCTATCAGTGTTGATCGGGACTTTAACCCACGCGTGGAGGCACGTGGGCATGTATTTTGAGGTGAGATCGGTCCCATTTTAAAGGTTTCGACGATCCGGATCCAATGGTGCTAGTTTCGGGTCGATCGGAGATCGTTTGATAGGTCATTTAAGGGTTTAAAGCCTCGGGATGCACGTTTCCGGTATTGAACTTTTTGGGGGTTTTAAGCATGAACTTGTAGAATCCGTTAGTGACCTTTAGATGTGTTTTGGACAAACCCGCAGACTGTGGTTTAGCTTCGGGACAGTTACAGTACAGCTCGTTAGCGCAACGAGAACCGTGTGTGAATGGACCTTTGGTTTATAAAATGAATGCATGCATAATTGTTTTTAACTGTTTATTATATGATTTGAAATGGATTACTTTGGTATCATTCATTAATGGTCTTATGGATTTTAAATGTCGATTATGGATTGTTTACATATTACGATGCTTTGGGCTTGAGACCCGTCTGGATTATATATTGACTAGTTTTGGAGTCAAACAGTGATTTTAAGAAACGGTTTAAACATGATTTTCACCGATTTTACTATTACAATGTACGTACCATCCTTATTGGTTATTGTCTCCTCCAGACGCCTCTTAGTATCCTGAAGTAGTCACCGTGCATTGTCTGAGAGGGGCTGCTCTGAGGAGAGGCTCAGGATCAGGATTGCGAGTTATAGATATCACCCAGGATAGTGTCCGGTGATATCACCTAGACACTGGTGGATCCTGGGGAGGACTTGGGATTGAGACCCCAGGTGGCACGCATAGCCTTAGGATTGTGACATTATGACATCTAGGATGTCAGGCATCTAGGATGTAACACCCATGTCCTGGAGGGAACGGTGAACGATCTCACATTCTTGCGAGGGGGAATGGTTTGGGAAGGGAATGGTGGTGTGCCTTAAAGGTGTAGGCACACACCTATCTAGAACTAGGCCTTTTGGGAGTTCAAGTGGCTTTGGGGGGGGATTGGAACCCCAAAGTTAAGCGAGTTGAGGCTGGTGCAATTCTATGATGGGTGACCCCCTGGGAAGTTGCACCATGAGCTCCCGAAAACAAAACCGTGAGGGCGAGGCCCAAAGCGGATAATATGGTGCTAGATGAGTCGGGTCTTGACCGAGGAGGGTTGGGTCCTGACAATTTGGTATCAGAGCCAGACCCCGACCGGGAAGTGTGCTAGCGAGGACCCTGGGTCCTAAGGGGGGTGGATTGTAAGACCCGTGTCCTGTAGGAAACAGTGAACGATCCCACATTCCTGCGAGGGGGAATGGTCTGCGAAGGGAATGGTGGTGTTCCTTAAAGGTGTAGGCTCACACCTATCTAGCAATAGGCCTTTTGGGAGCTCAAGTGGCTTTGGGGGGGATTGGAACCCCAAAGTTAAGTGAGTTGAGGCTGGTGCAATTTTATGATGGGTGACCCCTGGGAAGTTGCACCATGAACTCCCGAAAACAAAACCGTGAGGGCGATGCCCAAAGCGGACAATATGGTGCTAGATGAGTCGGGTCCTGACCGAGGAGGGTTGGGTCCTGACATAGGATGTTGAGGATTGGTTATACGGTGTATTATTACTATTTCACATATCATGTTTTATTTTAATGTATATTGTTTATTGATTCTATTTTCATTTATTATGATTTAACTTGAATGCATGCATGTTTGAAAACGAAGGGGGAAATCTTTATTTGTTTCCTTAAATGGTTTTGGAAATACTATTTATTTTCGGTCCACTCACTCTTTAAATGTTTTTTTGACCCTTCCAGGTCGTAACACCGAGGCAAGCGCTAATCCAGAGGCTGAGGCATAGATATTTGTGTTGTGCACTTGTACATCCATTTGGGTAAGTTGAGCACCATTTTGTAAACTGACATATGTACTCACTTTTGTGTAAAATATTTATCCCTGGTTTGACAATGTAGAACTTGAACTGGTTTTATTTGTAAAAGTTTAATCCCGTTAAGGGTATTTTCGGCACTCTAGGGTAATTGTCAGACGGGAGCAGGGCACGTCCCACGGTGATCCCCGGGGGATCAGGATGGGTCCTGTCACCGTGATTTAAAAATTCCTAAAGAAAGACCCCTTGCGCCATCTGGTTCTCCCAACTATAAAGAAAAGACAGCCTAGCGCTACTGCTACTCAGACAAGGAATATCTTTCTCTTACTCAAGCAAGGGAACAAGCCGGACTCGACTTGGGAGCTCTTCCTTCTTCTTCCGAAACCATAACTCACGCTTGCTTTCCGTTCTTGACCGGTCTTGACTTCAGGCAGTTCCACCACTAAGGGGAAACGAAACAACATCAGTAAAGAAAAGAGAACCGGGTCAACATCTTATTAAGATTTGATCGTTGCATTACTGTGAGATGCCCAAAGACTCCCATGCCTTTCTTGGTTGGACCAACCAGATTTCTGGCAAGTCTTTCTGTTAGAGTAAGAAGCGGAACTACAAGTGAATCTTAATAAAAAGCTTATGATGAGCATCTATTTGAGTCGATCATTTCCAAGATCTAATTCCAGTTTTTTTTCTTATGTAGTGGAAATGCCTTACAATCTGAAGTTTTACGCTTAAGGGAAGAAATGTTCTTGGTGGATGCATGACATGGGAGTAAGCAATCCCTTTTTAGAGCTAAAGAGTTAAGGCATTAGGCTTATACTTAGGATCGTGAAAACCAGTCATAGTCTTTATTATTTGTTTGTGCGCTCATCTCTTCATCTAAGAAATGGTCTCTTCCACGAAAGTGCTTGAAGGAGAAATAAAGATGAGCTCTCCGTAGGGTCCCCACTGGATATGGGACTCGTGTCTAGCTCTCATTGGAAAGAGGAATCTGCTTAATATTTCTTATGTCTCCTGCCTGACACAGTTTGACACGCGGTGATATCTGATTGGCTCCAAATCTATAGTTGTAGAAATAATAGCATTCTGCAATTTGTTCACGCTTGGGCAATTGTTTGCCTAGCTGGACTTCCAAAGGCAGCGTAGAAGGCCCACGCGCAAGGTAGGCTTACCAGTTGACGTGACAACTTTGAAGCTCTTTTGAACCTGGGACATAATAAGTCTTAATTACACCCAGCACAGCAATACGAGAACCAAGATCAGGAACATGTACACAATGAAGACTAGTGTGCATTGTCATCAACTAGTAAAGCTCAGCAGCAATCTGGTCATGAATGGCCGGCTATGGCAAGGTAAGGTATGACTCCATCCCCATACTCATTGTCAACATAGATTGGGACTACTACTCTCCAACCAAAGGTTTGGATGATGGCACTTATGGCTTTCACTTGAGATGACTCATTTTGTGCAGCTCTGATGAAATCTGAACTTCTGATTGAAGTGAGAAATGGAATATATTGCTTGCGAGACTTTTCCTCACAAAATCTCCGTATGTATTGTCGCAGAGTGTCTTTTGCTCGCTTTTGGACAGAGAAAAGATGGTCATCTTTCACCTCGATTGTCCGAAGTTGTGCGTATTCCTTCACAAATGCCAAAGCCAACTCTTCAAAGGACTCAATCGACCTCGGGGGGAGATGATTGAACCAAGTTACGGCTTGGCCTCGAAGGGAAGCTTGAAAAACTTTGCACATGAGCGCATCGTTAGACCTGTGGGGGATCATGACTCCTCGGTAATAATCTATGTGTTTTACTGGGTCGGAGAATCCTTTGAATGGAGTGAAATTTGGTGTTGCGAACCTCTGGGGGAATGGCTCCTCCTCAATATCCCTTATGAAGGGCGTAGAGAGCTGTATTTGGCGACGTAGATCGTCTTCTAGATCGCCACCCTGTTGAGCACGAAGGTGCATGTCCAGCATTTTTTGAACATCATTAGCCCGCAATGCTCCTTGCTGAGCCGATGAGTCCTCTTTTGCTAATTGTTGAGAAACTTCTTGAGCTTCTCCCCTTTTACTGTCGTGGGCAGATCGTTTTGGGTTTTTGTTTTGAGCTCGAAGTTGCCCCCTGCCCCCACGTGAGTGCTGTGAATGCTCTGCCCATGAAGTTGCCTCAGTCCTACCTCCTAGCCGTTCACGTACTAACGGCTTTAGGCGTTGTGGGATTTTTGCTTGATGAGCGTGACTTTCTTCTCCAGAGTTTCCCAGCGAAGTATCTTGTGACATTGTTTGGCAGCGGGCCTGCTCTTTCCTAGGTCGTCCCTGGGCATTCTCTTGTCGGCCACGTGAAGTGGATCGTCCGTCCCGCTCCTGGATTGGTCTCCCTGCTAGGAGTTGCTGCAAGAGCTCTGACTGAAGTTGAATTTGTTTGCTTAACCCTTCAACTTGCTGCGCCAAATTGTCTTGGGGAGGTTGGTGACGACTTCTTCCTGAGATGTCATGACATCCGTCCAGAAAGTCCTTTAGGACCATGTTTGTTGTGGGTCGATCATGTCGTGATGCATTTCTCATCAACCTCTCATTCGCTTGTTTTAAAGTCGAAGTTCCTTCCCCTAGCGCGGGTACTTGGTTAGCTGGAGAGAGGAATGCTCCAGAACTGAAGGTTGGCCTCCCTTCGAGTGTCTCAAGGGGCGCTTCCATAGACACGCGCCTGAGTTGAGCTGGGCGCTTCTCCGGAGTTTCTATGTGAGCTTCATTCCTCGTCTGAGCTGTTGAGGCAGAAATACCTTCTCCGGCTGACTGAGCGGATCGACGAGCCTTAGCCATGCCGATTCGAAGAATTTTGAATTTGGAAAGCTGTTGATGGGTAATTTGAACAACGTTCAGAATCTTCGAACAATGTCGATGAACGACGAACGAAGAGAGATGAACGATGAACAATGTTCAAAATCTTCGAACAATGTCGATGAACGACGAACGAAGAAAGATGAACGATGAACGAATTCTTGATGAGTGATGAACAACGTTCAAAATCTTCGAACAATGTCAATAAACGACGAACGAAGAAAGATGAACGATGAACAAATTCCTGATGAGTGATGAACAACGTTCAAAATCTTCGAACAATGTCAATGAACGACGAACGAAGAAAGATGAACAAATGAGAGAGCTTCTTCTGAGTATAACTCAATAGCTCTCAATGAAAGCACCAATTGTTGAAGCAGAAATCGAACCCGCCACGAAAAGTTCTCACAATTCCTGCAAACAGCAAACAATTAGCTATCGTTGTCTCGATCAATTTACCCGGGGGTTGTTCGACCAAGAACACTCCGATGCCTAAGTTAGCTTTGAGAGAGGAAAAGGATATACTTCGAAGCGAAGAATCAACTTACCTTGGAAATGAAATGTGCCTTGCTATTTATAGGGGTGAGTGAGATGTTCAATTTCCATAGTTTCGATGTGGGACAAATGCTCATCAATTTACCTCTTATATAGGGGTGAGTGAGATGTTCAATTTCCATAGTTTCGATGTGGGACAAATGCTCATCAATTTGCATGCTAACACGTGTTATACAAATCGAGGGTGGAGAGGCTTCCACATGTTATTCTGGTTTGGGCCATGTCCGGTGCTTGGGCTTACAAGTATTATTGCCAAGGGCAATTTGGTCATTTTGAGAATTATGGGCCACGTGGCAGCTCCACATTTTTCCGGTGATTTTGGGTTCCACAAACACAAAACACAACAGAAGACGGAGGAAGTTACTAGAATCACCAAAGCTATATTTGTTGAAAAATTAAATGAAATTAACCGGAGAAGGAGAGAATTCGAAAGAGGAGGATATAGGAATGAACCCGCAGCATCAACAACATCGTTATTGGACCCTAATGCTCAAAACTAGCTTCGTCTTAGAGGAAGCATGAGAGGCATAAAAGTCCGAGAGAGCCATTCTTATGCAACTCAACCGAACTTTTCCACCTAACGAATCAAGGTCATCCATAACCAGACCAACATTCACTGGGATTGAACTGTTCCGCTTCTGTCCCAAGGCCAAAGAAAAAGTAATGCTCAAAGAAACAAGGAAGAAGAAAGGGAAAATCAGGTGGATTGAGTTTATCAACTCCATGTCGAATCTGTTATCCTTCTGCACTTCCTTGATAACAGAGTATATAAGAGAACTTGTTATAAGACCATAATGATGTACATAATTTGTCAACAGACTAAGAAGTAACACAAATCAAATTATTGCAAGTGTATGTACTCGAATGCGATTACATGCATACAATAACAACATACAAATATACCAAGCCAACAGTATTTGTGTATAACTTGCTTCACCCACCTGTTCAAAAATTCAAACTCCTAGCTAGCAAAGGCTCTCTTCATGTTGCATTATTCTCACAAAGTTTCTGGAAGTCCTGGAGAGCTGCTGCTGCTGCTTCCAAGTTCTTTCCCTGAATGTGAAATCTCATCGCATAGCTAGACCACAAAATATTCTAAATCTTGGATTACTACTCCCCAAGTTACCTTGACCCAATCAAAGTTTTAGAAATAGTATGTCCACACAATCAAATGATTCAAATCATTCAATTAGTAAGCCTTCATTCAAAGATCAGAAAAGGCTGACGCAAATTGGCAGTCCTTTCAAAAACATTATGAATGATCACGATAGACAAAGTTTGATTTTTGAATGAGGGTCTAAGAAAACGAATAATTTGATTGTGAAATTACTTTGTGGAGCGGGTCCAAACGAGCTTGCACAAATTGAAATAGTGAAACTCAATTATAAACTAATTGTTTTCTTGAGCTCCAGGCCTCGATCAGGAGCTATTTCCATTTCTGAGTTCTGATAAACAAGCTCATAAGGTGGGTACAAGTGGTGCATCCATACACTCAAAATTTGGGTGGAATGATACCTCGATGACATGGTATTTCCCTTAAAAAAAAATTATCCAAGATACCAAACTACCTAGGAATCATAAATTTTCTCCAAGCAGGAGGAAGGTAAGACGAGTAATCAACAAAAATACATCTACTCGAATAAATATATGCAGTCTATTTTTACTGTATAATGCCATAGATGTACAAGTTAACTACTTCATATTAAGAATAACTTCAGTCTAGAAGAAATTGAAATCACAAAAAGCAGAAGAAATGGTGATTAAACATCACCTAGTAATCTAGCATTGTTGTTATAACCACACAGACTGAAAATGGAATGACATTAAATCCATTTAAATCATTCTTCTCTTGATGCAGGATCCATCCCAGTTGAAGGGCTGTCAGCAAAATATTCTTGGTGCTTCACATTAACTCCGTACTGCTCAATTGATAGAAATCAAGAGTAAATTATTTAACCAGCATAGCAAATTAAGTAAAAACAATAATCAGCTTCAAATTACACACAAATTACAAGTGGATCCCTGAAACCTTAATTACAGACCCAGATCATTAGCAAATATTTGCTTCTTTATTACAAATCAGACAGGAACCCTTTACAGCATTGAGCCCACCTTAGGCGCCTTCGATTGGATTGGATTGGATAGGATAACCCATTAGGTTCTACGTAAACGGAAGTTAGAAATGAAGGCCAACTTCCAAACTTTGTCCAGTTGATGTGAACTTATCCTTTCCAATCCTCTAGAGTCTAGACGAGAATGAGAATTCCTTATTACTACAAGGCGTGAATCTAATAAGTTGTCTAATCCAATCCTACACACCAAATGTGACCTAAATATTCCATTGATTTCATGCTTCTAGTGAGAAGAAGCAAAATTAAGTATATGGCACAAATAACCGAATCTTGGACCACGCTATACCAAGGACTCAAATAACTTAAATGTTGGGCCAGAAGATACAGAGGACTCATTTTAGGCTCAGCAGATCGATATCAAGCAATCTCCTGTTAACTTTGAAAAATTATAGCAATAATAAATTGTCCAATCAAGCTAGAGTGATTTGAAAATGTATAGTTGTTACCTCACGCAACGCTCTTGAGAGATCTTCCATCGTCAATATTAAGCGCTTATCCTGTTTCAAGATTGAAGTTAAGACTAGCCATTATTAGGCAGCAAATAAAAAACATCTCCACAGTAAAATTATCAAGGTACCTTTTGTTGTTTGTCCCTTTTGTCTTTGACTACAGAAGCTTGTCTTGCTTTGCACTGCCTGTTTAAAGTCATGAACACGTAAATATCTTCGCTACTAGTAACACCGCAGACACTAGGTAACTACCAGTGCAACAACGAAAGAGTGGAACCACATAATTTGGGAACAACAGCCTAAGGGTGCAATTATATATTTCTTGTCTAATATTTGAACAACAAAAATTTAATGGTTTTTAATTCTTTATCCCTAACTCAGCAAAGAACTTGAATTTCCCACGTGTGTGCCAGTGGACTTCCTTCATGCAGTAAGAGAAGAAGAATTTAGTGGCTTACTGAAGGGCATCAGTTGCGACCTCAGACACAAACTTTTGTGTGGCAACAGCTACCAGCCTAATTCTGTAAATAGAGAAAAATCAATTCAACGCACAACTATATGCAAGGAAATACATCCCATTCATGTTTAATAAATATAAATCAATTTAGTGGCATTTTGCCTCTGTCAGCTCAAAAGAAAGTTACAACAAAATCTCCTCGTTATCAGTGATTGTAAGCTATGTACAAAAAGCATAAACTTTTCAGCTTCAGCCAGAAAATCCTAACATCATAACATTAAATTCTCTTTTTTTTTCCTTTTTTTTTTCTTTTTTTCACATTTACAACAAATCTGAGTAAAAGAATGAAGAAAAATAATAAGGGTAGAGAGATACATAGGAGAAAAAGATTTCAGATAAAAAAGAGTGAGTCTGCTACCCCTAAATGCCTGCCCTTCTCAATCCTATACAACTGTATCCAGAGTCTAGACTAGCTTAATTTTCATTTCGTCTAGTGCACTTAAACAATCAATAATCGAAAGGGCACGTTTTTACAGACTTTCACTACCACAACATGAACTTAACGAACGTATAACTTTGCTTATCACAAGAATTCACACATCTTGATCATGTTATGGAATTTTTCAAAAGGCTGCAATTCTGAAACTTTTTAATAGTGAATCTAAACCCAATAGATATTTAGATATCCGTTTAGCTCCCTGAAATTGAAATTGTAAACAATAGTAAATGAGCCCTAACAGAAAAAAGAAGTACCTACAATCGTACGTCGGGACATTGAAACCCGCTTTTGGCCAAGTAATGCTCCACGAGCTCGTCGGGTATCTGAAAGAAGAAAATTCAATATTTCGATTTTACCTGATCAGATTTAGAAGGAAAAGAAACCTATTCGCGTATGATTACAGTGGGGGTGTAGTCCATCAAGGAAGCAAGGAATTCGGTGAGAGTTGCGTCATCGTCGTGCTTGCCTTCGCTCGATTGCTGGTTTTGATTTTGGCTCTGGTTATGGTTCATCTTCTCTTCCCTGCCGTACTTTCGATCTTGGTCTGTAAATTGTAATGCCTCTGCGACTCTTTGCTTGCAATTGCAAGATCTATTGACATTCATTAAGTTACTTGGGCCGGGTTATATCTTTGTTCCGAATCCGACCCCTTTTTCTTTAAATGGGTTCTCGGATTTATAAGGCCCATTCATTATTAGACCTCATGCAAGGGGTCACAAGTTTTTATAGAACTCTATACATAATTCGACACTCACCTCAAATCTTCCTGCATGATAAAAATTTTGAGTTAATTTTGTTGATGCAAAAATCGTCCGGCTTTGTGAAATTCCTTCTCGATCCCTACACACAAAAACGAAAATCAAACGGGGTTAAGGTTGAATCCCGGGGGGTGATTCAACCGAAAACGCTCTGATACTTAAGTTAGTTTTCTGTGAGAGAATAATCTGACAGAGTATTTGCAGGAGTTTTTTATTACCTTTAGAAGTGAGATGAGGTCTTCTATTTATAGTGAAGCCTTGAAAGTCACCGGAGCGTCTGATTGGTTGAAGGAGAAAGTATTAAATAAGTGATTGTACCAAGTGTAATCACTTCTTTATTCATGAATAAATAATTCGCTGAGAAATTATTTATTATCGGCATTGATCTGATTAATTAATATACTTAGCTGGTAAATATATTGAATTAATGCGGAGATCGTAACATGTCGATGTTAATTTTACCAAGGGTAATATTAGCATTATGGGAATTGTTGGCCACGTGGCAGCTCCAGAATATTCCGGTAATTTATTGACAAGACCCGTCCCAAATCCCTTGGGATTAGCATGGGACATGTCTGCTCCCGTCTGACACAAAGTGTCAGACCAGAGATATTTCCTTCCTTTGCCCTACCGGGCTATCAGAGTACGCCAAGATCTGAAGGAGGAATGCGATGTCTCGTCTCTGTTACCGCATCCGCGATCAACCTGAAGGGCATTCAAAACATAAAAGTTGTGAGTGGACAAAACAAATATTTTATAAAAACATTTCATAAAAGACCTTTATGCCCTTCACTAAAAACATATGCATGCATTCGAAAACCATTTCTAGGGTCCATGCCCAGTTCCTATAAACCGTCATGAACCATCAAACCATTTGGGCCTTAGCCCGAAATCAGTTAAACAACACATGGGACCTCCGCCCAAACCAAAACACGTGGGAACTCGTCCCAAAACTATCTCATATGGGTCTCAGCCCAAAACCAATACGTGTGGGTCTCAGCCCAACGTCGTCTCAGTGAAAACTCATCCACATATACATATATACATATATAACCCATCCTAGGCACTTCCAAAGAAGATGCCAACTCGGGGCACACAGCCCCTAGGGAACACATCCCCGATATAGTCACGATATCTCTATCTATATAAGTATGCATACTACTCGGGGTCTCAGTGTCAGGATCCACCCCGGTTTCACCCCGAAACCCGAGGTAAATCCCGCTCCCGTCTGACTCCCCGACACAACACCTAAAGAACACTCACTCGAACCCAGTCAAACGCAGGAGTAATTACAAAATATCCCAAAATCCTTATCGTTTACAGAGCATAGCACTACATTACAAGGAAAAAAAACGATAAAGTACACGCACACAGAAACCTTTAACTCTCCTAGGATCCCTCACGTCACTTCTATGCCTTGGACACTGCCTCGACGTCAAGACCCCGCGCTCGCTCCACAACCTGGAGGGCAATTAAAACAGAAAATGTGAGTGGACCAAAAGTACAAAAGTTCAAAAACCATTTTATAAGAAAACCGAGTTAAGCCCTCCGTTTTAAAACCACATGCATAACCAACAGTTATAACACATTAATAAAAGAATCATTCTTAAACATCATAAGAAACAGAAACACTGTTAAATATCATAAGAAACCATAACATGAGTATCAGAAAACTGTATCATAAACCATGAACATTAACTCATAAATGTCCCGATCAAACCTGCTGGATCTATCCGAGTCTTTAAACTCCCGAGTCTTTAAACTCAATCCAGGCCTTAATCATATCCGAGTCTTTAAACTCCCGAGTCTTTAAACTCAAGGCCTACGGGGGAAAATCAATATATCCGAGTCTTTAAACTCCCGAGTCTTTAAACTCAATCCAGGTCTTTAAACCCAATCCGGTCGGTCCCCCGTCACATATATCCGGGTCTTTAAACCCAATATCCAGATCCAGCAAATCCAATCCCAAAACCATTTGAAAACCATTTACCAAGCCACATCCAAACCCGAATCCGAAATCACTGGTCCGAAGCCCTTCCGGCGTTCAGAACCGTCATTCCGAACCCAAATCCGGAGTCCACTTTTCCACTTTAAAACCAACTTCCATTTCCGAAATCTGTTTCTAAACCCGAAAACCTTTATTATCGAACTCATGTTCCAAAATCCCTTTATAACCAATGAAAACCACTTATCAATTGAAATTCCAAAACCATTGCATCCATTTCAGAAACAAACCACTTTCTCGTAAAACGTGCTAAAAACCGAGCATTCTTGAAAAACGTGCAATCATGTAAAATCAACCAAAACATATTCAATAAACATAGAATCATAATCAAAATCATAAAACAATTATAGAAAACAGTTATGCATGCTCGAGTTTAAAGAAAGGGTCCACTCACAGTACTGAGCCCTACTCGCGTCCCGAACGTCCAGCCCGTTCCTCGGCTTCCTCGGGAAATCCCGATCCTGTCAAACACCGTCAAATTACGTCACTAATACATCTACCAACACTCTTCTAAATTCCCTCAAAAATCCCCGAACCGAAGACTTAAAACCCCGGGACCCTACACATTCACCCTCGCGGAACTACACTCAAACGACTTCCGATTGACTCGAAACCAATTCCATTGAACTCACAACAACTCCTAGACCAAAAACTATGTTGACAGTTTCTCCCAGAACCGCCGCACGCGCCTCCACGCGCCGCCCAAAGTGGCTGCGCGTGGCCCCACGCGCCAGCTACAGTACCGTCTTCAACCCGTGCTGAACCGGGTTCAGTACAGTGGTCTGCACTCAGACCGGCGTACCTGGTTCTTCCTCCTCCGTCCACCAAAACGGTTCCTTTCTTCATCAACAGCATCGTCCAACCTTACTCTAAGCATTCCCATCCTCCAATCACCTCGACACAGCCTCCTACCCGTCGTCTCAAGCTCGAACTCAAACCTCCCCAAGACTCTGTTTCACGATCCGGCCACCCAGGTAACCTCCCTTCACGGTGGCAAGACCAGACGGTTCCTAGAACCTCAAGGAACCTAACCCGACTCTCCTAGACCTTCGACTCAGACTCTAGGATCACGACTCTTGGTTTGAACCAAAACGAGAAAACAGGGCACACAGAGTCCCTCCGTCGTGCCAACCTCCACCGTGCACCTCCCGTCACGGCAGCTCAACCAAATGACGCCCTGGACTCAACTAAACTCCCTAAACTCCCCTAGACTCTTCGATTCAACCCCTCAGGCCACAACTTCCGATTTGAAGTTCACGGCCAAAACAGAGCATAAACACGGGGCAATAGAAATTACCTGCAACCCGTCGCCGTCGTGAGCTCTGCTGGTAGTGGCTGACTCCTCGCAACCCGCACGACACCACCACGGTCCCAATTGCCCCGTACACGGCCGCCACCGCCACAATCCTCACAACCTCCCTGCTTTTACCCCTGGTTTTCCCCACAGCTCTTGACACCTTCACACACAACCACCACACCGTCAACCTCTCTCACTGCTTCCCTCTCACTCTCTGATCACCCTCACACACTCACAATTCATCAACACTCACACCACCGCCCTCAATTTCCTTCACGATCTCCCTCTGTTTTCTGAACCAGCATCACACACAACACGGGTGCACCCCAATTATTTGGGCCGTGCACACACTCGAACTCACCAGAAGCCACTCCACCTTTAGCACGTGTCACCAATCCTCCTCACTCTCTCACCAAATGGCTCCATCCCAGCCGTCCCTTTCCTTCTTTCTGCACAAATCCCCATAAACCTAAAAAGACTAAAATACCCTTCTGTTTAACACATTTTTACGGTTTTACCGAAACTTCCTAGACCCGTAACTTTCACCTCGTAAGTCCGATGAACACGTGCCGCCTGTCACCGAACTCAGGACGACGGAATATATCTAACCATCCTAGGTCAACCTACCAAAACTCGATTATTCAAAAAGTCAACTTTTCCCCCTATTTTTCCAAAATTACGGTTAAGCCCTCAGCCTTCCGAACATCACAACTTCCTCCTCGGATGTCGGAATCGGGCGTGCCACCTGCCTAAGGATTCGTAACGTCCTCAACTACGTCCTGGTCACTGGTCAACTCCCATTTGACCTCCCGAAATAAAAGTCAACATTTCTGCCCGACCCAGGGGCAAAATCGTCATTCTAAGTTCCCGGACCCCTCGGGACCACCTAAACCTTGATTAACCTTACTAATCACACCTTAATCACTCTACTAATCCCAATTCTCGGGACGGGTTGTTACAATCTACCCACCTAAATAGAATTTCGTCCCCGAAATTCCACAGCTAGTCCCCGACACCTAGGGTCTCCTAAGGAACAACCTTGCCTAGGTTTCCTGTCTATCATCTCCACCTTGGGTATTTCACTCCATCCCCCACTACTGTCACCACAGCCAACCCTAACTATATAACAACTACATGGTGTACGCAAGGGAAACTCTATGAACAGAAAACAAAGATATTATAAAATACCTCATGTCACAGTACCCGACAGAAGTCATAGAGTACCTCCTCGTATACCACCACCCATCTCCCTCGGCTACTATTCCGGTCACGGTCGGACTAACTTCACAAAGTCCTAAAGGCAAACTCTAGCTTGTGGGTTCTCTCCTTCCACAGTCTCCAATCGATCAGTTATAGTCACTCCTTTCCTATACCTTCCGTCAACCTACTACGGAACTTACTATATACTCCCAGTCCTCTAGGAAACTCCTAGACTCCACCCCGAGATCCAACAACCAAACCAACAGAACAACCAAAAGTGAAACAAGTACCTGTCCCCACATCTGATATCGACTGATCCTCCCGCTGCGTCATCGAGAACACCCGGGCCTGAGATCCTGACGCTCTACCACGTCCCCTCGAACTACTCGTGGCTGTGCCACCACCTCCTCTAGTGCCCGCTGTTCCCGACGCTGTACTCTGTCCGGACTCCGCTACTCCTCTACCTACACCACCTTCCTGTGGCAACAGTGGACACTCACGTCGGAAATGACCTCGCTCCCCGCATTAGAAACACACATTCCAGCCGGGTCCACTGCTCGGTCTCCCTGTCGACGCTACCGACGTCGCACTCGCTTGCGGAGTCGGCGGTGCTCGGTAACCCCAAAATCCTGAACTCTGGGCACTGCCAGGCCTACCAAAACGATCATCGCCCGACGAGGAAGATCCACTGAAGTTACCTCTTTTCGGTGTCCGCTGGCTCGAAGCTCCAGGAATAGAAGGTTCCCGGCGTCGCACCGGCAAACTCGCCTCAACTCGCACCGCAGCATCCGACAAGTCTCGGAGGGTAGCAAAAGATCCAGCCGTCACTACGGCTCGAATCTCACCGCGCAAGCCCAACTCAAACCTACGGCACTTCTCGGCTTCAGTGGCCACAAAAGCAGGAGCAAACCGAGACAACATCTGGAACTTCCGTTCATACTCTGCCACTGTCATATTCCCCTGCTGGAGCTGCAGAAACTCCGCCTCCTTGGCATCCCGGAAAGAACGAGGATAATACTGCTCCAGAAACCGTTCCCTGAACGTCTCCCAGGTCACACTGTGGACATCCCAACCGGACAACTCGAGGGTATACCACCACTCGTACGCCGCACCATCTAGTAAAAATGCATCCAACAATACTCGCTCCTCCGACGGACAATGCATCACCGCAAAAATCCGCTCCAGTCTAGTAATCCACCTCTGGGCTTCCTCAGGATCAGCCCCACCACTAAAAGTAGTAGCCCCGAGCCGCTGGGCTCGCTCAATCGTGGCACTCTCCGTCTCTCTGGCTACTTCTTCAGGTTGTGGAGAGGGTCTACGTCTCGGAGGCATCGTCAACCGCACGCTGAAAGAGGCATAGAAGTAGTCAAACAACTGAAACACAACCTCACAAACCGACAGACCCAACAATCTCGACAAACCTATGCTCTGATACCAATTGTCAGGATCCACCCCGGTTTCACCCCGAAACCCGAGGTAAATCCCGCTCCCGTCTGACTCCCCGACACAACACCTAAAGAACACTCACTCGAACCCAGTCAAACGCAGGAGTAATTACAAAATATCCCAAAATTCTTATCGTTTACAGAGCATAGCACTACATTACAAGGAAAAAAAACGATAAAGTACACGCACACAGAAACCTTTAACTCTCCTAGGATCCCTCACGTCACTTCTATGCCTTGGACACTGCCTCGACGTCAAGACCCCGCGCTCGCTCCACAACCTGGAGGGCAATTAAAACAGAAAATGTGAGTGGACCAAAAGTACAAAAGTTCAAAAACCATTTTATAAGAAAACCGAGTTAAGCCCTCCGTTTTAAAACCACATGCATAACCAACAGTTATAACACATTAATAAAAGAATCATTCTTAAACATCATAAGAAACAGAAACACTGTTAAATATCATAAGAAACCATAACATGAGTATCAGAAAACTGTATCATAAACCATGAACATTAACTCATAAATGTCCCGATCAAACCTGCTGGATCTATCCGAGTCTTTAAACTCCCGAGTCTTTAAACTCAATCCAGGCCTTAATCATATCCGAGTCTTTAAACTCCCGAGTCTTTAAACTCAAGGCCTACGGGGGAAAATCAATATATCCGAGTCTTTAAACTCCCGAGTCTTTAAACTCAATCCGGGTCTTTAAACCCAATCCGGCCGGTCCCCCGTCACATATATCCGGGTCTTTAAACCCAATATCCAGATCCAGCAAATCCAATCCCAAAACCATTTGAAAACCATTTACCAAGCCACATCCAAACCCGAATCCGAAATCACTGGTCCGAAGCCCTTCCGGCGTTCAGAACCGTCATTCCGAACCCAAATCCGGAGTCCACTTTTCCACTTTAAAACCAACTTCCATTTCCGAAATCTGTTTCTAAACCCGAAAACCTTTATTATCGAACTCATGTTCCAAAATCCCTTTATAACCAATGAAAACCACTTATCAATTGAAATTCCAAAACCATTGCATCCATTTCAGAAACAAACCACTTTCTCGTAAAACGTGCTAAAAACCGAGCATTCTTGAAAAACGTGCAATCATGTAAAATCAACCAAAACATATTCAATAAACATAGAATCATAATCAAAATCATAAAACAATTATAGAAAACAGTTATGCATGCTCGAGTTTAAAGAAAGGGTCCACTCACAGTACTGAGCCCTACTCGCGTCCCGAACGTCCAGCCCGTTCCTCGGCTTCCTCGGGAAATCCCGATCCTGTCAAACACCGTCAAATTACGTCACTAATACATCTACCAACACTCTTCTAAATTCCCTCAAAAATCCCCGAACCGAAGACTTAAAACCCCGGGACCCTACACATTCACCCTCGCGGAACTACACTCAAACGACTTCCGATTGACTCGAAACCAATTCCATTGAACTCACAACAACTCCTAGACCAAAAACTATGTTGACAGTTTCTCCCAGAACCGCCGCACGCGCCTCCACGCGCCGCCCAAAGTGGCTGCGCGTGGCCCCACGCGCCAGCTACAGTACCGTCTTCAACCCGTGCTGAACCGGGTTCAGTACAGTGGTCTGCACTCAGACCGGCGTACCTGGTTCTTCCTCCTCCGTCCACCAAAACGGTTCCTTTCTTCACCAACAGCATCGTCCAACCTTACTCTAAGCATTCCCATCCTCCAATCACCTCGACACAGCCTCCTACCCGTCGTCTCAAGCTCGAACTCAAACCTCCCCAAGACTCTGTTTCACGATCCGGCCACCCAGGTAACCTCCATTCACGGTGGCAAGACCAGACGGTTCCTAGAACCTCAAGGAACCTAACCCGACTCTCCTAGACCTTCGACTCAGACTCTAGGATCACGACTCTTGGTTTGAACCAAAACGAGAAAACAGGGCACACAGAGTCCCTCCGTCGTGCCAACCTCCACCGTGCACCTCCCGTCACGGCAGCTCAACCAAATGACGCCCTGGACTCAACTAAACTCCCTAAACTCCCCTAGACTCTTCGATTCAACCCCTCAGGCCACAACTTCCGATTTGAAGTTCACGGCCAAAACAGAGCATAAACACGGGACAATAGAAATTACCTGCAACCCGTCGCCGTCGTGAGCTCTGCTGGTAGTGGCTGACTCCTCGCAACCCGCACGACACCACCACGGTCCCAATTGCCCCGTACACGGCCGCCACCGCCACAATCCTCACAACCTCCCTGCTTTTACCCCTGGTTTTCCCCACAGCTCTTGACACCTTCACACACAACCATCACACCGTCAACCTCTCTCACTGCTTCCCTCTCACTCTCTGATCACCCTCACACACTCACAATTCATCAACACTCACACCACCGCCCTCAATTTCCTTCACGATCTCCCTCTGTTTTCTGAACCAGCATCACACACAACACGGGTGCACCCCAATTATTTGGGCCGTGCACACACTCGAACTCACCAGAAGCCACTCCACCTTTAGCACGTGTCACCAATCCTCCTCACTCTCTCACCAAATGGCTCCATCCCAGCCGTCCCTTTCCTTCTTTCTGCACAAATCCCCATAAACCCAAAAAGACTAAAATACCCTTCTGTTTAACACATTTTTACGGTTTTACCGAAACTTCCTAGACCCGTAACTTTCACCTCGTAAGTCCGATGAACACGTGCCGCCTGTCACCGAACTCAGGACGACGGAATCTATCTAACCATCCTAGGTCAACCTACCAAAAATCGATTATTCAAAAAGTCAACTTTTCCCCCTATTTTTCCAAAATTATGGTTAAGCCCTCAGCCTTCCGAACATCACAACTTCCTCCTCGGATGTCGGAATCGGGCGTGCCACCTGCCTAAGGATTCGTAACGTCCTCAACTACGTCCTGGTCACTGGTCAACTCCCATTTGACCTCCCGAAATAAAAGTCAACATTTCTGCCCGACCTAGGGGTAAAATCGTCATTCTAAGTTCCCGGACCCCTCGGGACCACCTAAACCTTGATTAACCTTACTAATCACACCTTAATCACTCTACTAATCCCAATTCTCGGGACGGGTTGTTACACTCAGTCTGAGTCTTCTCCCAGGAATTCTCCATCTGGGAGGCTTATCTTCGGACCTAGTCCGATCATCTCTCCGGAATCTGGTTCGGTACCACATCATAACGCCCACTCCTGGAACGGGATCCCTATGGGGATACCCACTCTGGTCTGTGGATCGTGACTCTCCAGGTCGACGACTGGAGGAGAGCAATCAACAATCTCGTAAGGAGGGTATATACATACTCGTATAGAAAAACCATAAAAACGGGACTCGCACCTGATAATACAAAGTAAATGGGCCTCCAACCCGAACATATGACTCAATAGGGCCTCTAGCCCGATTTCACAATAACTGGGCATCGAGCCCGATATCTCAGGGTCAGTCACGATCCCGATCATAGCTATGCGTGCAACCATCAATCCAAGACCCCTCTCAATCCTGGTATGTCGCCATGAACACATCAATGCCGCGACCATCTCGGGACCATGGTGCACACGTCGCCGATCGATCCTCTAAACCGTCAGCACTCAGAAAGTCGAGTCTCCAGTGGCTGCTCAATAACGGGACGTGCATCGTGACCTCTCTGGAAGGAACGTATCTCAATTCGGAGGCGAGTGTCACGTCGTCTGTCGCCGTGCACACAACACCCGTCGCGACCACGACTCAGACCTACGGGTCGTCAATAGGGTCTCATGCCCGAGTCAAAACTAAATCCAAATGCGTCTCATGCCCGATTTTACCTTTTCAAAACCATTTCATGAAAACCGAAAGCGTAAGCGCGTATAAGCACGTATAAAACCCGAAAACCTCGAAGTACGTACCCATACGTAAACACACACCAAAATACGCTCAAGGCATCCCAAAAAACATATTAAAACACATATAAAACATTTATGCATGCATCAATTTCAGAAAGAAAGTTCACTCACAGACTGTCCGCGTTGCCACCTCGATACGAGTGCAATATGGCTCTCCCGAGTCAATCGTTGTCTCCGGGACTTCCAAACCTGTCCAAATCACTTTATAGGGTTACTAACTACTTAATTAACCCCTCACTAAAACCCCCTAATTTTCCGGGATTTTTAACTATTTTTAAACGCGCACCGAAACCTTCGGACAACCCGAACTATATCGAAACGATGTCCGATCGACTCGAAACCAGTCCCAAAATGTTCGTTACATCGAATAGATGATTTGACATGTTGGAACCTTCCCCATATTCCCAGCCACGCACCCTCATGCGCCCTGGGAGTGGTCTGCGCGTGGGCCTCACGCGCTGGGCTACAGTGCGTCTTCAACCTTGGTCAGGCCGGTCCGAACCGGTCGGCCCGATTTTCTCTGCAACTTGGATCGGCGTGATCGGTCCAGGCCCCTACACTGTTCAATTTTCACCATTTTCTTCCCTAATCGATCCTATTCTTCATGTTTTGATCCTAGGAATCTAAACCTATGAACCAAAACCCCTAAAACCTAGTAAACCCGACCGGTCCAACCTTTTCTTCACGATTCAAGTTTTCCAAAACCCCCTGGTGTTCCTCAACGTCTAATCTCTCTCAAAACCTTCTTAATAACTTCCTAACAACCTATTTAATTCATTAGAATCACCCAAAACGACCAATAATAACAGAAATCGAAAATGGACAAAATCGGGTAAAACTGATTACCTCGATCGGTTCCTCCTCCACTGTCCACGGCGGTGCTCCCTTGGCCGGCCACCACATTCCTCAGGCCCTCCTCTCACTCTCCTGGGTCTCACAGATGATCAAAGGATTGAAGGGTTTGGATTTGGGGTGGAAATGGGTGATCGGGTTTTGGGTTTTGAAATGAAGAAAATGATCGATGATGAAGGAATGGGAGATGCATGAACGAAAATGATGTCCAGTGGATGAGTGACACTTGTCACTCATCCATTGGGCCTTGGGACAAATATCTGGGCCCCACTTAAGTCCAAAAGTTCTTTGTCTCGTAAAACGCGCAATAGTACGTTCGAACTTCCGTGAACCGTAACTTCGTCATCGAACGTCCGAATTCGACGTGCCGCCTGTCTACGGATTCGTATCGTCGTGATCTACGTCACGGTCCTTGGTCCTCGGCCATCTGACCTCCCGGGTCAAAAGTCAACTATTGGCCCCTATTCACCCAAATTACCAAAATGCCCTTGAACTTCCGATCGTCACCACTTCTTCCACAGATGACGGAATCGAACATGCCACCTGTCTATGAACTCGTGACGTCCCGAACTACGTCACAGTCATCGACCAAAGTCCATTTGACCGTCCAAACGAAAAAGTCAACGTTTTGCCCATTCTATGGGCAAAATCGTCATTTCGCCTTGAAAGTCCGCTAATCTTCGTCTAAATTATGATTAGTCTCGCTAATCTGTTATTAATCCTTAATTAATCCGGCTAATTCGGGATGGGTCGTTATATTTATGGTTCAACAAATGCCCCTACATCGCTTAGGAATTCAAGGAAGCCTAAGAGATATAATTTTTTTGTGGTTCCAGTAAACTACGTCTTAGTATTTTTATGCGGGAGTATGAGTCCTCTTTCCTGGATGTAGTTGGAGATTGTCCTCGATCTTGTCCCAAAAGAAATTCTTTGGGCTTGTAATCCTACTTTGAGTTGACATTGCCAACCCAATTAATAGTCAGGGTTTACTTATTTTTTTCTCTTTAAATAAGAGCATATAACCCTTATTTTTATAAAGAAAAAATTAAACCCTAGTTGAGTTTGGTAGTGGGAGAAACTTGCGGTTTTGTTGGGGAGGTAATTAATTTGTTCTCCTTATCTTTCATGTTGTCTTCATTGATTTTTGGTGCGGACAGGTGCATGAATGGATGGACTGCTTGACTCCATTGATTTTTGGTGCGGACGATGGGAGCTGGTATGCAGTTGGTGTTCAGAGATGTAGGGAGACTGACGGGCCCCGCATGAGCAGAAGTTGACGGCTTCTCGATTTGGCCGAGAGGAGACGAGGCTTGGAAGAATCAATTTACATCCCTTTTTCTTCTTCTTTTTTTTTAATTGCTACAGTGCAATTGTCAAAAGCATTCACTCTTTTGAATGTTATATATATATATATAATAAAGTATATTATATGTTTATATATTTTAATATATATATAATAAAATATATTATATGTTTATAAAATTTAATATATATATATAAATGAATATATATTATTTTGTTCAATTTCAATTTTTTATAGATTTTGAGAGCTGTGGATATCCGATTGCAATGATTTCAGAGGTGGTGTGCTCTATTCTTCAAGACGGTCATTTCGAGATGTATGAGAGCATACTTCCGGTCTAGTCTTGAAGACCTCACTTTGTTGAGTACCATCTGGTGGCATGTCTTAGACTTATTGGAGCTTCCGACTTCAAAAGATGATGGACTTGACACCAAGACGCTCCTCCAGTTGACATGCTTATGATGCTTTGTGAAAAGAAGAGTTTGGCGCGCTGGTGGACTTGTCATCTTCAAGTGCGGGTGGAGCTAGCATCAAGACCTTCAACGAGTGTGGCATGAAGTTCCATGACTTGAAGTGTGACGAGTCACAAGGCGATGCGTACTTCAACTTCGGGGCGAGGTGCGCTACACTGCAGTGAAGGTCATGCTATAGTGCAAGGCGAGGTGCAGCAGAGCACGGCGCAAGGCTCAGCAGAGTGCAAGACGCGAGATGCAGTAGAATGCAAGGCGAGGTGCAACAGAGTGTAAGGCGAGTCATGGTGTGACCACAAGATGAGGTGTAGTAGAGTGTGAGGCGAGGTGCAGCAGAGTGCAAGGCGAGGAGTGCTGCAAGTGCGAGGCAAGGAGTCCCATCACTTAGAGTTCGACGTGTCACAACCCAGCAGAGTACAAGACGAGGTGCAGCAGAGTGTCAGGCGAAGTGCAACAGAGTGCAAGGCGAGGAATGCTATAAGACGTGTCACAACCCAGTATGAGGCTTGTTCTAGCTGCAAGGCAATGTGTGTTGTAGCTACAAGGCTAGGTGCACTTCATCTTCAAAGCAAGGCTACTCATGACGCGAGGCGAAGTGCATGTGGTGCCATGAAGTAACTGAAGCTTTCCAAGGAGTTGCTTTGGATGACAGATGGTCTTCCAGAAACTTGATCTTCAAGGCCTTACTGAGCTCAAAATGGGGTGGTAACAAGGCGGAACATAGAATGGAAGATCGATCATGCCCCCTGCAAAGCTCGAGACGTCGTACATCATCGCCTAATTGAAGGAAGAGAGTTTGAAGATACCATCCTCTAGATGTTGAAGCTAAGTGGCGTGAAGACACATGACTCCAAACCATTGTTTCGTCTTGGAGTTGAAAGTCAAGCTGCTTTGTAGCCGTCGTTGAGTCAAGCAGTGGTGGAACCACTTTTGTGAAGTCAACTATGCCAAGTAAGCGGTGTTGAGGAGGTTGCCCCCATTGTTTGAAGAAGGTCATGGACGATGTGTAACAACCCGTACCTTCGGGAAGGGTAACAATTGTAATTTTGTAGAAGTTTTGTATCTAAAGGACGATTTTGCCCTTGTGAATAGTAGGCCAAAAGTTGACTTTTTGAATTATAGGTGGGATGAGTGTTGACCCTTGACCGTGACGTAGTTAGGGACGTCACGAGTCGGTAGACAGGTGGCAGGTACGATTCGGACAATCGGAGGAAAAGTTATGACGTTTGGAAGGTTGAGGGCGTTACCGTAATTTTGACTAATTGAGGAAAATGTTGACTTTTTGGTGGACTTGTGATTTTCACGTAGACCGAGGACCGTTAGATAGGTCTCGACGTCCTGAGTACAACGACAGGCGGCACGCTGTCATCGGACGTCGGACGGAATAGTTACGGGTCTAAGAAGTGTGAGGGTAAAATGGTAAATTGTACATGAGGGGTATTTTAGTCTTTTTCCTCAGCCCAATCAGATAAGGGCAAGTGGCAGGGATATTTTGTGCTTAACCAAGGAATGGTGGACACGTGGGGGACACTAAATGGTTCCAGGGATTACTAAAGTGTGCACGGCCACACTTTGCACGATTTCAAACTGTGCACTTGGCTTTGAACACACAGAAAACAGAGAGAAGAAATTGGAGAGAGTTCGATCGATTCAGTGCAAGGGTGAGTGAAGAGTGAATTGAGAGAGTGACAGAGAGACACGGCTGAGCTTGTGATCGTGTTTTGGTGGAGGAATCGTGCGCGGGGACACGGCGGTGGTGCGGTGGAGTTCTGAGGAAAACAGGGAGGTTGTGAGACAAGGGTGGTAGTTGTGCCATGTGGTGGCTCAAACCAAGACCGTGGGAGGTTCAGGTGGTTGCAGGGAGTCCAACGAACACTGTGGCACGCGGCGGTGCACACGGCGGAGACTGAATCGAAAGGTAAGTTTCATTCCTCTGTTTTTCCCGTGAATTTCAATTCGAAAGTCGTGGAGTTGGGCTTAGAGTCGAGGGATTTGGAGGCCAGGGTGAGACTCCTGGAGGTCCCAGGAGTCGTTTGGTTGTGGTGCCGTGGGCGGCCGGCGGCCAAAACAGGGGCCACCGGCCGTTTGTTTCGAGGCCGTGAACGGTGGGTTTTAGGCCGTGGTTCTTCGATGTTAGGACTGGGTTAGATTGCTTAGGATGGGACGAAGCTCCTGGGATTGGTTTGGACTGAAACGGTGGAGGAACGGAGGAGAGCCGATCACGCCGGTTCAACTGTGTTGAACCGGGTGACTCGAGGAAGGAGAAACACTGTAGCAGGCGCGTGAGGTCCACGCACAGCCACTTTGGACGGCGCGTGGAGGCGCGTGGGGAAGATTCCGGCTAAGCTTTCAACATGGTTTTGGTTCTAAATGTCCTAAGGAAGTCATTGGTGTGGTTTTCGGGTGAATCGGACGATGTTACGGGATGGTTCGGGAATCCGGACGGTTTAGGGTCTAGGATTAAAATATTAATAAATTCCCGAAAAATTGGGAAAATTAGGGTTAGCATCCTTGAAGTGTTTGTGACCCTATTTGGTGCATATTGACAGGACGGGAGACACCTGAGACGGTCGAGGAGCGCACGGAGCGCGATTGACTCGTTCTGATTTGTGAGTGGACTCTTTCTTTCCTTACGAGCATGGCTAACTGTTTTATGGATGTTTTATGATACTAAATATGTTTTTATGCTTTCTAATGATGATTATATGTGGTTGATGTGTTTGCACGTTTTTCGAGACATTTCCAGGATTTTGCACGTTTTTCGAGAAAAAGCTGGTTTTCGGATTTTAAGGCTATATTTGGGGATTTCAAGCTATAACTGTTTTCTGATGATGATAAATGGAATGTGAAACATGATTTGTGTGTAAATGTGGGTTTTGGCTTAAAAAATAGATTTCCGGATTTGGGTTCGGAATGTCGGTTCTGAACGCCGGATGGGCTTCGAACCGGGGATTTCGAATTCGAGTTTGGCTATGGATCTAGAAATGGTTTTACAATGAATTGGGATTGGATTTGCTGGATCTGGATATTGGGTTTAAAGACCCGGATTCTGCTTAACGGGGGACGGGCCCGGATTGAGTTTAAAGACTCGGGAGTTTAAAGACTCGGACATTTATGATATTACCCCCTGTAGGCCTATTGAGTTTAAAGACTCAGATATTATAGAGGCCTGGTTGAGTTTAAAGACTCGGATAGGTCCAGTAGGTTTGATCGGAAAATGATGATTTGATGTTCATAGTTTATGACATGATTTTATGATGCACCTGCTATGATTTCTATACCTGTTTTATAGTGTTTCTGTTTCTTATGATGTTTTACGTTATAATTTTCTAATATGTAGTTGGGCATGTATGTTTTCAAAACGGAGGGAACAAATCTTATTCTTGCTTTCTTAACTCTGATTTGACGAGAAACTGATTTTGAAACTTTCATTTATTCTAGTCCACTCACACTTTTGGTTTTAAATTTTCCCTCCAGGTCGTGGTGATAGCGCTGGGGTGAACGTTGAGGCAGAAATCGAGGCATAGAGCTCACGACGTTCTTCCGTTGCGAGACTAGCATAGTAGGATTTTGTGCCCATTTTGTAGAACTATGCTCTGACTGACAGTTGTATATATTTACTCCTTCGTCTGATAGTTATGCTTATTGTGGTGTTAGGGTTATTTGGTACTTTAAGTGTGATTGTCAGACGGGAGCAGGGTTCGTCCCGGGTATCGAGGCGATATTTGGGACGGGTCCTGACACGATGTGTCACTAAAAGTCCACGATGGGATGATTGAAGGCCTCCAAGGCTTGCTCATGGGTTGACGGAGAGACTCTGAGGTCGTGCCGTTCCTAGTGATGAGCTTCATGATCCTTCTTGGCCTGTGGCTTGATCTTATCATTGAATACATGTTTGAGCATTCAACTTGTGAATTGTCAACTTCTTTAATTTTCATTAATATAAGCCTTCCATTTTTTTTAGTGTTTTGTGATTTTCGGCAGATTTGACCTTTGTGTAGTAAATTTAGTCTTCTGACTTCGTTTTAGCTCCGAATTGAGTGCCGTTGGTGGGGTTGGAAAGCTGATTTTCATACCTTTCTACTAACACCAAGATTGTTCCAAGACAATCTGAATTGAGCCTTGTAAGATTGGTCGAATCTTGTGCTCATGAGCTGATTCATGAAGTTGACCTTTGTGTGTAAAAATGTTTGCGGGGAACTCATCACAACTTGAAATTGAGTAAGATCAATGGCGTTGGAAAGCTGACTTCCATAGATTTCTAAATCCGTCAACCTCATGTCAGGGTGATCAAAATTCAGTGGTCTATGACTAAATGATTCTCGTACTCGTGCGCTGGTACGTGCAGTTGACCTTCATGTACAAAAACGTTCGATGGGAACTCGTCACAACTCGGAATTGAGTGAGGTCAACGGCGTTAGAAATTTGACTTCCCTATATTTTTAGGGCCTCAAGTTCATGTCAGGGTGAGAAAAATTGAGCGAGCTATGATCGAATGAATCTCGATCCTGTGCACTGAAATGCAGAATTGGACTTCGCATGTTAAAACATTTGCCCACTATTTGTCATGGCCTGGTGGTTGCCCCTCTTGGTGGGGTTGGAACAGTTTTTTTTAGTAGCTTTCCGACTCCAACAAGTCAAGTTCTTGGATTGTTTCATGTGCCTCGCTAGGACGAGCCTTGAGCGCTTCGCGTGGCGAAGTCGTGGCGTGGTCCGCATGGTGAAGACTTGTTGTGCTTTGTGTGGCAAAAACTTTGAGTTCTTAGCATGGTGAAGGCTTCGAGTGCTTCATATGGTGTGGAGTGTTTCGCATGGCGAATACATAGAGTGCTTCACGGGGCGAAGGCTTAGAGTACTTCGCGTGGCGAAGGCTTGGAGTGCTTCGCGTGGCGAAGGCTTGGAGTGCTTCTCGGGGCGAAGGCTTGGAGTGCTTCGCGGGGCGAAGGTTTGAAGTGCATCGCTGGGCGAAGGCTTGGAGTGCTTCGCGGGGTGAAGGCTTGGAGTGCTTCGCATAGCGAAAGCTTAGAGTGCTTCGCGTGACGAAGGCTTGGAGTGCTTCGCATGGCAAAGACTTAGAGTGTTTCGCGTGGCGAAGACTCGTGTGCTTTGCATGGCAAAGGCTTAGGTGAGCTTTGCATGGAAAATACTTAGTATGCTTTGCATAGCGAAGGCTTTAAGTGTTTCACGTGATGAAGGCTAGGGGTGCTTCGAGGGGCGAAGGCTTGGAGTGCTTCGGGGGGCGAAGTGTCACGACCCGGCCCATCTAACACAATATTGTCCACTTTGGGCCCAGCCCTCACGGTTTTGTTTTCGGGAGCTCACGTGCAACTTTCCAGTAGGTCACCCATCATGAAATTGCACCAGCCTTAACTCGCTTAACTTTGGGGTTCCAATCCCCCCAAAGCCACTTGAGCTCCCAAAAGGCCTAGTGTTAGATAGATACGTGCCACACATATAAGGTACTTCACCTTTCCCTCCCCGAGTGATGTGGGATCATTCACCGATCTTACCTTTCCAAGCTCACAGGTCTTGCTCACCGTTCTTGCTTCTCAAGCTCATGCGTCTTGCTCACCGTTCTTGCTTCCAAGACCGGGTCTTACAATCTACCCTCCTTAAAAGAATTTCATCCCGAAATTCCACAGCTCGTACCCTACACCTGGGTTTCCTACCCGGTGGTCAACTCTTGCCAACAACAACCGTTCCTAACAGTTCCTAACCTGTCCACTCCACCTATTACCCGTTTCGACACTCCTGACACTCTCTCAAGTCGAACGTACCTTCACTCAGTACTACCAACTAGAACTTCATGGTGTACGCAAGAGAAACTCTACGAGCGTAAAAGAAACAAAGGTATTTTAAAATACCTCAAACAGAGTTCATAGAGTACATCCTCACGTACAACCACCTACAACTTCCGGAACCAACTCAAGTTCAACAACGACTACACAATTCCAGAAGCAAACCAACCCTACTTTTCTCACCCAAAAGGGAATCCTACCTACCGGCTCACCTTCACATCCCTCAACTACTCTGACCACCTTGTCGGAATAAATCAACAAAATCCTAAAGGCACTCCTAGATTGTGGGTTCTCTTCAATAACCTCATATCGATCAGTTATAGTCACTCCAAGTTACCTAGGAGAAAATCCAAAACTCTACCCCGGGATCCAACAAAAAGAGGTACAACACGTCCAAGGATCGTAAAAGTACCTGTCACAGCACCGGGTGCTGACTGAGCCTCCTGCTGAGTCATCGCAAACACTCGGGCTTGGGGTCCTGAAGATCTACCTCGTCCCCTCAAACTACTAGTGGCACCACCACCTCCTCTGGTGCCTGCAGTCCCTGACGCTGACGCCGTGCTCTTTCCTGGCTCCTCCGTACCTCGGCCTACAACATTCTCCTGGGGTAACAGCGGACACTCACGTCGGAAGTGACCTCGCTCTCCACAGTAGTAACAAACATCCCTACCGGGTCCACCACTCGGTCTCCCTGTAGACGCAACAGACGTCGCACTGGTTTGTGGAGTCGGCTGTGCTCGGTGTCCACGGAACACTGAACTTTGGAAACTACCGGGTCTGCCAAAACGATCATCGCCCGCCGATGATGCTCCATTGTATTTGCCCCTCTTCGGTGTCCTCTGGCTCGAAGCTCCAGAAAAAGATGGATCCCGGCGTCGTACCAGCAAGCTAGCCTCTACCCTCACCGCAGCATCTGACAACTCTCGGAGGGTTGCAAACGATCCAGCCGTCACTATGGCTCGAATCTCACCTCGCAGGCCCAACTCAAACCTACGGTACTTCTCGGCTTCCGTAGCCACAAACGCAGGAGCAAAACGAGACAACATCTGAAACTTCTGTTCGTACTCTGCCACAGTCATGCTCCCCTGTTGGAGCTGCAGAAACTCAGCCTCCTTGGCATCGCGGAAAAAATGAGGGTAATACTAATCCAAAAACCGTTCGCTAAACGTCTCCCAGGTCACTGTGTGGGCATCCCAGCCTGACAACTAAAGGGTGTACCACCACTCATACGCTGCACCGTCCAGTAAAAAGGTAGCAAGTAACACCCGATCCTCCGGTGGACATCGCATCACTGCGAAAATCCGCTCAAGTCTCGTAATCCACCTCTGGGCTTCCTCAAGGTCTGCCCCACCACTAAACGTCGTCGCCCCGAGCCGCTGGGCTCGCTCGATCGTAGCACTCTTTGTCCCTCTCGTCGCGTCGTCTTCAGGTCGTGGAGGGGGCTCATGACAGGACCCATCCCAATCTCCCCGGGATTAACGCGGGATGACACTGCTCTCGTCTGACACGAAGTGTCAGATAAGGGATATTTCTGACTTTTTCCCTCCTGGGCTATCAGAGTACACCATGATCCGGAGGAAGTATGTGATATCTCGGTCTCTGCTACAGTCCACATCCGATGTCAACCTGAAGGGCAGTCAAAACATTAAAAGCTGTGAGTGGACAAAACAAGAGTTTATAAAAACATTTCATAAGAAGACATTTGTACCCTTCACTAAAAAGCATGCATGCATTCGAAAACCATTTATCCGAGATAAACCATATGTGGGAACTAAGCCCAAAACCAAGATTGAAAGAATCATAAAGACTCAACCGTACGGGCCACTTCCTAAATCCATAAGAAAACCAATAAGGGACTCAGCCCATAACCATAAACATACTGAAACCAAATACACGAGCCACTACTGAATCCTGTGCACACCTGTGCACACCATATATCAAATCTCATATATCATATCATATATCATATATACATATAAGTCACACAACCAATCCTGTCACGGTATCCAAAGCTACGCACGTGCTACCCGGGTCTCAATCCGAGTCTTCTCAAAGTCAAGGTCAATGTCTGTAGACCACTGATCCTACTCGAGGTAATAGTAACCATAGTCTTCCTGAGAGTAAGGAACCCAACTGGGGGGTGACTCCACTCAGTCGGTGCTCCGTGACTACTCCGGGGTCCACCCAGGCCAACGACCCTCCCCGGAGGAGATAATAGAAGTAAAGGAAGGTATATGAACATATATATACATACATAACACAATATTCACGCCCGGTTCCCCTGAACCGTCATGATCCATAATATCCATTAAACAGGGTTCATGCTGGTTCCCATAAACCGTTATAAACCAGAATGACCTGAAAAAGGTTCATGCCGGTTCCCATAAACCGTCATGAACCACAATGACCTTTCCAGAGTTCATGCCGGTTCCCATAAACCGTCATGAACTTGGAAATCCATCTAGGGTCCCTGACCCGAAATCATCAGTGTAAAACAACTGGGTCTCGTGCTCGAACATATGACTCAACTGGGCACCGTGCCCGATATCTAAGGGTCAGTCACGACTCCGATCATAGTGATGCGTGAAACCATCCATCCAGGACCGCCCTCAATCCTGGTATGTCGCCGTGAACAAATTAATCGACGCGACCACCATAAGATCATGGTGCACTCATCACCGATCGCTATCCTGAACCGTCAGCACTCCGAAGTCGAGCCTCCCTAGGCTGCCCGACCACGAATCGTGCATCGTGACCTCTCCGGAAGGAACACATCCCAATCCGGAGGTGAGCGTCGTATCGTCGATCGCCTTGCACATAGCACCCGCTGCGACCACGATTTAGACCCGAAGGTCTTAAATAGCGTCATATGCCCGAGACAAAACCAAATGGGTCTCATACCCGAGTTTATCCTTTTAGAAATCCAAAACCTTTTCATTTAGACCAATAAAGACATACAGACCCGTATAGGCACTGTATAGGGACGAAACCTCGAAATACGTACCAATACGTAACCACATATACAAATGCACTCATGGCATCACAAACAAGTATTTAAAACATATAATAAACATTTATGCATGCACTAATTTAGAAAACAAGGTCCACTCACAGACCGTCCGAGCTGCCGCCTCGATTTGCGTGCCATAGGCTCTCCCGAGCCAATCACCATCACCGGGACTCCCAAACCTGTCAAAATCGTAATATAAGGTTACTAACTACTTAATTAACCTCCTACTAAAGCCCCGTAATTTTCCCAAACTTTTAACTATTTTTAAACCAACTCTAAACCTTCCGACACCCCGAAAGCTATCGAAACGATGTCCGATTGACGCGAGGCCAGTCCCACAATCTTCGTTACATCGAATAGAAGATTTCATATGTTGAACACTTCCCCAAATTATGGCCCACGCGTCCTCACGCGCCCCTAGAAGGTCGAAAATACTGTTCATCGTCTTCAACCTCCAGCTACTGTTCATAGCATTGTTCACCCGTCAGTTTTCTCCGATTTTTGGACCGATTCAAGGTCCATTTCATCCCATTTTGATCCTAATATAATCCTAATCCTATTTCCTATTTTCCTAGCTAATTAAAACCGAATTAAACACCCAAAACCGTGCCCATTCAAGCTTGGCTATGGCGGAGGTATTTTCCTCCACCATCCACGGTTGTTCCCGCCCGTTCTAGGCCTCGAAACCAATCCTAAAAGAACCCTAGAGTCCCCAGAAACCTTACCCAATCCTTAGAATCGAATAAAAATCAACAAAACCGAATTTGAATTTTTTGAATATTTTCTTACCTCACAGTCGTCCTCCTCCCGCCGTGAACCGCCGCGTCCTCCGCCGTCCTCAGTCTCACAATCCTTCATTACTCTCTCACGGTCACTCATGGCTCAGATAATGGAAGGTGAGGTGTGGTGTGGGTTGTGTTTGAAAATGAAGAATGAAAATGGAGGGGGTTCGGGTTTTGTGAAGAACAAAGATGAAGTGATGATAATGAAGATGTTTGATTTGATGAGATGAGAGGAGTGAGATAGATTAGATGAGTGGTGAGGATTGAAAGTTAAATGGAATGGATGGCTAGGATTGATTGTTATAAAAGATTAATTACATAATAATAATTATATTAATATTTAATTAATTAGATCCACAAATTAAGGGATCTAGACAATGGGATGAGTGACACTTGTCACTCATCCATGGGATCCACCTAAAATATCTAGCCCATCAGATTTTGCCAAATCATCCCGTCTCGAAGTACGTGCATAGTGAAATCGAACTTCCGTGAACCGTAACTTCGTCGTCGAACGTCCGAATTCGACGTGCCGCCTGTCTATGGATTCGTATCGTCCTTATCTACGTAATAGTCCTTGGCCCTCGGCCATCGGACCTCCTGGTCAAAAAGTCAACATTTGCCCATTTTTAACCAAAATTACCAAAATTCCCCTAAACTTCCGAACGTCATAACTTCCTCCTCGAACGTCGGAATTGAACGTGACACCTGTCTATGAACTCGTGACGTCACGAAATACGTCACAGTCATCGGTCAAAGTCCATTTGACCGCCCGATCGAAAAGTCAATGTTTTACCCCATCAGGGGAAAAACGGTCATTTCACATCATTCGTCCGATTTCGCTCAACTAATCACCGATTAACCTCACTAATCGTGATTAGTCACTAATCTAATATAGGAATTTGGGACGGGTCGTTACAGTTCACGTTTCGGAGGCATGGTCAATCGCACGCTGAAAGAGGCATAGAGTCAGTAAAAAGACCTAAACACAACCTCGCACGCTGTAAGACCCGTGTCCTGGAGAGAACGGTGAACAATCCCACATTCCTGCGGGGGGAATGGTCTGGGAGAGGATGGTGGTGTGCCTTAAAGGTGTAGGCAAACACCTATCTAGCACTAGGCCTTTTGGGAGCTCAAGTGGCTTTGGGGGGATTGGAACCCCAAAGTTAAGTGAGTTGAGGCTGGTGCAATTCCATGATGGGTGACCCCCCTGGGAAGTTGCACCATGAGCTCCCGAAAACAAAATCGTGAGGGCGAGGCTCAAAGCGGACAATATGGTGCTAGATGAGTTGGGTCCTGACCGAGGAGGGTCGGGTCTTGACAATTCTGTCACGACCCGGCCCATCTAACACAATATTTTCCGCTTTGGGCCCAACCCTCACGGTTTTGTTTTCGGGAGCTCACGTGCAACTTCCCAGTAGGTCACCCATCATGGGATTGCACCAGCCTCAACTCGCTTAACTTTGGGGTTCCAATCCCCCCCCAAAGCCACTGAGCTCCCAAAAGGCCTTGTGTTAGATAGATACGTGCCCACACATATAAGGTATTTCACCTTTCCCTCCCCGAGCGATGTGGGATCATTCACCGATCTTACCTTTCCAAGCTCACAGGTCTTGCTCACCGTTCTTGCTTCTCAAGCTCACAGGTCTTGCTCACCGTTCTTGCTTCTAAGACCGGGTCTTACAATCCAACCCCCCTTGGTGCCCAGCATCCTCGCTGGCACACTTCCGGTCAAGGTCCGTCTCTGATTCCATTCTGTCACTACCCGGCCCATCTAACACAATATTGTCCGCTTTGGGCCCAGCCCTCACGGTTTTGTTTTCGGAAGCTCACGTGAAACTTCCAGTAGGTCACCCATCATGGGATTGCACCAGCCTCAACTCGCTTAACTTTGGGGTTCCAATCCCCCCCAAAGCCACTGAGCTCCCAAAAGGCCTTGTGTTAGATAGATACGTGCCCACACATATAAGGTACTTCACCTTTCCCTCCCCGAACGATGTGGGATCATTCACCGATCTTACCTTTCCAAGCTCACAGGTCTTGCTCACCGTTCTTGCTTCTCAAGCTCATAGGTCTTGCTCACCGTTCTTGCTTCCAAGACCGGGTCTTACACGAAGGCTTGGAGTGCTTCGCGGGGCGAAGGCTTGGAGTGTTTCGCATAGCGAAGGCTTGGAGTGCTTCGGATGGCGAAGGCTTGGGTGTTTTCCGTGGCAAAGGGTTGGAGTGTTTCGCATGGCAAAGGCTTGGAGTGCTTCGCGTGGCGAAGACTCGGGTGCTCTGCGTGGCAAAGGCTTAAAGTTTTTCGCGTGGTGAAGACTCGGGTGCTCTGCGTGGCAAAGGCTTAAAGTTCTTCGCGTGGCGAAGACTCGGGTGCTCTGCGTGGCAAAGGCTTAAAGTGCTTCGCGTGGCTAAGACTCGGGTGCTTTGCGTGGCAAAGGCTTAGAGTGCTTCGCGTGACGAAGGCTTAGAGTGCCTTGTGTGGCGAAGACTCGGGTGCTTTACGTGACAAAGGTTTGGAGTGCTTCGCGTGACGAAGACCTAGAGTGCTTTGCGTGGCAAAGGCTTAGAGTACTTCGCGTGATAAAGGCTCAGGTGCTTTGCGTGACAAAGACTTGGTATGCTTTCTAAACAAAGGTGTAGGCGATAAGAAAATTTCATTAGACGTTGGAACGAAACATCTTAAATCTTATTGGAAGATACTACGTGAGTAAAGTAGGTATTGAGCCGAATTTTAATCTCAAACTTTGTGCCTTTGATGATGACTTGGTCACTGATTCAGTTTCTTGGTTGTTCCCTATAACTCGAACTCGGCAATGATGGTGTCCACGCGGATCATCTTTTGTGCGAGTTCCTAGGGATCTTTGTTTTCGAGACGATACGTTGCCTTTTTTCTAACGTACTCGGTGCAGTGTCCTTCCTTCAAGAGATCCTGGAGGTATATTTTGAAAGTCTAGCAAGAGCTTATGTCGTGCCCATATCAATTGTGATAAGCACACCATTTTGTCTTGTCGGTCCTCTCCTGGTCGCCTTTGACGGGAGCTGGTCTTTCGAACCATTGTTTTTCCTTTATTTGATTATATATTTGGGGCAAAGGTACCGAAAACTGTGTGTTTTGCTTCGCACCCACGAACGTGTTGGATGACGGGTTCCTTTTGCGCTTGTTGGCTTTCTCCACTGAGTTCCCGTGGTGGGCATCATCATTTGGCTGCGCAAACGCCTTTGTCGAATGTTCATCTTCCTCGACGTGGTTGGTGGCGTGTATGGTTTTTTTCTAGTCCTCCCAGCATGCATGTTGCTCCGCTAGGGACAATATCTTGGTGAGACTTCGGGCGTTGCTCATGACGATGTCTCCGTAGATCTGGCTCTCCCACGGTAAGCCTTGCTTAAATGACATGGATGTGACGAGATCGCTGCAACCAATGATGCAGGACTTCTCTTCGCAAAACCTCCGAATGTATTGTCGCAAGGTTTCCTTAAACCTCCTTCGGATGGTGAAGAGGTGGTCATCTTTGACTTCGACGGTGCAAAGCTGCGAGTACTCCTTCACGAAGGTCAGGGCCAACTCTTCGAATGAGGAGATTGAGCTATGGGGGAGATGGTTGAACCATGTCGTCACTTGACCTTTCAGTGAGGCCTAGAAAACATTGCACATGAGTGCGTCGTTATGCATGTGAGGTACCATGACCCCCCGATAGTAATTGATGTGCTTTACTGGATCAGAGGTTCCTTTGTACTAATTGAAGTTTGGTGTTGAAAATCGTTGTGGGAATGGCTCCTCCTCAATATCCCTCACGAACGGCGAAGATGATGACGTTTGAATCTGGCGCCAAAGGTCATCCTCTAAGTCTCCGTCACGTTGAACTACCCGGAGGCGTTGATCTAGCATCCTTCAGACGTCTTCAACGTGCAATGGCCCTTTGTGACGGGGATTTCCGCCTCGGGTCAAGTGGCATCGACTCACTCGAGTTGCAATGGCACTCAAGCGTGTTGACGAGTAGGACTCGTCCTCTTCGCTACGATCGTTTGTGCCTCTTGAGTTACAACGGGTCTATCCATCTGAGTGAGTACGTGATGCACAGGAGACTACTTGCTGCTGTCGCCTGTTGCGCGGGTACTCAATGTGCGAAAGTGCTCCAGGGCGTCCTCCGAGTCGCTCTCGAGCTGGAAGCCTCAATCGTTCTTGGCCTTTTGCTCTGGAGGTGCAGCTTTCTTTCCCTGAGTCGCCTAGCGACGTGTTTCGGGACATTTTCAGGTAGCGAACATACTCCTTGCCGGTGCGTCTCGGGATGTCCCTTGGTGCCCCGCGAGATTCACTGCACTTCTCGGAGGTTCTGGATGTCCCGATGTCTCCTAATAGTTTTTGTAGGAGCTCTGATTGGGCCCGAACTTGGTTGCCCAATTTCTCAACCTGCTGTGTCAGTCCAAGCCGCAGAGGCGAGCCCCTAGATGCTTTCTTGTGACGAGTAGCATGTCGGAGCGCACGTCGCGCGCCTTCAATCGGATGTGATGGGCCACGTCTCTCTGGAGCTTGGGTGTTGGTCTGTGGGTTGTGCAGGGCGTCCAAGTGCCTCATTAGGTCCAAGTCGGTAGGGAGCTTATTTGGGACTCTTAGAGATGTTTCTCCCGCTAGCAGTCCGTCTATTCGTTGAAAAAAAGCCTCCCCAACCCCCGTCGAAGGTAGGGGATTCACAGTAGCAGTAGCTATGGGGAATGTTCCGAAACTATAACGTAAGTTTCCAATCTGGCATTCTGGATGGTAGGTGAATTGATGCGTGGTGTGGGCCGTGCGGGAGATGGAAAAGTGGTTCATCTGGAATCTCAGGTAGCGGTTCGCTCATGGCAGCAATCACAGCAGCGGATGTGGTAGCCTCAGAGGCCCATGCGGATCGGCGTGTTCTGGTCATCTGAGTAATGGTAAGTGTTGAAAGTAGAATGGAATTTTTTTCGAGGAAAAACTAAGGAGCACGCTTTGAGTATTTCTCAAATTGGCTCTCAATGAAAGCACCAGTTGTTGATGCAGAAATCGTCCGGCTTTGTGAAGTTCCTTCTCGATCCCTACACACAAGAACGTAAATCAAACGGGGTTAAGATTGAATCCCGAGGGGGGTGGTTCAACCGAAACGCTCTGATACTTAAGTCAGTTTTCTGTGAGAGAATAATCTGACAGAGTGTTTGCAGGAGTTTTTTATTATCTTTAGAAGTGAGATGAGACCTTCTATGTATAGTGAAACCTTGAAAGTCACCGGAGCGTCTGATTGGTTGAAGGAGAAAGTATTAAATAAGTGATTGTACCAAGTGTAATCACTTATTTATTAATGAATAAATAATTCGCTGGGAAGTTATTTATTATCGGCATTGATCTGATTAATTAATATATTTAGCTGGTAAATATATTGAATTAATGCGGAGATCGTAACATGTCGATGTTAATTTTACCAAGGGTAATATTAGCATTATGGGAATTGTTGGCCACTTGGCAACTCCAGAATATTTCGGTAATTTATGATTCCACAAATTTGTTATGATATATTTAATAAACTGGTGGATTTCAAATTAACATTTTAACCTGCATAATGACATATTAACTAGTTTAATAAACGAATAAGTTTCAAATTAACTTGATAACTCGTATAATGACTTATATAACTAGTCTAATAAACGTGTCAATCATTAACGTATATATCTTCCTATTTATCTACATATATACTAATTATACCTTATAGTTTGAATAGGTTAAACAGGTTGTTAATAGGTCAGACTCGGGTTGAAATTTTTGACACGACCTATTTATTAAATGGATTATCAGATTAAATGTTTATTAACATATCAAATTCGAGTTGAAATTTTTTGATATAATTATTAAACGAATTAGGTTTGAATTAGGCATATTTGAATAAAATAGAGTATATAACATGTCACCAACTCGACACAGCCCATTGCCAACCTTATGATTATGTAATGGGTTTTGACCAAATTTTTATTTTTTAATACAACTATAATAACAGGGGATTACACAACCCTAAACCTCTTTATAATTTAATTGGGTTTCAAATACGACCTATTTATTAAATACGTTATCATGTTACCTAATTCATTAACAGGTTGGATTCGAATTGAATATCGTTAACGCGGTTATTAAATGAGTTAAATTCAAATTATACATATTTGAATAAAATAAAGCCCATAACATATTACAAACTCGACACGACTCATTACCAACTATATGATTACGTAATGAATTTTGGCCATTTTTTCTTTTAATACAATTATAATGACTATAATTAAGTATTAATTTTATTTTTACGAGAATCCAATTTAATACCCTCAGGCATATATCAACTGGCGTTTTTTAAAACTAATTTCATAACACTTGCACAATGCGACCATCAAAATCAAAGCGGTAATTCAGCCTACGCTAAGAACAAAGTGAACACGTATGATGTACATATTTATGTCTCCTCTTTCAATATCGTATCAAAGACAATAGGGACTTCATTAGCACATTACAAGTAAATAGCAAAAAGTATAAAATACCGATAAATTTTTTGGAATAATTATCCTCCCAGCTGTTGAAAAGTATGCTCTATACAAATTGAAGTGAATAGTTTGACCATCTTCCAATCAAACTGGTTTAAAACATTATCAGCTGAAATAGAATTATAGTTGAACTAGTAAATCTGTGCTTTGAACACATTATTAATCATCGGATCAGAAATGTAAAAAGAAAAAGGTCAAAAGCGATATAATATTTCATACTTAACTACTTAAGGCAGAAAACCCAGGAAAATAAGTGGATAGCTTTACATCACACTCTGCATTGTGGGAAAAAAAATTGAAAGGGAAGGGATTAGGGATACAAAATCTACTTCTTTTGGCTATAACGCTGAATCGCATTAACATCTAAGATCCCAGGAGGGAAAACGGGATCGGTAGCTGCTCTAACTGCAACATTTGCCACTGCAGTAACATTTACTGGCGGAGTAAAAAGAGGACCAACAAGAGGCTGCTGGTTCAGAGGTTTGGTGTATTGAAATACCTGCAGTCATTTCAATATGAATCAATTCATATACTTTTCACTTGCAAAAAAATAAACCAATACTGAAGCAGTTAATAAGTTAGAGGTTTCTTAACCTGAGAATATCTGTTGTTAAAAAGGTGAACCAAAAAAAAAAAGAAAAAAAACTTCGTTTGCGACTTAGAAGAAATCGTCAGCAACAGAAGCAAGGCAACTGTCTCAAAGAGACTTTATGAGGAGTATAAGAGTAATTATACCATTTTCTAAAAGAATATGTTCCACTTTGGCTAAAAATCTTGCTAACTCTAAATACTCAGACCTACTATACGGACCAACTATTTTTATCTTACTGGTTCCAGCAAAAGTTGGGAACTAAATGCAGTATATATGGTGAATTAGAAACTTACCATCTCCAGTGGAGAACCAATTACACCGAGAGGTAACTTTGAGCTCCCAACACTTCGGGTCCCATAAATAAACCCAGGCCTCAAAATCATTCCTGCAAAGAGCGTGCAAAGTGTCATTATGTAAGAGAAGTGTCCGGAAAAAAAAATATGATCGTGTTACATTATTATAACAGAAACTAAGCTTCAAGTTACATGTTGGTAAACACTAATCAATTCTAGTATTCAGTGACGTGAATACACCCAATTTCACTTGCTATAAGAAATGTTCTCATCGTACATAAACAAGATGAAATGATCACAAGTAAAAGACAAACATTTATTAAGAAAAGAAACCTCAAGCATTAAAATGTTTCATTCCCAAGTAACAAACAAGTAACTAAAACAAAGCAAATTAGTAGTTATCATTTATGGTACCTTTCCCTCATAATATCCTCGTATGAAGTAATTTGCCACACCAAAATCAGCGGCAGATACATAAACAAATCTTTTCACGCCTGAAGCAACAACACAAATTGTATAACAAGCGACAAAATACCAAAGAACAGAAAAATAAATTAAGAGTATACCTTTTTTAGAAGCAGCTCTAATTGCATTGATGTTAGCAGTTCCATTAATCTCATACATGTAAGAATTGTAGCCAAATCCACCAACACAGGATATCTAGGAAAAGAAACCATATTAGGAAAGCAAATCCAAAATCTGACCCTTAAACAAAGCCAATAAGCAAGAATGATGGAAGAAATTTCATTCTACAATAAGCACATTTTGAATGACAAATGGAAAAACAAAGGAAAGTGAGAGGGATGGGGAGGTGGAAATATAGAATGTGTCAGTGTGTGGGAATTAAGTAAACAACATAGAATCAAGGGCCTGCATACAACGGACGTGACACCATCAAGAGCATCCTTCCAAGACTTGGGTGATAGAAGGTTTCCTGGAAATGGAAAGATTTTTTAGAGGCATTACAACAACAAAAGAATGAGGCCATCAAGAATGTACTATGCAAGAAAGCAAACCTTGATGCCATGTCACACTGTTGGCCCATGAATCATGTAGTTTGGACCTACCAGACCAGAAAAGAAAATAAGAAAGCATTAATAGATAGACTACTTGACAGAATAATCAAATAATAAACTACTTGACAGATTGATAGTCCTCCATTCTTAATAAGCAAGCACAAAGGTGGGATACAGGCCTAAACTGAACAACACTGTCTAATGATTCCTTAGCATCAACAGAAGGAGCAACTTAACAACCACATGGATACATCAACTATACAGAGAGGACTTATACCTGCTAATGCTAGTGACAGAGAAGCCACGATCTAATGCTTCTCTACAGACATGTGAGCCAACAAATCCATTTCCACCCAAGATAAGCAACTGAATAAAGAAGCATACAAGTCAGAGCATATGAGAGTGCAGAAATGGATAGAAAAACCTATATAATTAAAAAATAGTTTCATTGTCTTCGTTACAAAATAGTAGTACCTTCTCTGTTGGAGGAGGGGGAATGTTTACCGTCTTTGCTTCCTCAGCTTTGAAGGGTTCATCAACCTTATTAGAGTCAGTTGAGAGATACCTACCGCTCTTGGGTGCATCCGTTATGCTAAATTTACAGAAATAAAAATAAGAAAATCCAATACTCCTTTAAATAATGAATGCCAAAAAATCCTCCTTTAAATAATCATTGTCATAAAACTGCAAGATTCCGGAGGCTAAATAATCCAAATATAAATCAACAATAAAATGTAAATTAAAAAACATTAAGTACTGAATTTCACTCGCAAATTTAACAATGTAGAATACACATGGCAATAATAATACAAAACAGTGAAACACATTCATGAAACCAGATGATTAAATTGTTTTAAACCCCCAAAAACTGAACAAAAAAATTGAAACCAAGTACTATAAGATCCCAATCAATATTTTTAGGGTTTTCCACTATTTTGCCACTCTTTCTTGATAGCCAAACATGTCATTACATAATATCCCGACACAAAAACATCATATTCAACCCCAAATTATCAGAGCATATAGGCTAAACTAAGTATCGATTCCAAAAAAAAAAAAAAAATCAGAAATAAAAACATACAAGAGCCTGGGAAGTGATGATCTTGACTGGATCAACCGCGACACAACTGTCCTCATTTTAAAAAATCGATTTACCAAATCCCTTTTCTCTAGGCTTCTTCAAGTATGGCTCTTCAATTTACTCTCTCGCAGAATGCCTGGAGGACAAGTAATCGGAAACTATAGCTTCTTCTTGGAGGCGGGTGGGCTGGACCGGTAACAAGTAGTAGTCAAATTTACAAATATCTCGTCTCAAATATTAATATTGATATTATTTACGATTAATAAAAACGACGAAAATTCGGTCTAAAAGTTGAAAATTTGGAATGAAATTTTGAGAAAAATTTAAGTACTCAATAATGGTTATATAGGACTAATAAAAATTATAAAATGACTTTGATATAATAAATATACGATGAATAATATGATATAATACGGTTCTGGCGATCACTAATAATATAAAATTTTAAATATAAATATAAATTGAAGTGAATTATTATAATTGAATGTTAACATAATTAAAAACATAACAATAAACATAAAAAAAAAATGTCAACGAAAGAAAAATTATAAAATGAGTAAATATATTTAAAATTGAAAGAAAAAAAAATGATAAAAAATAGAGCCAATCTTTGTTCAAAAATTGGAAAGAATTAATAATATAAAATTTTAAACATAAACATAAATATAAATTGAAGTGAATTACTATAATTTAATGTTAACAAAATTGAAAACATAACAATAAACATAAAAAAAATTGTCAATGGAAGAAAAATTATAAAATGAGTAAATATATTTAAAATTGGAAAGAAAAAAAAATGAAAAAATAGAGCCAATCTTTGTCCAAAAATTAGAAAGAATTAATAATATAAAATTTTAAACATAAACATAAATTGAAGTAAATTACTATAATTGAATGTTAATATAATTAAAAACATAACAATAGACATAAAAAAAATGCCAATGGAAGAAAAATTATAAAATGAGTAAATATATTTAAAATTGGAAAAAAAAAAGATGAAAAATAGAGTCAATCTTTATTCAAAAATTGGGAAGAATTCATATATTTAAAATTGGAAAAAAAAACATTTGAAAAAATGTAAAATTGGAAAAAAAAAACATTTGAAAAAATGAATTTAAAAAAAAAAACAAAGGGGCATTCTAGATTTGAACCCGGGACCCCTGGTCATTTAAATTGAAAGATTTTAAGTGTCCATCCAACTCAACTAGCCAACATAGTTGACAATATAAGAACGGTATAATATATAAAGTAAACCAACTAACACTATTTCACAGTCTCCTTCTTCCTCCCGCGGGTCTGCCATTCAGATTTTTTGACCCGGTGGCATGACCCGACTAGAATTCACATATTTTACGACCGATTTTCATGAACTTTGGTCATATCTCAATCGCTTTAATCAAATAATGATATCTATGAACTTAAAACAAGATAAAATGTCGAAATTTTTTCCTCCCCCTCCCCGGTCTTATGTGCGGCAAGCCAATTTTAGCGAAATTTCACCGATAATTACCGATTTTTCAATCCATGCGTGTAATCACGGACACCGCGAGATTTGACGATTTGTGTTTAAGACATAAAGTAAGCTTCGATGATTGCATTAATGGGCCAAAATGAGAGGCAATGAAAGAATGGGCCCAGAGCTTCTTTTTCTACATTGTACTCAAGTTCTTGAATTTACTGGCCCAAATTTCAGTTGGATTTGCTCAAGCTAAGATGGGCCTGAAACCTTGGGCCCAGCTTCAATGTCGAATCAGCATGAAATATATATCTGATAACAAAATTTAGTCAAAATCATCAAGACCTAACTAGCTTGGGAAGGAAAGTAGATCTCATATATATTCCGTCTATGATGTGTGTAAATCCAACTACTCAACCGACAATGGCATCCATGTATGAATCTAGAAAAGTATAAAAATAAATAAAAAATCTGTGTCGTCATCAATATAATTTACCAAAGGAATATGTGAAAACCCTAGTGGCGTCCATTATGGATTTTGACTCTTATTAATGATCTTTTGTGAATGCCAAAGGCCAACACACCGTGGGTTTTGCAAGTTGATATTGAAATCTTATGAGAATCATATTATTCAGAATAATAATTTTAAGCGCACAGAATTTTGTGAATTTGAATCTGAGAAGCAACGGCGGCATGCATATATGGCAGATGGTGAAAGGCTTCGTATATCAGAATTGTGCTGCTGGTTTTTGCTTATGTTCGAATTTATACGAAAATGACTCCAAATCTGTCTTCGAAGAAGGATCGATATGACAAATCGTGATGGAAATACTTGCATCCATCTTACGGTGGATGGATGCATGTACTTGTGTCCCCTATAATTGTTTATCCAATTTTCTGAATTATGGGTAATAATCGCAGCTATTAAATTTTTAAAACATATGTAAAGATTATATGTGTACAAATCAACCACATTGGAAATCGAACATGCATAGTGAAGATTGTTTGATAGTTAAAAACAATTGACAATTAAGAAAATAGTTAAAATGATTATGGTGAATCGTTAATTTAATTGATAAGTCTCTTAGCTTTATAATAATAAAGCATATACGGAACATCTCTATTATTATAACCCAAGAGATTCAAAAAGTTTAACTAAAAAATTCTGACAAAAAATACCCTTTAAATTATTTAATAATGAAAAATATAATAGTAAAATCAAATATTAAATTTATAAATAAAAATAATTATGGTTAATATTATTTATTTATCTTATTTTAATTTTAATTTTTTAATAAAATAAAAAATAAATTAGCACCCGTTGTAGCAATTACCAGAAGTCTAATTTATTAATTAATCAGGTGAAGAATGAGCACATCTACCTAGCTATAATGAATATGGTATTGTTTTATTGTAAGAGATGTGATTATTGATTTATATGCACGCCAATATATGAAAAAATTACTTAAATCTATCCTATTTAATTTGTCATTAAAATAATGACCTCATTAAAATATTGTTACAAATTCTAATCTCACCCTCGCGCAGCATGCATATATGGGTCAGATTGTAAAATATGCTTTTATAAGAATTGTGTACTCGGTAGTTTATATGCGAATATATATGAAAACGACTGAAGTTCAGTGAGTGTGGCCTAAAAGTCTTTACAACAATATTGAAGCAATCCCATCGTTCTTTGGCTAATTTTCTTCTTAATTGGTTCCTATTGAGAAAATGACAAAAAAACCTAATTAAGCTGGGAAATATATCCTAGAGAACAATCGAACCTTTATATAAGCATGAGATCGAATATATGCATAACCTAGGATATTGTTCGTATGGCTATACCCCCCATTTAAGATTTGGTTTTGTTGAAGTATGAGGTAATATTGTCTCATATAGTTATGTGTAGGTTAAAAAGTCGGTTACATATGAGGAAGCGTGTTAGAGGGTGAGGCAATATTTCATATCGGAAAAACATAACTCAAATTGTACCTTAGTTAGATGGGTTTGGACTACTTCTCTAATTGCCAATTGATTTTAGAAAAAATCTCAATTTCTACATGTTTATGTCTAATGAAATACTATTTATAATAACGTCTAATACAATAGAACAATCGAACCTTTATATAATCATGAGAGCAAATTGTTTGTATAGCTATACTGCCAATTTAAGATTTGGTTCGGTTGAAGTGTGAGGCAATGTCTCACATTGTCGTGTGTATGTTAAAAATTCATTACACGTGAAGAAGCATGTTAGAGTGTGAGGCAATATTTCACATTAGAAAAAGTATAACTTAAATTGTACCTTAAATGGGTCTGAACTACTTCCGTAATTATCGATTGATTTTAGGATAAAATCTCAATTTCTACAGGCTTCTGTCTAATGAAATGTTATTTATAATAACGTCTAATACAATAGAACAAATTTATCAATGGTCTTTTTTTCGAATTTCCATTTTAAAATATACATTCATATTATCAGTTACGATATTTAAACGGCATTCAACTAAAGCGGTGATTTTTATTCACAATCTAACCCCCGGAAAGTAGGATTAAGGGTGTTAATCGGTTTTTCGGTTCGGTTTTTTTACCGAAACCGAAACCGAAACCGGTTGGAAAATCGGTTCAGTTTGGTTCGGTTTTTCCTCCAATGCGGTTCCGTTCGATTTTTCCTCTTATTCGGTTCGGTTCGGTTCCGGTTAAAACCGATTATTTTTCCCTTCAAATTATGGTGAATCGGTTCGGTTAAATCAGTTCAATTTTCTCTAAAAACCAATTTTTTTTTGTACTTTTATACAATAATCAATATTTATTATCTAATTAATGTCCATTACAACCTAATTAATGTTTATTACAACTAATCAAGATCCATTATAACTAATCAATGTTCATTACAAAGTAATCTAAAGCATTTTGGTTCGGGTCGGTTCGGTTCGGTTCGATTTTTAGGTCTATTCGGTTCGGTATTATTATACCGAAAACCAAAACCAAACCAGTTCGATTCGGTTCGGTTCGGTTTTCTCCAACCGGTTTCGGTTTTTCTTCGATTCGGTTCCTATTCGGTTCGGTTTTTCAGTCGGTTTTTTAGAACCAATTAAGAGGGCTAAGTAGGATGATGTATTAGCTAGAGTCTAGAGCCTAGTGCAAGCTCTATCTTCCTTATCTAAATGATAAAAGGAGAAGCATATATATGGAAAGGGCACTCTTTAAACTTCAAATGTACGTCACAAACCACTGAATGAATTAGTGGGAACAACACAACAAGTGCTCCCCTTCTTTCACCTTATTTTCTATGTTGCGAGTAGAAGATTCCAAACACTAATTTGTTTCTCTTTTCTTAGTTTTGTTAATCATTAGATTAATTTGGACGCTAACCTTTTTGTTTAAAATCAACATTTGTTTTTTGGGGGTTATAAGATAATGTCCGGCCCCTATCTGCTACAGGCACTGTTATCCAATTTAATTATAATTATAATAGCAATATATTCCACATCATTAGGGCAAATGGCAAATCCCTTAATTCATATGTACTTAATTAAATCGATACGATATTATTCCCCTTCTTTCGCTAAATGGATTTTATTTGATTATCATTTACAACAGTACTACTCATCACCAATTATTATTTTGTACATCGAATCCAGCAATGCTTATATGTCACCTTGTGATCATTTCTTGAGCACATTTTGTTGAATTAGTTCCTTCTATATGTTTAGGTAAACAAAAAGAGATCTAATTCTTTTGTGAAAATTGATTTATGAGTAAAACGGACCGGTGGGTCAATTGATTTAAGAGGGCGTATTCAATTGAAATTTTCAAAGAATTTAAATATTTCTAAAAATTTAGAGACATTCAATTAGTACTTTTAGAAAGTAAAAGGCAGAGGATATTCAACCTATACTTTTATAGAAATTGTAAAGTCATTGAATGTTTAGGTGTATTCAATTATGACATTTCATAAATTCATAAAATTTTAGGTGTATTCAAAATATCAATGAATATTGTAGATGAGTTTTGTGGAGTTTAACAAATATTTTAGTATAAATTATGCTTTAGCAAAGTTTATGATTTGTCTAGCGTCCCCCTCCAATTTCTACGAACATGGCTTAAAATATAATTTGTGACTTTTATATTTTTCAATTCTCAATAAAATTCGAGTTTTATACCGATATCGATTATCATGTATTATTTTATATAGAAATTATAAGTAATTAAATAAAATAAATACTTTACATGAAAAATAAAAAATAAAACAAAAAACTTAAAAAACATGCATGATGCTTAGCGGCATGCCTCTCAATCTCATTTATCGTTAGAAATTTTATATTTTTGTAATTATTTTCATAGCATTTGAAATATCATTTTATTTTATTTTAGTAAGAGAATTTTTAGTAAAAAAATAATAATTATTTGATTATAAATTTCTTCAAAAAATATATTATCAAATTATATATATAATTCAATGGCATTTTTTACAAAACTCAATCATAATATATAAAACCTGGTATAACTTTGAAAGACTCTATCACTTAACTTTACATAATTCTATTATTAACTATGTAAAATGTTATGAAAATCAATAAATCTGTAAAAGTCGATCACTTTAAAAATATCTGCAATTATCTGTATAAATCTGAATTCAATAAACCCCCTTAGCGTTTTTACCTTAGAAGTTATGTGGTCACTTATCTTTTCAGTAGGTTGATAACTTGTAAAATAAAAGGAAAAAAGTATTAGCCATTTATCTTGTGCCGACTTAGCAATCTCTAATGGCTAAGTTAGTAGATGATAAAAGGTCAATATATAATTTGAGCAATGTGAGACCATGCAAGATTGTGTCCAGTTACATTTTAAGGAGGGGAACTAATTAACCTCTCACATTTATAATGAGATCATAGAAGATATTTTTTTTATACCCAGAACCCATCTAAAGCAGAGAGTCTTTCAGACTCACCCCTAAACCGTAAATTGAGGTTCTCCATGCAGACTCTACAAGCAAAGGGAACTCTTAAGTCAGGACTTGACTAGTATAAATAGGATTCGAAATTCTAACAAGATGTTTATTAGACATAGTCTCATATTGTGCTTCTATCAACTCGCCTACGCCCTAATAGGTGGCCAAAGTGTCGTCCTCAATTAATAGAATTTGAACTCTGAACTTCTAGAGAACAATCCCCAAAAAAGCCACTCTAGCTTTACCAACTAAACCAACCTCCTTCCTCCAGAGAAGATATTTATTTCCTTCTACCATGAAGAATCAATGTCTCACGTTGTATAACTTACAGGTGTCTAGATGAATACAGACCTTACCCTATCGACCCCTAAGGGTGCCGAGTGGGGCGTATGGTTTATTGCCTCCTCGGAGCTTCTTTGGTGCCAACCTCCTAAAAAGAGTGTATAATTTATTGCCTTGGAAGGTTTATTATGAGACATTGATTCGTGCACTATAAACTATTAACTGCTCAGTTAGATTAGATGGTATACAAAGAATAATAATTTAGTAATCCGAACAACGGATTAATGGATGTGAAATGAAAGGTAGCACTAATCAAAAAGCTAATTACTGTGAAGACGAGAAATTCAACTCGCAAGTGGGGGCTTGCGTGACAGAAAGAGAATATCTCTTGATGTGATGAAGTAAAACTAAAGCATATATCAAAAGGGACTCAAATCTCACGTCATTAGACCAATTACTAGCTGGGTAATTAGCGTAAAGCATGCATGTCGGAAATTTTTGCGAACTGTTAATACAATATCGAATGTTTGCTGTCAAGGAAATTAGCTTACAATATGCATTATTTTCCGCCCTAAAATTTGCCACTAAATCATGCATGCATTAGTGATCGATGATCAGAAATTTAACTTATCTTAATCTTCATTCATTTTTGTATGAATGTCTTTTATCTACTTCTCTGATCGATCTACTTCGGAATGTCAACAATACAAATATATTTTTGTGATCACTATTGTCATCATCATTGGCAACTTCCTTGTATATATAAAAAGAACTGTTAATTAATAAAACCTACACACTAAGAGCCTGATATGGCCGGATTCATGAAAGATGCTTAAAGATAATATCATACATAAAACCCTAATTATTAGAACATCATGCCTAATTTCCTCGGACGAATCAAATACAAAATAAACCACGAATTAATTCTTAACAAGATTGTACCTTATTACTCTAAGGTCCTTCCATTAGAAGGGAAAAAAACACTACTAAATAAGGAATAAAAGTTTTAAAAGATCTTTGAATAATTATTATGATGGTTAGGAGTTGTAAACATGTAAAGTTTCAAAAATATAATTATGGGAGTTTTGAATATATATTAATGTACGTAGTTAAGGACTAACCAATAAATACTCCCAAGATATATAAGATAGGAAAGTGTAACTTAAGACATCGATCTTCTAACAAGATGAAGACGAAATCTATTTTAAACAATATTTATACGCATAGAAAGTTGTAATATTCTTATATATACACCTAGACAAAGAATGGGATCGATACATGTCGATGGAGAAAAGAAGGGGCAAATGGCGGAGGCAATGGGACCTGGTGGGCGGAGAGGATGGGAAACAAAGCATAAAGTGGTGGCTTTGTTCTGTGTGCTTGTGATCATGCAGATGCTGACAGAGGTGGAGCCGTGGAGGTGGATAGGGGATCTATTATATAATGCCCTAGCTAGAAATTAAGCACCAAAAAAGTCTTACATACTCACTCACCTCACCAATTTTCCCAATGTTCCCCGACCCCATCTTCCCCTATAGTCACAATCTTTATCCATGCCACCTCAGCTGCTTCTCTAGCTCTTTACTTCATCGAAGAATTGGTATCCCATATATGACGGTTCATATAATATCCAAATTGACCTAATTAAGTATTATAGATGCTGAAAATGGCACCAACTTAAAGACGGCACTTGCTTCGGGAATTCCAAGTTTATATATTTTGTTCGTTTCCCTGGTGGTGATGATGAAAAGCGTACTGATATGATGGTGATGATGAAAAGCGTACATATACAATTTTCGAAATTTAAGTCAATTGTCAAATAAGACTAGCTAGATGGTAATTTTGAAAGCATAATAACAAGTTAGTTACCTTTTAGGAGGGAAAAAGCGCTCTATTTATAATGAAAGTGAGGAAGGTTTCTCAATTCTTTTGATGTGGAATTGGTGTCACTCGTTGTTGTGCTGAAACGTATCCAAGTGAAGCCGATTGGTCCACTCATATAATGTGAACTGACACATGGAGCCAGTGATCCAGCCCCCTGGTGTGCATTATTATTGGAAGAGAACCGAGGGCTTTCATGTGTTGTCTCGTCCTAATCAATAGCAAGCATCTTGTTAATAGCATGCGGACATCAGCCGAATTGGGCATAAACAAAGTCTCAATTCAAATCTTCTATTACCATTTCTATAAGAGAATCGAAACTGAATCAGTTGGAACCCTAACTCACAAATATCTACCAAATCTAATCTTATTTTGAATGCTGTCTAGCATTATTTGCCCATCATAAATTATATAGGAAGCACAACCCTAGAAAGAAATATCTACTTGCTATAGGCATGTGTTAAGTGGGATTGCTACAGATAAAGATGGCTCTTAATCATGCCGGGTTTCAAATGGGACACCACCAATCAAGCTCACTACGCAAGTGATGCAAATGCAAATGCAAATGCAAAGTAAAGTTTTGCCGCCACTTAACCCACCAATGCCCTATTTTTTTTTTTTTTTTTATCCCTATCCAATGATTGTTGTCCTTCTCATTAGATACCCATATCTCATCTCATAGTAACTAAGCTTAGTGCCTTTTTACTGTGGCTTTAGATATGGACCCAAGCACGAACAAGCAAATATATATATCAATAATAATAATAACAAATTAATAATTAGTAATAATTAAATAAATAGTTATAATAATAATATCAATAATTAATTATAATAAATAATAAATAATAATATACATAATTAATATTTATGATATATAAATATTTCTTATCAACTAGTATAATGTAATTCGGCCATTATAATATAGTTGATATTTTAATCTGACAGAGCATTAAATGTCCGACTAAATAAATAGTATATCCGATTGAAATAACTAGTACAATATAACGTATCAAACGAGACCGAAATTTGATAAATTATCCAATTTACTCTTCTTCACTAAACAAACTCATAGTGTTAGTGTTGTGAGTTTGTACTTACATGATGCGTTTAAAATATTCATTACCATCGTACTAATTGGCACAATATGTCATATTATTAAAAGTTTAAAACCTCACATCACGATTTATCTCAAATAGATTCTGCTATTAAACAGTATGATAAGAGCCACAACGGAAAATATTTGTTAGGCCCATAAACACAAAAGCTACATCAGCATGATCCAAGTACAATACAGTAAAAAAACAGGGCCAAATCCGTGACCTCAATAAAGTAGTAAAAAAAAAAACAGAACATACGCACACTTTTCCCCTGCTATAAATACCGTAGCCTTCCCACCACCATTTTCACAAGCTCATATACCTCACCTTCTTCTTGATCTACTTCAAACCTTCCTCAACCCTGAAATCAACCTCCAATAAAAAATTTTAAAAATGAGAACCAGAGTTTTCTTCAGGGCAACAACACCAACAGCAAAAGCTTCTTCATTTGAATCGCTGCCACCAACGCCGGCCATGGCTCAGCAGCAGCGGTCGCCATGGCACTCTCCGGTGCCGTACCTCTTCGGAGGCCTAGCAGCCATGTTGGGTCTGATTGCTTTTGCTCTGTTGATCTTGGCATGCTCTTATTGGAAGCTTTCGAGCCGCTTGGAGGGGCGAGAGGGGGGCGAGGGAGACTTGGAGAACGATGGCGATGAGAAAGATCACGGCGGTGAGTCCAGCAAGACAGTGAACATTTTTGAAGAGAAGATTTTGGTGATTATGGCCGGAAATGAAAACCCCACTTTTTTGGCTACACCTGTCTCAGTGTGCTCAAAAGTTTCTTGCTTTGGTCCGGAGTCCCCTCACGTTGGTGATCACCAACAAAATAAGGAAGAAAGCTCTGAGAAATTGACAGAGGAATTGGGAAGCCATGATCATGGCGAAGCTGTAACTGTGAGTGAGGTTCAAAACAGAGACGAAGAAACCCATCAGACACAATTGGCGGAAGAAGAAGAAAGCCGCCATTAAAACCAGTGAGCTCACTGGCCTGTTGTGTTTCAGTTTTGGCATATCCTCACAGTAAGAGAAACAGAGTGTTCTTTCTTTTTCTCTTTTTTGATTCGGGAAATGTAAATTTTGATGAGATTGGAAATTAAAAAGAATTAATTTTGAGGATGACAGGGTTTTATTGTTGCCTTTCCAGCTAATTTGTGAATTAAAATTTAAGAATTATCATTTATGTTTTCTGTACCTTTCTCCCCAAGCATTGTTACAGTTGGCCAGCACTATTTTTGCTTTCCATTTAGCATTACTTGAAGAACATCTACGTATAATTGAAACATGATTTGTGTTTTTCACCAACACAAATCAAAATAAAAAGTGATGTACAACAAAAATGAGCCCATAAAAACGCAAAAAATGTAAGTGAATGAGAAAAATTACAAACAGAAATCCTATAAGCGAAAGAGTGAGAAGAACTAAATTTTAATTTTAACATAGAAAGCTTTCCACCAATTATATTTAAAATAGCTGTAAAAACTACCTCAGATGATCTTCGTGTGTTACAAAACACTCTAAAATTTCGCCCCGCCAAATATGGTAAACAACGCAAGTCAACACGTGCTTCCTAACAATAGTACTCATACTTTTCCCTTTTCACTAACCGCAGCAATCAAAGTTGAACCAAGCCAAATAGTAGAGCTCCAATCATACTGAGCAACATCCATAATTCTTCTCCATATATGAGATGGAAAATGGCATCTAAAGAATAGGTGGGCATAAAATTCAATAGTCCCGTCACAAAGCTTGCAACAAATGGACCCAACATTAGAGAACTAGCCAATTCTATCAAAAGTAGATAACCTAGATTGAATAGCAAGCCATATGATGAACCTCGTTCTCGGGACCATAATTAATCCAATCCATTCCATCCCTTATCACTGTTTAAATGGAAAATACTTCCATCATGTCTTGATGATATTTTATCGTATTACCCTTTCGATTTATTGAATTATCTTTATGCATATATCATAATCGTAACTGTTCATTCTTTAAATTATTATGTCATGATCATCTCAAAAAAAACTCACTAAGATTGGAGGTTATTTAGTTATTCATATGTATCAAATAAATTAACGATTTTGATAAAAATTAAGAAATTTATGTGAACCGTCTATTTATTTGATACATATAAATGACTAAATAACCTTCAATCCTATTGATTTTTTTATATAGATGATTTTGATATAATGATTTTAAAAATAAAAAATTCCGACTATGATATATTTATAAAGAAAATTCAATAAATAAAAATGGTAGTATGAGGAGGTATATAAGGAGGTATTGCAAGAATATGATGAAAGTATTGTCCTTTTTAAATTTCTCTTTGATTAAAAAATATTTCAATGTCACGAAATATTATTCTCTCAAAAATATGAGTCGCGAATATAGTTATATAATATATAGAACATTGAATATCAATTACATTAAGAAATTTTTTGGGATTTAGATGGCAAGCTAGAGGGGCTTGAGCAATGAGCACTGAGATTGGTGCACGAGAAAGCTGAGGTAAGACTTTGCCCCATTTTCTTGGGAAACAAGAGAAGAAAAACACGCGTAACCAGGAGCCTTATGAGTTGTACGATCCGCCGCGCTATGCCCCACGCGTAGCCGCGTCCCTCATTTAATTCTCATCGTAGGCAGGTGTTTTTGAATTTGTTGGCGTACAAATGCAATACGGTCATTAAAGAGTGGGCCATGAAGTGGGTTCAGGCCCATTTATACAAAAACTAATCCCAACTTCTTTTGGTAGCCAATTATTAGGCCCAATCCTAAACCGAACCGTCCGGATAATGGACAAAACATGTAACGAACAACTGGTTTAGTTAAATTTCTTCATGACTTAAGAGAATATATTTCAAAAGTTCAATTCTATCATCTCCAACTATTAGAAACGATAAACAAATTTTGACGCGAATTTTAAAATGAAATAAAATAATGTGAGATAAACTCGCAATCAGTTTGGGTGTGAAATTAATCTCTATTTGGGTGTGACTTGCCCTTATTATAAAGTACTCTCAATGAGTTCATAACTCGCAATCAGTGTTATGCCAGTTAGACACCAAGAAATTTGCAATCTAAATGTGACTATTTTGTCAAGTGAACTACATCTCATGGTTAAGAAAAAAAATGGAATTTGGCTAATATTCAGAAATTTTAAATTCTCTTGAACCAGTTCCCTTGTTTGAATACATACATATAGTAATTTGGAAATTCCAATATTTTTTTGTTGGAATTTAGATACCACAAATCCAATTTTAAATTCCATATAAAAATAAATCTATTCCTAAAATTTCGATCTTATAATCATTATGTATAAACATTAATTACATGTTTCAATTTCCTTTTTACTTTTATGTTAACTAAATACGAAACTTTACAAATTTTATAAAATCATCTTTCTCAATTTCATCGATCTATAATTTTAGTATTCCTCATCCAATACATTCAAAAAAAGTCAACCTCATCTAAATCCATTTGGGAACTAAAATTTGACCCCGAAGTTTCAACTAGGGATTTAAATAACAACAATAATACTAGAGGAACAAACCCATTTACCAACTAAATGATACCAACTGATGTAGCGGATGACGTGTAAATTCATATTATCTGCCACATCATCTATTTTTTCTTATTCATATATTAATATAATTTATTTGGTTAGAGAAAATGAAAAATCATTTATAGAATAAAATAAATCATATCCCTCCGTTTCCAATTCTTCAACATCGTCCCTAATGAGTCTTGAATCCAATCTTTACCTTACATGCATGGATTAAAATATCGACAAAATCACTGATATATCGAAATATTTGGCTGACAGCACATAAGGAAGGGGTGAAGGAAATGGAGCGAATTTTCGTCATTTTGTCTTATTTTAAACCCATAGATCTCATTATGGGATCAAAACGGTCGAGATAGGGTGTTAGTTCGTGAAATTTGGACGTAAAATAAAGGATTTTGAGTCGGGTCACACCGTCAGGTCAACATGAAATATTTTTTATTTTTTATTTTGAGTTTAATGGTACAACTTTTAAGTTAATTGGATACTATATGGGTATATTTCTGAATATCCGATATAATATGTTTTATATTTAAATTAGTATTTTATATAATAAAAAATTGGGAATATAAATATAAGGTTAATTTGAATATTAATGAATTTTAGAAGCAAATTATGTTGAATGGAAGAATTCGTAGAGTAGAGATGGTTAATTTGAAGCAAATTATATTGAATTGAAGTAAATTATGTTGAATTGAAGCAAATTATGTTGAATGATTCATTTGAATATTAATGGATTTTAGAAAATTATGAGATGATCATACGATTAATAAGAATTCGTTTTACGTCCAATTTTCACTACTTAATGTCCAATTTTCTAAATTATTATGTATATGCGAAATCCCCGATTTTCTAAATTATTATGTAAATGTAAATTCCATTATTATGCTTATTTTTATGTTTTTAACTATATTAACATTCAATTATAGTAATTTACTTCAACTTATGTTTATATTTAAAATTTTAGATCATTAGTCATCGACATAACCCTATTGTATCATATTATTGATCATATATTTATTATATCAAAATCAATTTATAATTTTTATTAGTCATATATAACTAATATTAGGTACTTACGTTTTTCCCAAAGTTTCATTCCAAATTTTCAACTTTTAGACAAAAATTTCATCATTTTTGTTGACCGTAAATGATATCGATATTTGGAGCTAAATATCCGCAAATTTGACTATTGATATATCCGTCAATATCGATAGTTCAATCCTTACTTACATAACGCAAATCTTCGTCATCATATCAATAACCAGGTCCACCTGCTTTTCAAGAACATTCAGGCCCCTCCTTCGCAAACCATGTTTTTTTTTCTAGATGGGGAGGGAAATAATTTAATTATATCTAAATTCGTATTTGTGTGTTTGCTATTACCCCTTCAACGCAAAAAAGAAGAAGCATAAATCATCAATCATTGTATATATTTAGCTTTTGAGTAGCACTACGTATACATAAGAGTTGTACAAAAATATAATATCAAATGATATGTGTAACGACCGGTCTCGAATTCCTGGATTAGATTAGTTGGGCGAAATCGGACGAACGATGCAAAATGACAGTTTTGCCTCTAGAATGGGTAAAAGGTTGACTTTTCATTCGGGCGGTCAAATGGACTTTGGCAAATGACCGTGACGTAGTTTGGGACGTCACGAATTCATAGACAGGTGGTACATTCAATTCCGACATTCGAGGAAAAAGTTATGACGTTCGGAAGTTTAAGGGCATTTTGATAATTTTGGTTAAAATGAGCAAATAGTTGACTTTTAGACCGGGAGGTCCGATGGTCGAGGGTCAAAGACCGTTACTTACATCGGGACGATACGAATCCATAGACAGACGACACGCTGAAATTGAATTTCGAACGGGAGAGTTATAGGTCACGGAAGGTCGATTTCACTATGCACGTACTTCGAGACTATGATGACTTGGCAATATCTGATTGGGCAGATATTTTAAGTGGGACCCATGGAATGTCACTCATCCCATTGGTCCAAATCCCTAATTTGTGGATCTAACATAATTAAATATTATTATTTCTATTATTTTATAATTAATCCACTCATCCTTTCATCTCAGCCCTCCATCTCTCATTTAATCTCTAAATCCCAACCATCCAATTCCTCTTATCTGATCGATCTCCCCATATCTTCTTCATCAAACTTCAACTCTCTTCTGTTTCCTCACAAAACTGAAACCTCCATTTTCCTTTCTCCTTTAACAAACACTCCCACATCACACCACCATCACCTGGCATCAACATTGATCGTGTGAGGAGTGATGAAGGACGGAGGAAGACAGGAACGGAGGTCCACGACGGCTCACGACGGGGGGAGAAACCCGAGAAGGTAGGTCTTAGTTTTGAAATTCGAAACTGGGTTCTTGTGAGTTTTTGGACATACCTAACGTTGGGTTTTGCTTATGGTGTTTCTGTGAGTCGAAAGGGAATAATTTCGAAGCTTAGAATGGCTGGGAAGGATGGTGAATGGCGGAGGAAGTCGCCGTCACCATTGTCGACGTATGGAGGTACGGCTTTCCTTCGATTCTTGGTGTGTTTAACGGCTAGAAAGTTTGGGTTGGATGATAGGAACACTTAGGGATTGAAATGCATTGAAAAGGATCGAAAACATGAAGGTTTGGACGTTGAACCGATCCAAACCGGTTTGGCCGGTTCAAACCAGTCAGACTGGTTCGCTGAAGGTTAATGGTGATGAATAATGCCCGCGCGTGGGCTCACGCGTAGGAACATCATTGGGCGCGTGGGGGTGCGTGAGGGACAGTTTGGGGATGGTTCCAACATGTGAAACACTCTATTCGATGTAACGAACATTTTGGGACTGGTTTCGTGTCGATCGGACACCGTCTCGATAATGTTCGGGGCATCGGAAAGTTTAGGTTCGGGATTTAAAATAGTTTAAAATTCGGGAAAATTATGGGACTTCAATGAGAGGTTAATAAGGTAGTTAGTAACCCTCTAGATTGATTTGGACAGGTTTGGGAGTCCCGATTACAGCATGCAAACCGAAGAGGCAGCATAGGACGTCTGTAACGACCCGTCTCGAGTATCGGGATTTAATATTGTTTAATTATGATTTAGAATGACTAATCTGGGATTAGTTGAGTAAAATTGGACGAAAGGTGCAAAATGACCGTTTTACCCCTAGGCGTGGGCAAAATGTTGAATTTTCGATCGAGCGGTCAAATGGACTTTGACCGATGACCGTGACGTAGTTTAGGACGTCACGAGTTCATAGACAGGTGGCACGTTCGATTCTGACATTTGAGGAAGAAGTTATGACGTTCGGAAATCCAAGGGCGTTTTCGTAATTTGGATAAAATAAGGGAAAATGTTGACTTTTTGATCGGGAGGTTCGATGGCTGAGGGCCAAGGACCGTTAGGAAGGTCTCGATGCCCTGAGTTCGTAGACAGGCGGTACACATCAATCGGAGTCCGGATGACCGAGTTATGGGCCTGGATGCGTAAGGGGCATTTTGGTAATTTTGGACAGAAGGGCATTTTGGTCATTTCTACAGCGGGTTACTGTAGCAAACCGTGGGGGGAACATGGCTGCACCACCGTATGTGGTGAATCTGATCAATCCTATTGTTTAACTATTAGTGGACTGAAAATGGACGAATTGTTTAAGCTTAGGGACATCAGAACATGGCTGGATTCATCCAGCAAAGCACGGGCAACATTTTTAATCAAATTCGAAGCTTTACTGGAAAATTTTCTCAGTGGCCAGGTTGGCTTCCACGAGCTTTGAGGGTGGCACAGATTGATTAAACTGAGTGGGAATTGAGTGGTCTTCATTTTGATACACTGAGGGTCGAGTGATAGAGAGGAAAACCGTGGAAAACCATTTTTGGAATTTGAGAGGGAAAATTTGAAATTCAATCCTAGGGCCCTGAGGATCAAAATGGAGCTCACTTTCAGCCTTCTGGGAGTGCCACGATCAGAACCATCGAAAGAATGAAGGAAATTGGCAACCAATTGGCTCTGAACGGACCTGGTTACTGTGAGCTAAAGTCGAGGTTGAATCGTGATCATTGAGTGATCAAATGATGCAATTGAGTTGGGGAAATAGTTTCCCATGGTTCACTTATGCTTCTGGGTGGATCAATTGGAAGAAACCAGTTGAAATCGATGGAATTCGAAGCAGGAATAGTGACAGGTGTTCATCGTTGAATCGTTGGATTTTGGGTAAGCAATCGTGTAATTGAGTTTACAGACCTCTAATTGGACTTTAATCGAAGCTAATTGAATGTTCAATTGAAGTAATTAAGGTTGAATTGACGAACATTGAACTGGGTCGTCACGCGGGTTGCAGGACCCGTTTAACAGAGAAACGGGTGAGGACGATGACACTGTAGCAGGCGCGGGGGTTTCACGTCATGGCGGCGCGTGACGGCGTGTGGGCACGAATCTCGAGGTGAGGTCAACATGACTTTTAATCTATTCAATGTAACGAACATTGTGGAATTGGTTTCGTGTCGATCGGACACTGGTTCGATATTGTTCGGGATGTCCGAAGGTTTTAAGTCGAGTTTAAAAATAGTTAAAAATTCGGAAAAATTACGGGACTTTAATAGGATGTTAATGAAGAGGTTAGTGACCCTCTAATGCGATTTGGACAGGATTGGGAGTCCCGGTGATTGTGGTGTGGCCGGGAAGGCCGATGGCACGCGTATCGAGGCGTATCGTTGAACGGTCTGTGAGTGGACTTTGGTTTTATAAATTATATGCATGCTTAACTGTTTTATATGGATTTTGATTGTGATTGTATGATGTGATTTGGATATTGGTAAATTATACGGTTTCACGTATTTTGAGGCGATTTACGTGCTTGCACGTAAATCTAGGTTTTCCGGTTCTACACTGATTTTCCATACTTATAAATTTGGATATGGTTTCATGAAATGGTTTTGAAATTGGAAAGAGAAACTCGGGCATGAGGCTCAATTGTTTTGGAAACCTCGTACTTGGAGTCCAATTGAGTTATGTAATCGGGCCAAGGGCCCAATTACTTTATGAAATCGGGCTGGGGCCCCAGTTATTTACGAAATCGGGCTGAGACCCATTTGAGTTATATTATCGGGCCAGGGGCTCAATTGATTTATGAATTTGGGGTCGTGGGCCCAGTAGTTTACAGAATCAGGCATGAGGCCCAGTTGGGTTATAAATATGGTTTCGGGTCTGGGACCCTATGTTTTATAAATATGATTTCGGGTCAGGGACCCTAAATGGAATTGTAATGTTGTGAAATGATTTGAATAAACTAGTTCCATATACCATCTTGATATGAGGATATGTGAAGGTCTCATCCAGGTGTCTGGGACACTGGAGAAATCACGGTGCATTGCTTGCGAGGAGTCATTGTGCGGAGCTACCGGACCGTATAGTGACTCAGGAGCAGGATTGCTATGATTGGACGTCTGGATACTAGGCATCTGGGATGCTGTACCCGGATTGGGTTCGGGGATTGGACTCGGGATTGAGACCCCGGGTAGCACGCGTAGCTTATGGTTATACCGTGAAATGTGACGTCTGGGATGCTAGGCATCTAGGATGCCGGTTATGGTAACGTGGTAAATAAGATTAACGAATCTATGAAATGGTTTTTCGGTTGGATTTATGGTTTACGGTTTTGGGCTAAGGCCCTAATGCCTTGTTGAGCAAATGTTTTGGACTACTGGTTTTCGTGGCATGCATACGTTTTTATGGAGGGCATAAATGTCTTATAACTGTGTTTAATGAACTTATTTATTTTTGTCCACTCACAGCTTTTGATTTTTAATGCCCTTCAGGTTGATTACGGATGCGACTGCAGCAGAGACTGGGACATCGCACACCTCCTCCATCGATCCTTGCGCACTCTGGAAGCCCGTTTGGGTAGTGGCATCAGGTTATCCCTTGTCGGACACTTCGTGTCAGACGGGAGCATGACACATTCCACGGTAGTTATAACGACCCGTCCGGAATTCCTAGATTAGATTAGTGACTAATCAAGATCAGTGAATCGGTGATTAGTTAGGCTAAATCGGACGAACGATGCGAAATGACCGTTTTGCCCCTAATGGTGGTAAAACGTTGACTTTTCACTCGTGAGGTCAAATGGACTTTGACCGATGACCGTGAAATAGTTCGTGACATCACGAGTTCATAGACAGGTGGCAAGTTCAATTCCGACATTCGAGGAGGAGGTTATGACATTCGGAAGTTTAGGGGCAATTTGGTAATTTTGGTTAAAAGGGGTTGTTGACACCATATCTGACCAGACCCACTGGGCCGTATACTTAAAGCCCAGACCCCGCTCAAGGCCCAAAACTACCATACTTACAACAGCCCTAACACCGGGCCCAATGCGGGATGCCACGTGGAAGCGTGTCCACCCTCGATTTACGTAACATGTGTCAGCACGTAAATCCAGAAGCATTTGTCCTATATCGGAACTTTGGGAATTGAACATCCCACCTACACATACATAAAGGGTACACATTTCCCAATAAAGGTAACTAAGTTTTACTATTACTATTACTCTACCGAACTTACCATTTACTACTTCCTCTTACGAATAAAACTAACTGACTTGATCGTCGAAGAGCCTTAGGCTGGCACCACACCGGTGCCCGTACTAACGGAAACCCGCGATCCACTTGAGTTGACAGGTCACAAGAGGGACACGCGTCATTTGGTGATTGGGAAACGAGTACTCGACAGTTGGAACATTTAACGCTTCAACAGGGGTCAACTGTTGACTTTTTGACCGGGATGTCCGATGGCCGAGGGCCGAGGACCGTTACGTAGATCGGGACGATACGAATCCATAGACAGGCGGCATGCTGAAATTGGACTTCGAACGGGGAAGTTATAGGTCACGGAAGTTCGATTTCACTATGCATATACTTCGAGACGGTGATGATTTGGCAAAATATGATTGGGCTACATATTTAGGTGGGTCCCATGGATGAGTGACAAGTGTCACTCATCCCATTGGCCAATTTCCCTAAAAAGTGGATCTACTTAATAAAATATTAATATATTGATTATTATATAATTAATCCATCTATCATCAAATCCTAACCATCCATTACCAATTAATCCTCCAATCCTCACCATCAATCCTCTCTTCTCTCACCAGCCATCATCTCTTCTTCTTCATCCTCACAACCCGAACCCATAAAGACCATTTCCCCTATATTCTTCATTTTCTTCAAAAAATCGAAACACACACACACCATCACCATTCATTGCTTGTGTGAACTAAGAGTGACCGTGTGAGGAGTGTGAGGGGCCGAGGACCGAGAGGCTGGACGGTGGCCCACGGTGGAGGCGACAGCGGAGTGAACCCGTGAGGTAAGAAAATATTTGAAATTCGAATTTGAGTTTGAATGGGTTTTACTCAATTCCATTAATTAGGTAAGGTTTTTAGGGATCCCAGGAGATGATTGGGATTGGTTTCGAGGCGTTGGAAGGCCTGGAACAGCCGTGATCGGCGGGGGAAAATCCGGCCGCCATGGCCGAGGTTCAAGGTACGGGTTTTGAGGGTTTTTATCCGATTTTAATAGCTAAAAAGATTAGAAATGGGATTAGGAAGGTATTAGAATGAAAATGGGGCAAAATGGATCGAAAACATGGAGGTTTGAGGGTTGAACCGGTCGAGCCGGTCCGGTCTGGTTCGAACCAGCTAACCCGGTTAGCGGGAGGTAGCTGGTGACACTGTTCACCGCGTGTGATCTCACGCACAGGTGACTTCCTAGGGCACGTAGGGGCGCGTGAGACACTATTTGGGAATGTTTTCAACATGTGAAACACTCTATTCGATGTAACGAACATTTTGGGACTGGTTTCGTGTCGATTGGACACTGTCTCGATAATGTTTGTGGCATCGGAAGGTTTCGGATCGGGATTAAAATAGTTAAAAATACGGAAAAATTACGGGGATTTGGTAGGAGGTTAATTAAGTAGTTAGTAACCTTCTATTATGATTTGGACAGGTTCGGGAGTCCCCGTGATAGCGATTGGCTCGGGAGAGCCTATGGCACGCAAATCGAGGCAGCAACTCGGACGGTCTGTGAGTGGACCTTGTTTTCTAAATTGGTGCATGCATAAATGTTTAGTATATGTTTTAAATACTTGTTTGTGATGCCATGAGTGCATTTGGATGTGTGGTTACGTATAGGCACGTATTTCGAGGTTTCGGCCCTATACGGTGCCTATACGGGTCTGTATGTCTTTATTGGTCTAAATGAAATGGTTTTGGATTTCCAAAAGGATAATGAATGTGATTTGATGATGTTGATTTGGATATTTGTGAATTATATGGTTTCACGTATTTCGAGGCGATTTACGTGCTTGCACGTAAATCAAGGTTTTCCAGTTTTATACTGATTTTCCGTACTTATGATTTTGGAAATGGTTTAATGAAATGGTTTTGGATTTGAAAAGGTAAACTCGGGTTCGAAACCCATTTGATTTACGGAATCGGGCCGGAGGCCCAATTGGTATACGATTCGGACTTGAGGTCCAGTTTCTATGTGGATTCGGGCCTAGCGCTCAGTTATGTGTTACAAATGGTTTTTATGGTTCATGACGGTTTATGGGAACCGACATGAACCCTTGAAATGGATTTACAGGTCATGACGGTTTATGGGAACCGGCATGAACCCATGAAAGGTTTTATGGTTCATGACGGCTTATGAGGGGCCGAGCATGACGGCTTATGAGGGGCCGAGCATGAATCCTGGAAAAGTTTAAAGAATGATTTCAAAGGTTTTTCATATTCCATCCTTTATATATGATTGTCTCCTCCGGGGAGGGTCGTTGGCCTGGGTGGACCCCGGAGTAGTCACGGAGCACTAACTGAGTGGAGTCGCCCCCTAGTTGGGTTCCTTACTCTTAGGATGGGCATGGTTCGTTACCTCCTCTACGGACATTGAACTGGGTGGACCCTGAAGAGACTTGGGTTTGAGACTCCGGTTAGCACGCGCATAGCTTTATTTTACCGTGACAGGTTCTGGATATGAATATAATGGATAAACATGATTTCAATTGGTTTGGGAATTTGTGTTTTATGATGATAAATGGTTTTGGGCTGAGATCCCACATATGTTTATGATGTTATGGTTTTCTATAAATGGTTTTGGGCAGGAGCCCGTGTGACTTTGATTTACGGAAATTGGGGCTGAGACCCTAATGACGGTTGTTTAAACATATGTTATTGGATAAATGGTTTTACTATGCATGCATGCTTTTTAGTGAAGGGTATAAAGGTCTTTTATGGAAATGTTTTTATAAACTCTTTGTTTTGTCCACTCACAGTCTTTCTGTTTTTAATACCCTTCAGGTTGGATACAGTGTGGACTGTAGCAGAGACGAAGATATCACATACCTCCTCCGGATCCTGGCGTACTCTGATAGCCCGGGAGGGCAAAGGTTGGAAATATCCCTTGTCTGACACTTCGTGTCAGACGGGAGCAGGGTCATGCCACACTAATCCCGGGGGGATTGGGATGGGTCCTGTCAGTAATCCCCGGAGGATTGGGATGGGTTGTGTCAACGTCTGTGAGTGGATCTTGATTTCTAAATAGTGATGCATGCATAAATGTTTTATATGGTTTATGAATATGATTCTATGATTATGAATTGGATGGTTGTGAATTATATGGTTTCACGCATTTCGAGGCGATTTACATGCTTGCACGTAAATCGAGGTTTTCAGTTTGACTCTGATTTTCCGTACTTATGGTTTTGGAAATAGTTGAATGAAATGATTTTGGATTGGAAAAGGTAAACTTGGGTTCGAGACCCCTTTGTTTCAGAAACCCTCGGACTCGATGTCCCTTTTAGTTACATTCTCGGGCCGGAGGCTCAATTGATTATCGAATCGATTTCGGATTTGGAAATATGGATCGGGCACGAGACCCATTTGATTTACGAACTCTCGAACTTGAGGTCCATTTGATTTTTACAAGACATCGGGCCAGAGGCCCAGTTGGTACGATTCGGACTTGAGGTCCAGTTTGTATGTGGATTCGGGTGACACGACCCATCCCAATCCCCCCGGGATTACCGTGGCATGTGCCATGCTCCCGTCCAACACGGGGTGTCAAACCAGGGATAACCGAAAGTCACTACCCAAACGGGCTTCCAGAGTGCGCAAGGATCGATGGAGGAGGTGTGCGATGTCCCAGTCTCTGCTGCAGTAGCATCCGTGATCAACCTGAAGGGCATTAAAAACAATTAAAAACTGTGAGTGGACAAAAATAATTAAATTCATTAAACACATTCGTAAGACATTTATGCCCTTTAATAAAAACGTATGCATGCCTTAAAAACCAGTAATCAAAACGTTTACTCAATAAGCCATTAGGGCCTTAGCTCAAAACCATAAACCAAAACCAAGTGTGGGAACTCAGCCCAAAACTGTAGGATACCAAATCCGTAAATACAAAATCATGTGGGCCACTGCCTAAATCCATAAACATAAGTCCAACTGAAAAAAACCATTTCATAGATCCAATAGTTCATATTTACCACATTACCATCTTCGGCATCCCAGTTGCCTAGCGTCTCAGACACTTGACGTCCCAGACGTCATATCTCACGGTATAATAAGCAACGCGTGCTGCCCGGGGTCTCTCCGGGTCCATATCTCTGACATCCCAGATGTCTGACGTCCCAGACGTCTAATCATAGCAATCCTGCTCCTGAGTCACTATACAGTCCGGTAGCTCCGTACAATGGCCCATCGCAGGCAATGCACCGTGACTTCCCCAGTGTCCCAGACACCTGAAGGAGACCATCACATATCCTCGTATCAAGATGGTATATGGAAAACATTTTTATCAAATCATTTCACAACATCTCAATGGGCCCTGCCCGAATCACATTTATAACCCAACAATTGGGCCTCATGCCCGAGTTCATCTTTCCAATTTCAAAACCATTAAATCACATAATACATGAAACCACAAGCACGTAAAACCACAAGCACGTAAAACTGTTAGCCTCGATATACGTGCAATACCAAAAATATCTCGAAATACGTGTAACATACGTAAAATCAATCATCACAATCATCATCATGGAAATCACGTATATAAAACATATAACACAGTTAAGCATGCATAGGATTTATAAAACCAAAGTCCACTCACATACCGTACAAATGATGTGCCTCGATACACGTGTCATAGGCCTTCCTGAGCCATACCACTATCACCGGGACTTCCAAACCTGTCCAAATCATACCCAAAGGTTACTACTAACCTATATAAGTCCATATTAAGAACCCTAAACTTTTTTGGAAAAGTCAACGTGTCCCGTACACGTTTCCCAAGGTGAAAACCTTGATTTGGCCAACTTAACGATCTCCGATTGACCCGAAACCACCGGCATTGGATCCGAATTGTCGAAACCTTTAAAATAGTCCTGGTCCCACCTAAAAATACGCTCCCACGTGCGGGTCAAAGTTTTAGTAAAATGTTGACAAAAAAGGTCAACACTGACGTCAGCAAAGTCAACGCTGACGTCATCATGAACAGTAAGTCAACGGGTAAAAGTTAACGAGTCAACTCGCTGGTCAATGAGTCAACTCGCCGAAAAACTCCATTGATGCCCCAAACTTCAAACTTCGATATCTCACTTGTTTCTCAACCAAATTTGACGTTCTACCTATGTAAATCCATTTACTCGAGCCAAGGATTCTAAAAATCAACCCATAAAATTCAGAAAGTACCTGGATTTTAAGTTATGGCCATTCAAAGTTTCGGCCAGAATTCCGTTCATCATTCCGGCCACCTCCGATGTCCAAATCCGTCCCAAATTGAACCTACAAGGTCAAGGGAGCTCAAGGAACATAACCCTAGGCTTAGAATCGATCAAAAACCAATAAAACCAATTTTAGGAATTTGAATATTTCCTTACCTCACGAGTCGAGCTCCGTCGTGGCCAACCGCCATGAGCCACCGTGGCTCTGGCCGTCACAGCCCTCTCAGTCCTCCCTCACTCTCTCTCTCCCTCACGGTCACACATGAGGAGTGGTGGTGAGGTGCCATGGTATGTGTGTTTGTGTTTGAAGAACAAAGAAGAAAAATGAAGAAATGGATGAATGAGTTTCGGGTTATGAGGACATGAAGAAATGAAGATGATTTGATCTGATGAGAGAAAGAGATGGATTAGATGAGTGGTGTGGATTTAAAGATTAAAAGGAATGGATGACTGAGATTAAAAGGAGGAATAAAATCATATTTAATTCCTTAGTGGAAACATTAGATCATATTTAATTAATTAGTGGAACATGATCCAGATTTAGATCCAGATTTAGAGTCTCACAACAAGGGATGAGTGACACTTGTCACTCATCCAATTGTCCACGAACAATGATCACTATTCATTAACTTAATAATATTTTAATCGAAATCCCGGTTCGTTCGGTTAACCGATTTCGCTCTTGTGACCACAACTTCGTCGTCGAACCTCCGATTTCGGCGTGCCGCCTGTCTAAGGATTCGTATCGACTTGCTCTACGTAACAGTCCTTGGCCCTCGTCCATTGGACCTCCCGAGTCAAAAGTCAACATTTGGCCCCTTTTGAACCAAATTACCAAAGTACCCCTCGACTTCTGAACGTCATAACTTCTTCCTCGAATGTCGGAATCGAACGTGCCATTTGTCTATGAACTCGTGACGTCCTGAACTACGTCATGGTCATCGGTCAAAGTATGTTTAACTGCCCGATCGAAAAGACAACATTTTGTCCATTCCAGAGGCAAAATGGTCATTTTGCACAATTCGTCCGATTTCGCTCAACTAATCCCAGATTAGTCATTCTAAACCACAATTAATTAATATTTAATCCCGATACTCAGGACAGGTCGTTACATTGGGCCTAGGGCCCAGTTACGTGTTATAATGGTGATTTCGGGTTAAGGACCCACAAATGGTTTTATGGTTCATGACGGCTTATGGGGGCTAGGCATGAATCCTTGAAAATTTTAAAGAATGATTTCAAAAGATTTTTCGTATGCCATCCTTTATATATGATTGTCTCCTCCGGGGAGGGCGTCGGCCTGGGTGGACCCCGGAGTAGTCACGGAGCACTGACTGAGTGGAGTCGTCCCCAGTTGAGTTCCTTACTCTCAGGAAGGCTATGGTTCGTAACCACCAGGGAGGGTCATTGATCTACGGACATTGACCTGGGTTGTAACGCCCCGGACGTTCCGGAAATGTAATATTATAAATTATTGAATAAAATGACGTTTTTACCCCTGTGGTTTGTGTGGTCAATTTTTTGACTTTTTGATTGGGAGGTCGAACGGACGTGGAGTGATGACCGTGACGTAGTTCGGGACGTCACGAGTTCATAGACAGGTGGCACGTTCGATTCGGACGATCAGGGTGAAAGTTATGATGTTCGGAAGTTCAGGGGCATTACCGTAATTGGGCGTTGTTATGGGGAAAAGTTGACTTTTTGTTTGACAATTGATATGCATTTGACTCGAAGACCGTTATGTTCGTCTCGACGCCCTGAGTACAACGACAGGCGGCACGCTTGAAACGGACATCGGATGACCGAGTTATGGGTCACGGAAGCTGGAGGGCAAATTGGTAATTTTTGCACAGAGGGGCATTTTGGTCATTTTCACGGCGGTTACTGTAGCACCACCGTGAAAAACAGAGTGCGGCCGTGGAGCTTTGTGCGTGCAATTGTTTATGGCTAAGTGGACTGGTGAGTGGGGTTAGTTTATGAATTTTGAGATTGTGGGAAGCATCCCTGCGTGTCTGGGCAGAGACTGAGTGCACGGGCTGGGTTAAATAATGGCTATGGCTTCTGTGTGCGTGGGAGATGTCAGGACCCGTCCCAAATATCACCTCGATACTCGGGATGAACCCTGCTCCCGTCTGACAATCACACTTACAATACCAAATATAAACTTAATACAACTATAAGCATAACCATCAGACGAAGGAGTAAATATATACAACAGTAAGCCAGAGCATAGTTCTACAAAATGGGCACCAAAAGTCCTACAAGTCTAAGTCCGCAACGGAAGAACGTCGGAAGCCCTATGCCTCGATATCTGCCTCAACGTTCACCCCAGCGCTATCACCACGACCTGGAGGGAAATTAAAAAACAAAAGGTGTGAGTGAACCACAAGGAATGAAAGTTGTAAAAACCGTTTACCAACAATTCAAAGTAAGGAAATAAAATCATTTGTTCCCTCCGGTTTAAAATCAGGCATGCCAATGAAGTATTAGAAAAGTCTTAATATGAAACATCATAAGAAACAGAAACACTATAAAACCAACCATAAGAAACAGATACACTATAAAACATCATAAGAAACCAGAGTATAACCCGATCAAACCTGCTGGACCTATCCGAGTCTTTAAACTCAACCAGGCCTCACATATGAATCCGAGTCTTTAAACTCCCGAGTCTTTAAACTCAATAGGCCTATGGGGGTAATATCGTAATATCCGAGTCTTTAAACTCCCGAGTCTTTAAACTCAATCCGGGCCCGTCCCCCATCAATATAAATCCGGGTCTTTAAACCCATATCCAGATCCAGCAAATCCAATCCATATCCAGTGTAAAACCAGTTCAAAATCCATTGCCAAATCCGAATTCGAAATCCCCGGTTCGAAGCCCTTCCGGCGTTCAGAACCGACATTCCGAACCCAAATCCGGAAAATCCATTTCCATACCAAAATCCATAGGAAATCCCTAACCATGTTTCATAACCCATTTACCATCATCAGAAAACATTTATAGGGTGAATTTCTCAAATATGGCATCAAAATCTGAAAACCGGCTTTTTCTCGAAAAACGTGCAAAACCCCGAAAATATCTCGAAAAACGTGCAAACATTCCAATCACGTATAACCATCATTTAAAGCATAAAAACACACATAGAATCCTAAAACAGTAATTAAAACAGTTTGGCATGCTCGGAAATAAGAAAGAGTCCACTCACAGTTTACAACACGTCACTCGCGCTCCGTGCGCTCCTCAACCGTCTCTGGTGTCTCCCGTCCTGTCAATAGATACCAAATAGGGTCACAATAACATCAAGGATACCTTCCCTATTTTCCCCAATTTTTCGGGAATTTAATAATATTTTAATCCTAAACCCTAAACCGTACGGATTCCCGAACCATTCCGTAACACCGTCCGATTAACCCGAAAACTATACCATTGGATTCCTTAGGACACTTAGGGCTAAACTCATGTTGGACGCTTGACCGGATTCCTCCCCACGCGCCCCACGCGCCGCCCAAAGTGGCTGCGCGTGGGCCTCACGCGCCTGCTACAGTCCATCTTCAACCTCGAGTCACCTGGTTCAACACAGTTGAACCGGCGTGACCGGTTCTCCGCCGTTCACCCACCATTCTTCTCCATTTCAATACCTTTAGCTTCGTCCAGTCCCCTACAACCAAACCCAGTCCTAAAATCCAGAAATCACGGCCTAATACCCCTCGTCTTCAACCTCGAAACCCACTGCCCGTGAGCTCTGTTTTCCTTTCCGGCCGTCCATTGCTTCCCCCTTCACGGTGGTGATACCAGCACCTTCCTAGGACCCTACTTAGTCCTACCCAACTCACAGAATCCGTCGATTCATCCCCGAAGTCCACGACTTCAAGTTTGAAAATCACGGCTAAAACAGGGTACAGAGGACCCGCCGTCGAACCACCACCCACCGTGAACCTCCCGTCACGGCAACCACCACAAACCAATCCCAAGACCTCCCTGAACAACACCCTGACCTCCTAATCCCTCGACTCTAAGCCCAACTCCACGACTTTGCATTTGAAAAATCACGGGAAACAGAGTAGAAAAATTTACCCTGCGATTAAGTCGCCGCCGTGAGCACCGCCGCCTACCACGGTGTTTGTTGGACACCCTGCAACCACCTGGACCTCCTACCGCCTTGGTTTGCCTCACCACACGGCACAACAGCCTCCACCGTCCACTGCCTTCTCTGTTTTCCTCAAATGTTCGCCGCACCACCACCGTGCCGCCGTGCACGATTCCAGTCCCAAAACACGATCAGCACCTCACCCACGTCTCTCTGTCACTCTCACCAGCCACTCCTCACTCTCCCTGGCACAAACTCGATCAAACTCTCTTCCACCTCTCACCCTCTGTTTTCTGTGTTTCAAACCCAAACACGGTTTGATTTTTGTACAAGGTGTGGCCGTGCACACTTGAGAATGGCCTGGAACCATCCAGCCACTCCCACGTGTCCAACATCTATAGGCCAGCCCAAAATATCTGCCACTTGCCCTTATCTGATTGGGCTGAGGAAAAATGACCAAAATGCCCCCCCTGCACAAAATTACCATTTTTCCCTCAGACTTTCCAGACCCGTATCTTTTCCGTCCGACGTCCGATGACAGCGTGCCGCCTGTCGTTGAACTCAGGACGTCGAGACCTATCCAACGGTCCTCGGTCTACGTGAAAATCACACATCCTCCAAAAAGTCAACATTTTCCCTATTAGCTCAAAATTACGATAACGCCCCCAACCTTCCGTACATCATAACTTTTCCTCCGGTTGTCCGAATCGAACCTGCCGCCTGTCTACGGACTCGTGACGTCCTAACCTACGTCACGGTCAAAGGCTAACACTCATCCAATCAATAGTACAAAAAGTCAACTTTTCGTTTACTATTCACAAGGGCAAAATCGTCCTTTTTACAAAACTTCACAAAAATTACATTTTTACCCTTCCCGTAGGTACGGGTTGTTACAGAGACATTTTCAAAAATCTCAGTTGGTCTCCCACGGGTTGCTAGCCGTTTGAATCGATCGACAGAGTAAAGGAGTGAGGAGAGGACTCAGTTGGGTCATTTGGTTCAGTTTAGAGCTGAGTTGAGAGGAAACCGTGAGTGAAACCGTGAAGAACCATTTTCGGGTTTTTGGGGGGAAAGCTCTGAATTCGACTTCTACGGGTTGAAAGACAAACCTAAACACATTGAAGGACTTCTGGGAGTGAAAGGATCATGTTGGTGCAAGTTTTGGGTGAGGACGACCACTGTTGGCCCTAGAACCCAAGTCACTGCACATGGAGGAACCAGTTGGAGGGAAAAATCCCATTCAATTTCTGGAGCCTGTTGATCGAAACCAAAGGCCGTGTTAGACTTCTGGGGTCACTTCGTGCACAACCGTGCAAGAATTGAAGGAGGAGGAGGACAGTTTGGCCGGGAACCTGAGTCTCAGTTTCAAGGGAAAACCAGTGCTGAGGACGACGACTTCCAGGCAACGGCGAGCTAAATTGTTAGTGCCATTGTGTTCGTCTAAGTTCCCTTAATCTACTGGTGAGATTAATTTGAGAATGGAGTTAGTTTGGGTGAGTTCTGGGTGACGACCCGTTCGGCTGTTCAAGTCTGGGTTGAAACGGTTTAGGGGCAGTCGAGGTTAATAATTAGTACAGACATAAAATTAATAGAGTATAGAAGGTGTTAGGATTGAAAACGGGAGGAATTGCTTGAGAATTGAACTTGAACTGGTCGGGTTGTGTCGCGGGTGACAGACCCGTTTATCAGGCTATCCGGGTAGGAACGATGACACTGTAGCTTGGCGCGTGGCCTTCACGCGCAGCCACTTTGGGCGGCGCGTGACGGCGCGTGCGATGTCATCTCCGATTACGGTCAACATGGAAATTGATCCTTTCAGTGTAATTAACATTTTACCTTTAGAGTTCGAATTGTTCGGGAGTCTTTCGGGATAATTTCGGGAGCTTGGAAGTTTAGGACCTTAAGGTTTATTTCGCCGAAAAATCCGGGAAAATTAGGAAAAATCCTACGAGCTATTTGAGGATGTTTGTAACCCTTCTTGTACATTTTTACAGGCCCGGACACTTCCGAAGCTACGGAGGAGCGCGCGGGACGCGATTGACGCGTCCTAAAACCGTGAGTGGACCTTTTGATTTCTAAATTGGGCATGCATGACTATTTTGCTTATTTATCTCATGGTTTTACCTATGATTTTATGATGGTGATATGATATATCGGTTTTACATGTTTCCACGTTTTTCGAGATATTTATCGTATTTCACGCATTTCGAGATTACGGTTTTTGCTATTGCATGCGTGATGATTTTGATGAAGTACCTGGATATGAATATGCATGTTTCGGATTTATGATGTTTGATCACATTGTGAAGTAATTTTTGGAAATTGCATGTGTTGGAATTTGCATGTGAATTCGGACATAAGTCCTGTTATGATGAGAAATGTTTTCGGAATAATGTTGGAAAACGGTTTGTGATGAATCCTGGTTTATTGTGTTTAAAAACGGTTTTGGGTTTAAAGACCCGGTTAATGGTTGGATCTGGTTTTGGGTTTAAAGACCCGGTATGTTGATGACGGGGGCGGTGATAGGTCCTCAAATAAGCGTTATTTTATATTATTTTATACCCTTTATACTTGACTTTTAATATTAAAATAATAAATAATTAGACAAATTAATTTATTTTGTGATATTTTTGTAGAAATAAATAAAGCTTGGAATTTGGAGCATTTTGGTGAAAGAATCGTCCCGATCGGAATTATAACGAAGAAATTATGGACGAAATATGAGAAACCACCGAAAATCGCAAGGAAATTCGGTGGGAAGCTGCTGAAATCCAGCATCCCAAGCCAAAAATCCAGCAGCCCCCCAATAGTTCCCAAAATCAGCATATTTGCCCCAAAATTAGCAACTTTTCCCCAAAATCAGCCACTTTTCCCTAAAATCAGCATATTTGCCCCAAAATCAGCATATTTTCCCACCCAATCTCATCATTTCCATCACTTCTTCATGTACTATTTTATTGCTATTTTTATATTTTAATTTTGTACTTTTAATTAAACAATTGTGGCACTCCCTCTATAAATAGGGAAGTCATTTCATGTATTTGGGGAGTCCCCAATTAGTTTCATTCTTCCATTTCTTTCTTAGTTCTTAGTTCTTAGTTCTTAGTTAGTTCTTTTGTTTCTCTCTTTTGAGAGACATTTTTGGGGACCATTTTTACTTCTTGTAGATTTTCTTATTAATTAGTTTCCTTTTAATTCTTATTCGTAATTTATGTTATTTTTATGTTATTTTCATTTCTTCTTTACTATTGTTTTTGGTATTTTCTCTCTAACATTTGTAAGTAAGAATGCAATCTCCATGTGTTTTACTTTTTGAATTTCTTTTACTTCATATGTTTTAGTGCTTAAATTTTCGTAATTTATGTTATTTTTATGTTATTTTCATTTCTTCTTTACTATTGTTCTTGGTATTTTCTTTCTAACATTTGTAAGTAAGAATGCAATCTCCATGTGTTTTACTTTTTGAATTTCTTTTACTTCATATGTTTTAGTGCTTAAACTTCAATTTGATGTTAAGTGTTTTATCCGCTGTCGGTGCACTTAGAGTAGAATTGAAGAGATTAAATGTTGATCGCTGTCGGCGCATTTAATTATAAACTTAAGGTAAATCATGTTGTAAATGTTTGAAGCATATTGATGTTTGACGCACATTAATGGTTGATGCATTTATAATATTGAAAGATGTATGTAAGTATTTGAGATGATGAAGGTAGGATTTCGTGATTGGTTTATTATGAGCAAAATGTTAGAATTAATGTGATTGTTAATTCGAAATTACTTACGTAAAAGTGTGGGTTTTGTCTATGAAACTACTCTATGGTTTGTAAGTTCTAATTAGCATGAACATTTGAATTTTAATTTTTAGTTAGTGTTGTCTTTAGCTTAAATTACAAATCTTTTCAAAACCCTCCTTTTTATTCTTTATTCTTTTATTCTTTTAATTCTTTTATTCTTTGATTACTTTTTATTCTTTATTTTTTTATTTTTTATTCTTTTAATTCTTTTATTCTTTGATTCCTTTTTATTCTTTATTCTTTATTCTTTAATTCTTTAATTCTTTTATTATTTAATTATTTAATTCATTATTCTTTTATTCATCTCCCACTAACACATTATTAATGTTCCCTAATTTCCCCGGTTAAGAACGATCCCTATTTACCAATACTACATCTACACAAAAAAGGTTTAAATTGCACAGTACTCAAATTACGTGTTTAAATTAATGCGTAGTTTGGGCGTTGTCAATTTTTGGCGCCGTTGCCGGGGAAATTGAAAATCATTTTTAATTTGTTAGTGTATGTATATAAATTATGCATATTATACTTGTTTATAAATTTTACTTTTGTTAATATTATATTTGTTTATAACCTTTACTTACTTGTTTATATTTTATTTATCCATCTTATTTTTATTCTTATTATTTTTGTTTATAATGTTCATACTTTACTTATTCATAGTTTCTAATATATACTTGTTCATAAATGTTCATAATTTATATATATATATATATATATATTTGTTCATATTCAAATTGTTTATGTAAATTTAAAATTCTATCATACTTGTTCATAATTTAAGTTTATTTGTACTTATCATAAATGCATATTGTACATATTCACTTTTCCTTACTTTTATTATTTATTTTTTTTTCTTTACACTTTAATCCATTAACTTTAACTTTATTTCATAACTTTAAATTTATTCCATTAACTTTTTCTTTATTCCATTAATTTTAACTTTATCCCATTAACTTTTTATTCCACTAACTTTATACCATTAACTTTTTATTCCACTAACTTTATACCATTAACTTTTTATTCCACTAACTTTATTCCATTAACTTTTTATTCCACTAACTTTATACCATTAACTTTTTATTCCACTAACTTTATTCCATTAACTTTTTATTCCATTAACTTTTTATTCCACTAACTTTATTCCATTAACTTTTTATTCCACTAACTTTATTCCATTAAATTTTTATTCCATTAACTTTTTTATTACACTTATTTTATTCTTATGTAATTATTTATTTGGTTATGTCTTGATAAAATTTAAATTTAAATTAAAAAAAAATTCTAAATTAAAAAAATTTAAAAAAAATCTTATCTTAGCTTTATGTTAGTGTTAATTCATACTTGTAAATAAATGTTGTATATATGTTACTTGTTACCTTTTATACTTGTTCATAAATTTTTCATAACTTTTATATTTCATAGTATACATGCATACTTGTTCATAATAGATTTTCATTTATATTTGTTTATAATTCTCTTACTTGTTATATTATTCTTGTTCATATTTGTACATAATGTTCATTCTTTTTAATTGTTCATAAATGCTTATGGTAAATATTCACTTTTCCTTATTTTTATTTTTTTTGTAATTAAAAAAACATAAAATTCATAAAAAAAAAATTAAAAATTAAAAAATTTCTTTTTCTTCATTGATTGAATTTTTAAATTCAGAAAAAATTAATTAATTAATAAAAAATAAAAAATTTATTTTTCTTCATTTATTCGTAAAATATTCATTTATCTTCATTTTGTGTTAGTGTAAATCTAAATTGTTAAATAAATCTTATACTTATGTTAGTTTGTTAATGAGAAATTGTTTTGTAAATATCATTACTTGTGAATAAAACCATACTTATAAATAAATTGTTCATACTTGTATAAATTGTTCATACGTAAATTGTCATGTTATATTTGTAAATTGTGCATAAAAAACATACTTGTAAATAGTTCTTGCATTCATGCATTAGTCTCGGCTATATATAGATCACTTGTGTTTCGAAATTTAGATTTTGATCTTTTTCGGCGAAGACTCTTTTGTTAACTCTCACCCACGGTGATTGTTAACACTTGAGTCATATTAATTCTTCTGGAGTAAGAAATTTTCGAGGGTGATGTCTAGGACAAGAGACGGTACTCATAACGGGTTTTGGGTCTAAGAAATTAGCCCTGCCTCTTATGTGTATTCTTTCTAACTTGGTCACCTTTGAACTTGCCCAAACAGTTGAATTAATCCAAGATATTTACTTGGGACGCACGGACGTATAAGTCTTCATCTAAACTTTGAAGCTATGTGAACCATATATATCTTTGACTTCCCCCGACATTTAAATATTGTTTATATCTTAATTTACATTATTTGTCATGACAAAATTAAATTGCATCTTTAGTGTAACTAACTTGCATCTTTCATTATAACTTGCATTTCATCTTTCATTCTAACTTGCATTTCATCTTTCATTTAACTTGCATTTTCACTTAACTTGCATATGTAGTTTAACTTGCATTGCACTCTTCCTCTAACTTACATCTTTAACTCAAATTGCATCCTTAACTTCAATTTGCATATCTAATTTGCATTCTTGACTAACGTACATCTCTGACTAACTAACTTGCATCTCTGTCTAGGCTGGATGGACGTTAAACTTCAAGCGCTTGTTGGGAGGCAACCCAATGTGTTCCCGGGATGTGAAGGAGTCATCAATACAGATTTGCTATCCTTCTACCCTTCACTCTCTTTTATTTTGTTTATTTAATGTTTTCCTATTATTTTCGTAAATCATCTTCCTTACTTTGATTCTATGTTTAATTACTTCGTATTTTCCTACATTGAGGACAATGTAGAATTTAAGTGTGGGGGAATGGTTTACAATTTTAATTGTTCAACAAAAAAAAAACAAAAAAAAATGTTGAAAAAAAAAATTATAAAAAAAAAGGGTGAAAAAAAAATATTATTGTTTTTTTTTAATCTTTTTGTTTTAACTTAGTATTTTTATGAGTCTTAAGTTACCATTTAACTTGTCAATGACATAAATGAACATAAATGAATATGTTATGGCCATAAAGATAATCACTACAACTTGAATTTGTTTGTTAATATTTTGTGATTAAGTGTTATAACTTGAAGATAATGCATGTAAATTGGTACATAAACGAGCATGATAAGATAAGTATGAATCATATGAACCTTATGTGAGCTTTAGAACTTTATATACATCTTTGATGAGTGATTCATAAGTTCTTTGTTTAAATTGATATACATATGCCTCATAACTACTTGCAATAGATTTTAATGAACTCTAGAGTACTAGAACTTATTCTATGTGATTTTCAAAGCTTTTAAGTCAATAAACTCTCTGATTTTGGAAATGATTAAGGCATTAGGGTTAACACCACAAATTCAAACATCCATGTTCCCTATTTTGTGCGCACAAGTTGCGACCCCCTTAGTTTTAACCCTTTTGAGCCCACATTAAGCCTTTCCTTCATCACCATGATTATCTAAACACTTGAGCTTAGTATAGACATCATTTACCCTTGTTCCAAGAACTCGGTTGAAGACATAATGATTGTGTAAAGAGAAAATAATGATGTTGGAAAGACTTTTATGTGAATTATTTGGATTTATCGACTCAAGTTTTGTTGTATTATTGACACATGTTATTACCTTGATATAAAAAAAAATCAAAAAAAAAAAGGTTGAGTATCGATCAAGGTAATAAGGTTTGGTTATGTAATGTTTGAGTTAAGTCCCTTACAATTGTAAATCCGACACAAAGAATGATTATGAGGCCCAACATGATGGAATTAGGCCTATGTTCGAAGGGATGGATTATTGACATCATTGCACTAAGGTTGGGAAGCTATGATACGTTTTGGGAGTCTATTGAGTCTTGGAACGAATTGAGCACCACTTGTCCTATATTTTCTTTGCCTCGAAACTTAGCCCCATTACAACCTTCGTAAAGACCTTATGATCCTTAAGATGGTAAATTTTGATTAGTTGAGTTAATCACTTGAGTAAGCTTATGGTTTTGGTTCATTTGCGCAAGTATGTTTTGTTTTTATCTTGAGGTGTTTGTTTGAGATTTTGCAAAAGTACTTCATTTCGATTATGTGAGTAATTCTCACATACTTTGAGTGCAAACACAAACCCTTACAAAATTGAGTGAATTTATGAGTGCATATCCTTGTGAGTTGATTCATACTTGTTTTATTCATGTTGAGATCCATTTAACCATATTTACTCATTATCTTACTTGTTAAAACATTTTGTTACCATATATTAACTCTTGAATTCCATATGCTTAAATGATTTAAGTGAAAATCTTTTATGCCATGATTGTAATAATGAAATATTGAGACAAATGGTTAAAGGTTACTTGTTTTGATTTTGTAGTTTAATTTTAGTATTTGCTAGGGACTAGCAAAGTTTAAGTGTGGGGGTATTTGATAGGTCCTCAAATAAGCGTTATTTTATATTATTTTATACCCTTTATACTTGACTTTTAATATTAAAATAATAAATAATTAGACAAATTAATTTATTTTGTGATATTTTTGTAGAAATAAATAAAGCTTGGAATTTGGAGCATTTTGGTGAAAGAATCGTCCCGATCAGAATTATAACGAAGAAATTATGGACGAAATATGAGAAACCACCGAAAATCGCAAGGAAATTCGGTGGGAAGCTGCTGAAATCCAGCATCCCAAGCCAAAAATCCAGCAGCCCCCCAATAGTTCCCAAAATCAGCATATTTGCCCCAAAATTAGCAACTTTTCCCCAAAATCAGCCACTTTTCCCTAAAATCAGCATATTTGCCCCAAAATCAGCATCTTTTTCCCACCCAATCTCATCATTTCCATCACTTCTTCATGTACTATTTTATTGCTATTTTTATATTTTAATTTTGTACTTTTAATTAAACAATTGTGGCACTCCCTCTATAAATAGGGAGGTCATTTCATGTATTTGGGGAGTCCCCAATTAGTTTCATTCTTCCATTTCTTTCTTAGTTCTTAGTTCTTAGTTCTTAGTTCTTAGTTAGTTTTTTTGTTTCTCTCTTTTGAGAGACATTTTTGGGGACCATTTTTACTTCTTGTAGATTTTCTTATTAATTAGTTTCCTTTTAATTCTTATTCGTAATTTATGTTATTTTTATGTTATTTTCATTTCTTCTTTACTATTGTTCTTGGTATTTTCTTTCTAACATTTGTAAGTAAGAATGCAATCTCCATGTGTTTTACTTTTTGAATTTCTTTTACTTCATATGTTTTAGTGCTTAAACTTCAATTTGATGTTAAGTGTTTTATCCGCTGTCGGTGCACTTAGAGTAGAATTGAAGAGATTAAATGTTGATCGCTGTCGGCGCATTTAATTATAAACTTAAGGTAAATCATGTTGTAAATGTTTGAAGCATATTGATGTTTGACGCACATTAATGGTTGATGCATTTATAATATTGAAAGATGTATGTAAGTATTTGAGATGATGAAGGTAGGATTTCGTGATTGGTTTATTATGAGCAAAATGTTAGAATTAATGTGATTGTTAATTCGAAATTACTTACGTAAAAGTGTGGGTTTTGTCTATGAAACTACTCTATGGTTTGTAAGTTCTAATTAGCATGAACATTTGAATTTTAATTTTTAGTTAGTGTTGTCTTTAGCTTAAATTACAAATCTTTTCAAAACCCTCCTTTTTATTCTTTATTCTTTTATTCTTTTAATTCTTTTATTCTTTGATTACTTTTTATTCTTTATTCTTTTATTTTTTATTCTTTTAATTCTTTTATTCTTTGATTCATTTTTATTCTTTATTCTTTATTCTTTAATTCTTTAATTCTTTTATTATTTAATTCTTTAATTCATTATTCTTTTATTCATCTCCCACTAACACATTATTAATGTTCCCTAATTTCCCCGGTTAAGAACGATCCCTATTTACCAATACTACATCTACACAAAAAGGGTTTAAATTGCACAATACTCAAATTACGTGTTTAAATTAATGCGTAGTTTGGGCGTTGTCAGGCGGGCCCGAAAATTGGGTTTAAAGACCCGAATTGAGTTTAAAGACTCGTGAGTTTAAAGACTCGATTATTGTGATACCCTCGAGGCCTATTAATCATGTTTTGAGTTTAAAGACTCGTTGATATCCCGGGAAGGTCTAATGTTGAGTTTAAAGACTCGGATGGATCCAACGGCATAATTGTGGTTATTGATTCACAGTTTACTTGATTTGTGCAATTAACATTTCAAAATGACGTTTTCCGAAACCTGGCATTATTAAATGGATTTTACATGAATTATGACGATCCTTTGCAACGATTTTCATGTGTTTCGGAAAAAAAGAGTTTTCAAAGGTTAATATGCAAAATTTGAATATTTGGTTATGCATGCGTGTTACAAAACTGGAGGGCGGACCCGATTTCGGAAAAAAAAAAAAAAAACTGTTTTTCCTGTAAAACTTATGTTTCGGTCCACTCACACTTTGTTGTTTTAAATTCCCTCCAGGTCGTGGTACAAGTGCGGGGGCAAGCGCCGAGGCAGAGGCGGAGGCATAAAGTTTTCCGTTGCGGAGTAGTTAGTTCACAGAGTAGGATTTGTTTCTTTAACTTGTTTTGTAATTTTATGCTCTGTGAAACTGTGGACTAGACGTCCAGTCGGTTGTAATCGTTTAATCTCCCTGGTCTGACAATGGGTGTGTTGTAATATTAATTAGTTTTCCGGTCTTTTGGATTCGATTGTCAGACGGGAGCAGGATGCTTCCCGATTATCGAGGCGATAATCGGGGTGGGTCCTGTCATGGGTGGACCTTGGAGAGACTTGAGTTTGAGACCCCGGTTAGCACGCGCGTAGCTCTAAATTGCCGTGAGAGGTTTGATGATATGAAATATATTGGATAAACATGATTTCAATTGGTTTGGGAAATTGTTTTTTATGATGATAAATGGATTTGGGCTGAGATCCCACATATGTTTACTATGTTATGGTTTTCTGTAAATGGTTTTGGGCAGGGGCCCGTGTGACTTGTATTTACGGAACTTGGGGCTGAGACCCTAAATATGGTTGTTTAAACATATGTGATTGGATAAATGGTTTTATTATGCATGCATGCTTTTTAGTGAAGGGTATAAAGGTCTTTATGAAATGTATTTTACGAAACTTATTGCTTTTTGTCCACTCACAGTCTTTCTGTTTTTAATACCCTTCAGGTTGAATACGGTGCGGACTGTAGCAGAGACAGGGACATTACATACCTCCTCCGGATCCTGGCGTACTCTCAAGGCCCGAGAGGGCTAAGGTCGGAAATTTCCCTTGTCTGACACTCCGTGTCAGACGAGATCAGGAGCGTTCCTAGTTAATCATGGGGGAATTGGGGACGGGTCCTGACAATATGCCTAATTAATATCATGATTTATATTTCCATTATTGATATGCCAACTCATTTGGTATTAGGTTTTTGGTATAAATTACCAACTCATTTGGTATTAGGTTTTTAGTATAAATTATTAGTAACCCAAACATTTTTGTTTGCTTTTAGGTATAATAATTTATATTCTTGTTGTTTGCTAGATCATTCATAGAGGGTTTTAGTTTCTTTCGCTATAATGGTAAAGTACTCAATATTAGTAATCCATTCTGTCGATGTAGATTTGAGGAAGATCTATCGGATAGAGTTTGGGTTCTTTTTTTATTACGAGGGAGGGAGGATTTTGGAAATTTTTCATACAATATGTTATCGGGGTTCGAATTTGAGACCAATGATTTATAAGTCAACGCTAGAACCAACTGAATTAGACCCACTTGACAGATAGAGTTTGAGTTCTTAAATTTTTATTTATTCAATATAGGTGGTTTATTTTTTTTCTTCAAATAAATAACTAAATTAAAATGCGAGTGATAAAAATTAGATGATGTCTTAAACGACATGAACTTCCATGTCATGTGACACATAAGTTGGTGCTAGAAAATTTGTGAAATAATTGGTATTCGCAAAAATGAAAATATCGATATCGATGGATATATCGCTAGTCAAATTTATGGATATCTCGTCCCAAATATCGATATCGATATCGTTTACGGTCAACAAAAATAATGAAAATTCGGTCTAAAAATTGGAAATTTGGAATGAAACTTTGAGAAAAACTTAAGTACCCAATGATAGTTATATAGGATTAATAAAAACTAAAAAATGACTTTGATATAATAAATATATGATTAATAATATGATACAATAGGGTTATGACGATGACTAATAATATAAAATTTAAATATAAATATAAGTTGAAGTGAACTACTATAATTGAATGTTAATATAATTAAAAATATAACAATAAGCAAAAAAAATATTCAAAGGAAGAAAAATTATAAAATGAGTAAATATATTTAAAATTGGGAAAAAATGATTAAAAAAATAGAATCAATCTTTATTCAAAAATTGGAAAGAATTGATATATTAAAAATTGGGAAAAATGACAAACAAAGTTGAAAATTTGGAAAAAAACGAAAATTGGGGCAAAACCCAAACCAACTCAGTTAACCCAGTTTAATTGAAACTATAAGCACGGTATAATATATAAAGGATACAGACTTACACTCTTAACAGTCATCCCCTTCCTCCCGTGGGTCTGCGACTCGGCAGCATGACCCAACTGGAATTCACTTGTTTACGTCCGATTTTCATAAAATTTAGTCCTATCTCGATCATTTTAATCAAATAATGATATCTATGTACTTAAAACAAAACAAAATATAGAAATTTCGCTCAATTTCTTCTCCCCCCCTCTCTTATGTGCCGCCGGCCAATTTTAACGAAATATCGGCGAAATTTCGCCAATATCCACCATTTTTTCATCCATGAGTATTCGTAGTAGCACCGAAATAAGAAATTATATTTCAAATTATATAAAAATAACATATCATTTTTGTTAAATTCTTAGTTTTAAATATGATTTCAAATTTCTATATTTCAACCTAGGAAATCTATATTAAATTCAAATCCTTTCGTATCCAAAAAATCTCACAAGTCAAACTAAATCCCATTGAAATTAAAGAGTATCCAAATTGAGTGAAATTGTGGAAAGACGTTATAAATTCCAGCTTTTTTTTTTATGTTTATAAACAAACCTCATTTCAGCTTTTCTAACATAAAAAAATCTTTACTGTTTTTCATACAAAGATAAACAATGAAGGGTCAAACCTTTTTTCCTCGGCTTCTACTGCTACTCTTGGTTTTTTAACTTTTTTCTAATGGTAAATAATTCATCCTCTTATTTTCTTTCACTTTTTTCTAATGGTAAATAATTCATCCTCTTATTTTCTTTCATAATTATTTTATTCAAATTTTCTCTTTTCGAATTTACTGGTTCGGAAATTAGGTTTGCTGCAAGGGGAGGCACAACCATCGTGCTCCTTACCTCCTCTTAGCATTATGAAGTGCTCGAAACTAGACTGTGCCCTCACCTGCATTCGTGTATACGGTGAAAGTATCAATGGCGCATGCATCGATGAAAATTCCTGTTGTTGCAAGGATGCACAGTTTATTTCTCCATCACTTGGCTAAGAAGCAATGTGTTTTCTTGTTATAGAACATGAAGAATTATAATGGTGATCAATAATATTTCTAATGATAAGTTTGGTAGATTAAATCCAATGTTTTAGTTTGTTTCCCCCTTTTTTATGTTAATTTTTTTAAGGACAATACTTGCATCATATCCTTATTGTACCTCTTCATATCATATTTTCGATTTTTCGAATTATTTTTGTAGATTTATCATGATCAAAATAATTCATTCTCTAAATTATCATAAGATCATCTCCATAAAAAAATTAATAACATCAGAGGTCATTTAGTCATTCATATATATCAAATAAATAAACGTTTTTTACAAAATCTAAGATCCTTATAGCGAACCGTGAATTTATTATGTATATATGAATAAGGAAACGACCTTCCGTTTTATTAATTTTTTATGGAGATATTTTGACATGGTGCTTTAGAGAATGAACCTTTTCTATTATGATATATGTACAACAACAAAATTCAATAAATCGAAAAAGTGATTTTTTTTTGTAGAAAGGATAAATATTAAAGAAGAGTCCAATAATACAAATAAGAATTAAAAGACTCAAACTAAAAAATAAACAAACTCAGAAAATAAAAAGCCCAAAACAAATGAAATTCCAAAACATTATAACCCAAATAAACCCTAGAAACTAAGATAAGCTTCGCGAATTGCCACATCTGAGTAGTACACCACCGTAGCAGAACACAAAGAAGTCCAGAATCAGAGTGATCAATCAGTAGAGTATGGATTGGAAACACAAAGCCACCAAAGCTTAGCATACTCAGGCGATCATAAACGTAAAAAATGATCAACAAATCGGTGACAGAATTCAATGGAGAAGCCAAAACAAAAAGCAAACTAGATCTAAAGGCAAAGGAGTTTGGGGAGAATAACATTATGGATGGAGAGTGGGAAGTAATGCGTGTGGGTTGGTGAGGAGAGACAAGGGCATAAGAAAAAGCAAACTGAAAACAAGAAAAGCAAAAGTGGCCAAAAAGGCCAAGATACCGGTGAATCACGCCGAGATAGACAAGATCCCACCATCATCGGTCCACCACGAGTTCGACCAGCACCACCTACCCTGGATCCGATGCCAAAAACGACAAAAATAGAGGAAATAGACTAGACACAATTACTCATAGGGGAGAAGAGGGAAAAAGGGAAGAGGAGGTGGAAGTCTATTCCAAATCCACCACCTACGCAGTGGAGATCGAAGAAACCTCCACTCCAAAGGGAAATGTACCACTAGCTAGGTTGGTATGCCAATTTTATTTTATTTTTAATATTCGTGATGAGATTAGACTTGTCAAGGGCTGTAAAACTAAACTGAATTGGCTCAAAAGCCTCGAGTCAGTTGAAATAAAAATTGTAATTGACACTCTAAAATACTATCAAACACTACGAAATAAAAAAGTAAATAAAAGACAATGTAATGCAAAATCACTTTTTTAAAGTGCGTTTCACATTGTTCTTGGGGAATGGACAAGAAAAATTAAGAGCCTTTACATCTAAAATGTATTGAGTTCTCACCCAAAAAAAAAAAAACTAGAGCAAATCCTTTTTACGGTTTATTAATCCAATTTCCCGACTTCCCTTTTCCTCATTATGCGCTCTTCTATACTCAAATTGACAATTAAATAAGTTCAAGGCTTTTTTACTCATTCCGACAACTAAAATAAATAAAGAAGTGCACGAAATCGGAAAAATGAACACCATTTTCCTTAGTAAGGTGGAAGGCCTCATGCATCGTGAGTCTTTTTTAGCCTAACCCATTTTTCACGTTCCTTCAAAATGCTACATATATGTGAATATGTGATGGAATTGGTAATTTATATCATCTTTAAATTGTCTTCCAATCAAGTGTTAAAATTTACCTTTCCCGAAACAGAGAAAACTCTGGGTTGGTTCTGAAGGAAGAAGATGAAGTCCTAGCCTGCAAGGAGAGGCATAAAACTGCTCTGTGATTCCGATTGCTGTTCCGAATTGCGCAAAACATACCTGCGTCCTAACCTGCATCAACTACAATCAAAGGAGCATCAATGGTGGATGCATGGATGACAATCTATGCTGTTGCAAGGATTTACAATACAGTATACCAGCTTGGCCGTAGACAAGATCCTGCGTTCAATTCCCCTACATTCACGATGCTTGTATGAAAAAAATAAGAATGTCGACAATAAACAGTGTCACAGTTCAATTTCCTTCCTAAGAAACTTAAAACTTCTCAGAAAGAGACCTAAATACGGATATAAAGATCTTATTGATTTTCAAGTTTCAACAAATGCAACTAACATTATTTCTTAGGAAACTTCATCTGGAGTTTTGGTAGTCATCTGATCAACAGCATGAACTGTGCTCTGAAGCTCCTCCCATATAGCTTTGTACACCATCCTTTGCCTGTTCACAGCCGACTGTCCCTCAAACGACGAAGACACAGCATCAATGGTCACGTGCCGACCATCCCCATATGCATCTTTCACGCTAACAGATTCTGCATTCAGCTGCTCCTTGATCTTGTTCTCCATCCACTGCATCAGAGGGGAGTCGATGGAGCCAGCATCATTGACATTGGTGGCTCGGGTAGCGAATCTCCTCAAACCACCATATTCCAATCTAATTCTGCTCCCATGCTCATTTTTACTTGCTCTGCTGTTCAACAATCTGATGCTCTGAGTCTTAAACACCGCCCAGGCTTCGGTAGTCCGTAGCATTAGATGCTCTGGCCATCTAATGGTTGAAAATGCCCCAAAGTGATCCAAGGGTTGTGAAAAATAAGAGGTAAAAATAAAGGCTGGCCCACTAAAAATTATTTGAATTTGTTACTGCAGTCACTATTTGTAGTTTGTTTTACCAAATAGTGAGAGGGCATATTAGTAAAGGTCTCCATTGTTTCATCGCCGGTGTTGTTTCACATACCCAAAAACTTTCTCACCCACCAAACACACAATAACAAACATTACCACACCACCACTAATTAATAAGCATTTTTGTGTTCCTCACCATCGCAGTAAGGTATAATCTGACTCCAAACCAACCCAACATCGTTTCAGTCCACCCCCGTGCTCAGCCCCGTCGGGTCTCCGCCGCATTTGCACTCTTCAATGGGCCGCCACTCGCGCGAATCTTCCTCGACCCGATTCTCCGGTTCATTGAAACCCGGATCCAGAAAAGTTAACCCCAATGACGGGTCTCGGCACAACCGGAAGGGTCAAAAGCCGTGGAAAGAACAGGCTGTGATTGAAGAAGAAGGCCTTCTAGAAGGCGAAGAGGGATCTAAAGGCTTCCCTCGTCGCTGCTATTTTCCCGCTTTTGTACTCGGCTTCTTCCTCATTTTCTCCATAATCTCTCTGATTCTCTAGGGTGCCACTAAGCCTATGAAGCCCAAGATCAAGATCCAAACGATCATTCCAAAGCCTCCGCGACTTCTGAGATTGATCTCATCATCGATGTCTGCAAAAAAGTTCGACGAGTCTGAGGACGGTAGTCACTCGTTCCCACCACAGCGACAATTAACCACTATGGAGATCAGTGAAGGACGATGGTGTTCATCTCGTCAATTGGGAGGGCGTCGAGGATAAGACGGAGATTATGAACAACGGGCTGAGGAGTTGGGATCAGACGGGGGGATGGAGATCGGCGAAGGACGACGGTTTTCATCTCATCAATTGGGATGGATGCTAGTCATTCATTTCGTAAATGGGGTGGGAGGTGTCGTTAGATTATTAGTTGGGGTGGGCGGTGGGGAGATGTTGATCGTTCGTTCCTGGGTTTGCTCTTTTATTTAATTATAGGATTTATTTCTTTAATTTTACTTATTGTTTTATAATTTACTTAATTGATTAATTTCTTCCTTTTTTTTGTTTTTTTTTCTTTTCATCTATGAATTTTTATGTTGTTTATTATAATTGAGGATTAAAAAATAAATAATAAAATGAAAAGAAAAAAATTAAAAGTAAACAAAAACTAGAATAAAAAAAAGTAAAAGATAAAATTGTCATGGGTACCGGCCATCATTGAAGATAAAACAATAATTTCTACATCAAATCAACCAATTTCAACGTCCATAATTTTGTACATTCATAGATTGTCCTGGTAAAAAATTATAATTTAAGTAATGTTACCCAACGAATTGACAGTTATAAAATGTTTCTTGAAGAGTCTAGGTACGTAGAACCACAAAGTAAACAGTCATAATCTTGAAAATCTAACCGTGGAACCAAAATTTCGAAAAACGTATTAAAATATACTTAAGTGTTTTAAGTGTTTGATGAATAAGATGATTTTAATGTTTTGAATCTTTTTCGACTTTAATCGACCGATCTAACTATCTATATTTACTCTACATAATCGTAGATCACCTACGCGAAAAATTAGACAATTTCAAATTTTGGGGACTAAGTGACGGTGCGATACCATTCGACAGTTACAAAATGTGTTTTGACGATCAGACGACATTAACTCCTCATAGTCTAGTGCTTTTCGACAGATAAGGTCTAAGCACTAAAAATCACAAAGTGAACGGTCTCGATCTTTAAAATCCTACAGTCTGAATATCATTTGAACTAAAACTTCGAAAAACGAGTTAAAATATACTTAAAGTATTTAAGTGTGGTGAATAAGATGATTTTGATGTTTTAAATTGCTTTCGCCGTCAAAGTTTTCCATTCCTCATAATGCACACTTCAAATTTCAATTTACAATTATTATGCCCAACAAGGAAGATCCGTTGTGTTGTAAATTTTAACAGAAAAACCATCAATGCACAGTTAGGCATAATTCAAAGATGTATGCTACTAATAATGAAGTTTATAAACGATAGTTAAAATTAGTGTAAAATTCAAGGATTGTAGCACATTTGGCAAGAGAACAATATACTTCAGCGTAATGAGTTTATTCATTGACGAAGTTGATTTCCATTACAATTTGCAAATGCGTAACAATTATAGAGATTAAAGTTGAAAATTAAAATGACGGTCTAAAGTGCCTCGTGCAGTTCGTCTCCCATGTTAGAGCAGCAAGCTGGTCACGACCACATCATGAAATCGGTTCAATAGGAAATGACACGAGTGAATTGGTTTTACCAACTCCTGTTTTGCTAAGAAATCAAATAGTCAAAACCCAAAGAAACAACCAAAGAGAACATTTTGAAATGACAATGGAGATTCCCTTGCCTGGCTATAAATCTCAACGCCCATGCCAAAGTTTGACAATGGAGCAAAAATATAACAAAAGAATGAACCATGCAATTCCAATTTGTGCGCCAAGTTTAACACATGTGATGTCTGGTGTCAAATTTGGCACCAAGCATAGCATAAATAACATCCTTCATAGGATTTGTTAAATTTTGGCATAATGCTGTTTTATGCATTTGACCATGAAATTGAAAATTTTATATCCCAACTTCAAAATTCATATAAATTTCTCATCATATTAGCTTTTATGGATTACCTATAAAAAGAAAAGAAAACGAAAAGAAAACACTCAACAACTAGAAAAGTGCAGGAAGCCACTCATAGTTATTGAAGAATCAAAGAGGGATTGTAATAGCTTAAGGAATGGAGATAATATCCAGTGCTTGTAACTTGCAAAATTCATTTAACTAATGTTGGCTATTCAAGAAATACATTCCCAATTTCAAAGATTGTATTTCGGAAAAAAAAAAAAAAAAATTCAAAGATTGTATAAAAGATCAAAAGTTTCATAGAAATTTATTTAAGTAGCATAATCATGAGATTCCCACAAATTTTTCAGGTGAAGACAACATGAGACTTGAAATTTAGTCTCAACATTTTCAAATTTAATAAATCCAATTGTTTGTCAAGCAAACATTGAACTTGAGAAATGGTAAAGGAATTGGCATTGATAAGATTTTATAACTAAAACCTAAAGGAATGGAGACAAGAGAATGGTATCGGATGTCATCTATTCTTTCTTTGGGATGGAAAACTTACTGTATGTGTCAGGCATAAACATTTGACATTATAATTATCAGAATATAGCATTGTATTTGGATAGGAGATTTACTTAGAATTCAGTACCAGACCTGACTGCACTTAAGCATCTGTGAACTTTTCACTTTTAACTATGCACTCGGGAGTCTTGTTCTTGACCTCTCTTCCCCTTCCAGAGTATAATCTGCTCATCCTTGAACAAAAGAGGGATGCAAGGTGCCAGATCCTAAGAAATATAGAATACACAGAAATCAACAAACATAGGAATAGAGTAGAAAGCCACAACTACGTCTACAACCAAAACACAAAGAAACTCTATATTAATCAGACACAAGCCATACCCTTAATTTCACGCCAATCCTTTTGCAATCACTGGTACCAACGTGGGTGCAGTCTAGTCTCACTACCTCTTCAGTCTTGAAAGCGTCCCTTACTCTATCCACAACACTCACATAAACACCATTCCTAGCTGCATAAGGTAGCATCAAAGACTTAAAAACCAGGGAAAGAGAAAAGAACCATGAAGTGATGCAATATACCATTTCCTATTATAAACAACAAAGAAAAACTGAGCACTATCCATCTATATTTTTAATTTGAAAGAGCTTACTAAGTTTCATAAGAGGTACGGAATGCAATCCTTTGCTTCTTAATTCCTTCGTTTCTTCAAATGTTAAGCCATCAGCAACATTCTTCACCAGCTTTGGGTATATGGGAGCATACGGCTTCCAGAGCATTACAGGTATTACTGGTCGATTCTTTGGATCATAGTTTCGACCTCGGTATAAAATAAGGACATTAATGTGCCGGTACACAATCGCCCCACCAGACTTATCCTGCACCGACACTACTCTCTCTATGAGCTAATATTTCCAAATAGCGAAAGTATAAGGACATTAATGTGCCGGTACACAATCGCCCCACCAGACTTATCCTGCACCGACACTACTCTCTCTATGAGCTAATAATTTCCAAATAGCGAAAGTAAAAGCATAGTCCACATATAAGGAGTTGATTTAAGTTCAAACCTCAAGATGGAAGCAAACATTGTCCATATCAAGAGTTGGCACTCCCAAACACTTGACCCTCACGGCTTCCGCCCGCTTCCAATGGTTGTGGATATCATCCAACATGTTATGAGTAACTCCTCCCCTCCCTGAAACCAAATTAACCATCAATGACCACAAAACCAGATAAAGCCAGCAATGACTACAAAACCAGATTAAGCCATCAATGACTACAAAATCAAATTAAACCATTAATAACTACAAAACGAAACCAGTAGTGAGCTAACTTAGAACATACATAAACAGCCTCATATGATTACATGCAATAATATATGTTAAATCACAGAACCCTAAAGCATGACCACTTACCCATATTGATTTGTCGAGCGCAATCACTATGACGATACCGTTCCACCAGCTCCGCGACTTCCTCCTCCGTTAACTGGTCTCCAAGAACCCGTTTCCTCTCCTCCGCGACCCCGTCCAAGTCCACTTCTCGTTCGGCGTGGGCAACAGTCCCAGTCCATTTCCGATCAAGCCGACCCGGGCCAAAGGGAGAGAACTTCGGCGACTCTCGGAACGAAATAGGCTCGACCGATGGGTTGGTCTCCGAATACGAGTAGCTAAAATCGAAAGGCAGGTCCGATTTGAGAGGTAGGTTAGAGTACTTTGTGAGGTCCGGATCATTATTCTGGGTCTGGCCCGTTTTCGGCGTTGGGGGTTTGGAAACTGGAGAGAAAGGAGGGTCGTATTCGTTTGGGACTTGAGAAAAATATTGGCTAAGAAGGCGAGAGAAGGAGAGTAATGGTTTGGTTGGGTCTAGGGTTAGGGTTTTGTGAGGTGAGGGACGCCATGAGAGTTTAAGCATGGCCTGAGAAGGCTTCGGAGTTAGATCGAAAAAGAAGAAGACACTGTGGTGTTCAATTGTGCAACAATCCCTAATTCCTAATCCATAATCTCGGTTGAAATACCACTTCTACCCTTATGGTAACTATTTTTTTTAACCATTCCTAAAATTATTTTTCTTTTCTTTCTTCTGTAAACTATAATATTTTTTTTTCCCAATACTACGGGCTACCAAAGCCTAGGCGCCTTAGGCGCCTAAAAGAACATGACCGTGAAAGTTAAAATTACAAAGCACTGATCCTACACCAAAACTGTAATTTTGCTAATGAAACTGTACAATTCGAAACCACAAACCAATTCAAGACAGCCCATTTTATATTGTGAGTTATATTCTAATAAACTAGCAATATATACTTCAGCTAATTTGACTACTATTCAGTTGGCAAAAATTTTTTTGACTACTATTATGCAGATATATATCCAGGGATGAAAAAAATCTATAATATCGCCGATATATCGATTTTTCTGACCACCGACAAGTAAGGTGAGATTGAGGAAAATTTTATCCCAAAATCGGTAATTTCGACTAATATCGGAGATTATCAGGTAGTTTCGACTAATATCGGAGATTATTGACGATAATCTCCGATATTAGTCGAAACCTCTGATTTTGCACCGAAAGTTGCAACCCAGAAAATGAAACAAGCAACCCAAAATCCATGAATGCGAAAAACACCAATAGTGGACAAAACCCAAGCAGATGTAGCAAAACCCAAGCCAATATCCATCGATATTGATCTTCTAATTCATAACCCAAAATCTCAATTTGGAATTTGAAGTTCAGAAATCAAACTAAAACCAAAATTTCAAGTAATCACTCGCCCATGTCGTACCCACCTCCGTCCACCCATCTCCTTCACTCGACGGACACAAGACACCTCCATCACAAGCTCACCGCTCAACCAATCTTCTATCGACTTCTCCATCTCTCTTGACTTGGGATGAGATCATCTCGACCAGGGAAGGATTTGTGTTGTGGTGCCGTCAAAGTTGGTCGTGGTAAATGGTGGATGGAGTCCTCTAGCAAAGAATGATGGAGAAAACGATGTGAGTGGGGAGTTTGATCTAAAAAAAAACGATGTGGGGATTAAGAGATTGGAGAGACTTTTATTTCTTTACCTTATTAATGTATTATTATAACTATTAATTTATTATTATTATTGTTATATTATTATTATAATTATATTATAAATTTATAATTATGATTATTATTCATACTTACACCCTTTTGTTTACAATTATTAATTTATTATCAACAACAAAATAATAATTATATGTATATGTCAATTATAAATTAATGTTTAATTATTTCTAATTATTAAAAAAATTCAAATATATAGTAAAAAAATTATTAATTAATATGTGCCCTATTAATTTGGCCAAAAAAAAATATATGCTCGATTAAAAATTATACACATTCAATTTATTATTATATTTTCAATTATATTAACATTCAATTATAGTAATTCACTTCAATTTATATTTATATTTAAAATTTTATATTATTAGTTATCGACATAACTCTATTGTATACATTTGAATTTTTTTTTGGGAAAGAAAAAAGTAATTCCATTTGTTGATGCACGAAATGTGCCAACTTGGGGAGCAAATGCTGCTCTGCCACGTGCCCTGTGTGAACCTGAAAGAGGAAGGAAACTGGTCGGTCGCTGAGAGTATAGGCACCGGTGTAGTACCGGCCCAAAGGTACTCCGACGCCCAAGTCAGTGGTCGGTATAAAGTTTAGGGGGTACCAGAAAGTATATTGTAAAAGTAATAGTAAACAGTAAATTGCTTAGTTACCTTTGTACGACAAGTGGACGCCTTTTGTATGGGTGCGGCGAATATAATATTTGTATTTTCCCGATGTGGGACAAATATCAATTCGCTGTGGGACGGACACGTGGAGGTGCCATCCAGACCGAGTGAGACTTGTCCGTGTGAGTGGGCCGGGGCCCCTTGGGCTTGTGGTAGGTGGTGGCACTGGGTCGACCGGTCGGTCTGGGCCGACGCACCGACCGACAGGAACTGGTCCTCTGGAGTCGGTCGGTGGCATGCTGTTTGGAAGAGGGCTGGGCCTCTAGGTCGGTCTGGGCCGACGTGCGGAGCCAGGTAGAAGGCTGGGCCTCCAAGATTGGTCTGAACTGGTGTTATATCAGCGATGGGCTGGGCCCGTAGTCAATGTGGGCTTCGAGCTCCGTCTGGGCCGATATGGTATGAACAGAAGTCCCCCAAGTTCGTGGCCGAGGTGGAATTTCTCGGTTGGGGACTTGTAAAAAGAGAGCCCCAGACCGGATGTACATGCCTTCAGTCCCCCAAGTCCCCCAGGCGAGGATTGAAACAAGCGGGTGCACTCATGACAAAGTGAGGGTGGTAGACCGAGGCGCCATGATTCGGTCGGTGTGGGCGGGAGAAGACGTCAGTAGGTGTGGCAGTCGAGGAGCCACCTAAGTCGCGGGTCAGCGGACGTGACAGTTGAAAGAATCAAGGAGCCGTCTATGTTGCGTGCCAGTCGGAGGACGGTTGGTATTCCCGACCGTTGTTGTCAGCGGCATTTATGGTCACGTGTGCTGCGTTGGGGACATCTGTCCAGGGCAATAAATGTCACGCGGAACAAGGTGACGCTTCGACTACCGACCCGGGCCTATAAATAGTGGGTGAAAAAAGCATTTTTACCCTTTTTACCTTCGTGCAAATTGGTGGTCCGTGCGTTGTCTTTGGTGTCGGCGATTTCCGGCGAGGATTCCGATAACCTGTCACGGCGGTACAAGCTCCGGCGAGGACATTGTGTCTGTGAAGCACAAGGTAAGCCGTTCTTCTCCCCCATTGGCTTGTTCTTTGCAGTTTTGCTTGTTTTTTGGGGGAATGAACTGTGGACGAACCGGGGTTCGGACACGGGTCAATCCTGGTAAAACACGGGTCGGTGTTCAAGCGTGCTTTTGTCTGTATTCCCTGCTCGCAGTGGTGCGATGTTTGCGAGGGATAGCCAATCAAATGAAGTGCGGGAGTACGACGAGGGGGAGTAACAGAGCTCCTCAGTGGACGGAGGCGTTTCAGTGGAGGGTACACCGTCGAGGCATGAGGCCCAAAATGCTGACAGGGGTGATCAAACCGGGGTGTCGGCGTCTGGTCGGTCGAGGGTGGAGAAAACCCCGACCAGTAAGAGGGGGACGGCCAGTGCGAGCACGGCTCGGGCCACTGAAAACCCTACCGAGGAGGCTGACACAGTGGTGTGGTCAATTGACGTCTATGAGAGTCGAGAGACTGAGGCGTCAGTGAAGAAATTCCGGTCGGCATGGGGTGTACTGGAGGATGTGGAGATGTGGGTGGTCGGTCCCACCGAGCTGCCCAGTGAGGCTCCAGAGGGATGGGCCTTGCTCTACACCGAGTTGTTCAGCCACGGCGTCCAGCTGGCCCTGCACCCATGGCTGAGGAGGATGGTCCGAGGGCTGGGCGTGGCCCTCGGCCAGCTGAACCCAAATGTCTGGATCATTCTGGTCAGCCTGTATGCGGCCTTCGCTAGAGCTGGGGAGAAGCCACCGACCTACGCCCAGGTCGTCCATTTGAACGAGTTTGCGCAGCAGCAGCAGATCACAGGCTGGGTGCATGCTCGGTGTAAGGATAAGATGGCGCGGGGGGCGTTCATCTACGGCATACCGTCCTCCCAGAAGACGTACAAGAACAAGTTTATCTTCGTTGGTGGGAAATGGGGAGGACAAGGCATACCGTCGTCTTTCCAGGATCTGGGTGCCGAGGATCGGTGGTTACCTTAAAAACTGAACTGTCGTTGTTTCGGGTCGGTGGACATGGCTGACCGACGTGTGTTTTTTGTGCAGATAATCTTCCCGAGGCGATCCCTACCACTGAAGAAAGGAAGGCCTGCGAGTGGGTCAGGGAAACGTGCACTGCCCCGTGGCGCCACTGAGACGTGCTTCGGGTACCCCAACTGTTGCACGAGGTCGGTCTGATCCCCAACCTTGGTAAGTAACCCTGTTCGCCATACTTCACATTTCTGTATGCCATTTGTTTGTTTGTGTTTTTTTTTTGACACTTGGTGTTTGGTGAAAGTCGTCCCCAAAGACGTGAAGAGGAGGATTGACCGAGCGGCTGAGGAGGCAAGGACAGAGCAGAAAATGTCCGGGTCGGAAGAGCAGAGGAAAGTGGCTGGGTCGGCTAGTTCTGCTCATAAGAGAAAGCAGGAGCCGGATGCCAGCTCGGGATCCCAGCAGTCGCCTGGCTTCGACCCAAGGGCGGCCTAGAGGCTTAACAAGCTGTTCGGTGTTGAAGGGGGGAATAAAAGAAGGAAGAGCCAGCGGAAGAATCCGATGAGCCCGTCGGTGGTCGCCCCAGCTGCACCAAAATAGTTGAAAAGTTCGAGGCCGGAGTCGGGGGCCGAATGCACCGAGCCGGAAGTTGCGGCTCCGGTCATTAATCTGGAAGACCCCGAGCCCGTGCTCCCGGCTAACGCCCTGGTCAGCATCGTGGTTACGGAGAACGAGGCCGAGCGGGAAAGGTAGGTCTGGAACTCTCTCGCCAAGACCGCGGAAGAGGTGAGGACACGGGTCGCCATTCCTGATCCCACCGAGATGGCCTTCACCGAGCCGCCATTTGCCTTCCGGAAAGTTCTGCCGCCGACCGGCCCTCAGCGAAAGGGCGCACTTCTGCAGCAGGCAGTGTGTCCGAAGAAGTTCAAACCGTCGCGGTAGGTCCCGGCGCGCCCTTCTGAGGCTGCTCTCCTTGCTAAGCAGTCGGCTCAACCGCACTCTAGTCGGGGTGGACCGCTTGCTGGAGGAGATCGGTGAGAGGATACCCCTGCCTCGGTCCTTGATCGGATGCATCTGGTTGTGGACAACATGGCGGTGGGCGCCTCCAAGGAATGACCATGGTGGCCTGTGTGCCTTTTCCGGGAATGACCAGGAGTTTCTGGCCCTTCTCGGTCGGTGCGGCCATTGCTGTCGCCCTTCCCTTGTCAGCCGCTGACAGGACCCACCCTGATTATCGCCTCGATAATCGGGAAGCATCCTACTCCCGTCTGACAATCGAATCCAAAAAACTGGAAAACTAAATAATATTACATCACACCCATTGTCAGACCAGGGAGATTAAACAAATACATCCGACTGGACGTCAAGTCCACAGTTTCACAGAGCATAATATTACACAACAGGTTAAAGAACAAATCCTACTCTGTGAACTAACTACTCCGCAACGGAAAACTTTATGCCTCTGCCTCTGCCTCGGCGCTTGCCCCCGCGCTTGTACCACGACCTGGAGGGAATTTAAAACAACAAAGTGTGAGTGAACCGAAACATAAGTTTCACAGAAAACAGTTTTTCTGAAATCGGGTTCGCCCTCCAGTTTTGTAACACGCATGCATAACCAAATATTTCAAAAATCGCGTATTAAACCTTTGAAGACTCTTTTTCCGAAACACATGAAAAACGTTACAGAGAATCGTCATAACTCATGTAAAACAATTTAATATTACCAGAATCCAGAAACCGTCATTTTGAAACATCAATTGCACAAATCAAGTAAAAAGTGAATCAATAATCACAATTATGCTGTTGGATCCATCCGAGTCTTTAAACTCAATATCAGGCCTTCCCGGGATATCAACGAGTCTTTAAACTCAAAACATGATCAATAGGCCTCGGGGGTATCACAATAACCGAGTCTTTAAACTCAATCTGGGTCTTTAAACCCAATTTTCGGGCCCGCCCCCGTCATCAATAAACCGGGTCTTTAAACCCAAAACCGGATCCAACAATCAACCGGGTCTTTAAATCCAAAACCATTTTTTTTTCAACACATCAAACCAGGATTTATCATAAACCGTTTCCCAACATCATTCCGACATCATATCACGTCATAGTAGGACTTATGTCTGAATTCACATGCAATTTCCAAAACTTGCAATTTCCGAAATCACTTCACAATTATAATCAAAACATCATAAATCCGTAACATGCATAATCATATCCAGATACTTCATCAAAACATCATTCATGCATAAGCAAAAACCGAAACCTCGAAATGCGTGAACTACGATAAATATCTCGAAAAGCGTGAAAACACGTAAAACCGAAATATCATATCACCATCATAAAATCATATGTAAAACCATAAGATAAGTAAGCAAAATATTCATGCATGCCCGGTTTAGAAATCAAAAAGTCCACTCACAGTTTTAGGACGCGTCAATCGCGTCCCGCGCGCTCCTCCGTAGCTTCGGAAGTGTCCGGGCCTGTAAAAACGTACAAGAGGGTTACAAACATCCTCAAATAGCTCGTATGATTTTTCCCTAATTTTCCCGGATTTTTCGGCGAAATTAAACTTAGAGACTTAACCTTCCGGACTCCCGAAATTATCCCGAACGACTCCCGAACAACTCGAATCCTAAAGGTAATATGTTAATTAGACTGAAAGGAACAAATTCCATGTTGACCGTGATCAGAGTTATCATCGCACGCGCCGTCACACGCCGCCCAAAGTGGCTGCACGTGAAGGCCACGCGCCAAGCTACAGTGTCTTCGTCCTTACCCGGATAGACTGATAAACGGGTCTATTACCCGCGACTCAACCCGACCAGTTCAAGTTCAATTCTCAATCAATTCTTCTCGTTTTCAATCCTATTACCTTCTCTAATCCAATAATTTTAGGTCTGTGTTGATGGCTAACCTCGACTAACACTAGAACGACCCAACTCAAGCTCAAACAGTCGAACAAGTCGACTTCTGGAACTCACCCAAACTAACTCCATTCTCAAATTAATTTCACCAGTAGCTTAAGGGGACTTAGACGAACACAATGGTACAATCAATTGGACTCGCCGTTACCTGGAAGTCGTCGACCTCAGCACTGGTTTTCCTCTGAAACTGAGACTCAGATTCCCGGCCAGTCAGTCCACCTCCTCCTTCGATTTTTGCACGGTTGTGCTCGTAGTGACCCCAGAAGTCTCTCACGGCCCTTGGTTTCACTCAACACACCTCAGGAATTGAATTCGATTTTTCCCTCCAACTGGTTCATCTCTGAACTGGAACTTGGGTTCCTGGGCAAAACGGGCTCCAATCTCCACAACTCTAACACCGTCGTGTTCCTGTCACTCCCAGAAGTCTCTCAATGTGTTTAGATTTGTCTCTCAACCCGTAGAAGTCGAATTCAGAGTTTTCCCCCCAAAAACCCGAAACTGTTTTCTCACTGTTTCTCTCAATCTCTCTCAGTCTCTCCTCAGCAGCATGATCCCAAATGAGCTCCCAGACTCAAAGGCGACCAGGTAATCGATCAAAGCGGCCAGCAACCCGTGGGAAACCGTCTGATTCCTCTCTGCAAATTGTTTCCCACACGCTAAAACCATGGCCATTTTCTAATCTCTCCTGTGCACTGAGCACTGATCGGTCGACCATGAGTGCCTCCCACTGCCTCAATTCTCATAAACAAAACCCACTCACCAGTCCACTAAGCTATAAACTATTTGGACGCACAAAACACCACGGCACGGCCGTGTGCTCTGTTTTTCACGGTGGTGCTACAGTAACCGCCGTGAAATGACCAAATTGCCCCTCTGTGCAATAATTACCAAAATGCCCTCCAACTTCCGTGACCCGTAACTCGGTCACCCGATATCCGTTTCACGCGTGCCGCCTGACGTTGTACTCGGGACCTCGAGACGAACCTAACGGTCTTCGAATCATGTGAAAACCAATTGTCCAACAAAAAGTCAACTTTTTCCCATATAACGTCCAAATTACGATAATGCCCCTGGAATTCCTAACATCATAACTTTCACCCTGTTCGTCCGAATCGGACGTGCCACCTGTCTATGAACTCGTGACGTCCCGAACTACGTCACGGTCATCACTCAACGTCCGTTCGACCCTCCAATCAAAAAGTCGACAAATTGACCATACGAATCACAAGGGTAAAAACGTCATTTTATTCAATACTTTATAATATTACATTTTCAGAACGTCCGGGGCGTTACAGCCGCTCGCCGCATCCTTTCTTCGCGCTCTGCGCATTCCGCGACAACGCGGTCGGCCTGGCGGATCTCGTCCTGCGCGCGTCGGGCGTTCAGCTCGACCTGAGCGGCCTGTAGCTGGGCCACGACCTCGGTGTACTGCCCGCTGAGCTCGGCCTAGCGCGCTTCAGCCTGAGTGCCGTTGGCGCAAATCTCGGCCATATCGCATTGTAGCTCTTCCAACGCTCGGAGTACCTAGGGGGAGGTGTCCCTTGGCCCTCGGCCGGGCGCGGGTGTGACTTCGCCGTCTATGTTGTCCTACATGCTGGCGGATGGGGAGGGTAACGGTGTTTTAGGCTCGGTAGAGTGAAAGGTAAACTTAGTCAGTTTCCCACAGACGGCGCCAAACTGTTGATGCACGAAATGTGCCAACTTGGGGAGCAAATGCTGCTCTACCACGTTCCCTGTGTGAACCTGAAAGAGGAAGGAAACTGGTCGGTCGGTGAGAGTATAGGCACCGGTGTGGTACCGGCCCAAAGGTACTCCGACGTCCAAGTTAGTGGTCGGTATAAGGTTTAGGGGGTAGCAGAAAGTATATTGTAAGAGTAATAGTAAACAGTAAATTGCTTAGTTACCTTTGTACGACAAGTGGACCCCTTTTGTATGGGTACGGCGAATATAATATTTGTATTTTCCCGATGTGGGACAAATATCAATTCGCTGTGGTATGGACACGTGGAGGTGCCATCCAGACCGAGTGAGACTTGTCCGTGTGAGTGGGCCGGGGCCCCTTGGGCTTGTGGTAGGTGGTGGCACTGGGTCGACTGGTCGGTCTGGGCAGCCCCAACACAAGCTGACATGACTAGACCGACTACCGAATCCAAATCCGAATAGTCATCCAAGTCAAACCACTCGTCAACTCACATTTCCGAACCATACACATCCTACCTTGGATTCCACGAATCTGGTTGCTCCCAATAGCATAGCCACCAAACACAACAAGATCCGACCATCGAATGGTCACAACACCAAACTACCGTCAAAACGATCCTACGACGTCGTGAAGACGATCACAACTAACCGTCTCACGACCAAAACCCCGGCATCTAGTGCCTAACCAAAGCGATCCAATCCTACTAACTATTGTATCGACACCCCAACAATCAGGTTGACCACGAACTGTAGCCTATTGAGATATCACATCCTCGACCTGCGTAAGGAGTAGTACGCAAAACACGCTCTGGAATTCAAAGTAACACGAGCAACCATGCTCTGATAAGCAATCCTATGCTCTGATACCACGCTGACAAGACCCATCCCAATCCCCCAGGGATTAGTGCGGGATGACCTTGCTCCCGTCTGACACGGAGTGTCAAACAAGGGATAATTTTGACATTTGCCCTCCCGGGCTATCAGAGTACGCCAGGATCCGGAGGAGGTATGTGATATCTCGGTCTCTGCTACAGTCCACATCCGATGTCAACCTGCAGGGCAGTCAAAACATTAAAAACTGTGAGTGGACAAAACAAGAGTTTATAAAACATTTCATAAGGAAGACATTTGTACCCTTCACTAAAAAACATGCATGCATTCGAAAACCATTTAACCAAAGAAATCATATGTGGGAACTAAGCCCAAATCAGAAATAATCCAAGGTCGAAAGGACCACAATGAAATCGACCAGACGGGCCACTGCCCGAATCCATACGAAACGAACAAGGGCCTCAGCCCAAAACCATGATCAATCAAATATACGGGTCACTTCCCAAAACCTGTGTAACCACACATCACATCCATATATCATATATACATATAAGTCATACAACCAATCCTGTCACGGTATCCAAAGCTACGCGCGTTCTACCCGGGTCTCAATCCGAGTCTTCTCAAAGTCAAGATCAATGCCCGCAGACCACTGACCCTACCCGAGGTAATAGTAACCATAGCCTTCCTGAGAGTAAGGAACCCAACTGGGGGGTGACTCTACTCAGTCGGTGCTCCGTGACTACTCCGGGGTCCACCCAGGCCAACAACCCTCCCCGGAGGAGATAATAGAAGTAAAAGAAGGTATATGAATACATATATATACATAACATAAACATTCATGCCCAATTCCCTTGAACCGTCATGATCCATAACATCTATTAACCAGGGTTCATGCCGGTTCCCATAAACCTCATGAACCAGAATGACCTGATAAAGGTTCATGCTGGTTCCCATAAACCGTCATGAACCACAATGACCTTTCTAGAGTTCATGCCGGTTCCCATAAACCGTCATGAACTTGGAAATCCATCTAGGGTCCTTGACCCGAAATCATCAGTGTAAAACAACTGGGTCTCGTGCCCGAACATATGACATCAGCTGGGCACCGTGCCCGATATCTAAGGTCATATGCCCGAGACAAAACCAAATGGGTCTCATACCCGAGTTTATCCTTTTGAAATCCAAAACCATTTCATTTAGACCGATAAAGAAATACCGACCCGTATAGGCACCGTATAGGGCCGAAACCTTGAAATACGTGCCTATATGTAACCACATACAAATGCACCCATGACATCATCAAACATGTAATAAAACATATAATAAACATTTATGCATGCACCAATTTAGAAAACAAGGTCCACTCACAGACCGTCCGAGCTGCCACCTCGATTTGCGTGCCATAGGCTCTCCCGAGCCGATCACCATCACCGGGACTCCCGAACCTGTCCAAATCGTAATTGAAGGTTACTAACTACCTTATTAATGACAGGGACCTGCCCCGATCCACCGGGGACCACAAGGGGACGTGCCCTGCTCCCGTCTGACACCCAAACCAAATTCAATTTTTAACCTTAAAAACTTAAATGCATAAATGTCCGAAATATAAAGTCATACATAAACCAAATTTTACAGATGTCAGACAAGGGATACAATCCAAATTATAAAGTCCGAGCACGACTCTAGAAAAATCCTGCGGGTAATCTGACCCGACAGGGGTTCAGGTGCGCAGTACGAAATCTATGCCTCAGCCTCGGGGTCCTCACCAACCTCAGCAGCACGACCTGGAGGGGTTACCAAAACATGAAAGGTGAGTGGGCCGAAACTTAGGTTTATAAAACCGTTTAATAAGTTAAATATATAATTTATGACAAGACCCGCCCCGATCCTCTCTGGAACCATATGGGGACGTGCCCTGCTCCCGTCTGACACCCAATAATTCATACTAATTTTGACCTCAAAACCTCAAATGCATAAATAATCAAAATTAAAGTCATACAACAAATCCGAATTAAACAGATGTCAGACAAGGGATGAAATCTGAAATTACAAGTTGCGAGCACGACTCTAACAATACCCTGCGGGTACACCACCCAGCAGGGGTTCAGGTACGCAGAAGTAGATCTATGCCTCAGCCTCAGGTTCCTCCTCTACCTCAGTATCACGACCTGGAGGGGTTACCAAAAACATTAAGGGTGAGTGGACCGAAACTCAAGTTTATAAAATCGTTTGATAAGTAAAACATATAATTTACCCCTCCCTTTTTCCAAACGTACATGCAGCATCATTTAAAATCATAAATAATATAATATGAATCATAAGGCATGTAATAAAACCATAACCATAATTTTAGCCACTGCACTATACACTCCAATCCGACATCCCTGATGTCTGACGTCCCTGACGTCCAATAAGGTCACAATCACAAGGCTACGCGTGCCACTCGGGTCTCAATTCCGAGTTCAATCCCCGAACCCTGTTCGGTTACAGCATCCCCGATGCTTAGCGTCATAGACGCTGGACGTTCTAGACGTCCGTGACCTCTCCGGGGTACCTCATCCGGAGGAGACAATATAATATGAAAGGATCTATACAGTGCAGCACCAAATACATTTTATTGATATCCACATGCAAACATATATGTATACATAGGTAAAATCTGAACCGATCGTTACGTTTCATCAAACGGGTCTCATGCCCAAATACCGTGAAACGTGCCATAACCGAAATCTCAATATCATCAAAACCATTTATAGATTAAGCATGCAACGGTTTAATGAAAACGGGCCCACTCACTGTACGATTCCGCTGCGAATCTGCACGTACGGACCTGTACCGAGATTATCGTACAATTCCTGTCAGTTCAAATCACATGTAAGGGTCACTACAAGTCTTAAACGTTTAACCACAAAGTCCGAAATAGAAACCGGCCCGGGGAAACTGTACAACACGTTTCCCGAGGTAACCGGCCCTAAACTGACCCATCAAAGCTTATCTCAGATCAACATGGTTAAATCACCAAAAATGTTCAGAAAGGTGAGAGGAACAAAAGTCATGTTGATCGTGATCGGAGATAAGGTCCAACGCGCCCTCACGCGCCGCCCAAAGTGGCTGCGCGTGAAAGTCACGCGCCTGACACTGTAGCTACAGTGTCACCTCCTTCACCCGTTTGTCTGTAATACGAGCCTGCCACCCGCGGCTTGACCCGGTTGAATACCCATCAATTCCTACTCGATTTCAATCCAATTTGATCCTAACATGTTCATTAACTATCCAATTTAGGTTCTGTGACAAAAATCAACCTCGACACATCCCCAAACGACCCATCGACCCGCGATCAACCAATCGGGTCAATCACCAGAACTTCCTGGTTTCAAACCCATTGTCCAATTAACTTCACATGAAGCATAACCGGATCAAAACGAACCAAAATGAACAATCAATTGTGTCTGAACGTACCTGAAGGTTGTCGTCCCAAGCTCTGCAACTTCCCTGAAAACAGCAGCCTCCGTCCTAGCTCAACCGTGACTGTTAGCCTTCAATTTCGATGTGGTTGAGTTCCAAACACTCCCAGAAGACTAAACCAGGCCTTGGTTTGGTCCAACACTCACCAGAAATTAAAACCCGATTTTCCCTCCAATTTTGCCCGAAATGGTTTCTCTAGTTTTCCTAACCCGTTCTCAGTTATTTCTGCATCAGAGTGATGCTCACTTATGTCCTAATCAGTTTTAAACAAATTCAAGCCGTCCCAGAGGCTCATGGGTGTCCAATTTGTCCACTGAAATTTGTCCCCCGAAAGCTTCGAATTTCAATTAACAATTGATCGTGCAGGTTTGGACGGTTCAGGCCACGTTCAAAAGCAACAGACAGCCCAGACTTTCCAGCACATATTGGCATAATCAATTGTGCACTGGACCACCGCACATGGTGGTGCCGTCCATGGTTTCCCCGCGGTTGCTACAGTAACCAGGGAAAAAGACCAAAATGCCCCTGGTTCAATAATTACCAAAATGCCCCTCACTTCCTAGACCCGTAACTCAGCCATACGAAGTCCGATTTCGGCGTGCCGCCTGTCTACGGACTCAGGACGTCGAGACCTACCTAACAGTCCTGGAGTCGTGTGAAAATTAATTGTTAAACGAAAAGTCAACAATTTCGCCCTAACCGTCACAATTACGGTAATGCCCCTGAACTTCCGATAGTCATAACTTTTTCCCTGATCGTCCGAAATGGACGTGCCACCCGTCTATGAACTCGTGACGTCCCGAACTACGTCACGGTCATTGGTCAAGGTCCATTTGACCCACCAATCAAAAAGTCAACAATTTGGTCATACCATTAACAAGGGTGAAAACGTCAATTGATACATTAAATTACAATATTAAAGTCCTCGAATGTCCGGGGTGTTACAATTTACCCCTCCGTTTGATAAAGCCCAAACTACGCATTAAATTAAACATGTAATTTGAGTATTATGCAAATTTAAACCCTTTTGTGTGGTTATAGTATTGGTAAGTAGGGATCGTTCTTAACCGGGGAAATTAGGGAATATTAATAATATGTTAGTTAAAAAGAATAATGAATAATTAATGAATTGAAGAATTAAAGAATTAAAGAATTAAATAATCACATAATTAATTAATTGAATAATCAAGTAATAAAGAATTAAAGAATTAACGAATAAAGGAATAAACGAATTAATAAATAAGAGAATCAATAAATTAATGAAATAACGAATAAATGAATTAAATGAATAAAAGAATAAAGATGGGGGTTTTTGGGATTTTGATCATGCAAAATAAGTAAAGACATAAATGAACTAATTCTATTCCTATTTTAACATATATACAAGTGGACTTTCTTTAAACACAAAATCTACCAACACTCTAACATTTGCAAAGTTTGAATACATCACAAAATTCTACTTTCACCATCCCACTCATGCATACATTTTATAAACATTATAAATGCACCGAAACGCGGTCATAAACATTTATAAATTGATTAAAACATTTAAATCTCTTCAATTTTATACTAAGTGCACCGAAACGCGGTCATAAACACTTAGTATAAAATTGAAGCTTAAGCACTCAAATGTATGAAGTAAATGAAGTTTGAAAAGTAGAACACATTATAATAATATTCTTGTCTACAAAAGTTAGAAAGAAAATACCCACAAAAATATTGAACTAAAGAAAATAAAACCGAAACAACAATGAGAGTTTAAGCAAAGGAAATAACAAGTTACACCTTCGGAATCTAAGAAAGCTTGTGATTCCGAAAATGGATGGAATAAAAATGACATGTTATTCATAAGATTTTCTGACAGCAGAAGAAACCTTATGAAGATGGATGAATAAACACGAGAATGCGGACTTAAACTCAAGAATTGCAACGGAAATACTAGGCTTGATATTTCTAAGGGAAGGATACAATTTTGTGTTTTGGAGTTCTTTCTCCATACCAAGTCCACCCTTTTCAAGTGAAAATGAACTCCTATTTATAGGAGGAAAAAGTCACTAAAAACAAATAAAGTAATTAAAAATTACAATAAAATAAAAGAAAATGAAATGATGACTAATTATGAACAATGATGTTTAATGATGAAATTTAGGTAAGGTTTGGAATTAATTTGTGGCTGAAAATAAAAGAAAAAGGAGAAAATGGGACTGTTGGGCTGCTGGTGCACTATTTGGTGCAGTTGGGCTGCATGGTTTGGTGACTTCGGACCAGGCGGCAGGTGAAAAGCAGGTGGGCTGGGGGCAGTTGGGCGTACGGACTGGGGGCAGACGGGCCGACTGGCGTGATGGGCTGGCTGGTTTGGTGAGCAGCAGAAGCGCACGAGCACGCGTGGGGCTGACTGTAGTGGGAAGGCTTGTACGGGCTGCAGCTCGGGTTGGAATGTTTGTGCAGGAGTCACGGGCCGAGTGGGAGCAGGGCTGAAGGTGACGCGGGCTTGGGAGAATTTTCGCGCAGGCCGAGCTACTGGGCGGAACAGGTGCAGCGGGTAGGTGTTTGGATGAGCGGGCTTGGGCCGGTGGCTGCTGCAGTTGGGCTGACGGGCATGGGCTGCGAGCAGGTAAGTGGGAATGCAAGCGGGTCGGATCACAAGCTGTGCTGCGCGAGTTTGCTGGAGCTGGGCTCGCGGCTTGGGTTGGCTGCTTTGCCTCTGGGCTTCCGTTTTGGGCTTACATAATCTGGAATTTTGGGCTGCAAAATAAAAATAATTAATTAGTGTAATTTTACCGAAACTCGTCCATAATTTATTCGTTATAATTCCGATCGAGACGATTTTTTCGCCAAAACGCTCCAAATTACATACTTTATTTATTTAAACAAAAATATCACAAAATGAATTATTTTATCTATTTATTTATTATTTTAATATTAAAAGTAAAGTATAAGGGTATAAAATAATATAAAATAATGTTGATTTAACGACCTATCAAATACCCCCACACTTAAACTTTGCTAGTCCCTAGCAAATACTGAATTTAAACTATGAAATCAAAACGAGTAAACCCTTAACCATTTGTCTCAAAATTCCATCGATATTATGGCATAAAAGATTTCCACTTAAGGCGTTTAAGCATACAGAATTTCAAGGGTTAATACATGGTAACAAAATGCTTAAACAAGTAAGATAATGAGTAAATATGGTGAAATGGATATCAACATGAATAAAACAAGTATGAATCAACTCACAAGGATATGCACTCATTAATTCACTCAAATTTTGTAAGGGTTTGTGTTTGCGCTCAAAATATGTGAGAAAATGTTCACATAATAGAAGTAAAGTACTTTGCAAAATCTCAAACAAACACCTCAATAAAAGCAAAACATACTTGCACAAATGAACCGAAACCATAAGCTTACTCAAGTGATTGACTTCACTAATCAAAATTTACCATCTTAAGGATCATAAGGTCTTTATGAAGGTTGTAATGGGGCTAAGTTTAGAGGCAAGGAATATATAGGACAAGTGGTGCTCAAATTCGTTCCAAGACTTAAACGATTCCCAAACCATAACTTCCCGATCTTAGTATGAATTCATTCCTTCGAACATAGGCCAAATTTCATCAAATGTAAAGGACTTAACTTAATATAATCAATCTTTATTACCTTGATAGAGACTCAACTTTTTTTTTTCTTTTTTTTTTTTTGCAAATATCAAGGTAATAACATAATATACAAAGTTTGAGTAAGTAAATCCATACACATAAAAGTCTTCCAAACATCATCAATTTTTCTTCACACCAATTTCATGTCTTCAATTAAGTCTTTGGAACAAAGGTGAAAGATGTCTATACTAAGCTTAAGTGTTTAGATAATCATGGTGGTGAAGGAAAGGTTTAATGTGGGCTCAACTGGGTTAAAACTAAGGGGGGTCGCAACTTGTGCGCACAAAATAGGGAGCATGGATGTTTGAATTTATGGTGTTAACCCTAATGCCTTAATCATATCCAAAATCAGAGAGTTTAATGACTTAAAAGCTTTGAAAATCAAATCAAATAAGTTCTAGTACTCTAGAGTTCATTAAGATCTATTGCAAGTAGTTGTGAGGCATATGTTTATCAATTTAAACAAAGAACTTATGAATCACTCATCAAAGATGTATATATAGTTCTAAAGCTCACATAAGGTCTAAATGATTCATACTTGTCTTAGCATGCTAGTTTATGTACCAATTTACATGCACTATCTTAAAAGTTATAACTTTTAATCACAAAGTATTAACAAATGAATTCAAGTTATAGTGATCATCTTTATAGCCATAATATACTTATTCCCTTCATTATTATCATTGACAGGTTAAGGGGCGACTTAAGACTCGATAAAAACGAAAAAGACTCAAGAAAGCCGAAATAACTTTTTGTTTTTGTTTTTGTTTTTTGTTTTTTTTTATTATTATTTTTTGATTATTTTAATTAAAAACAATTTTATTGCGCACTTAAAATTGTAAACCACTCCCCCACACTTAAATTCTACATTGTCCTCAATGTAAGAAAGTAGAAATGAACATAGACTCTAAGTAAGGAGGAGAATTTTACGAAAATAAACTAAAGATACGAAAGACAAAAACATAAAAGAGAGTGAAGGGATTAAAGAGAGCAAATCTGCGGTGATGGCTCCTTCACGACTCGGGAATATGTTGGGTTGCCTCCCAACAAGTGCTTTGACGGAGTGCTGAAATCAACTCATATGATGCGAGGCCGTAGCACCTTCGCTGTTTCCACATTGTGCTCGCCAAATGCCTCTATGTACGGCTTTAATCTGTGGCCATTGACTTTGAACTCCTTCCCGGTTTCGATGCTTTTGATCTGTATGGCTCCATGGGCAAACATATTAGTAACAACAAAAGGACCTACCCATCTAGAACATAACTTACCAGGAAAGAGTCTGAGTCGGGAATTGAATAGCAAAACTTTCTGTCCGATGTCAAACGTTTTACTCTTGATCTGTTTGTCATGAAATGCCTTAGTCTTCTCCTTGTAGATCAGCGTGTTTTCGAATGCATCATTTCTGATTTCCTCAAGCTCACTCAGCTGGAGCTTCCGATGCAAACCGGCATCATCTAGCTTGATGTTGAACGTTTTGACAGCCCACCATGCTTTGTGCTCCAGTTCCACCGGAAGGTGGCATGCTTTTCCATAGACCAACCTATAGGGTGACATCCCTATCGGAGTTTTGTAGGCCGTCCTGTAGGCCCAAAGTGCATCATCCAATCGCTGGCTCCAATCCTTGCGACTAGGGCCCACGGTTCTCTCTAAGATCTTCTTGATTTCCCTATTGCTGACCTCGGCCATTCCACTCGTTTGAGGATGATACGGTGTAGAGACTCTGTAAGTGACACCGTATCGTTTCAGTAAGGCTTCAATGGGCTTGTTGCAGAAGTGACTTCCACCATCACTGATCAGGACCCGAGGGATCCCAAACCTGGAAAGAATGTTAGTTCTGAGGAAATCTGCAACAGTTTTAGAGTCATTACTCCTGGTGGCTTTAGCTTCCACCCATTTCGAGACATAATCAACAGCAAGTAAGATATAGAGATAACCATTAGATTGAGGAAATGGACCCATAAAATCAATACCCCAAACATCAAATATTTCAACAGTTAAAACATAATGTTGTGGCATTTCATCCCTTTGTCCTAAGTTTCATGATCTCTGACATTTATCACATGCTAAACAGAATGAATGTGCATCTTTAAAAAGTGTGGGCCAATATAATCCAGATTCTAAAATTTTGAGTGCAGTTTTTCTAGATCAAAAATGGCCCCCACAAGCATGGTTATGGCAAAACTCTAGGACTGACCTATGTTCAATATCAGGGACACATCTCCTAATCAATAAATCTGCACAGTGTTTCCATAAATAAGGTTCATCCCAAACATAGTACCTAGCATGCTTCTTAAGTTTATCTTTTTGTGCACGGGTGAGAGTGGAAGGTAACTGCTTGGTGACTAAGTAATTTACGATATCAGCATACCAAGGAGTACTTACCTGAATTCCGAAGAGTTGTTCATCCGGAAACATCTCCCGAATCCCCACGGGCTCTCGTTCATTTGCTATGCGACTCAAATGATCTGCCACCACAGTTTCTACACCTTTCTTGTCTTTAATCTCGATGTCAAACTCTTGGAGAAGAAGAATCCATCGGATGAGCCTTGGTTTCGCCTCCTTCTTGGCGAGGAGATACTTCAGTGCTGCATGATCAGTGTAAATAATGACTTTAGTTCGAAGTAAATAAGAGCGAAATTTATCTAAAGCAAACACTACAGAAAGCAACTCCTTCTCGGTAGTGGTGTAGTTCATTTGAGCATCATTCAGAGTTCTGGATGCATAATAAACGACGTAGGGCTTCTTGTCCCGCCTTTGTCCTAGTACAGCACCAACTGCATAGTCAGAGGCATCACACATTAGTTCAAAGGGTAAGGACCAATCCGGGGCACAAAGAATGGGTGCAGTGGTTAGAAGAGTTTTAAGCTTCTCAAAAGCTTCCTGACAGTCAACATCGAAGACGAAGGGTGTCTCCTTCTGAAGCAATCGGCACAAGGGCCTTGCAATGTGGGAGAAGTCCTTGATAAATCTTCTGTAGAAACCTGCGTGACCAAGAAATGAACGGATCTCTCTCACCGAAGTGGGAGAGGGTAAGTGTCGCACAATATCAACTTTAGATTTATCAACTTCAATTCCTCTTTCAGAGACAATATGGCCTAAGACTATCCCTTGTCTAACCATGAAATGACATTTTTCCCAGTTAAGTACTAGATTAGTTCCGACACACCTTTGTAAGATAAGTTCTAAGTGTTCTAAGCATGCATCAAAACTATCCCCAAAGACACTGAAATCGTCCATAAATACTTCAATTATTTTTTCGACATATTCAGAGAAAATAGAAAGCATGCATCTTTGGAAAGTACCTGGAGCATTACATAAACCGAAAGGCATTCTTCGGTAGGCAAAAGTTCCAAAAGGACAAGTGAAAGTCGTTTTGTCTTGGTCATTTTGAGCTATACAGATTTGATTATATCCAGAATAACCATCAAGAAAACAGTAATAGGAGTGACCTGCTAACCTTTCAAGCATTTGATCAATGAAGGGCAAAGGAAAGTGATCCTTCCTAGTTGCTTTGTTGAGGCGCCGATAATCGATACAAACTCTGTATTCGGTCACGGTTCTCTGGGGAACCAGCTCGCCTTCGCTGTTCGCCACAACTGTGACTCCACTTTTCTTTGGGACTACTTGGACTGGTGAGACCCATTTGCTGTCTGAAATTGGGTAGATGACACCACAGTCCAAGAGTTTGATGACCTCTTGTTTCACGACCTCCATCATCGGGGGATGAAGGCGACGTTGAGCTTCGCGAGAGGGTTTTGCATCATCTTCAAGCAAGATTCGATGTACACAGGTTGTAGGGCTGATTCCCTTGATGTCGGACAGAGTCCATCCAATGGCTGTCTTGTACTTTGTCAAGACCCGTACCAATCTATCTTCCTGTGATTCAGTTAGTGCCGAGGATACTATGACAGGCAGAGTCTCGTTCGGGCCAAGATAGGCATACTTCAGGTGGTTCGGCAGAACCTTGAGCTCGAGAACGGGGGCCTGCACTACTGAAGGAGGAGTGGCATTAGTACTAACTGGAAGGGACAAGGGTACCTGAGGTTTTATCATTCTGGGGGCCTCATTTAGGGTCATGACTTCATCCAAAATTCGAGGCCCTAGTTCATAATCCGCATCTTCAACCAAGGCGTCCCCTGATTGAGTGAGGCCAACTCCTTCCTGGATTATCATATTGAGCGTGTCTTCTCGAATTGATTCAAGATGTTTTTCTGCAAAAGAAGTGCACACATCAATAGAAAACGTAGTTTGAGTTGTGGAACTAGGGTACCTCATGGCATCGAAAATGTTGAAGCCAATTTCCTCTCCATCAACTTCCATTGTTAATGTACCATTGAATACATCAATCTTCGTCTTAGCAGTTCTCATGAATGGTCTTCCCAACAACATTAGTGGAGCTTGATTTGTAGGGGAATCCTCCATGTCTAGGACATAAAAATCCGCGGGGAAAATGAGCTGGTTAACCTGCACAAGAACATCTTCGACGTATCCCTTGGGATACACATTAGAACGATCGGCTAATTGAATGATAACATCATCATGTTGTAATTTTCCTAAACCTAGGGCAACATATAACGAATATGGCATAACATTAATGGATGCACCTAAGTCTAGCATGACTTTATCAAAAGACTTGTTACCAATCACGCAGGGAACAGAAAAACTCCCTGGATCCTTCAACTTTGGGGGTAGCCGACGTTGGATTATAGCAGAAACTGTTTCACTCACCATCACAACCTCCTTCTCCCTCGTTTGGCGCCTTGGAGTGCATAACTCTTTCAGAAATTTTGCGTATTTCGGCACTTGTTTGATGCACTCGATTAAGGGCATGTTGATTTGCACCTTTTTGAAGATTTCCAAGATCTCCTCATCGGATTCATCCTTCTTAGATTTGGCAAGCCTACTTGGAAATGGTGCACGCACAGACGGGGAATTAGTAACAACAGAACTTGAAGGGATTGGGTTGTTACCTTGTGTGTGGGTAGGTTGAACTGGTGGTTGTGCCGTGGTGGTCTTAGTTGCCACCTTGTGCTTTTCAGCCTCAGAAACGGCTGGATCTGGCTCTATTTCACCGAGCACTTTACCACTTCGAGTGATAATCGCATTGGCTTCAGGTCTTGCATTCGGGTTGGGTGTAGGTTGAGGTGGAAGAACCCCACTAGCTTGGATTTTACCCATGAAGTCCACGACCTTGCCCATTTGGTCCTTGAGATCAGCGATGTCTTTTTGCTGATTTTGCTGACCTGTGACAAGAGCTTGAGTCGAAGCCATTAGTGTTAGCTGCCCTTGTGAAAGAGCAGCCAGCATTTTATCATAATCAGGATTAGAAGATGAAGAGATATGATTATTAGCAAGATTATGAGAAAAGTTAGAAAATGGAACCGGGGGCCTTGGTTGCCATGTGGGCTTTTGGAAATGTTGAGGATTCGGGGCACGGATTGGCCCTGTCATCATGTGTTGAGGGTTTAGGACATTGTTCAGATCTCTCCAACTATAGCCTTGGGTCCTTGGCCCTCCTTGAAATCCACCAATGGCATGTGCCTTTTCAGTCTCGGGGTCTTCCTCCCTTGTAGTGTAGGGGCATTGGTCCTCAAGATGGCCTTGAGAGCATATGGAACACACCGGGGCTACCTGTTTCTTTAGTTCCAACACATTCGAAAGCATAGAGGTGATTTTATCTAATTTAGAGTCATTTATAACTTGGGAACTTACCTCATGTACCTTTCTTGGAATAGGCTCGGCACCTTCATATTGTGCATCATTGAGTGCGCGGCTTTCAAGTAATGCACGACCGTCTACTAAACTTCGAGCTAAGAAACTTCCGTTAGCTGCAGCATCAAGTAGTCCTCTATCCCAACCTTTGAGTCCTTCGTAGAAGTAGGTTAAGAGATATCCTTCAGTGATTCCGTGAGTCGGGCATGAAGCACAGAGTTCCTTAAACCTTTCATAATACTGGCTGAAATTCTCATCATGATCTTTTTGTTTGATTCCAGTGATCTCCTTTCTTAACACCGTAATCTTTGAGGCAGGAAAGTATTTGGTAAGAAATTCCTGAACCAGCTTCTCCCAAGAGTCGATATGATTGGGTGGGAGACTCAAAAGCCACACCCGTGCTCTATCTTCCAAGGACAATGGGAAAGCCTTCAGCTTCATGATTTCCAAATCCGCATCATCGGGACACATGCTACTGATAATGAATTGGAACTCCGTCAAGTGTTTGTGTGGATCTTCATTTCTGATTCCATGGAACTTGGGTAACTGATGAAGGACTCCACTTTTGAGCTCAATATCTTTCTTGTTGGTTCTAGGCTCGGGATACTGGATGCAGAAATTCGCAGTGCCACTTGTGTTAGCACATGTCTGCTCTCGGATACTCAGATTTCTTGCCATGACTACTGGTGTTCCAAAAGTCTGTTCCTCGTCTGAATTACTCTTCTCACTTATTGATTCACCGAGTATTGGGGATGGTGGTCCGGATGAGCTGGTTTTCTTAAGTGCGTCTCTGAATGTTGCGTTGCTTGGTGAGATGTCAAGTTGCTTTCTCAGCCGATCAAGCTTAGACTGATGAGCGTGCATTCATAAGTACGTACCTAAATTAAAAGTGAACACTAAGTTAGAAGGTAAATATACACAAGTACTTAGCTAGTGAAAGTTAATTTAAACAGAATAATTGCGACAAGAATTAGGGTCAAAGTTCGGAATATGCGTTAAGAAAGTCACAATTAGCAAGAAAATGTGAGTTTTGAACAAGTATTAACTTAAGCTGGAATTAACATATACACAAAAAGAGATAGTAAGGGTATGAGAGTATAGATTTCATACAGTGTGACATAAATAGAAGCTAGAATTAACAAAAAGTCACAGTAATAGCAAGAAAATGCACAAGTTCCAAATGCATCTAAACTAATGCAACACAAAAGTATCTACATGAAGCATGGTGTGGATGCATTTATTAGAACCTGCACAAGACATAAGAGTTACGTGACAGTTCATGAAAGAATGGCCTACACCTTCGCTCTCACTTCCCTAGATTCACTTAGTCTAGGGGGCCCGGTGATGAATTCCGAGCATCATGAAATCTCAGGGAGGGTATGCAACTATTTATGCGATAAGTAGAGCCTTAGAGTGTCATGAATAACTTTCCCCTTTCGCTTCTCATAATACTTTCCTGGGCGTACGGCCTGCGCGTACTGATAACCACCCTTCCACCATTCAACGTTAATCATGGCCAGTTGAGATAGATGTAACGCGAGAAGCAAGGATAATTTCGAGACACCCCGAGGCTTGCATTGGCATATACTCCATTGGTGTTCTCTTTCTTAATCCAAAACTTGTCACCAGTCATAACCCTTCTAGACACCATAACCAACCAATGGAAGATTTGGTGAATTACCAAACCCGAGTGTTTACAAACTCCGCCCCAACCTCATGCCCATAGATTCGAGTCTATGGTGTGTGGTGATGAAATCCACACATCACGAAGGGTTAAGGAGAAAATAAACACAAGGGGCGCTACCTGTTCCCGAAAGTAGAATTTTGAAGAAAAAGGGGGCCCTGAGATTCATGCAACTCTAAAACATTTAATAGGAAACAATATTTACATTTAGGAAAGTCACATATATAAATATATATAGCTTTAAAAATTAATAAAATAAACAAATATAAAATACAATTAATGAAATAACACTAAAGACATTAAATACAATTTATGAACAAGCATATTATGAACATTGTTAATTAATATAATAAGGCAATCATAAGACATGAAAGTTGTGAACAAAAATGGATACTCAAATATGAATACAATAACTTAAGTGTGTAAAAGTATAACCAAGTTATGAACGAGTATGACAAATAACAAGTAACATAATTACAACTTATTTATGCTAACATAAAAATAAAAGGTATGAAAATTTAGTAAAGGTACAATTATAAACAAGTAGGAACATTTAATAAACATAATAAAAGTAAAATGAATAGTTAAACACAATCTAAAATTAAGTATGCACAAATTAAATTGTTCATTTATTTACTACAATTGATTTATACTTATCCGTAAGTTTCTTGTTTTTTTTTTTAGTTTAATATTATTTTTTATTTTTTTGTTTAATATAAATATTAAATAAACAAATAAATAATCATAAAATAGAGTAATTGTAAACAAGTAATATACATGTAATACTATGAAAGTAAACGAATAAAATATGAACAAGTATTATGGCAACATAATTAAATAAATAAAATTTAAGAATATGTATACTTAATTCACAAATATGAACATTTCAAATATAAACAATTTTATACATACTAACACATTAAGAATGATTTTTAATTTCCCCGGCAACGACGCCAAAAATTGATAAAGCCCAAACTACGCATTAAATTAAACATGTAATTTGAGTATTATGCAAATTTAAACCCTTTTGTGTGGTTATAGTATTGGTAAGTAGGGATCGTTCTTAACCGGGGAAATTAGGGAATATTAATAATATGTTAGTTAAAAAGAATAATGAATAATTAATGAATTGAAGAATTAAAGAATTAAATAATTAAATAATCACATAATTAATTAATTGAATAATCAAGTAATAAAGAATTAAAGAATTAACGAATAAACGAATAAACGAATTAATAAATAAGAGAATCAATAAATTAATGAAATAACGAATAAATGAATTAAATGAATAAAAGAATAAAGATGAGGGTTTTAGGGATTTTGATCATGCAAAATAAGTAAAGACATAAATGAACTAATTCTATTCCTATTTTAACATATATACAAGTGGACTTTCTTTAAACACAAAATCTACCAACACTCTAACATTTGCAAAGTTTGAATACATCACAAAATTCTACTTTCACCATCCCACTCATGCATACATTTTATAAACATTATAAATGCACCGAAACGCGGTCATAAACATTTATAAATTGATTAAAACATTTAAATCTCTTCAATTTTATACTAAGTGCACCGAAACGCGGTCATAAACACTTAGTATAAAATTGAAGCTTAAGCACTCAAATGTATGAAGTAAATGAAGTTTGAAAAGTAGAACACATTATAATAATATTCTTGTCTACAAAAGTTAGAAAGAAAATACCCACAAAAATATTGAACTAAAGAAAATAAAACCGAAACAACAATGAGAGTTTAAGCAAAGGAAATAACAAGTTACACCTTCGGAATCCAAGAAAGCTTGTGATTCCGAAAATGGATGGAATAAAAATGACATGTTATTCATAAGATTTTCTGACAGCAGAAGAAACCTTATGAAGATGGATGAATAAACACGAGAATGCGAACTTAAACTCAAGAATTGCAACGGAAATACTAGGCTTGATATTTCTAAGGGAAGGATACAATTTTGTGTTTTGGAGTTCTTTCTCCATACCAAGTCCACCATTTTCAAGTGAAAATGAACTCCTATTTATAGGAGGAAAAAGTCACTAAAAACAAATAAAGTAATTAAAAATTACAATAAAATAAAAGAAAATGAAATGATGACTAATTATGAACAATGATGTTTAATGATGAAATTTAGGTAAGGTTTGGAATTAATTTGTGGCTGAAAATAAAAGAAAAAGGAGAAAATGGGACTGTTGGGCTGCTGGTGCACTATTTGGTGCAGTTGGGCTGCATGGTTTGGTGACTTCGGACCAGGCGGCAGGTGAAAAGCAGGTGGGCTGGGGGCAGTTGGGCGTACGGACTGGGGGCAGACGGGCCGACTGGCGTGATGGGCTGGCTGGTTTGGTGAGCAGCAGAAGCGCAGGAGCACGCGTGGGGCTGACTGTAGTGGGAAGGCTTGTACGGGCTGCAGCTCGGGTTGGAATGTTTGTGCAGGAGTCACGGGCCGAGTGGGAGCAGGGCTGAAGGTGACGCGGGCTTGGGAGAATTTTCGCGCAGGCCGAGCTACTGGGCGGAACAGGTGCAGCGGGTAGGTGTTTGGATGAGCGGGCTTGGGCCGGTGGCTGCTGCAGTTGGGCTGACGGGCATGGGCTGCGAGCAGGTAAGTGGGAATGCAAGCGGGTCGGATCACAAGCTGGGCTGCGCAAGTTTGCTGGAGCTGGGCTCGCGGCTTGGGTTGGCTGCTTTGCCTCTGGGCTTCCGTTTTGGGCTTACATAATCTGGAATTTTGGGCTGCAAAATAAAAATAATTAATTAGTGTAATTTTACCGAAACTCGTCCATAATTTATTCGTTATAATTCCGATCGAGACGATTTTTTCGCCAAAACGCTCCAAATTACATACTTTATTTATTTAAAAAAAAATATCACAAAATGAATTATTTTATCTATTTATTTATTATTTTAATATTAAAAGTAAAGTATAAGGGTATAAAATAATATAAAATAATGTTGATTTAATGACCTATCACCGTTTTCCAAACATGCATGCAAGTATTTAAAAACCATAAATACATATAATATATCACAAGCATTATACTAAGCCAGAAATGTAATATAAACACAGCTACTGCACTATACACTCCGATAACGACATCCCAGATGTCCGACGTCCCTGACGTCCAGTAATGGTCATAGTCCCAAGGCTACGTGTGCCACCCGGGGTCTCAAATCCCGAGTCCAAACTCCGAACCCAGTTTGATTCCGGCATCCCAGATGCCTAGCGTCCCAGACGTCCAATCATAGCAATCCTGCTCCTGAGTCATCCTACGGTCCGGCACCTCCGTAGCATGACCCCTCACAGGCAATGCACCGTGACGGCTCCGGGGTACCACATCCGGAGGAGACAGTATCATACGGTGGATTATACAGTGCAGTACCTGAGATAGTCATCCATATCCACATGCGTATATACATATATATACATCCCCCAAAACAGTGTTCAATTTCCGTAAAACGGGTCTCAAGCCCAACACCGTAAAATGTGTCGCAACCGTAGATCGAGGTAATCAAAATCCATTATTTGATTCACACACACATATAGATATACGGAAATGGAAACGGTTATGCATGCAAGTGTTTATAAAAACGGGCCTACTCACCGAACGTTCCCGCTGCGAATAATGCGCGTACGAACTTGTCTCCGGGATTAACGTAAGTTTCCTGTCATTTCAAATCACATGCAAGTGTCATTATAGGTCCTTAATATACTCTCAAAAAGTCCAAAACAGAAACCGGTTCGGGAAAGCCGGCCAACACGCTTCCCGAGACATCCGGCCCTAAACTGACCTTCCTCACTATCTCAGATCAACATGGTTATTTCACAGAAAATGTTCAAAATGATGAGAGGATTAAAAGTCATGTTGATCGTGAATCGAGATAGTGTCAGGACCCACCCCGGTTTCACCCCGAAACCCGAGGTAAATCCCGCTCCCGTCTGACTCCCCGACACAACACCCAAGTAAAACTCACTCAAACCCAGTCAGACGCAGGAGTAATTAAACAAAATATCCCAAAGTTATCGTTTACAGAGCATAGTACGAAAATACAAGGAAAAATAAAAACCGATAAATTACACGCACACGGAAGACTTTAAACTATTCCGGGATCCCCCACGTCACTTCTATGCCTCAGAAACTGCCTCGACGTCAAGACCCCGCGCTAGCTCCACAACCTGGAGGGCAAGTTCAAAACAAAAGTGTGAGTGGACCATAATAAAAGAAAAGTTCTAAAACCATTTATCAGAAAACCGAATTTAACCCTCCGTTTTGAAAACCACATGCATAACCAACAGTTAATAACACAGGTCTAACTCAATTCTCATAAAACATCATAAGAAACAGAAACACTATAAAACAGGTATGGAAATCATGGCATGAGTATCAAAACCCGTATCATAAACCATAAAGCCCAAATCATCATTTCTCGATCAAACCTGCTGGACCTATCCGAGTCTTTAAACTCCCGAGTCTTTAAACTCAATCCAGGCCTTAATCCGAGTGTTTAAACTCCCGAGTCTTTAAACTCAAGGCCTACGGGGGAAATCAATATATCCGAGTCCTTAAACTCCCGAGTCTTTAAACTCAATCCGGGCCTTTAAACCCAATCCGGCCGATCCCCCGTCACATATATCCGGGTCTTTAAACCCAATATCCAGATCCAGCAAATCCAATCCCAAAACCATTTGAAAACCATTTACCAATCCACATCCAAAACCGAATCCGAAATCACTGGTCCGATACCCTTCCGGCATCCAGAACCGTCATTCCGAACCCAAATCCGGAATCCACTTTCCAAATTTAAATCCAAAATCCGCTTTCCGAAAATCGTTTAATTACTAAATCATGTTTCAAAATCCCTTTGTAAGCAATCAAACTAGTTATCCTTTAAAAATCCCAAAACCCTGGCATTTTACTCAGAAATCGACATTTCTCGTAAAACATGCCAAATACCGTATTTTCTCGAAAAACGTGCCATAATGTAAAACCAATCAAACATATTCAATAAACATAGAATCATAATCAAAATCATAAAACAATTATAGAAAACAGTTATGCATGCTCGAGTTTAGAGAAACGGTCCACTCACAGTATTGAGCCCTACTCGCGTCCCGAACGTCCAGCACGTTCCTCGGCTTCCTCGGGAAATCCCGATCCTGTTCACAATCATCAAATTACGTCACTAACACGTTCACGAAAGTTCACCTAAATTTCCTCAAAATTCCCCGAATCAAAAACTTAAAACCCGGGACATTAAACTTTCACCCTCGCGGAACTAACCTCAAACGACTTCCGATTGACCCGAAACCAACTCCATTGAACTCACCATAACTCCTAGACCAAAAACTATGTTGACCGTTTTCTCCATCGCCACCGCACGCGCCGCCCAAAGTGGCTGCGCGTGGCCCTCACGCGCTGCTACAGTGCACCGTCTTCCTCAGACGAACCTGGTTCGGCACAGTGGTCTGCAACTCAGACCGGCGTCAGCGGTTCACCTTCTTCCGTCCACCAAAACGGCTCCTTTCTTCACCAACAGCATCGTCCAGACCAACCCTATTGATTCCCCAACTCCGTTCACCTCGACACTGTCCCTAGCCCGTCGATTGAACTCGAAACCAGATGGCCAACAACCCCTGTTTCACGATCCAGCCACCCAGCTCACCTCCCTTCACGGTGGCTTCACCAAACTTTTCCCTGGACCTCACTGAACCTAAACCAACCCTCCTAGACCTTCGACTCAGCCCCAAGCTCGACGACTTTGGGTTCGAACATCACGGCAAAACAGAGCACCAGAGTGCTTGTCGTCGTCTGAGCTCCGCCGTGTACACCCCCGTCACGGCGACCATCCTAGTCGACGCCTAGGATCCTCCTGAACCTCACCCTAACCTCCAATCCTCTCGACTCTCAGCCCAACCTCACGACTTTCACGTTGAACCTCAACGGAAAAACAGAGTATCGAAATGGGGACGAGGAAATTACCTGCCTCCTGTTGCCGCCGTGAGCTCCTCCGGGGCTGGTCGACTCCACACAGCCCTCACGACACCACCGCGATCTCAGTTGCACCGTACACGGCCACCGCACCACCACAAGCCCTCAGTCTTCTCTGTTTCCTCTGGTTATCCCCGTGAGCTCTCAACTCACACACACCACGATTCCTCACCTCCCAACCTTCTCACTAGCTCCCTCTCACTCTCTGATCACCCTCACACACTCACAACTCATCAGCACACACCATCACCCTCGATCACCCCTCAATTTCCCTCACAATCTCCCTCTGTTTTCTGAACCATCACGAACACACACACACGGGTGCACCCCAATTATTTAGGCCGTGCACACACTCGAACTCACCAGAAGCCACTCCACCTGAAACACGTGTCACCAATCCTCCTCACTCTCTCACCAAATGGCTCCATCCCAGCCGTCCATTTCCTTTCTCTGTGCACAAATCCCAATGTGCAAAAAGACCAAATTACCCTTCCTTTTAACTCATTTTTACGGTTTTGCCACAACTTCCTAGACCCGTATCTCTCGCCTCGTAAGTCCGATGAATACGTGCCGCCTGTCATCGAACTCAGGACGACAAGAACTATCTAACCATCCTAGGTCAACGTGCCAAAACTCGATTCTACAAAAAGTCAACTATTCCCCCCTAAGTTACCCAAATGACGGTTAAGCCCTCAACCTTCCGAACATCACAACTTCCTCCTCGGATGTCGGAATCGGATGTGCCAGCTGCCTATGGATTCGTGACGTCCTAAACTACGTCCTGGTCACTGGTCAACACCCATTTGACCACCTGAACTAAAAGTCAATGTTTTTGCCCGAACCAGGGGCAAAATCGTCATTCTACACTAATGACCTTATCGGAACCACCTAACCGCCGCTTAACCTCACTAATCACACCTTAATCAGTCTACTAATCCCGGCTCCCGGGACGGGTTGTTACAATCTACCCCCTAAAAAGAATTCCGTCCCCGAAATTACACAGCTAGTTCCCGACACCTAGGGTCTCCTACCCGGTCATCAACACTCGGTCAATAACAACTGTTACCACGGCCAACTCTCGCTATGTAACAACTGCATGGTGTACGCAAGGGAAACTCTATGAACAGAAAACAAAGGTATTATAAAATACCTTATTTCAGAGTACCCGACAGAAGTCATAGAGTACATCCTCGTATACAACCACCCTACCTTCCCGAACCAACTCGACTACTAACCCAAACAATCGACCACCCATCTCCCCTCGGCTGTTAATTCGGCCACTATCGGAATAAATCTACAAAGTCCTAAAGGCAAACTCTAGCTTGTGGGTTCTCTCCTTCAATAACCTCATATCGATCAGTTATAGTCACTCCTTTCCTGTACCTTCCGTCATCCTGCTACTACAGCACTCCCCAGTCCACATAGGGAAACTCCTTCTAGACTCTACCCTGGGATCCAACAACCCAAAACTAATACAGCACAACCAAAGTAATATAAGTACCTGTCCCCGCATCTGGTGTCGACTAACCCTCCTGCTGAGTCATCGAGAACACTCGGGCCTGAGATCCTGACGCTCTACCACGTCCCCTCGAACTACTAGTGGCAGTGCCACCACCTCTTCTCGGGCTTGCTGTCCCTGACGCTGTACTCTGTCCGGGCTCTGCTCCTCCTCGAGCTACACCACCATCCTGTGGTAACCGTGGACACTCACGTCGGAAATGACCCCGCTCCCAACAGTTGAAACACACATTCCAACCTGGTCCACTGCTCGGTCTCCCTGTGGACGCTACAGACGTCGCACTAGCTTGCGGAGTCGGCGGTGCTCGGTACCCCTGAAATCCTGAACTCTGGAAACTGCCAGGCCTACCAAAACGATCATCGCCCGACGACGACGCTCCACCGAAGTTACCCCTTTTCGGTGTCCGCTGGCTCGAAGTTCCAGGAATAGATAGTTCCCGGTGGCGCACCGGCAAACTAGCCTCCACCCTTACCGCAGCATCCGACAAGTCTCGGAGGGTAGCAAAAGATTCAGCCGTCACGATGGCACGAATCTCACCTCGCAAGCCCAATTCAAACCTACGGCATTTCTCGGCTTCAGTGGCCACAAAAGCAGGAGCAAACCGAGACAACATCTGGAACTTCCGTTCATACTCAGCCACCGTCATATGCCCTTGTTGGAGATGCAAGAACTCCGCTTCCTTGGCATCTCGGAAAGAACGAGGATAGTACTGCTCCAGGAACCGTTCTCTGAACGTCTCCCAGGTCACACTATGGGCATCCCTACCGGACAACTCGAGGGTATGCCACCACTCATACACCGTACCATCTAGTAAAAATGTAGCCAACAATACTCGCTCCTCCGGCGGACAATGCATTACACCGCTCAAGTCTGGTAACCCACCTCTGGGCTTCCTCAAGATCAGCCCCACCACTAAACGTAGTCGCCCCGAGCCTCTGGGCTCGCTCAATCGTAGTACTCTCCGTCTCTCTTGCTACTTCTTCAGGTTGTGGAGAGGGTCTACGTCTCGGAGACATCGTCAACCGCACGCTGAAAGAGGCATAGAAGTAGTTAAGCAACTGAAACACAACCTCACAAACCAACAGACCCAACAAACTCGACAAACCTATGCTCTGATACCAATTGTCAGGACCCACCCCGATTACACCCCGAAACCCGAGGTAAATCCCACTCCCGTCTGACTCCCCGACACAACACCCAAGTAAAACTCACTCAAACCCAGTCAGACGCAGGAGTAATTAAACAAAATATCCCAAAGTTATCGTTTACAGAGCATAGTACGAAAATACAAGGAAAAATAAAAACCGATAAATTACACGCACACAGAATACTTTAAACTATTCCGGGATCCCCCACGTCACTTCTATGCCTCGGACACTGCCTCGACGTCAAGACCCCGCGCCAGCTCCACAACCTGGAGGGCAAGTTAAAAACAAAAGTGTGAGTGGACCATAATAAAAGAAAAGTTCTAAAACCATTTATCAGAAAACCAAATTTAACCCTCCGTTTTGAAAACCACATGCATAACCAACAGTTAATAACACAGGTCTAACTCAATTCTCATAAAACATCATAAGAAACAGAAACACTATAAAACAGGTATGGAAATCATGGCATGAGTATCAAAACCCGTATCATAAACCATAAAGCCCAAATCATCATTTCTCGATCAAACCTGCTGGACCTATCCGAGTCTTTAAACTCCCGAGTCTTTAAACTCAATCCAGGCCTTAATCATATCCGAGTCTTTAAACTCCCGAGTCTTTAAACTCAAGGCCTACGGGGGAAATCAATATATCTGAGTCATTAAACACCCGAGTCTTTAAACTCAATCCGGGTCTTTAAACCCAATCCGGCCGGTCCCCCGTCACATATATCCGGGTCTTTAAACCCAATATCCAGATCCAGCAAATCCAATCCCAAAACCATTTGAAAACCATTTACCAATCCACATCCAAACCCGAATCCGAAATCACTGGTCCGATACCCTTCCGGCATCCAGAACCGTCATTCCGAACCCAAATCCGGAATCCACTTTCCAACTTTAAATCCAAACTCCGCTTTCTGAAAATCGTTTAATTACTAAATCATGTTTCAAAATCCCTTTGTAAGCAATCAAACTAGTTATCCTTTAAAAATCCCAAAACCCTGGCATTTTACTTAGAAATCGACATTTCTCGTAAAACGTGTCAAATACCGTATTTTCTCGAAAAACGTGCCATAATGTAAAACCAATCAAACATATTCAATAAACATAGAATCATAATCAAAATCATAAAACAATTATAGAAAACAGTTATGCATGCTCGAGTTTAGAGAAAGGGTCCACTCACAGTACTGAGCCCTACTCGCGTCCCGCACGTTCCTCGGCTTCCTCGGGAAATCCCGATCCTGTTCACAATCATCAAATTACGTCACTAACACGTTCACGAAAGTTCACCTAAATTTCCTCAAAATTCCCTGAATCGAAAACGTAAAACCCGGGACCTTAAACTTTCACCCTCGCGGAACTAACCTCAAACGACTTCCGATTGACCCGAAACCAACTCCATTGAACTCACCATAACTCCTAGACCAAAAACTATGTTGACCGTTTTCTCCATCGCCGCCGCACGCGCCCCCACGCGCCGCCCAAAGTGGCTGCGCGTGGCTTTCACGCGCTGCTACAGTGCACCGTCTTCCTCAGACGAACCCGGTTCGGCACAGTGGTCTGCAACTCAGACCGGCGTCAGCGGTTCACCTTCTTCCGTCCACCAAAACGGCTCCTTTCTTCACCAACAGCATCGTCCAGACCAACCCTATTGATTCCCCAACTCTGTTCACCTCGACACTGTCCCTAGCCCGTCGATTGAACTCGAAACCAGATGGCCAACAACCCCTGTTTCACGATCCAGCCACCCAGCTCACCTCCCTTCACGGTGGCTTCACCAAACTTTTCCCTGGACCTCACTGAACCTAAACCAACCCTCCTAAACCTTCGACTCAGCCCCAAGCTCGACGACTTTGGGTTCGAACATCACGGCAAAATAGAGCACCAGAGTGCCTGTCGTCGTCTGAGCTCCGCCGTGTACACCCCCGTCACGGCGACCATCCTAGTCGACGCCTAGGATCCTCCTGAATCTCACCCTGACCTCCAATCCTCTCGACTCTCAGCCCAACCTCACGACTTTCACGATGAACCTCAACGGAAAAACAGAGTATCGAAATGGGGACGAGGAAATTACCTGCCTTCTGTTGCCGCCGTGAGCTCCTCCGAGGCTGGTCGACTCCACACAGCCCTCACGACACCACCGCGATCTCAGTTGCACCGTACACGGCCACCGCACCACCACAAGCCCTCATTCTTCTCTGTTTCCTCTGGTTATCCCTGTGAGCTCTCAACTCACACACACCACGATTCCTCACCTCCCAACCTTCTCACTAGCTCCCTCTCAATCTCCGATCATCCTCACACACTCACAACTCATCAGCACACACCATCACCCTCGATCACCCCTCAATTTCCCTCACAATCTCCCTCTGTTTTCTGAACCATCACGAACACACACACACGGGTGCACCCCAATTATTTGGGCCGTGCACACACTCGAACTCACCAGAAGCCACTCCACCTGAAACACGTGTCACCAATCCTCCTCACTCTCTCACCAAATGGCTTCATCCCAGCCGTCCATTTCCTTTCTCTGTGCACAAATCCCAATGTACAGAAAGACCAAATTACCCTTCCTTTTAACTCATTTTTACGGTTTTGCCACAACTTCCTAGACCCGTATCTCTCGCCTCGTAAGTCTGATGAATACGTGCCGCCTGTCATCGAACTCAGGACGACAACAACTATCTAACCATCCTAGGTCAACGTGCCAAAACTCGATTCTACAAAAAGTCAACTATTCCCCCCTAAGTTACCAAAATGACGGTTAAGCCCTCAACCTTCCGAACATCACAACTTCCTCCTCGGATATCGGAATCGGACGTGCCACCTGCCTATGGATTCGTGACGTCCTAAACTACGTCCTGGTCACTAGTTAACACCGATTTGACCACCTGAACTAAAAGTCAACGTTTTTTCCCGAACCAGGGGCAAAATCGTCATTCTACACTAATGACCTTATCGGAACCACCTAACCGCCGCTTAACCTCACTAATCACACCTTAATCAGTCTACTAATCCCGGCTCCCGGGACGGGTTGTTACAGATAGTGCTCAACGCGCCCTCACATGCCGCCCAAAGTGGCTGCGCGTGAAAGTCACGCGCTGCTACAGTGAAACTGCTACAGTGTCGTCGTCCCTGCCCGATTCACTGTGATTTGGGTCTTCAACCCGCGGTGTGACCTGATTAATTAACCCTCCAATTCTACTTAATTTCATTTATTCTTGATCCTAACCTGTTCTATCATCATTCAATTACAATTCTAGATCACTTAATTACTTCCACACGCCCCAGATCGATCAACCCAGACCCGAACAATCGAACTGGTCATCCTCTAGAACTCACCCAAAACAGTTGCAATATCCAATTAACTCAGACAGTAGCTTAAGAGGACCTAGACGAACACTCTAACACACCCAATTGAACAAGAGCTCACCTGGAAGTAGTCGTCTAAACGCTGCGATTTCCTCTGCACACGGCGGTCACCGTCCCAACTCCTCTGTGGCTGGTTGCCGTCGATTCTAATATGGACGAGTTCCAAATGCTCCCAGAAGGCTCAATCAGTGATTAGTTTTGTCCAATAGGCCGTAGAAATTTAAACTTAGATTTTTCCCTCCAAACTGGTTTTCTCTGGACTGGAACTCAGGTTCCTGGGCACACAATGATCATTCCCCTTCAATTATTGCACGGTCGTGTTTCTGTCACTCCCAGAAGGCTTCCACAGTGCATAGATTGGTCCCCAACCCCGTAGAAATTGAACTCTGAAATTTCCCCCCAAAAACCCGAAAATGTTCTTCACGGTTTTTCTCACAGTTTCTCTCAAACCCACCTCTCAAACTGAAACCAAATGAACTCCCCACTCCCTCTAACTCGGTTAATCGATCGAAATGAGACGACAACACGTGGGAATCCTTCAGCTGATCACTGAGCAGTTGTTTCCCGTGAACAGACCCCAAGAACAATTTTAAAACCTCAACCGTGCTCTGAGACTCTGCCCAGACACGCCTGAATGCCTCCCACAGTCTCAAAGTCCATAAACTAAACCCACTTACCAGTCCACTAATGCCTTAAACAATTGCACGCACTAAACACCACGGCATGGCCGTGTACCCTGTTTTTCACAGTGGTGCTACAGTAACCGCCGTGCAAAAAGACCAAAATTGTAATGACCCGTCCCGAATATCGGGATTGAATTAATTAATCATGATTTAGAATGACTAATCGGGGATTAGTTGAGTGAAATCGGACGAAACGTGCAAAATGACCGTTTTGCCCCTAGCGTGGGCAAAATGTTGACTTTTAGTTCGGGCGGTCAAATGGACTTTGGCCGATGACTGTGACGTAGTTCGGGACGTTACGAGTTCATAGACAGGTGGCATGTTCGATTCCGACATTCGAGGTGAAAGTTATGATGTTCGGAAGTTGAGGGGTATTTTGGTAATTTGGCATATTAGGGGCCAAATGTTGACTTTTTGATCGGGAGGTCCGATGGGCGAGGGCCAAGGACCGTTATGTAGGGCTCGTCGATACGAATCCAACGACAGGCGGCATGCCGAAATCGGAGATTCGACGACGAAGTTATGGTCAGGGAATCAGGCTCGATTAACCGAACGAACCGGGAATAAAATAATATTTTAATAAGAACAGTAGCCGGTGACTGGACACACTTGGATGAGTGACAAGTGTCACTCATCCCTTAAAATCAGGCACAAAACATGGATCCATGATTTTGGGGAGACCAAATAATTATGTTTTATTATTTTTAATTAATTAATTATCCTCTAATTTCCATTATTTCTCTTCTGTATTCTTACCCGTGTGCAAGCAAACATAGAGAATGAGAGAGTCTGAAATTGTCCACCATTTCCTTCCATTTCTGAACCAAAGTGTGAGTAATTGAGAGGGTGTTGAGATTTAATTAGCCAGGATTAACGAGGGACTGAGTGAGGGCTTGAATTTGGAATTTCGAATTTTCGAATTTTGAGGGGGGAAATTCGAATTGGAAGTTTGGAGCCGTGTTGATCGAAATTGAGTTCATTTCTAGTCTTCTGGGATTACCACGACCTGTTTCATCGAAAGAACGAAGACAATTGAGGTCCAATTGAGGTAGAACAGAAGCACTGTAGTCGCAGAGAGTTCGAGCTTGAGTCGTGGAGTTTGAGCTGTGATTGGATGCAATTGAGTTGGGGAAAATGCTTACCTGAGTCCCTTGATGCTGCTGGATTAATCAATTTGGGGAAATCGTGTGACGGTGAAGGTTTTGGAATGTTGAACAATGGCCGGAGGACCTTCGATTGATCATCTGTGATCGTGGGGTTATAGGTAATGTTGTTTGTAATTGATTCCACAGATCTTTAATTGAACTTAATTCGAAACTGACTGAATGTTCAATTGATGGAAACAACGTCGAATTGGTAGGAAATTAACCGGGTTGCCTCGCGGGTTAAATGGCCCGTTTTACAGACAAACGGGTGAGGACGAGGGTACTGTAGCAGGCGCGTGGATTTCACGCGCAGCCACTCACGGCGGCGCTTGAGGGCGCGTCCGGCCTAGTTTCAAGGTGAGGTCAACATGACTTTTGATCCTCTCATTGTAACGAACATTTTGACGTTGGTTTCGATGAAATCGGATATCGTTTCGTTAATGTTCCGCGTATCCGAAGTTTTGTATTACGTTAAAAATACGTATTTAAATCCCGGAAAAATTGGGGAAATTTATATGATGTATTTTGATATGCTAATAACCCTCTATAATGATTTTGGGCAGGAGACGTGATTTCCGGATTTTACGGAAAAACGTGCAGCTCGGAAACGAACCGTTTTGAACGGTGTGTGTGAGTGGACTTTGTTTTCTAATTGTGATGCATGCATATATGATTTTGATGCCTTATTATATGATTTTATATGCTTGGGCATGATTTATGTTTCAATCCGGTAATTTCTCGGTTTTATGATTATTATATTATTATTTTGAGCGATTTTCGAGAAATTACGAAATATGGTAAAAATGATGTTTGGACTTGGTTTATGAGTCCGGGATTGAAATTGATTGAAAATAATGGTTGGACTCGGATTATTGAGTCATGGATTGAAAATGATATTTGGACTCGGGTTATGAGTCAGTGATTGACTTTGTGGATTTACGTGAAAATGGCAACGGAGGTTGCAACGCATGGATTTGCGTGATAATGTTATTTTGGGCATGAGAACCCAAGTGAATAGTGATTTTGACTCGGAATTGGAGTTATTTGTGAAATTGTGAAATTAATGATTTATTGGGATTTTATGATTATTTTAATCAGTCTTTCGGGCACGTTTTACGAGGAATGTGCAGATGATGTTTTGGGCTAGGCCCGGAGTCTAAATGATTTCTAAAATGATGTTTTGACTTGGTTGGTGAGTCAATGATGATTTTCGGATTATTTTATTGATTTAAATGTGATTTTAACGGTTTATGTGTAAAAGGTATTTTGGGCTTGAGACCCAGTTGAGAATGACCTTGACTTGGTATGAAGTCAAGATTTGATTGAAATGTTTTGGGATGTAATTCCCGGGATGGTTTTCATTGTGATTGTGATATTCCCAGACGGTCGGTGCTTGGGGGATTACCCAGACGACCGGAGCTTGGGGGATGTGATTGTAGGATCGGGAGTTGATCCTATGGTAGTCAGCTTCTCGGATGATACTGAGCCTGGATGTACCACTCGGAGGTGTCTGATCCTGGGGATGTGTTCGCCCAGAGGTGACTGAGCCCGAGGAGGTTGAGCCCAGAGGTGTTTATTCCCGAGAGAGTGACTGGATATTGGCCTACGCGTAGTGCAGCACTTGTGAGTAGTGCAGTTTGATTGATTGTGCACTTGTGAGTAGTGCAGATGTGATTGGTGATATTTTATGCACTCGTGAGTAGTGCGGATTGATTAGATTGATGTATGTATTGTGCATTGGTAAGTAATGCTGATTGGTATTGATTGTGATGTTGTACTGGTATTGAGTACGGGTTTTTGGTCCTTGTGGCCAGGTGATTATGTTTTCACATGTTTTGGCCTGAGAGCCGGGATTTGATGTTTTATAACATAAACTGATTTGGTGAACATGAGTTTTATGGGCCATGGGAAAATATGTTTTGATTTTATCGGTCACTCATGTTTTACGTTATGCATGCAAGATTGTGAAAACTGGAGGGTAAGATTGTATTTTGAAATATGTTTTTATAAGGGGTCATTTTTGTCCACTCACACCTTTTCTGTTTTGTGACCCTCCAGGCCGTGGTACGACGTTCGGGACTGATCGTGAGGCAGTGACAGCAGCAGAAATCCGCGCAAACATCCCTTGTCTGGCAAGCATTGAAGGGGAGTTTCGGACCTTTAGTTGACTTGTCAGACGGGAGCAGGACCGGGCACGGGTTTTGACGTCCAGTTGGGACGGGTCCTGTCAAAAATGCCCCTCAGTGCAATAATTACCAAAATGCCCTTCAACTTCCGTGACCCGTAACTCGGTCCTCCGATGTCCGTTTCACGCGTGCCACCTGTCGTTGTACTCAGGGCATCGAGACGAATCCAACAGTCTTCGGGTCGTGTGAAAATTCACGGTATTTCAAAAAGTCAACTTTTTCCCTCATTTCGTCCAAATTACGGTAATGCCCCTGAACTTCCAAACGTCGCAACTTCTCCCCTGTTCGTCCGAATTGGACGTGCCACCTGTCAATGGACTCGTGACGTCCCGAACTACGTCACGGCCATCGGTCAAGGTCCGTTCGACCCACCAATCAAAAAGTCTACAATTCGACCCAACCGTTCACAAGGGTAAAAATGTCATTTCATTCAATATTTTACAATATTACAATCTACGAATTTCCGGGGTGTTACAATTAACCTCCTACCAAAGCCCCGTAATTTTTCCGAACTTTTAACTATTTTTAAGCCGACCTTAAACCTTCCGATGCCCCGAAACATATTGAGACGGTGTCCGATCGACACGAAACAGTCCCAAAATGTTCGTTACATCGAATAGAAGATTTCACGTATTGAACACTTCCCCAAATTATGGCCCATGCGCCCTCACGCGCTCCTAAAAGGGCCAGATCACTATTCATCGTCATCAACCTCAGGAAAACCGGTCTGGAACGGCCGGGTACTGTGCTGAACCAGCGTGACCGGTTCAGTGGTTTCCCCTCTTCGTTTTGGTCCGATTTCAACCCCAATCAATCATATAATTCTTATTTTCATGTTTCCTATCTATTCCAATCATTAAAACAACCTAAAAACACCTAAATCCTATGGTTTGATTTTGAACCAAACGGTTCAAAGTTTCCAAAAATCACCCACAGCTTCACAGCCGTCCAACCACCATAGAAACCTTCTTAATACCTTCCTAACAACCTATTTGATTCATTAAAACCATTAAAACCGACCCAAAACGTCAAAAATGGAAAATGGGTCCAAACGGGCTTACCGTGAACCTCACGGGTTCTTCCTCCTTCCAGCCGCCGTGGACGGCAGTTCTGGCCGGCAATCACCTCCTCTTGTCCTCTCTTCCATCCCTGGTCTTAGTCCTGGTCGCTTGAGTGAAGGTTGGATGGGTTTTGGGTTGCACGGATGGGAGAATGGTGGGTGTATGTGAGATCGAGTGGTTTTGGGTGTGTGTTTGAAATGAAAAAAAGAAAATGCACTGTGCATGAAGGAAAAGGGAGGGCCTATGGATGGGTGACACTTGTCACTCATCCAATGGGCCTCCATTAAATATCTGAGCCCCACTAAAGTCCAAAAGTTAAGTTATTTCGTAATTCGTGCAATGGTGCCCTTGAATTTCCTTGAACCGTAACTTCGCCGTCGAACGTCCGAATTCGACGTGCCGTCTGTCTATGGATTCGTAACATCCTTATCTACGTAACGATCTTCGACCCTCGGCTATCGGACCTCTTGGTAAAAAAGTCAACTGTTTGGCCCTTTTAACAAAAATTACCAAAATGCCCCTAAACTTCCGAACGTCATAACTTCTTCCACGAACGTCGGAATTGAACGTGCCACGTGTCTATGAACTCGTGACATCCTAAACTACGTCACGGTCATCGGTCAAAGTCCATTTGACAACCCGAATGAAAAGTCAACTTTTTGCCCACGTCTAGGGTCAAAACGGTCATTTCGCATCGTTCGTCCGATTTTGCCTAACTAATCACCGATTAGCCTTACTAATCGTGATTAGTCACTAATCTAATCTAGGAATTTGGGACGGGTCGTTACAATAATTGGTATTTTTTACTGTAAAACCCTAATCACATGTAAGAAAATAATTCATATTGTAACACTCTAATCACATGTATGAAAAAAATTAGGTGAGATTTTTAAATCTGGATCCTTTAACCAAATTTTCTTTATCTTCATGATTGTTTAAAATGATCAATCTGATTAGATTATATACATACCTTTTTTGAATAAATTGGACTGATTAATTGTATTATTTATATTCAGATTAAATTGTTAGTTGTCAATCTGATTAGATTGATTTAGGACTCTTATGATGCTAAATTATTAGATCTTATTGTCGTGTGTATTCATATTTTCATCATATGCAAATTTTTTTCTCATATATATATATATATCATATTATCGTTTTTATATATACTTATATTTGTTAGAATGTGGAAATATCTATCTTGTATAATTCTAGTTAGGGTTTGATCATCAGTTATGACCATTGTCTACAAAATCGTCTATTTTTATAATGGAATCAAATTATCATACATGGTCAAAATGATTACTAGCATCTCATTGGCTGTTACAGTTTTGAGTTTTAATTATTATTTTTTTGAGAATGTAATAATTAAATAACTGATTAAATTATAATGATCTGTTTATAAAACTCTTCAAATTTCTTAAAAATAAAAATTCAAATTGAAAAAAGTCTATCAAAATTTATAACACTTAATCTAAAAATTCAGCAAAATTTTATCAAATTTTATAAATCTCAACATAAAAATCCACAAAATTTTATAACATAACTCTTTGTAAATTTATCATTAATTTTATAGAAATTAATTATTTAAATAACTCTGTAAGTACCTAAATAAATATAAATTTAATACAACCCAATTATTGAGTTTTGTCAAGCCGCTTACCAACCATGGCTCGACTCCGGGACTTAAGAGTTAAGACTATGCAATATGTGGGTCCCTTAACCCACCATTATTGTCGGGCCCACATACCCCATGCCCCTCCCCACGAGATTGCCGAAAAGGCCAAAACAATGAAAATCACAAGCAAACGAAGACCATCTCCCGTGGGCTCCACCTAAAAATAGATGTTTTGACAGTACACAAGCTTGACCTCAGCTCAGTTATGGCACTTTTTGGCTAAGATTCACCCACGTACCTCCCCTCTATTGGTCGGAGCCTAGATATCCCGGGCCCACCTCAGCTATCCCACATGTTGGCTAATCTTCACCCACGTTTCGACCGTCCATTGGGCGATGCCTAGATATCCCAGGTCCACCGGGACGACACGCACACTTGATCAAACACACAAAAAGAGATAGAAAGAGAGTCGTTGCATTTGTGAGTGTTTATTTTTCACAAAATTATTAGTGCAGCAGCGTTAGTATGGCATCGAAGCGTTGTGACTCGTGCAAATCGGCGACGGCAACTCTTTTCTGCCGAGCTGACTCAGCCTTTCTCTGCGTTAACTGCGATTCCAAGGTTCACGCGGCGAACAAGCTCGCGTCCCGCCACGGCCGGGTCTGGCTCTGCGAGGTATGCGAGCAAGCTCCCGCTCACGTCACGTGCAAGGCTGACGACGCCGCTCTCTGCGTCACGTGCGACCGAGACATCCACTCGGCCAACCCTCTCAGTCGCCGACACGAGCGAGTTCCAGTCACGCCCTTTTACGAATCGGTGAACTCAGCTGCTAACACAGTCCCCGTCGTCAAATCTGTAGTCAATTTCCTCGATGACCGTTACGTCTCCGACGCGGATGGAGAAACTGAGGTGAGCAGGGAAGAGGCAGAGGTTGCATCGTGGCTGCTCCCAAACCCCAAGGCAATGGAGAATCCAGATCTGAACTCGGCCGAGTACATGTTCCCGGAGATGGATCCGTATTTGGATCTGGATTATGGGCATGCAGATCCGAAGCTTGAAGAAGCTCAGGAGCAGACCAGTTGTGGTACGGACGGAGTCGTGCCGGTGCAGAGTAAGAGCGTCCAGCCTCACCTCGTCAACGACCACAGTTTCGAAATCGATTTCTCCGTCGCGTCCAAGCCCTTCGTCTACGGCTACAACGCCCAGTGTCTAAGCCAGAGTGTAAGTAGTAAAATTTTCTCAGTAGCCAAACATATCCCAAAAAGTTAAGCAGTATTGGTTATACAATTTCATCTGAAATTCATTCTCTGATCTTGTCCTTTCCCGTTCAGGTATCCTCATCGTCTATGGACGTCAGCGTGGTGCCAGACGGCAGCACGATGATCGATGTATCCGATCCTTACACCAAGTCGATCGGCTCCGCCATGGAGTCACTTCCGGCGGTTCAGCTTTCATCTGCGGATCGCGAAGCGAGGGTGCTGAGGTACAGAGAGAAGCGGAAGAACCGAAAGTTCGAGAAGACGATACGTTACGCTTCACGAAAAGCGTATGCGGAGACGAGGCCTCGAATCAAAGGAAGGTTCGCTAAGCGTACGGAAGTGGAAATCGAAGCCGAACGCCTGTGCCGCTACGGCGTGGTTCCGTCGTTTTAGATTACTCCGGTAATAATTAACCAGTAATTAAAGTAGGCCTCTGTGTCTCTATTTTCGTCTCCTTGGTTTCTGCCAGGAAATCTGGTGTTGTTTATGTAAATATGGTAGGAGATCTGGTGAACTGTACGATCCATGGAATCTTGACCGTCGATTTTGTACAAGCTTCTCTTGCAGTAATGAATTTTGCAATTTAGTATGTAGTGTATCATAATCTGAATTTCTATTGGTGTTTGTGATTCGCATTATAATTAAATTACTATATTAGCAAATCAATAAACTATTTAAGCGGATAAGCCTCGGAGTTTTAGAAATCCACATGGCTTTTAAAAATTAAAAAAATTGAACAAGGGTTTCTAAATCCGGATTATCAGCCGGTTCAATTTTAACCCACCCTTCAACGGTCTCCGGCACCAGAAGGAGGTGACTTGAATGATTTAATTTCCTATGTACTTTGTGGTCGAAGGTTTCAAATTTGACTGTAATTTATGTTTGAATGAGGAATTAGCAAGATAATTAATGCCGCATATGAGCCCTTAAACATGAGATTTGCAAAATTATACTTACAATTGCAACATTATTTATATTTCGTATACAACTAAATGTTGTTTAAAAGATAATTGCTTGCTAATGGCCGAAGAAAAATGATGAATGATCAAACTTGGAGCTCAGAGAAGGTTGACGGTTGACCAAGTGCAATATGTAAAGAGTTTTTGTATCCACCTCTTTCAATCACTTCAATAATTGTCATGGTGGTGTTAATTACAAGATGATCCAAGAGGTCCTTTCCGATTAGGCTTCCTAAACAGCATGGGCTCTTATAATATATATAGATTTTACATTTAAATTTTTTGATATTAAAATAGAGTAAACAAATATCTGTAATATTTCCGTGAATATATCCGTATATAAAGGTCTTACTATAAAAATAGAAAGGGAATAAAAATCTCCCCTCAATTTCCATGATATAGATATTCGTCTTATATAAATATTAGTCTTACAAACCTTGTTAGTTTAGCCGTTTACATTTTATTTGTCTTCTTAGGCTATTATTCTTGGGCCTTCACTACCTTATATTTATATGCTCATAATAATTATTATGAATATACTTAATCGTATGATAAAAAAAATAGCATGGGATCTCACCCAAATAAGAAAGTTCCTCAACAACCAATCAATGCCCCATGTCAGCTTTGCCATGTTATGATAATAAATACCTTTTTTTACTTAGTATTTACAAGATTTAAAATTGATATACATCGCATAATAATTTTGAGTCGGCACATAATTCAACGAGTAAATGAAAGTTAGTAAAGTTAGTCAGATCTGATTAATTAATGTATGCTTATTCTACCACCGTCCTACCAACAAAACACCATTATCTCATGACATTTTTAGTTTTTCTAAAATCAAACCTATTTCACTACTATGACAACTCTTCCAAAATTGTGGACACCTAACCCTATTGGTAGATTTACTATGAAATTTGCTGCTTGGCTGTCTTTATCCTAGCTTAATAATCATCCCCGTGTTTGTCTTTATCTGATTAATTAATGTATGCTTATTATCCCAGCCTAATAATCATCCCCGTGTTTGACATTTAGAAAGTAAATACTTAAATATTAAAAGTGAACAACGAATTATAAATACTAGAAGTAAACTATTTTTTTACATACCATCATTGGGCAAATAGGTTGGTGATAGGTCGTTAATTAAACATTATTTTATATTATTTTATATTCTTTATACTTGAGTTTTAATATTAAAATAATAAACAATTAGAGAAAATAATATAGTTTGTGATATTTTTGTAAAATTAAATAAAACTTGAAATTTGGAGCTTTTTGGAGAAAGAATCGTCTCGATCGGAATTCGGTGGATTTATTTAAATCCATTTTAAAATTGAATTTCATTTTCCGAAACCCAATACCAAATCAGAGTTCAGCCCACTTGTACGCAGCTCAATCCATGCCCAGGAAATTGGCCTAAAAGTCCAGAAAATCGACCCAAATCACGCGAAGCAGCCCAGCCCAAGTCGCGCCTGCCTCATCAGCCCAAATTCTACTTCGGTGAGCGTTTTCCGAACTCAGCATCACCACTTCGGTGCGCTTACGTCGAAACCTCCTTCCCCCTTTCAGTGCCTGTTATGCTGCTCCACCCACTACGTTCAGCCCAGACCTACTGAACAGTCCATGCTTTTGTCAGCAGCACTTGCCGACTCTCACCTGCCCTTCTTAGCAGATTTCCACCAAATTCCAGCTACTTCCCAACTGCTCCACTTTTGCACTATTTTCCTGCAATTTCAGCCCCAAATCAGCCCCAAACTATCCCTAATATCATCATTATTCATCATTTCATTTATATATTTTATTTTTGTATTTTTATTTGAATATTTTTGGCACTCCCTCTATAAATAAGGAGACCATTTCACTTGTAGGAGGTCCCTTTTTGAGTAGTTTTTTTTCTTCTCTAGTTTAGCTTTTTTTCCTCTCTTCTTCTAGTTCATTTTCTCTCTATCTTGTAGATTTATTTTGAGACCATTAGTAACTTCTTGTAGATTTTTTTTATTAATTAGCTTTCTTTTAATTCTTGTTTTTAATTTATGTCTTTACATTTTGTTTCTTAATTTCATTTCTTCTCAACTTTGTTCTTGTGACTTTTCTTTGAGAGCTCTTAAACACATTTTTATACTTTCCTTAAGAAATACTTAGGCCGAATATTTCCGAAATAATTCTATAGTTTAAGTCCGCATTCTTATGTTTATGCCTCAATCTTCGTAAGGTTCGTTATGCTGTTCAAAGAATTTTATGAATAACATTTCATTGTTTCCATCCACTTTCGGAACAAACTGTTCTTGGGTTTCGAAAGTGTAATCTTTCTCCCTTTACTTAAACTCTTGTTATTGTTTTGGTTTTATTTATAGTTCAATATATGTGTTGGTATTTTCTTTCTAGCATTTGTAAGTAGGAATACAATCTCCATGTAATGACCCGTCCCAAAGTTTTGGGATTAATTAAGACTAAATTGAGGATTAGCGAGGCTAATCGAGAATTTGTCGAGGATTATCGAATTTTCAGGGCGAAATTATGATTTTGCCCCTAAACGAGAGCAAAAAGTTGACTTTTAACCCAGGAGGTACGATGCCCGAAGACCGAGGACTGTTATGTAGATCGGGTCGATACGAGTCCGTAGACAGGCGACACGTCGAAATCGGACGTTTGACGGAAATGTTACAGTTCACGGAAAATTTTGGGAACTATTTTAATTGGCATGTTTTACGAGGCAAAGTGGACTTTTGTCATATTGTGGGCCCCATATATTTTAGTGCAGGCCCAATGGATGAGTGACAAGTGTCACTCATCCATTGCCCACAGACACATATACATGCACCTTCTATCATCCTCATCTATTTCATTTCCATCCAAACCCGAAACCCAGGAAAATCCAGACCCCATTCCTCCCTAAACCTATGTGATCGAGTGAAAGGCTGAGGATGAGTGGGAGGAAGAGATGGCGACGTTGAGAGGTGATAGAACCGCCGTGGATGGCGGTGGAGCCATGGGGAAACAGGTAAACCCGTAACTCTTTTTTAATTCGAATTTCGGATTTGCAGTTTTGGACATTGGGGATGAGTTCTAACAATTGGGTTATGTTCCTGGTGGTTGTACAAGCATCTGGGGATCAGAATCGTGGTCGGAGACGACCGAAAACAGAGGAGGAAAACTGGGCGGATGTTCTTCGATTTAAAGGTATAGTCTTTGGCTGTGTTTCACGTTTTTAAGGACATAGATGGGTAGGAAATAATGAGACGAACCTATAGGAATGAAATGGGATGAAAACGGGTTGAAAATGGGGGAGTTGTGGCACTGAACCGGTCACGCCGGTTCGGTTGGACCGGCGTTGCAGTGAACCGGGTTCAGGCTGGTCTGCGAGAGGTTGAAGATGAACAATTCCTAGGCGAGTGAGCTCCACGCGCAGCGCCTTTGGGCTGTGCGTGGTGGTGTTTTTTGGGAAGTGTTCAACACATGAAATCATCCTTTCGTTGTAACGACCATTTTGGGACTGATTTCGAGTCAATCGGACACCGTTTTGATATAGTTCGGGATGTTCGAAGGTTTAGAATCGAGTTTTAAAATGTTTAAAAATTCGAAAAAATTACGAGGATTTAATGGAAGCATATTGAGGTGGTTAGTGACCTTAGAATATGATTTGGATAGGTTTGGGAGTCCCGATGACGGTGATTTAGCTGGAGAGGCGTATGGTGCGCATATCGAGGCGTAGCTTGGACGGTCTATGAGTGGGCCTTGCTTTCTAAATTGTGATGCATACATAACTGTTTTATATGTTTTAAATACATGATTTGAAATGCCTTGAGTGCATTTGTTTTTGGTATTTAGTAGTTACGTATTTGCATGTATTTCAAGATTTACGTTTTTATACTGTGCTTATACGTGCTAGTATTTCTATGATGGTTTTATGGAATGGTTTTGGATTTGGAAATATGAAATCGGGCATGAGACCCATTTGATTTGGAAACTATCGGACTTGGAATCGAGTTGATTTAATGAGAAATCGGGCTAGAGGCTTAATTGACTTATATGATCGGGCTTGAGGCCCAATTGGTTATGATATTGGGTTGGAGGCCCAGTTATGATTTATAAATGTGATTTCGGGTCGGGGACCCCAAATGGATTTGGATTTACGATGGTTTTATGGAAAACCCAGGCGTAGCCCTTTGAACGGTTTTGAGATGAATTATGAAATGGTTTTCCATATACCATCCTCAAGAGTGGTTACCCTCCAGACGTCCCTTAGTATCCTGGAGTGGCGGGTTGTCTCCTTCAGATGTCTCGTAGTATCCTGGAGTAGTCACGGGACATTGCCTACGAGGGGTCATTGCACGGAGCGACCGGTCCGTATAGTGACTCAGGAGTAGGATTGACAGAGGTTTAAACCTCCCCCTAGGGAGGGTTATTGATCTGCGGGTCATTGACCTGGGTGGACCCTGGGGAGACTTAGGATTTAAGACCCTGGGTAGCAGGCGTAGCTTGGAATCGTGACGGTATTGATTGTGACATCTGGGATGTCAGGCATCAGGGATGCCGAGGATTGGTTTTGGGCTGTCAGGACCCACCCCGGTTTCACCCCGAAACCCGAGGTAAATCCCGCTCCCGTCTGACTCCCCGACACAACATCTAAGGAACACTCACTCGAACCCAGTCAAACGCAGGAGTAATTACAAAATATCCAAAAAAAAATCCTTATCGTTTACAGAGCATAGCACTACATGACAAGGAAAAATAAAAACCGAGAAAGTACACGCACACAGAAGCCTTTAAACTCTTCTAGAATCCCTCACGTTGCTTCTATGCCTCAGATTCTGCCTCGACGTCAAGACCCCGCGCTAGCTCCACAACCAGACGGCCAACAACCCCTGTTTCACGATCCAGCCACCCAGCTCACCACCCTTCACGGTGGCTTCACCAAACTCTGCCCTGAACCTCACTGAACCTAACCCAACTCGCCTAGACCTTCGACTCAACCCCAATCGTCACGACTTACCGTTCGAAGTTCACTGCCGAAACAGGGTAAAAGAGACCCATCTTCGACTGAGCTCCGCCGTGTACCTCCCCGTCACGGCGACCAACCTAGTCGACGCCTAGGACTCTCCTGAACCTCGCCCTGACCTCCAATTCCCTCGACTCTCACCCTAGACCCACAACTTCCACGTTGAACCTCAACGGAAAACAGAGTACCGAAACGGGGATGAGGGAATTACCTGTTTCCTGCTGCCGCCGTGAGCTCCTCCTGGGCTGGTCGACTCCTCGCAACCCGCACGACACCACCACGATCTTTGTTACACCGTGCACGGCCACCGCACCACCACAAGCCCCCAATCTTCTCCGTTTTCCCCCCCTGAGTTCCTCTCTGGTTCCCGTGGCTCCCCTCTCGCACACACCACGATTTCTCACCTCCCAACCATCTCAACTGCTCTCTCCCACTCTCTAATCTCCCTCACACACTCACAACCTCACCAGCCACCACAATCAGCCTTCCAATTCTCTCAATTCCTTCCCTCTGTTTCTCTCTGTGTCGAGTAACACACACACGAGCACACACGGTTGCACCCCAAATAATGGAACCGCGTACACACCAGAGAACCCCCCAGAACCCACTACACACTTGCCACATGTCACCATCCTCCACTCTCTCTCACCAACTGGCTCCATCCCAGCCGTCCATTCTTTTCTTCTGTGCACAAATCCCAATGTGCCACAATGACCAAAATACCCTTCTTTTTAACACATTTTTACGGTTTTACCGAAACTTCCTAGACCCGTAACTCTCGCCTCGTAAGTCCGATGAACACGTGCCGCCTGTCATCGAACTCAGGACGACAAGAACTATCTAACCATCCTAGGTCAACCTACCAAAACCCGATTATTCAAAAAGTCAACTTTTCCCCCCTATTTTTTTCCAAAATTACGGTTATGCCCTCAACCTTCCGAACATCACAACTTCCTCCTCGGATGTCGGAATCGGGCGTGCCACCTGCCTAAGGATTCGTAACGTCCTCAACTACGTCCTGGTCACTGGTCAATCTCAAATTGACCACCCGAAATAAAAGTCAACACTTCTGCCCGACCCAGGGGCAAAATCGTCATTCTAAGTTCCCGGACCCCTCGGGACCACCTAACCCTTGATTAACCTTACTAATCACACCTTAATCACTCTAGAAATCCCGATTCTCGGGACGGGTTGTTACATGGGCTGAGACCCACTTCTATTGGATTTGGGCTGAGACCCACATATATTGGTTTTGGTGTAACGACCCGTCCCGAATTCCAGGATTAGATTAGTGACTAATCAAGGATTAGTGACTAATCAAGGATTAGTGACTAATCAAGGATTAGTGAGGTTAATCAGTGATTAATGAGGTACTTTCGGAAGGACGACGCGAAATGACGATTTTACCCTTAGAATTGGCAAAATGTTGACTTTTATGTTCTGGCGGTCAAATGGACTTTGACCAATGACTGTGACATAGTTCAGGACGTCACAAGTTCATAGACAGGTGGCACGTCCGATTCTGAAATTCGAGGAAGAAGTTATGACGTTTGGAAGTTCATGGGTATTTTGGTAATTTGGTTAAAGGGGCAAACCGTTGACTTTTGACCTGGGAGGTCCGATGGCCGAGAATCGAGGACCGTTACGTACATCGGGTCGATATGAATCCGTAGACAGGCGGTACGCTGAAATCGGACTTCGAACTGGAAAATTATGGGTCACGAAAGTTCGATTTCACTATTACACGATTTACAAGACGAATTACTTTTATATCCTAGTGGGCCCGGATATTTATTTCCTGCCCAATGGATGAGTGATAAATATCACTAATCTCATTGGCCCAAACCCCCAATTGGTGGATCTAAGATGTGATTGGTCCACTTGTTTTATTTTAATCATATTTCCCTAACCACTTTTCATCCTAGCCCTTCATCTCACCCTTCCCCTTCATCCGAGCCGTCCATCTCATCTCCCTCTCGCCTGATCACTAACATCCTTCCTCTCTGTTTTCCCACAAACCTGAAACCACCATTTTCCATTTTCCTTGAACAAACACACCCACAACATCACACCACCACCATCACCTTGCAACAATACGTTCATGTGAGGAAGCTTGAGGGACTGGGAATGACGGTGACTGCAGCCCACGGCGGCTCATGGCGGCTCACGGCGGGGGTACGTCGAACAAACCCGAGAGCCCGGTTTTAATTTCAAAAATTGAAAGTTTGGTTTTGATTGGTGTTTTGAGTCCAATTCAATTCTAATGAGACCTAGGGACCAAGGAGACTTGAGGAGGATCAATTTGGAAGGAAATTGGTGGCTAGGAAGTCAGGAAATCAAGCTTGAAGATCAAGCTCATTGCTTGTTCATGAAAGGTGAGTTTTCAGTGAGTTTTTCTGTGTGTTTAATAGCTAGAAAGATTAGGTTTGATGTTAGGAAAGTTTAGGAATCGAAAAGGGAAAGAATGGAACGAAAATGAGTAGGATTGGACTGTGAACCGGTCGCGCCGATCCAGATCGGTCTGGCCCGGTTAAAAAACCAGAGGACCGGTTCGACAGAGCTTAGGGATGAACAGTGTCGCAGCCCCTTTGGGCGGTGCGTGAGGGCGCGTTGACAGGACCCACCCCGATTATCGCCTCGATAATCGGGAAGCATCCTGCTCCCGTCTGACAATCGAATCCAAAAGACCGAAAAACTAAATAATATTACATCACACCCATTGTCAGACCAGGGAGATTAAACAAATACAACCGACTGGACGTCAAGTCCACAGTTTCAGAGAGCATAATATTACAAAACAAGTTAAAGAACAAATCCTACTTTGTGAACTAACTACTCCGCAACGGAAACTTTATGTCTCTGCCTCTGCCTCGGCGCTAGCCCCCGAACTTGTACCACGACCTGGAGGGTAGTTAAAACAACAAGGTGTGAGTGGACCGAAACAAAAGTTGCAGAAAACAGTTTAAGGAAAACGGGGTTCGCCCTCCAGTTTTATAACACGCATGCATAACCAGATATTCGAAAACGCGTATTAAACATTCAAAATCCCTTTTCCCGAAACACATGGAAATCATTGCAGAAAAACCGTCATAAATCATGTAAAATAATATAATATTACCAAAAATCCAGAAACCGTCATTTTGAAACATCAATTACGCAAATCAAGTAAAGAGTGAATCAATAATCACCATTAAACCGTTGGATCCATCCGAGTCTTTAAACTCAATATCAGGCCTTCCCGGGATATCAACGAGTCTTTAAACTAAAAACATAATCAATAGGCCTCGGGGGTATCACAATAACCGAGTCTTTAAACACAATCCGGGTCTTTAAACCCAATTTTCCGGGCCCGCCCCCGTCATCAATTAACCGGGTCTTTAAACCCAAAACCAGATCCAACAATCAACCGGGTCTTTAAACCCAAAACCATTTATAAAACACAATAAACCAGGATTCAACATGATTCGTTTTCCAAAAATCATTCCGAAAATCATATCTTGTCATAATAGGACTTATGTCCGAAATCACATGCAAATTCCAAAACATGCAATTCCCGAAATCACTTCACAAATATAATCAAACATCATAAATACGTAACATGCATAATCATATCCAAATACTTCATCAAAACATCATTCATGCATAGGCGAAAACCGTAACCTCGAAATGCGTGAAATCACGTAGAACCAAAATATCATATTTATCAACACAAAATCATATATAAGAACATAAGATAAATGAGTAAAATAGTCATGCATGCTCGGTTTAGAAATCAAAAAGTCCACTCACGGTTTTAGGAAGCGTCAATCGCGCCCCGTGCGCACCTTAGTAGCTTCGGAAATGTCCGGGCCTATAAAAACGTACAAGGAGGGTTACAGTCATCCCAAAATAACTCGTATGATTTTTCCTAAATTTTCCGGATTTTTCGACGAAATTAACCTTAAGGACCTAAACTTCCGAACTTCCGAAACTATCCCGAACAACTTCCGATCGACTTGAACTTTAAAGGTAAAATGTGAATTCGACTGAAAGGAATAAGTTTCATGTTGACCGTGATCGGAAAATACCCCACACGCGCCGTCACGCGCCGCCCAAAGTGGTTGCGCGTGAAGGCCACGCGCCCAACTACAGTGTCGTCTCTTCTACCCGACTAGCCTGCTAAACGGGTCTGTTACCCGCGACACAACCCGACCAGTTAACCCTTAATTCTCCATCAATTCCTCTCATTTTCAATCCTAACATCTTCTCTAATCCATTAATCTTAGGTATGTGCCAACGATTAACCTCGACTGTCCCTAAATCGATCCAACCCAGACTCGAACAGTCGAACAGGTCGACGTCTGGAACTCACCCAACCTAGCCCCATTTTCAAATTAACTCAGACAGTAGTTTAAGGGGACCTAGACGAACACAATTGCACAACCAATTTGACCAGAACTCACCTAGAAGTCGTCGTCCTCAACACTGGTTTTTCTCTGAAACTGGAACTTGAGTTCCTGAGCAAACCTTGATCAAACCTCTTCAATTATTGCACAGGGATGTTTGTAATGGTCTCAGAATGCTAATCCAACTCACGGGTTGGCTCGACTTTCCTCAAAACTCGACCTTTGAATTTTTCCCTCCAAACTGGTTTTTTTCTCCCCGACTCGGTTTCTCTCAATCTCAGCCCTCTCAACTGATGCAAAATGATGACAAATGAATCCTCTATCCACTCCCCTACACGGTTAATCGATCAGTGCAGCCAGAAGCTCGTGGGAGACCAACTGAGGTCTCTGAAAATGGTTTCCCGCAAACACAGAAACCATGGCCATTTTTTAAAACCAACTCGTGCTCTGAAACTCTGCCCAAACACGCCTAAATGCCTCCCACAACCTCAAAGTCCATAAACTAATCCCACTCAATAGTCCACTACGGTTTAAACAATTGAAATCGTGCAGGCACTCACGGCATGGCCGGGTGCACTCTGTTTTTCACGGTGGTGCTAATCACGATTAGTGAGGTTAATCCGTGATTAGTTGAGCGAAATCGGATGAATGATGCAAAATGACCGTTTTTCCCCTAGGCGTGGGCAAAACGTTCTTTTCATTTGGGAGGTCAAATGGACTTTGACCGATGACCGTGATGTAGTTCGGGACGTCACGAGCTCATAGATAGGTGGCACGTTCAATTCCGACATTCGAGGAAGAAGTTATGACGTTCGGAAGTTCAAGGATATTTTGGTAATTTAGGCTAATAAGGGCAAATAATTGAAGTTTGACCTGGGATGTCCGATGGCCAAGGGCTGAGGACCGTTACGTAGATCAGGACGATACAAATCCGTAGACAGGTGGCACGCTGAAATCGGACTTCGAACGGGAAAGTTATGGGTCACGGAAGGTCGATTTCACTATGCACGTACTTCGAGACGATGATGACTTGGCAATATCTGATTGGATCTATCAAATTAAATAATATTAATTTGATTATTTTATATTTTAATCCTTAACAACTTGCAATCCTAACCCTCCATCACATTTCATCCTTTAATCCACACCGTTCATTTCCCCTTCTCTCACACTTGAATATCAGCCATCCTCCCTCTCTGTTTTCCCAAAACCCGAACATCCCATTTCTTCATTTTCCATTTTCAAACAAAACACACAACCTCACCACCATATCTTGTGTTTGTGTGAGAAGCCTTAGGCATGACTGAGAGAGTGAGAGGTGTTGATGAGGGAGGCGTTGACAGTGGCGTTGACGGCGAGGGCCGACACGCACGGTGGCCGGAGAACCGAGAAGGTAAGCTTTGGTTTTAAATTTCGAAACTTGGGTTTTATTGGTTTTTTATCGAACCTAACGGTTGGGGAATGTTTCTGGTGGTCCGGTGAGGCTAATATGATGGTTTTTGAGGGCTAAGATGGCCTGGGATGACGGTAGACCGTGGAGGAACTCACCACAGCCATGGTTGATTCTTGGAGGTACGGTTTCCTTCAAGTTTTGGTGTTTTTAATAAATAAAAAGATGGGAAATGAGATTAGGAACACTTAGGGATTAAAATGGGTTGAAATGGATCAAGAACATGAATGTTTGAACGACGAACTGGTCGAGTCGGTCAGGGCCAGTTCAGAACCAGTGAACCCGGTTCAGTCGTGAGGAAGAAGGTGAATAGTGCCCAAGTGTGGGCTTCACGCGCAGGACCTTCTTGGGGCGCGTGAGGGCACGTGAACAGTAATTTGGGGAAGTGTTCAACATATGAAACACTCTATTCAATGTAACGAACATTTTGGGACTGGTTTCGTGTCGATCGGACACTGTCTCGATAATATTCGGGGCATCGGAAGGTTTAGGTTCGAGATTTAAAATACTTAAAATTTTGGAAAAATTACGGGGCTTCAATGAGAGGTTAATAAGGTAGTTAGTAACCCTCTAGATTCATTTGGACAGGTTTGGGAGTCCCGGTGACGACGATTTACCCGGTGAGGCTTACGGCACGCAAACCGAGATGGAAACATAGGACGGTCTGTGAGTGTGTAATGACCCGTCCCGAATATCGGGATTGAATATTAATTAAGTATGATTTAGAATGACTAATCGGGGATTAGTTGAGTGAAATCGGACGAAACGTGCAAAATGACCGTTTTGCCCCTAGCGTGGGCAAAATGTTGACTTTTAGTTCGGGCGGTCAAATGGACTTTGGCCGATGACTGTGACGTAGTTCGGGACGTCACGAGTTCATAGACAGGTGGCACGTTCGATTCCGACATTCGTAGAGAAAGTTATGGTGTTCGGAAGTTGAGGGGTATTTTGGTAATTTGGCATAGTAGGGGCCAAATGTTGACTTTTTGATCGGGAGGTCCGATGGACGAGGGCCAAGAACCGTTACGTAGGTCTCGTCGATACGAATCCAACGACAGGCGGCATGCCGAAATTGGAGATTCGACGACGAAGTTATGGTCACGGAATCGGGCTCGATTAACCGAACGAACCGGGATTAAAATAATATTTTAATGTGAACAGTACCCGGTGACTGTGCACATCCGGATGAGTGACAAGTGTCACCCATCCCTTGTTTCCAGCTCCATGTTTCCCTCCCAACACTATCATTACTACATCATCATTCCTACACCATCATTCCTCCATCTTTTTCCCCATTTTTTCTTCTTCTTTGTTTCTTACCCGTGAGAGGGGGAATCAGAATTGGGAGAATTGAGCTCCCTTTCACATCCAGTTTTGAGGGGAATTTGTGAGATTGTGAGAGAGGATTAAACTGGGGAAACACTGAGGGTCGATTGAGAGCTGGAGACTGAGAATCGAAAATTTAGAAAAAATTGGGGGGAAATTCAAATACTGGGAATTGAGCCGTGAGGATCGAAATTGAACTCACTTCGAGCTTCCTGGGATCATTACGATCAGAAACGTCGAAAGAACGAAGGAAATTGGTGTTGTTTTGACTCTGAACACAATTGGTGAAAGAGGATGAAATTCGAGGTTGAGTCGAGGGAATTGAGGCTTTGATTGACGAAATTGATGTGGGGATTGTGTTCCTGAGGATCCCACGATGCTTCTGGGTTCATCAATTGAAGGAAAACACTGGAGATTGATGAAGCTCCATGGTTGCACAGAGTACGGATGTTCGAGTTTGAGTCGTGAAGATTGAGCATTGGATTGATGCAATTGAGTTGGGGGAAATGTTTAACGGAGTCCACTGATGCTTCTGGTTGAATCAATTGAGAGGAATCGATTGAGATTGAAGGTGTTCGAATGATGAACAGTGTTCGGAGTGTTCATCTTCGATCGTGAGGTTTGATGCAGGTAATCGTGTAATTCTGATTGCAGACCTTTAATTGAACTCAAAACGAAACTAACTGGATGATCAATTGATGATTTCAGTGTCGAATTGATAGGATTGGAACCGGGTCTGATCGCGGGTTAAACGACCCATTTACCAGACAAACGGGTGAGGGAGACAGCACTGTAGCTAGCGCGTGGGTTTCACGCGCAGCCACTCACGGCGGCGCGTGAGGGCGCGTCCGGCCTAGTCTCAAGGTGAGGTCAACATAACTTTTGATCCTCTCAGTGTAACGAACATTTTGATGTTGATTTCGGTGAAATCGGATATTGTTTCGATAATGTTCCGCGTATCCGAAGTTTTGTATTACGTTAAAAATACGTATTTAAATCCCGAAAAAATTGGGGAAAATTATATGTTGTATTTTGAGATGTTAGTAACCCTCTATAATGATTTTGGACAGGAGTTGTGATTTTCAGATTTTACGGAAAAACGTGCAGCTCGGAAACGGACCGTTTTGGACGGTGTGTGTGAGTGGACTTTGTTTTCTAACCGTGATGCATGCATATATGATTTAAATGCCTTATTATATGATTTTATATGCTTGGGCATGATTTGTGTTTCAATCCGGTAATTTCTCGGTTTTATGATTATTATATTATTATTTTGGGCAATTTTCGAGAAATTACGAAATTTAGTAAAAATGATGTTTGGACTTGGTTTGTGAGTCCGGGATTAAAATTGGTTGGAAATAATGTGTGGACTCGGATTATTGAGTCATGGATTGAAAAATGATGTGGTGACTCGGGAATGAGTCGATGGTCAATTTCGTGGATTTACGTGAAAATGGCAACGGAGGTTGCAACGCATGGATTTGCGTGATAATGTTATTTTGGGCATGAGAACCCAAGTGAATAGTGATTTTGACTCGGATTTGGAGTCATTTGTGAAATTAATGATTTATTGGGATTTATGATTATTTTAATCAGTCTTTCGGGCACGTTTTACGAGGTACGTGCAAATGATGATTTGGGCTAGGCCCGGAGTCTAAATGATTTCTAAAATGATATTTTGACTGGTTGGTGAGTCAATGATGATTTCCGGATTATTCTATTGATTTAAATGTGATTTTAACGGTTTATGTGTAAAAGGTATTTTGGGCTTGAAACCCAGTTGAGAATGATCTTGACTTGGTATGAAGTCAAGATTTGATTGAAATGTTTTGGGATGTAATTCCCGGGATGGTTTTCATTGTGATTGTGATATTCCCAGAAGGTCGGTGCTTGGGGGGTTACCCAGACGACCGGAGCTTGGGGGATGTGATTGTAGGATCGGGAGTTGATCCTATGGTAGTCAGCTTCTCGGATGAGACTGAGCCTGGATGTACCACTCGGAGGTGTCTGAGCCTGGGGATGTGTTCGCCCAGAGGTGACTGAGCCCGAGGGGGTTGAGCCCAGAGGTGTCTGTTCCCGAGAGAGTGACTGGATATTGGCCTACGCGTAGTGCAACACTTGTGAGTAGTGCAGTTTGATTGATTTTGCACTTGTGAGTAGTGCAGATGTGATTTGTGATATTTTATGCACTTGTGAGTAGTGCGGATTGATTGGATTGATATATTTCTTGTGCACTGGTGATTAGTGCTGATTGGTATTGATTGTGATGATGTACTGGTATTGAGTACAGGTTTTTGGTCTTTGTGGCCAGTGATTATGTTTTCACATGTTTTGGCCTGAGAGCCGGGATTTGATGTTTTATAGCATGAACTGATTTGGTGAACATGAGTTTTATGGACCATGGGAAAATATGTTTTGATTTTATCGGTCACTCATGTTTTACGATATGCATGCAAGTTTCTGAAAACTGGAGGGTAAGAATGTATTTTGATAAATGTTTTTATAAGAGGTCATTTTTGTCCACTCACACCTTTTCTGTTTTGTGACCCTCCAGGCCGTGGTATGACGTTCGGGACTGATCGTGAGGCAGTGACAGCAGCAAAAATCCGCGCAAACATCCCTTGTCTGGCAAGCACTGAAGGGGAGTTTCGGACCTTTAGTTGACTTGTCAGACGGGAGCAGGACCGGGCACGGTTTTTGACGTCCAGTTGGGACGGGTCCTGTCAGAGTGGACCTTGATTTCTAAACTGTGATGCATGCATAAATGTTTTATATGTTTTATGGATGTGATTATATGATGTTGAGTTGGATATTGGTGAATTACATGGTTTCACGCATTTTGAGGCGATTTACGTGCTTGCATGTAAATCGAGGTTTACGATTTTGCACTGATTTCATGTTCTTATAGTTTTGGAAATGATTTCATGAAATGGTTTTGGATTTGGAAAGGTAAACTTGGGTTCGAGACCCCTTTGTTCGGAAACCCTCGGACTCGATGTCCCTATTAGTTACATTCTCAAGCCAGAGGCCTAATTGATTATTGAATCGATTTCGAATTTGGAAATATGGATCGGGCACAAGACCCATTTGACTTACGAACTCTCGGACTTGAGGTCCATTTGATTTAACGAGGCATCGGGCCAGAGGTCCAGTTGGTACGATTTGGACCTGAGGTGCAGTTTGTATGTGGATTCGGGCCTAGGGTCCAGTTATGTTTTACGATGGTGATTTCGGGTCAGGGACCCACAAATGGTTTTTATGGTTCATGAAGGTTTATGGGAACCGGCATGAACCCTTGAAATGGATTTATGGTTCATGACGGTTTATGGGAACTGGCATGAACCCTTGAAGGGTTTTATGGTTCATGACGGCTTATGGGGGTCGGGCATGAATCCTTGAAAGGTTTAAAGAATGATTTCAAAAGTTTTTTCGTATGCCATCCTTGATATATGATTGTTTCCTCCGGGAAGGGTCGTCGGCCTGGGTGGACCCCGGAGTAGTCACGGAGCACCGACTGAGTGGAGTCGCCCCCTAGTTGGGTTCCTTACTCTCAGGAAGGCTATGGTTCGTAACCTCCAGGGAGGATCATTGATCTACAGACCTTGACCTAGGTGGACCCTGGAGAGACTTGGGTTTGAGTTCCCGGTTAGCACGCACGTAGCTCTAGATCTTCGTGACAGGTTTGGTGATATGAAATATACTGGATAAACATGATTTCAATTGGTTTGGGAAATTGTGTTTTATGATGATAAATGGATTTGGGCTGAGATCCCACATATGTTTACTATGTTATGGTTTTCTGTAAATGGTTTTGGGCAAGGGCCCGTGTGACTTGTATTTACGGAACTTGGGGCTGAGACCCTAAATGTTAGGACCCACCCCGGCTTCACCCCGAAACCCGAGGTAAATCCTGCTCCCGTCTGACACCTCGACACAAAAACAGTCAGACGCAGGAGAAAGCAATTATAAATCCCGAAGTTAGAGGCTTACAGAGCATAGTACAAAATGCACAGAAAAGAAAAACCGATAAACTAAATACACGCACGCGGAAAATTTAAAACACTCCGGGATCCCTCACGTGACTTCTATGCCTCAGACGCTGCCTCGACGTTGGAACCCCACGCTAGCTCCACAACCTGGAGGGCAGTAAAAACAGAAGGTGTGAGTGGACCATAAATAAAAGATAAGTTTCCAAAATCATTTATAAGAAAACCGGGTTTAGCCCTCCGTTTTGAAACCACATGCATAACCCAGTTCATAGAACAGTTATAAACCAAATCACCATAATCCACATCATAAGAAACAGAAACACTATAAAACGGGTATAAAAGTCATATCATGAGCATCATAAAACTGTATCATAAACCGTGAATATCAAACCGTTCTTTTCCGATCAAACCTGCTGGACCTATCCGAGTCTTTAAACTCCCGAGTCTTTAAACTCAATCCAGGCCTCAAGCATATCCGAGTCTTTAAACTCCCGAGTCTTTAAACTCAACAGGCCTACGGGGGAAATAATAATCTATCCGAGTCTTTAAACTCCCGAGTCTTTAAACTCAATCCGGGCTCGTCCCCCGTCAATCAATATCCAGGTCTTTAAACTCAATATCCAGATCCAGAAAATCCAATCAAAACCATTTGAAAACCATTTCCGAATTCACATCCAAACCCGAATCCGAAATCACCGGTCTGATGCCCTTTGGGCATCCAGAACCGTCATTCCGAACCCAAATCCGGAAATCCACTTTCCAACTTTAAAACCAAATTCCGTTTTCGAAATCCGATTCTAACACCGAAACCCTTTAGTCACCAAATCATGTTTCAAAATCCCTTTATAAGCATTCAAACCATTTATCCTTTGAAAACCCCCAAAACATGACATTTGACTCAGAAATCGACGTTTCTCGTAAAACGTGCCAAATACCGAATTTCCTCGAAAAACGTGCAACAAGGTAAAACCAACAAAACATATTCGATCAGCATAGAATCATGATTAAAACCATAAAACAAGTATAGAAAACAGTTATGCATGCTCGAGTTTAGAGAAGGGGTCTACTCACAATACCGCGCCCTCAATCGCGTCCTGAACGTCCAGCACGTTCCTCGGCTTCCTCGGGAAATCCCGGTCCTGTCAACAACCACCAAAGTATATTACTAACACGTCTATGAAGATCCACCTAAGTTCCCTCAAAAATCCCTGAAGCCTAAACGTAATAAACCGGGACCCTAAGCTTTCACCCTCGCGAAACTAAACTCAAACGACGTCCGAACAACCCGAAACCACTTTCATTAGGCTCGTCATAGCATCTAGACTAAAAACCATGTTGACACCATCCCCAAAGACCGCCGCACGCGCCCCCACGCGCCGCCCAAAGTGGCTGCGCGTGGCCCTCACGCGTCTGCTACAGTGCACCTTCAACCTCGAGCAGACTCGGTTCAGCACAGTAGTCTGCAACTTGAACCGGCGTCAGCGGTTCACCGCCGTACCTGCACTATTTCCCTCCCTTTCTTCACCATTCTCATCGTCCAGACCTACCCTATCCATTCCCGTACTCCAATCACCTCGACACAGCCCCATACTTGTCGACTGAAACTCGAAAGAAAACATGTACCATCCTCTGTCTTCTACTCCGGCCACCCAGGTCACCCCCCGTCACGGTGGCTAGCCCAAACTCTTCCTAGGACAGTCATACACCTCATCCAACTCACCAAAACGGTCGACTCTACCCCAAACTTCGCGACTTTACATTTGAAGCTCGACGGCAAAACAGAGTACACAGGTACTCTCCGTCGTACCAGCCTCCACCGTGCACTCCCCGTCACGGCAACACACTCAGACGATTCCTAAGACCTCCAGGAGTCTCACCCTAACCTCCAAATCCCTCGACTCTAGCCCTAGGTCCACGACTTAGCTTCTGAATCCAAACGACAAAACAGAGCAAAGAAACGGGGGTGAGGATTTACCTGTCCTCCTGTGGCCGTCGTGAGCTCAATCGTGAGGTAGTAGCTCCTCATGTCTTCCTCCGTCCTCTGAGCACCTCCGCTGGCCTCGAGTGATCGATCACGGCTGCACCACCACCCAACTTCTCTGGTTTCCTCCCTGAGTTTCCTCCCTGGTTCTCGTGGCTCACTCCTCTCACACACACGGCCACCGTACCTTCATGTCTCCTCCCAAGCTCTCTTCCACTCTCCGGTCACTCCTCACCCTTTAATTCACACAACCACACACAATCACCGTCCACTTTCCTCTCAATCTCCCCTCTCTGTTTTCTGTCTGGTGCAAAGAACCAACACGAACTCAGCCCCAAATAATTGGACCGTGTGTGCTAGAAACCTCTAGCCCTCCTACACGTGTCATCAATCCTTCAACTCCTCTCCCATCTGTTTCAATCTCAGCCCTCCATCTTCCCTCTCTGTTGCACAGATACCAAGGTGCAAAAAGACCAAAATGCCCTTCCTAAAACCTCAAAATTACAACGTTGCCACTACCTTTCTAGACCCGTAACTCCCACATCGTACATCCGATGAATACGTGCCGTCTGTCATCGAACTCAGGACGATGAGATCTATCGAACGGTCCTAGGTCAACATACCAAAACCCGTTCGTACAAAAAGTCAACTTTTCCCCCTTAATTTAGCCAAATTACGGTTATGCCCCCAACCTTCCGAACATCATATCTTCCTCCTCGGATGTCGGAATCGGGCGTGCCACCCACCCACGGATTCGTGACGTCCTAAACTACGTTCTGGTCATCGGTCAAAGTCCATGGGACCACCCGAATTAAAAGTCAACTTTTTGCCCGAACTAGGGGCAAAATCGTCATTCTAAGCTTACGGACCTATCAGGACCACCTAACCACCGATTAGCCTCACTAATCCTAATCCCGACTCTCGGGACGGGTTGTTACACTAAATATGGTTGTTTAAACACATGTGATTGGATAAATGGTTTTACTATGCATGCATGCTTTTTAGTGAAGGGTATAAAGGTCTTTATGAAATGTGTTTTATAGAACTTATTATTTTTTGTCCACTCACAGTCTTTCTGTTTTCAATACCCTTTAGGTTGAATACGGCGCGAACTGTAGTAGAGACCGGGACATCACATACCTCCTCCGAATCCTGACGTACTCTGATGGCCCGAGAGGGCTAAGGTCAGAAATTTCCCTTGTCTGACACTCCGTGTCAGACGGGATCAGGAGCATTCCTCGTTAATCCCAGGGGGATTGAGGACGGGTCCTGACACATTGAAAAAAAAACGTAAGGTGAATCATATTATAAGTGTTTATGATCGTTGTTCGGTGCATTTATAGTATTGAAAAATGTATGCATGTAATTGAGATGATGAAGATAGAATTTCGGGATTGGTTTAATATGAGCAAAATATTAGTGTTGGTGAAAATATGTGTTTGAAGAAAGTTCACTTGTACAAGTGTTAAAATAGAAGTAGAATTAAGTTCTTAATTATTTGTTACTTGTTTTTTTATTTTATGATTACAATCTTTTCAAACTCCCCATTTAATTATTTTTTCTTTAATTCTTTATTCTTTAATTCTTTATTCTTTAATTCTTTATTCTTTAATTCATTTATTCTTTAATTCATTTAGTCTTTTATTCCTTCATTCATTAATTCATTTATTATTCTTTCTCACTAACATTTTACTAATGTTCCCTAATTTTCCCGGTTAAGAACGATCCATATATTTACCAATACTACATCTACACAAAAAGGGTTTAAATTGCATAATACTTAAATTACGTGTTTAATTTAATGCGTAATTTGAACATTATCAGTTGGTCAAGAAACCATCAATTGGATAAACTTCCTTTGGAATCATGTCATAGTTTAGCAAAGTACACAGAATGACGTGAATACATCGAGGTGTGGGTGTATAGGTGTCCCAAAGATTGGTTTGGGGGCAGTCTCGATAAGATGGATGTTAAGTGGCTTTCAAAACAAGTTGTGAAATAGGTCGGGATGAAGTTGAGTGGTCAATAAGTCTTCAAAGCAGAACTTGGGATATAAGTCAGAATGAGACAACTTTTTGTTCTTAGAGTAAGAATTGAAAAGGGTTGATAGAAAAACTGAATTTTGATCATATAACGAAAGAAACAGGTTTTGCTAAGAAGAGGAGTTTTTTTGGAACAATGAAATTTTTGAGGGTTTTCAGTTTTTGAAATTGATTGAATTTGATCAATTTGTGTTTGTTTGATTGATTTCGTGGTTTTTGTTTTTAGACAGGGTTTCTTGTCCTTTTATAGGAAACATAAGAGCAAATTTGGTCGACACGTGCATCCACGCATGTTCCTCCCTCGTGATGACAGTTTGCCGTCTGACAGTTTCATTGTCTTATCAGCGTGATTGCGCTAATCACACCCCCACTTCCCATGATCTCATAAGTGGATACGAGTTGGGTTGAGCCTTGGAAGGATTGGGTCTTTAATTTGGTGATTTCTTGCTTTCCACCCATAATGGGATTTTTCGGGTGTAAACACCACCCCGCACATAGCTTTAACGAAAATTTGGACTCTTCCTTTCCCTCCCAAAGTTAAGATCTTTGCTTGACTTCTTTCTTCGTGGCCGGTTGAGAATTAGAGACCGGTTTTCTCATTGTATGCGTAATTTAGACCAAAATTCTTCCATTTGCTCCTCTGACTTCAAAAACATTGATCACCTCTTTTGTCAATACCCTTTTATACAAGCAATTTGGTATGTGATTTCTGATTCCCCTAAACTCCCTTTGAATTCTTCTTTTTTGGGTGGTTTACCTCTTTTGCTACTTGGGCTATTCCCCCAGATTTTTTGAACCTAACTCTTAGTAAGATCCCTTTACTTGTGTTGGCAAATTTGGAATGCTAGAAATAATTTGGTTTTCAAGAGTAAGAGACCTCATCCTGTTCATGTTCTTCGAGTTGCTGCCACAACTGGTGAAGCTTAATGGACATCTAACCAAATATCTATTAGTTCTCCTTTTTTTTTTTAAAGGCCAATTTTCAGAAGCTCAAACTGTTAAATGGACTTACCCCTCCAATGACTATGTGAAGCTTAACTTTGATGGTTCTTTACGAGCTTCTTCTGCTGCTCTCTTGCTTGGGTTGTTGCAAGCTTCTAGAACTAGTTTCCAATCCATTCGGATTGAATTCATTCCAAGTTGGTCGTTGATTGTATGGATCACATATGCTCTCTACCTTGCAAGCTCTAGGCGGTAATTTTTGGGCACTTTCTTACCGCTTTGAGTCTGTTCGATTCAATCACATTTTTCGTCAAGCTAATTTCCCTGTTGATACTATGAATCGGAGGGCCATTCGCTGGAGGGAACTAAGATCTGGATCCAACAACTAACCATTTTTTTATTTTATTCATTTTTTTACACCTCTAGCCTGGCATTGACTACATGATGCTCCAACAAGAAAGTTGCCTCAAATTCATTATTGATGTTCACATCTACTTTTGTTCTCATTACATAAAAATATTCACTAGATATTCAAAAACTCGGTGATCAAGGCAAAGGCTTGGTGATCAAGACAAAGGCTACGTCACTATGTACTATCCACTTTATTTTTATAATTATTTTGATAAATAAAGTTGAATAGAAGAGACACATCCACTTGTATAAAATCCCCAGCTCAAGAACACAAACAATGCACCATTCTCCTTCATTCTCCCTCTTCTGCCTTTTTTCCTCCAATTTTTTTTTCTTCTGTTTATTCCTGTGGAGAGTGGTAAGGAGGACGATGAGGATAACAATTTGGTTCGCTCGTCGTGCGTAATGGCGAAATCGCCTTGACGATACCATAGAATGTTTCTGAGTCCTCCCCTCCCCCTCTCCCCGGAAATGTAATTTTGCTTATGGTCTGAAATTAAATTGAAACAACCTTGTTTAGCGAAAGGTTTACATCCTACTTTATTTACTCAACCTTCACAAAAACTTATTCTGTGGTTTTTGGGGCATTACTTCGAGGCCACATTTGGTGCTGAAGATCAATTCAGATTGGATAACTTGCTAATGACGAATCGAGTTATGATAGCTTGAACTTAGTAAGTTATCAAATCTAATTATGGGCACCAAACGCGACCTAAAGTTAATCAATGACCGTGAAAATGAAAAAAAAAAGGTACTTTATTATCTTCACAGTTTAAGAGGCAATATGACATAATTAGTAGGTCTAGATTTACCGCAAACGAAATGAAGAACACTTTACAAACACATGGACATTTCTTCTACACTTACCATCAAAAGTACAAAAGCGCTAAATTCACATACACAGTTCTTCTATGCTAGGGCTGAAGATGTGTAATACACATTTTCAGCATCATAAGTTTCGAACATGTCTCTATCCTTTTTAAAGTACAAAACTACCAGAGTTTCTAAAACTATAAACCACAGGTTTTATTGCACCTCGCTTGCCAATCCGGTAGGAATCCAAGCCCTTACTCCGAGCTGGAAAAGGTGCTTACCCAGAGGAACCCCCTTGGTTAGCCAAGAAACGAACAACAACACAGGTAATGTTGTCTGCACTCCCCCTCTGATATGCTTCCTGCATTAGCCTCTCTGCGGCTTGCTTCGGGTCCTGAATTGGTTTGATCATTGCAACAGCTTCCTGGAAAAAGGAAAAATTTAATCAGGGTCGGTTGTCATACCAGGTCACCTAATCGGTTTACTAATTGTAACATGGTACAATTCAGGAAAAAAAGAAGCACACAGGCCAGGCATCCCAGTTGTTTTTTTTAATGCAGGTTTGCTAGGTTTTCTATTAGTCAAGTAATCAAATAGGGGGAAAAATTTCTGCTCTAGGGGCATGCTGCCGTAAACCCTCCGATATATCAAGTGCATCGACAACAAGGAAAAAAGTCAATAATATGGAAAATCAAGACAAACCTCATTGGTGACAACATCCCACAGTCCGTCACTGGCAAGGATAAGGAACTCGAGAGAGTTGTCAATCTTTTCCTCCTGCAAAAATGAAACAAGTTGATATAATATGTTGAAAATCCGGGATCAAAGCAGGCAATGTTAAGCCAAGGCAACACCAATCAACTAACTATTTAGATAAGAAAAATATCCGACTAAATAAGGACTTGAAATCACATAGCACTAGTGTAGGTTATAAAGAATTCGAAAGTCCGTTAATCAGGCAAGTACACATGCATATCGACAGGTTTTACATCCTCGGGGTGAGAGATTAACACCAATCATGAAACATCCTCGGGGTGAGAGATTAACACCAATCATGAAAATTTTAAGTTTCTGTGAGAAGCATGTTTTACTCAAGAGAATGTACATCCTTGAACACCCATACATGTGTGCATCAGTTGAATATCAAGCATCAAAACAATGAATCAAACCTGGATTTCGGGATCAGCAACAACATACTGCTTCAACAGCCTATCACCAAATGCACGAGAAACAGCAAGAACACCTCCAACTCTCCAAGTTCCTGCAGATACAATCTCCACTATCAAGAACACAATCATATGCTATTTCATAATAAGCCTATAAAGCAAAGATAAACCTTACCAGCCCACATTACAAATCCTCCTGCGTCCTCAATCCGTTGCCTCTCATCAGTCTGATCTGGCTTGTGGTCTCTTGAAACAGCTATAGCTGCAGGAGATGACCAAATAATATTATGGGACAGTGAAGCTTGTGAACGCGGTTCCAAAATGGCAATTGCTCAGCAAAATTATCCATGAGCATAAAGTTGCAGAATCCATATCCTTTTAGGTTGAAACCTGTGCTGTCATAAAAAAGTAAAATATTAATGAGCAAATATTGACGTCTTACCATTACCACCCCTGCATATCACAGCTCTCGAATCCCCAACGTTTGCGACAAGCAAACGGTCCCCAACTAGAATTGCAGTGGAAGCAGTGGACCCAGCATCTCTATTCTGATTATTTTCTGATTTCAGAAATTCAGAGTCTGTATGGCTGTATGCATCAGCTGCAGGAATAGGAAAGTTTTATTTAATTTCTTTGAAAATTTCAATTAATAAGCAGCCTGAAGATTGCTGGTAATAGGTACAAGGGACAAACCTATAGCAGATTTGGTGTCAGAGATAAATTTTGGATGACTGATCAAATTACTAAAAAGATTTTGCTTGACATACTCAGCAGCACGTGCACCCCCATGGCCTGATTCAATAACACACATTTTCCCTATCATCATTCTTGATCCCAGAGTATGAAATTATATGATAAATAATATATATGCTCTCTCTGTGTGATGCTTATATAGAAATGTACTTATTCATGTATAAGTAACCACTAGCACATGAACCATGACAGACAAAATGAACTAATTAATTAAGATTTACTATAAAAACTAATACAGCAGGAGAAGAGTAGAAAAAATGATCACAAATCCAATCAAGCTAGATAGAAATACAACAAAGTTGTAGATCCATGTAATACTATTCAAGTCTGATTAATGGTATAAAGTGAATTCAGCATGTAGAGCCTGAAGTGTCACAGAACAGGACGCCAAAGGTGCATCTGGTCAGAAGATCACCAAGACAGTGTGTCAAAGAACAAAGTTCCACTGTCCAGGTAGAATAAATCCACACCCAACAGTGAAAAAAGGAAGAGAGAGGGGAGGGGGGTGGGTGTTGGGGGTTTGAAAGGATGATCTCTCAATTATGACGTGAAGCCAAACCCAATCAACCTTAACTTGCATACTATTATCAGCCTCCCAACTAGGAACTGCAATATTATTGAGTGAGAAAATAGTAAAACAAAGAAAAAGAATGAAGATCTAACAAAAGGATGAAAATGATCAAAGATATAGATACATATCAACACACAGGCATTTGCATAGATGGGTACACGGCTATATTCATACTAATCCAAGCATATGCATGGGCATGCATGTGTGCGTGTGCGAGAGAGCTACATACCATCAAAAACTCCAAAGAGACCAACAACTTCTCCCTCAACGCCATCAATTCTTGTTTCATAAAAGTCTTCCATAGAAGATCTTTTACCCGGAGAGCTTGCATATCCATAACTAAACTTTCCATTCTGACTGTTGCCACATTTAACATCACACGTAGTGAGACAAATCCAAATCATTGTTGAAAATGAAACGTAACAGAAGCAATAAATAATTTAAGGTAAAATCAATATCCAATTCAATCTTCCATTAAGTAACCAAATTTTAGGGATCAATGCATGAAAGGAAATAACCATGAATTTCAAGAAAAAATAGATATAAGGTACATGTTTGCAATATAATCACACGTGGAGCTAAAAAGAGATCGGGATTTGTCGCACATTCATAATGTCAGCTGGAAAGCGTTTTCACCGCATTGACAGTCGAAAAATTCCAGATAACGTTGTTCAAAGATCCACCAAAAAATGGAAAACAATAATTATAATTTTCTGAACCTCTGTGCTTGTCTGCGCCCAACACAACAAACTGTAAGGCAGATGTACCAACAATGACACAGCCCGACATGACAAATTCATTTACAAGTTTCTGTGATCATGTATGTCATACATTTTCCTCTCTTGTTTTTGTTTAACATCTTTTAAATGATTGATGAATAAATTCAATCGCTCTTTACCCAACCATCCAATTAGATTGAGATATATCACATACTTCATTCAGGACTAGAGGAATAGCCAAATAAAAAGGATAACATAGACCATTTCATGAAGGTATATAATATAATAAAAGCATCGTGCATAAATCCAAATACAAACAAAAAAGTTCCTTAAAATAAAATAAAAAATTAGACTTGTGTATGAGTCAAGACTACCCAAATTGAGAATCCCTTCAGGAGGAGCTCAGTGGCACATTAATTGTAGGAAATGGAATCACAATTCATAATAAATGAAAAAGAACACAACAGCCAAGCTCCCCATCACGAATGCGGAAATAGAAATCAACTAACATATAAGATTCAGTTTACATGCTTACCAAATAGAGGGGAAAAAAACCAAACAAAGTAGAAGAAAAGAAATTAGGACAATCCCTATAAACGATACCAATTGAAAAACCCAGATCCAAATGAAAATTCGATCAAAGGGAGAATCAAACAACCTGAGGCCCCCGCCGCTTACGGGTGGATCATCGGCATGAACCTGGGTTGAAGGTGACAAAACCGAATTGAGATAACCCATCTTCTTGTTGCCTGATTCTTCAAATTGCTCCGTCGTTTTCTCTTTGACCAGAACGAAATATGGCAGAAAAACAGCTACAGAAATTGCTATATATATGAAGCGACCTATTGTTCCACACCAATATAATATCTCAAATCATTCGACAAATATCATATCTGAACCATATTGCAGAGCTTAACCTGCATAAAATTAAAAACATAAACAAAATTGAAAAATAAATAAATAAATAAAGAATTGAAGACATAATATATGGATCTTAAAGGCGTTGATCAATCGCAATATAAATAAGAAACACCTTGAAATGGAAGAAATAAAAAAATAAAAAATGAGCTAGTAAAAAGGATGAATGTGAAATTTAGCGGGAGGAAGAGAGAAAGTACCTGAAGAAATGAAGAGCAAGAGAAATGCCATAGATGGTGGAGGAAAAGGGAGGTGACAGATAGATAGAGAGAGAGAGAGAGAGATAGCGAGTCATGCGCATGGCATGATGATGAGACCAAGTCAAATCCTCAAAACTCGACATAAATAGTGCATGGCAAGAAATTGGTAGTTTTGTACCGTGAAAAAAAAAAACAAAAAAAGGAAGTAGGGTTTGCAAATCTGTAATGATTTATTGATATTATAAATATTGATTGATTTGCTAATTATAGAATTAGTTATCGACGTTAACTGCTATTTTATCTAAAAACTGTTATATATATATAATAATAATAATATAAGGACAAATGTTGAGTTTGTTTTATTGGGAAGTCCCCGAGTACTGCTCTACTTGTTGTATCCCGGTTCGCTGTGCTACCCATGAAACAATTCCCAGTCTCTTCCAATTTGTACATTTGGCCTGCAGCATGACTAATTACATTTGCATGCACAAGCATACATTTACATGTGTGTATATATAATTTTTTTTTTTTAAATATTTGAAGTCAATAATGAAATCTATATTATATGGGATTGAACGGTCGGATATACAAATTGCTAGGGAGGGAGTAAAGGGTGTTTAGGTAGAGGTGATGATGTAAGAGCTTATAATGTACTTAAAGATTAAAATTTAATTATTAAATTTTGACTTAAATTATAAGTGATTAACATAATCTTATACAACAAAGTTTTCATGAGGCCACTGATATGACCCTCCATTGTAAATTTCCCTTTATCTAAATGAGGTTTTCTTCTTCAAAAAAAACAAAAAACAAAAAACAAACTTGCATAAAAATGATGTGCTGTCCAAATGTGATGCGTTACAAGTGCAACAGCATGGATCACAACTAAAGCATATTTTACGTTTTGAATATTTTTCTATTCTAAATTGTTTTCAAGGTCAACAACTACTTCGTTTCAGTAACAGTACAACATTAAAAAAAAAACCCCTCAATGATGTACATGTGAATAATGAAATTCTATTAAAAAAAATTACAATATATGTCAACCATCATACATTTATTTAAATGTTTTTTAAGAAAAAAAAAAACTGAAGATCCCTTTCAAGCTCTCCATAAATTATCCATCCCTTTAAAATCCGAAAAATTCCAAGATCAACCAAGGAAAAATTATTATTATAACATAGCATCATCCAAACTCCAAAATTTCGTCGTTTAGTGTTGTAGCTTAATACTATTTATTTTTTTATATGTTATATAATAAATTTTAATTACATCATTTAGTTTTATAACTTAATTACATCATTTAGTTTTATAACTTAATTACATCATTTAGTTTTATAACTTAATTACATCATTTAGCATAGCATCATCCAAACTCCAAAATTATTATTATAGCACAGCATCATCCACTCAATGATGGACCCGTTTTTGTCAAGTTTTTGGTCAAATCGAAAGATATAATTCAGGTTCGTTCGCATCATGATAAGTAAATGGTATTGATTTGGCCAAAGACTTGTCATTTTCACCTGAATACGCTTGTAATAAGGGCACACGGCGAGGCTGAGGCCGGTGGCCTTGTTCGTGCTCCTGAATGCCCTGGTCATTTTCAAGTGCCTCTACTAATTATTGAGGGCCAAAAGAACAGACAGACAAGAAGCAAAAAAGGCATATGAATGATTGAGCTTGTATGTAAATTTTCAATACAACGTTGCTGCTTCTGTAACTTGAATCGAAATATTAAAATTTCATAATGCGGAAGAGCATCGGTTTTTTTCCATCTTGTGCATCAGTTTAGATGTACACACCCAAGTGGTTTCTGGGATTTTTCCTTTAAAATGAATGATTAGTGATGAAAGAATGTCTAATGCAAATTTATGAACCTCGGGTGTAAGGGCCAAACGTATAAGCATTTCAGTCCATACCTCCGGAGCCAACTTTACAGCTTGTCGGATATAGCGAAACCCATTTAGGACCCTAATGAGCATGGCGTGTCCCTGCAAAAACATGAATATAGCAGATAAACAGTCTGACCACACAAGTTAATATTGTATAATCCACTTGCTTATTATTTATTATCTACCAACCTCTGACTCGAGTGATCCTCCGGTTTCAGGATCCTCATCGAAAATGATATCAATGACTTCATCCTGAAGAAAAGTATCGGCCGCACCAATCATATCGCGAAGAAGGAATACACGGACCCTCCGACCCTTCTCAGAGAGAATGAAGTGCAATAGATCTTCAGTGGCAGAAACAACAGCATGCATGTCAAATGATTTACTTCTCAACGGATTTGGAGAACTCCCATCAGAACTAGACGGCTTCTCAGCATACTCAGAAGCCTGTTCAGATATTGCTGCAATCTGGAACAACATATAGATGCATGATAAAACATTGGAAGTAGATAGAATTATAAAGTATTTGATTAATTGATATTAAGATAAAAGCATACCACATATTTCAATGATGTCTTCAATATAAAAGGGATGATAAGCAGTTGACTGGCTTGAAAAATACAAAATGTGAACAACAATACACTAAACCCTCTATCCCCTCCCCCTCCCACCAAAATTAAAACATCAATTTTCTGACGAACATATGGGGTCATTCCTCAAACACTTTCTTGAACCCCAAATCTTTAGGACCAGCCAAATAAATCCGGACTTCATAAAATTACATGTATCTAAGCCCACAAATTCTAGGTGTGCAAGATAGTCTGCATATTCATTTGAATTGGAGTCCTCATCAAGCGGAAACAACAAGAAAAGTGAACATCAATGGCTTAATTAGAACTGTGCACGTGAAAATGCATACATGTCTATCTAGTTTCAAACAGGGCCTTATGTGTGCATCAACTTATGCTATATTATGGGAAACAAAGCGATTAGACAACCTACCAGGCGTTCAAGCCTATTCCACCTTATGGATCCATCGTTACGTATGAGAAGCTGTCTTAAAATTCTCCTCATGTCTGGCTGTGGGTCAGCCAGAAGTCTTCCAACCACAAAAGGATATGCACTCTCAATGACTTTGAAACCAGGATCGAGGACTTTGGCAGTGCCTTCTAGTGATCCCAGTGCCCTTATCACCAGTGCATAGTCCGGAGGTAAAGAAAAGTTAAATTCATACATAATATCGTATAGTTGGTCCATTATTCCCTGGTATCCATTGAAAGAATTAATCACGCATATATTCTAGTGAAGAAGTGTCTAACAAAGAGAGCGCAGAAAGAAGAGGACAGAATTTATCAAAAAGAAAACTAGAACAAACTAGCATGCACGTGTTTGTGTAATTAAACCATGACATCATGTCCAAACTAGCGTAGGAGTAACCTACAGAATGTACATGTGTTGATACTGAAAATCTAGTTCATTCTTTGAGAAAAAAATGTTATGAAGATGTTGGTTCTTCAATGCAAGTATGTCACTATGTACAAGTAGATAAGAACTAAAGGTTCACACATCTTTGCACAGAATTCTCAGTTGTTCATTTACATAAACATAAGTGTTCAAGTCTTGGTCCAACTAAGAATGTTCCCCATCAGAAATCCTAGTCGGAATCAAGCAATTTAACCAAGTCGACTTAGTGTAACTGTTAAATTCAGAATGAACCAATTTAATACACCTAAATGCTAAATGCATATTAGCTTTCAAGTTCTTACAGTACAGAAACAGAGATTTAACTAAAACACTGTTCCTTATCCTGTATAGCATACATAATAGAGTAATATGTAACACCTTAGTAACCCTGCACTGAGATTTAACTAAAACAGTAACTGAAACAGATAACTACAAGGATGCTCTGCAGGGATATATAACACAAGCTGAAGTACAAACCTGGAAATCTTGAGATTGTCTACTCCGGTCACTGAAGGATGCTTGCAATGCATTGGCAACTAATTTTATATTAACCCCTTCAGGGATAAATCCCAAAGAAACAAAGTCATTTGCCAAACCCAGGGAGTCACGATTAACATAGTGCACAAGCTGAAAGATGAGAAACTTATCAACTAACGCTATCCGAAGTCAATTTGCAGAAAACTTTAACACTGTCGTGCACAAAAGAAGAAAGCATAAAACTTCTTCACAGAATGAGAAACTATTTATGAGGCAACCAAACAAATGCCATTTTTTAGGGTGTCCATGGAAACTTCCCTAGCGAAAAGGCCAAGAAATATACCAAATATTAAATTTACATAAATTTAATTTACAAAACATTAAAGGAAGGCATCCAAGCACAGGAAAACAGTAGAAAGGTATATAGTTCCTTTAGAGCCAACAAGAAGTATCACTTGAAATTTAAAAAATATAAAAATTAAAGAAAAGAGCCGGAAAAGACAACTGAACAACCAAGAAGTTAAACATTTACAACAAAGCCCACTTAATAAGATGTAACAACCATTCTATCCAGTGGTGTTCAGCCATTCAGCCCATGTTCCCAAACCCAAACTTCCCCTGCAACTTAATTGTTAACATCAGTAAAAGGGTATCAGAAAGGTGTTGAAGAACAACCATGCATAACATGCCACTAACAAAATGCCATACATTCATGCTTCCAAATTGCACATTGATGGAAAGCTTGAACTATCCACATGAATAATTCATACTTGTGCCGACTTTATAATAATTTGATGGTTCTTACCACTTGAATAAGTCCCACACGAAAATGTCGAGGAATTTCACCCATCATTCCAAAATCAAAATACACAAGAGCACCACTAGCAGCAGCAACAAGGTTACCCGGATGAGGATCAGCATGGAAAAATCCCACCTCAAGCAATTGTTTCAAAGAGCAGTATAACCCCTAAAAGGCGAGATAAAAAGGATGAGAATTTTAATAACACAGCCAAATATGTGCAGTGCTAGTACCTAAGATACAACTGCAAATACATGTTCCATGCATGTTGATGAAAGAGCATCAAGAAAGACTTCTAAACCGGAATGGGCCACATTCTTAAGCTTAATATTATAACTCACTTTCATTTTGTTTCAGTTATGTTACTGCTATACAAAAACATACCAGTAGTTTCTTCCAAGTCATTGAAAAGTCAAATAACCAAGAGATGAAGGTAGTAGAAACATCTGAAAGGAAGAGCTACGAATAAAAGCTCCGTGATATTTTCGTTTTGGTTATTTTTGCGAAAGTAATTTTAGTCCAAAGCAGATCTGAACTTTCTTTTCTATTTCTAAAGTGTCATGAAAAACAGATCATTAAAAAGTGCCAAAGCACATAGATGTTGAGCGACTACCGCCAAGTACCTGGTCAATTAGTTCTTTTCTGTTCAGACCAGCCCTCTCCAGACCAATATCATCTGTAAGCTTAATTCCATCAATCCACTCCATTGTAAGGACAGCCTTATGGGTAAGACCCCAATATATTTTTGGAACTTTTATACAGTTTGCCTCTTTATGTTTAAGACTCTTCTTAGCTGTAGGATTTGGATCCCCCTTTCGCCCATCACCTGCCAATCATAAAGAAAGTTCTACTGATATAACAGCTCCCTTTGTAGAGAATTAGGTATAACAAAGGACTTGACGAATTCTGCTATAAAACAAATCTTAGACATCAACTGTTAATGGGTGTAGCACAGTAAATATCATGGATTGCATACGAGGTCCATAAAATGAGCTCAAGGACCACTATTTACAATTAATTAATTAATTCCAATAAACGAAAAAATCCAAATCATGTAATAACCAGGATATTTAGCATCCTCAAATAGTACACATGAAGATAAATGCATTCACAATTGCATGAATTGCATGTATCTAACATGGGGATAAAATCCCTAGATATGAAAAAATATTGGGCATATTGAGGAAAGAAATAATTCAAGAATGCTCCTTGAAAAAATGACACAAAAAAGAACAGGCCACCTTATAAACACTGGGCAGAGGATCACATATAATGACAACAGGAGCACCATAAGGGGCAGAACATTGTCATATAATTTTTTCCATATCTAATGAACACATTGTTATAAGGGCAAGAAAACATACTTGAGTCTGAACCATAGAGCATGGCAAAACGCTCAGCATTTGTCGCCTCTCGCACGTAATCAATTTCATCAAACATATGCCTCACCTGTTCATTCAAGAGAAACTATCAAAACCTGAATTATCATGCACATTGACAACATCATGTACATGATTCCATTCCAAGTTATTAGTAGCTAGGCAGCTACAAGCATTTTCGGGGACTAGCCTGCTTCCAGAGGGTAATTGTATGAAAAGAACATGAGGGTGAAGAAAGAAATTAGGAACAAAGGTGAAAAACCAACCGATAGCATATATACAAGTAAATATTTCAGTTTCTATGACAATCGCTGACTTGGAAATAACATAATTGTGTGTGCACAAATGTCCATTTGCAGACCTCAGATAAGATCCAAAAGTACAAATTTTATACAATTGGAAATTTAGAGAAATGATAGAAGACATTCCATATGAGAAAAAAATCCATAACACACCATCTCATTCACTGCCACTAGTAGGTCTTTGCGAGCCTTGGCAAATCGCTTTAACTGTCCCTCAATCATACGGAATAACAAGGCATCAAGGGTCAAAGCAAGTGACATGCCAGGCCTTTGTACCTTTACAGCTACCAGCTCCCCAGAGTGCAGGTGAGCTGCAAAACTTGAAACAACAAAATAAACAATACAAACCACTCAGCTTGAGCTTTCCACAAGCATATACTTATTTCATTGAACATCCATACAAAAGATTGAGGTGACCCTCTCGGAAGGACATATATTTTTTTTTTCCCATCAAGAAAAATAAAACAGCATATTATTAGTTAAAAGAGCTCTCTAACCTTTATAGACCTGTCCTAGGGATGCTGCTGCAATAGGCTCTGGACTAATGTCAGCAAAGAGTTTTGAAATGGGAACACCCAACTTAGATTCAATAGACTTAATTGCAACACGAGTTGGAAATGGGGGTATTTGATCCTGGCATATTAGGAAACTGTTCAATAAAATTTCAGAAGTAAAGACGTCTATCACGGTGGAAGCTATTACACATAATCACATAACCCACTATCATAGGGGATCATGGGAGAAAGAAGTTAGTAACCTGTAATTTAACAAGCTCTTGGCAGTATACGGTTGGTAGGATATCTGGCCTAGTGCTTAAAGCCTGTCCGAGCTGTAAATTCAAACGTAATTGGGGTTGAAGTAGCTACATCTTGCCATTGCGCAATAAGAATGATATGGAATGGTAAATATTGCACTCATTAGATGTTGTCACTCATTCGAAAAGAAAGCGTCTTGAAATTTTCATAACAAGAAAGTGGCTTGCCTTGATGTAGAAAGGTCCCAAGCGGATAAGAGTTTCACGAAACTGCAATAAAGCAAATTAAATTTCAGATATTTGCGAGTTTTGCTTCTCAAAAAAATCATAGAAAGAATTTTTCATTTTCCCCAAGAAGGAGAAAAGGAGAGAACTTGGATATGCTAACTTTATTATACAATCATGTCCCAAAGAAACATATCTGAACTAAAATTATATAGGGAACTGATTGTCAAACAGGTAATTTGAAGCGCTGGATGCTGATAATGCTTTCAGATTATAGTGCTTGCAATCAACAACAAGCCAATTACAGCATCACTAAAGCAAAACAAAAAGCATATGTAACACAATAGCATGCAAAAGAAATTTAGCGTTTTCGAATTACCTTGACGGCACGTTTCTTTATGTCATGGACAAAGAATTGCCAGAATGTCAGCTTCAACACATAAAATGAAACAATTGCTGCTCTATACAAAGCCAAAAATGGACCAAAACGGGCTTCTGCGAGAGCATGCTGAAATTCACTTTCTAGTGATTCCTTCCTCGACTTTGCATAAGCTCCAGTTGGGCTTTCACCATGCACGCTGGTCGAAAACCTAAACGCCCACCACACACAGAAAAGCAAGGCATTTCAAACAACGGAACATAAAACAAGTGCCTTGAATTCCCAGCACTGAAGATGCTCAAGATAGTCATGAGCATACCAATGTCGTCGTGACAAGTGACATGGAAACCAATTATCTTGTTTCCAACCAATTTCAACAAATTCATGACATCCCAATGGCAAGCATTTTAAGGTCTCCATATCTCTGCCATGGCGCATAGCTGAACAAGAAAACCCATCATGTCACTAGTAAGCGAATACTAGAGAGAATGAGTAGTATCATAATCCGAGAGTGAAATTATTCACAATTAATTTAACGAGAGAATAAGATGATTAAGTAACACATCTAGAAATCACGAAATAAGCAATTGAAATATTGACGAAGGCGATTTTCTTCCCCCATTTTCTCAACAACCAAACAGAGAATAAGTAAATTTAAAAGCGGAAAAGTAAATGATCATGGCATCACGCGAACTAAAGAAGAAGGTTAAGAACGTTACTCTGCGGAAGCAGAGTGACGTGGCGGTGGCGGTGGCACTTGAGCGTAGCGAAGACATTCCTCATCGGCGGCTAAATTAGAGTGGAGCAGAAGCAGACTCATGAACCCATGACAGATACATATCGATTTGCAATTGTCCCGTAAGTTTGTAGCATTGCTCCACTGAAACAGAGAGAAAGAGAGAGAGAGAGAGAGAGAGAGAGAGCTAGCTTGGAGACCGCGAAAGCTGCCACGTTTATACCCACCGTGATTGACCTCTATGGACACCAACCTAGTAAACCACCAATTGTGGTTTTAAAAAAAAAAAACTGTATTTGAATTGATAGTGGGCCTTTAGCCATGAGCCCAATGAAAAGGCCTATTATGCACTGACCCGACCCGAGTTCTGTTGCAGGTTGCCTGTTATGTTCGTCTCTTCTAATGACTTCACCACTAAAGCTCGCTGGCGAACTCGTAAACCCTCTGATTGATTTCTACCAGTGCTTCAAACTCTTCATCTCTCTCTTTGCTAAAACCTCTAATTTCTTTCGAATGGCGAATCCGCACCAGGTGTCGTCGCTGCGGCCTTGGATCCTCGAAGCAGTGCCGTTCATCGTGGTTCTCCTAATAGTTGCTCATGTCTTCGCTTTGGTAATCTCAGAACTTAGCAATTTCTTTTCTCTTCTGCTTTCGATTTCTGTGTTCCGGCTCCAATTAGCCTCTGATATCTGATTTTCTCTCCATACGCTTCGTGTCAGGTATATTGGATTTACAGATTAGCTACTGAGAAAGAGAAGCAGCCACAGAGGAGAAAAGCACATTAAGGAACAGGTTTGTGTGTGCAAAAATAAAATCAAAAACCTAATTTGTTGATTTCTTGTGTTTGAAGATGAATTAAGTTTGGTTAAGAAGGAGATCATTGATGTTACTGATCTGTGTACTAATAGATTATGGATAGCTGGGAATTGATAATTTACACAAATTTAAGAATTGGCATATATCCATCCGATTGTTGTTATTTATATCATTTTCGTTTTTTTTCCCTAGTATTTTTGTTTCTCTTGAGTCACAGGGTTTCCAGTTCTATGCAAGTTACAAGTTCAGTATGTTTTACAGATATCTTCTTTTTGAGAAGAACAGTATGTTTTACAGATATCTTCTTTTTGAGAAGAACATTTGCTTTATTTTGTGTCATTCCCCATCTGTAAATTTTATCTTCGTTTCATTTCGTTGCTGAGCAATCCAAAAAAGGAAATGAAGTTGAATACACATTGTATTTAAACTCTGTCATGGTTCATCTGTGTTATTAATGCCATATTGCCATACATTGTGTCTTATCTTCAACATATAAGAGAATATTGTGATTAATGATCGATGCTTAGTTCGGAGTCCAGATGATCTGCCCTTAGATGGGCATGCTAAACTGGCTTCGCAGTCATTGTTGGATTTTGGTATTGTGTATCTTATGATCATTGTCTAAACTCTAAACCTGGTGCCGGCCAATGCCTTGCCAGTCCATTGCGGCAGAGGCATAATATTTTTATCTATCCATTTGGTAAACCTTAGGATGTGTACAGATTGATTTCACATTTTATGCATGCTACTTGGGTGGTTCATTTAGTTGGACACTAGATGGCCCTAAGCCTCAAGGGGTTGCCAAATTGTAATGATGGCATCTGGCACCTTGTCTTCCGTATTATCGGTCTGCGTATCAAAGCTTCTTGTATGAGTCTGAACTTTTTTGAGTTTGCTTACTAAGGATCTCATTAGACTTGCACAAATTGTGATGGTTAGAATGAATTACATGCACTTATTGATTTGTGTCACCAGGAAGCTTTTGTATGATGGTAGGATATCAGGATATATATTAGGCTGCTACTTATGTATTTATCTTCATTTGAGTATCTATCTTCCCCAGTGACAACATTTTATTCTGTTTATGAATCTTGAACGAAATTATCCCTTATATTAATTAATGATTTAATAGTAAAATAAGTAAATTGAGTAAATTGACGTGATTTCAAAAGGGCATGGAATTACATAATAAGATTAAAACTTGAGACCATGCGGTGTCAAATGATGTTTTCCTAAAAATTTAAGGCCTCTTTCTTTGTTAACATAGAAGTTTAAACGTTTTTCAATAGACCCATAAGGGTTGAAGAGGGATGCAAGCACTTTGGGAATCAATGAATGAATATATTTTGCTACAGTTAAAGGTCTTTATTCAATGAATATATCTTACTACAGTTATGAGGGATGCAAGCACTTAGCACTTTGGCCTAAATATTCTAAGGTCCCAGATAAAAATAAAAAAATGTGCCTTAGTTTCAACACATGATTATTAAAAATGTAAAATTTTGTGAACTGTTTATTTCATTTTATATTATGAGACTTCGTTCAAAGTGCTTGTCTAAATATTACATTCAATTTAAAAATAAAAAAAAATAAATAAAAAAACAAATTTTATGTTTTTAACGTGTACATGGATGATAATGTTCATATTCAAGATCAATAGATTTCATCTTGCATATTCATTACAAGTAATTAGTTTTTAAATAAGAGTTCTGTCATTTTAAAAACTTGTACTAATATCAAGCTTATGCGCTTTTATATTGTTTATTTTTTCTCATGCCTTATTTATTATTAATTTATTTTATTTTATATAATATATTAATAATTTTAAACCTTATATCCCTTGTTTCCCTTTGTGATTTGCTCTGATTACAATTCATTTAAATTCTTATTTTGGTCTAAAGAAATACAATTTACATAAGGTTGGCAATGAATCGTAATGTGTCATGTCATTAATTTTATTTTATTCAAATATGTCCAACTCAAATCTGACCCGAGTGCGACATGTTAATAACCCGTGTAATTTATTTAATAAACAGGTTGTACTCGAAATTCAATTGATATATGACTCATTTAACCCGTTTAATCGGTTTAACATGTTTAATATATTTAATATTTTAAAATTATAAAATTTAATATGCATATAAGTAGGTAGGTAAATGAGTAGATATATGAGTTAGTAATTAACACGTTTATTAAACAGATTAATATATATATATATATATATATATCATTTTACGAGTTAACAAGTTAATCTAAAATCTACTTATTTATTAGTTAGGTTAATAGGTCACTATATGAGTTAATAGGTTGATCCAAAATTTATCCGTTCATTAAATGTGTCATAACAAGTTGACTCTAAAATGACCTAAAAATTTAATCGTGCGGGTTGATTAGAATAAATTTCGTGCAAATTTTAAGTCATGTAAAAAATTGTTACCCTTAAATTTAAGAAGATAAATTCAGTCTTATATAGACAATTAATCTTAGGTATATTTAATACACAACTATATTATTTTTTCTTTTATAAAATTTTAAAGATATCAGTTACTTGCACCTTATCAAATAAATCAAGATACAACAAATTGTGTATAATTTTTCTCTTGTTTTATTCACTCTCATAAATCACAATTAGCAATACAAAAACATTGTCATCTGGACATTATATTTTATGCACGTGTGGGGGCTTTATTGGTTGCATGCGATTTTATTTAATTCTCGTTTTCATGACTCCCTGATTTGCTACACTGGGGAGTGGGGACTTGTTTACTTCAAGGCATGCGTCAAAGGGGGAGAATATGTATTTTATTATCTTATACAGTTAATACGCTTTCATACTGACTTGCAAATACATACATAAAATTGAAATCTTTTTATTATTTTATAAATCGCGAATTTATGTGTCTTTTATGAATTGTGAGTTTAATTATTAATCTTTCTTTTGTTTTCAGAAAAAGAATATATGAGTGGTGTAAATTATCTGTCACAGATGTGATGAATAATTAGATTAGGAAATAAATATATAAATTAGCTGTCCCAGGCCCATGGGCTGTTTCGCAAATTTGACGAAAACCAAGGGCACCTCTATCTCCAACAACATTATACACCACGGTAGCCTCCACACGCAGGTACTCTCTTCTGATACTCACTTCGAGAGTCACAGTCCTCTCTCAGATAGAAATCAACAGCCACACAGCAGCACCACCCCCGTCATGTGTCCAACGAAGCAAAAGAACCGGAGCTCCGTCGCCGAGCACGCCGGAAAAAGCTCCGGATCCGATGAGTCCACAACCTACTCCGCCGACTGGATCTCCGATTCGGTCCACAGCGGGTCCCTACGCCATGTGGACCTCAATGGCGGAACCGACGGCTGGGCCTCGCCTCCCGGTGACCTCTTCTTTCTTCGTGCCAAGAATTACTTGACAAAAAGACAAAAAGACCCCGCCGGCGACTACCTACTCACACCGTGCGGTACCGACTGGCTCAGATCCAGCACGAAACTCGATAACGTACTCGGTCGCTCCGATAACCGCATCGCCAACGCGCTTCGCAACGCCCAGGCCCAAGGAAACTCTATGAAGAGCTTTATTTTCGCAGTGAATCTCCAAATTCCCGGTAAGGAGCAGCACAGCGCGGTGTTCTACTTCGCCGCAGAGGATCCTATCCCTGCCGGTTCGCTATTGTATCGGTTCATCAACGGAGACGATTCGTTCCGGAACCAGCGGTTCAAAATCGTGAACCGGATCGTGAAAGGGCCGTGGATTGTTGAGAAGACGGTGGGGAATTACAGTGCGTGCTTGTTGGGGAAGGCGCTGACGTGTAATTACCACAGAGGGCCTAACTACCTCGAAATTGACGTGGATATTGCCAGCTCAGGCATCGCCAAGGCCATTCTGCGACTCGCATTGAGATACGTGACGAGCGTGACGATTGACATGGGATTTGTGGTGGAGGCGCAGGCAGAGGATGAGTTGCCCGAGAAGTTAGTCGGCGCCGTTAGGATTCTCCAGATGGAGATGTCATCGGCCACAGTTGTAGACGCGCCAAGTGCTCCAGCTGTAGCTCGTGGACTAAGTTTTGGGAAGGTGAATCATCATAAGTCCGGTGACGGAAACGACGACGACTAACCACACGCGGTAGCTTTTTATTGCTTTCCGTTTATTTTTTTATTTATTTTTTGAGTTTAATTATTGGTTGTTAATTGTAATTTTCACATGGGACGAGTCCCTTTTTTCTTTTTTCATGGGGATTGATGGAATGTAGATAATAAAATGAGAAGTTAACAACGAATCACAATGCACTGGATTTTCTTTCATGTTCATACCTCAATCCTAATTTGTTATCGAGTCACATTTTATTGCCGCTATTCACTATCATCGTAGATTATAGAGATTTTGGTGGTGGGACCGGGCATTGTCAAATACCTCCTGCATCATTTTCATTTTCATTTTCGTTTTCGTTTTCGTTTTCTTTTTCTTTTTCATTCCCATTCCAAAGCTTTCTAATTACGGCATATCGTGATAAACAATGCTGCTTATATGGTGAATTCTACGTCATTAACTATTTCATTTTCGTTTTCATTCACCTTGGAAAGTTATCTAATTGTAACACGTGGTAATAAAATAACATTGCTTATAAGGTCAAAGATATGATTTCTAACATTGATGTAAGGCTCCGCGGGTGGTATTTTCCCGTACCACTCTTTAAATTTATCAAATTGTATTTATATATTATAATCAGAAATATTTATTTTTTAAATTATCATATTAAAATTATTTCCATAAAAAATAATAAAATTAGAGGTCATTTAGTCATGTATATATCATCTAAATGGACAGTATGTTATACGGGTATTAAATCTTACCAAAATAGTTGATTTATTTGATATATATGTATATATATATACCTATATGGCATCCAATTTTGTTGATTTTTGTCATAGATAATTTTGACATAATAAATGAATGATTCTGATTATAATATATGTGTAAATACTATTTGGTAAATCAAAAGGACATGATGAGGAGATACCTCCAATATGTAATGTAATATGCAATTTTCGTAATGCATAGAAGCATTGTCTTCTCATATTACAATCAAAATTCGTAATATTAATCAGAAATGGGACTGATTTTAGGTGTGAAATAGCCAGGGGATAATCTTGTGGGCGGGGGACTTTGGCTCCCAAAGAGGTAGGCTGTGGAATTTTGGTCCAAGCTATAATTCCTATTATTGTTGTTTTGAAATAATGAAGGGTTTGAAAAAGGTGTTGCGTAAGAAATGAGTAGGAGCTTTCGGCCGTATATATTACTCGGCTCTCCTTTTCCCCTCCACACAAGCATCGTCATTGTGGGCCCAACTCTCAACTTTCAGAATATCATGTCAGCAATTTGTTTTCTTTTTTCAATCAATAGGAGGTGCCATGAATACACACCAGGAAACCAAACTGAGAGTCGTCAGTCGTGCTCTCCAAAATATCCCGTGACCAGTCGTGTTAACCAAATTTACTTGCTGATATTTATTTTTTAATTTGAATATTACTCAAAAAAATTTAAATACAATTATAATTAGGTTTACATAAAAATAAATATGTATGTTTGTTTTCATTAAACACTATATAATTCTTAGAAAATTTCACACCTTAGAGTTTTAGGAAACTTTGAGATGCTAGGGGTCATTTGTTGGGTAAGTTCTATCGTAAAAATCAATGTATATAAACTATATTTTGACCAGATATATTGGTTGAACAATTTAAATTAATTTATAACCGTTGAATTTAATTAAACGGTCGGAATATAATGATTCTCATGGTGATGATCTTTTTAAATCCTTAGAGGATCTTAGTTTGAAAGACGAAATAACTTCTGACTTACGGGTTTAATACCAGATTTTTAATATAGACAAAACATCGAAATTAACACCAATTTATAAGCAACAAACTCCAGTAGTTTAATTGTATGAGAGCATTCAGTTAAAGATTTTAAATTTAGTGAATAGAATTCGAATTTTATTCTTAATTGTGAATTTTGGTTGCCCACAACTAAAAGCTAACCTTTAGTCATAAGCAATTAAGTCATTATGTTTATGTATTTTTCTTCATTGTAGGAATAAATTTGGCGAAAATAGGTACTATTAGTTGTTTGGACTTTGTTTTCTAATTATTAAATTATAAATTATATTGATATTAGTTATTAAAATGTGGCTTAGTATCTTTAAAAATAATTATGGATCACCAAAACAGCGCACCAAGTTCGTTAATAACTTTGTAAATTAAATATCATGGATATCGATGAATTGAGCAGTAGAAAACAAAACAAAATTTGATTTTAGAGTCGGTTCTCAAGTTGTAGCCTCACATCAAAGAATCTTGGGGGCCCAGCTCTTTCCGGGCCTTCGTGAACCGTCCAATAATCCTTTGAGCGTTCAAATCATGGAGGGCCCGACCAGTGCATTTTCTTTTTCCTTCTACTTTGTTTCTTCCTTTTTTTTTTTCTTTTCCCATTGATCTGTTTTTTCTTTTTCCATATTTTAAAAAGAAAATACTTGTTGTGCACTTATTTTTTACTTCTACTCTCATCATTTGGCTCAGAAGTCGATGAGTTTGTGGGGACTCATTAAGTTTGATCTATTATAGGCAGTGAGTTGGTTCAATCCAAAATTTAGTGGACCGAACTTAGATTTTGGTGTTTAAACTTGATATACTGGATATACTCGGTTCGGTAAAGTCCGGTTTGGTTTGTCTATATAAACTCGGTTCGTAAGCCCGAATATATAAAACCTACTATTAATCAAGTTTGAACTTAAGAACAAAAGTGAGGCAATTTGACTTAAGAGTGAAAGTGAGACAATTTAATAATAAAATCATAATATATTTTTTTTAACCAACAAATTTGTAATATGGTCATTAAACTAATAGGTAGTATAAATCTCACATATTTTTTTTTTTGTTTTTAAAGTAATTCATAAAGCTCAATTGAGTCCGGACCGAGTGTGCTTATTTAACCTGGTCCGTGAAACCCGATAAAAACTCAGCCGACAAAATGCTTGAACTTTTATATATGTGACTAAACTCACTTGACCCGATTTAGTATATTTCAAAATTCTACACAAGTCCGACCTAGCCCGAACCAAGCCCAACAAATATAGGTCGAGTTTGTCCAATCCAATCCAACGATGAGGTCTACTTCATATCATACTTTCACTTATAGCCTTAACACAATTGAATTTGGACAAATCTTGACATCAATGAATGATCGATAATTCAATGTTATTGTTCGCTTTTATTTAAATAGCAATTTAAATTTGGCAACAAAATTATGATTTAAAAAAATTTAATTAAATCTTTCACAACTAGTAATTAATTAATTAATTAATTAAATATAACTTTGAAAGAAATTTAAAATTGCTATCAACCAACTATGTTTCTTTTTGTCATATCCACAAAATCATTCAAATATATATTTGTTTTCTTTATTTTCTTCTTATTCAAAGAGTACACAGATTACAAAATTCTAAACCACCAATTTTGTTGTACGTGGTTCAAATTCATATCTAGAGAAATGGACTAAAATGGATTGTGTTCTGATAATTACAACTATACCCATAACGATCTTCATCAAGTCATAGTTGACTTAATTAATTAGTCACAAGCTGCAAGGGCAAAGCCGATCTTTCCTCCAGCTGCATCATAGACGACCTCCATCCTCTTCTGCTGGACATTCCCTATAATCCCTATCATCCTTGTTTCCGGCAAACGCCAAGCATAACTGCGAAGCATTATTCATCGGGAGTTCGGGACCACTGTTATCTCAGTTGTGTCCAACTCCACCGTAACCTGGTTGCTAAACATAAACCCAACCTCCGGAATCGTCACTTTATCCGACCCACTTAAATCATAACACGCGTCAAAAGGAAGATAAGGCCGAGTTAACCTGTAGTTCTTCATCGCATGCCGAAATGCCTTCCGCAATGCGGCGTAGGCAGTCAACGGCAGCCGTTGTTAGGAAATTAATCCTCCACCACGCAAGTGCTAACAATAAAGATGAAAAAAGGAAATAAAGAAACCAAGAACACAAAAGATTTAACGAGGTTCGGCCAATTAACTTGCCTACGTCCTCGGAGAGTTTTCTCCTTCACTATGAGAGGATACAAAATACAAGATTACACTACTCAAGTTTATACCCAACTCGAGCCCTTGTATCCAATAGGATACCCCTTATACACCCTCTCTCAACCCGAGAAAATCACTCTACCCCAAAGAGCTATACACACTCTTTCACCTTCTCTTAACCGAGAAGATCACTCTACTCCAAGAGCTATACACACTCTTGAAGTGCTCAAGAAGATCACTCTAGCCCAAGAGCTATACACACTCTTGAAGCACTCACTCACTTGTGAGGTGTTCTCCTTGATGTTGAAATGTGACCAAGCTCTCCACCTTATATAGTGCTTAAGGCACAAGTTGTATTTGTGGTTTTCCAATGTGGGACATTTTCCTCACATTTCAACATCCTTCATTGAAGTCCATTCATGCACCTTCTTCAATTAATGCTCTTCTTCATGAAGCTTCCACATCAATCTTTTCCTACAAGGTTGAATGAACAACACCATGTATTTATTCCCAATACATAATCAAATTCAATGCATTAATAATCCACTAAGGAGACATTAACTCAACAATCTCCCCCTGCCGACTTAGGTGGATAATGTTGCATCACCACTTCAATCCCTGAAGTTCATCTCAAATTGAGATATCGCTTGATATACTCACAAGCATTCCATTGGCCTTATTCTTGTATCAACTACACATACCTCGAATCAGTTGCATACGGTCCTAGCTCCCCCTGATTCAAAATGACCAATGCTATGTGTAGCTGCTCCGAGTCAACAATTACCAGTTGGCTCCGAAGAGGGACCTCGACTTTGCCTCTTCCCTAGCAGGATTATCCTTCTCACCATCGTCTGAAACTTGGAAACATGTAGATAGCGTCTCTGCTGTGCTCGCAAACGAGGCCCGCTTCAGGTACCAGTTCTCTTGTGCACCCTGTTTCCCAACAACCTTCGAGGTCTGAGTTTTTCCTATCAGACTGAACATACTTTTACATTTTTCTCCCTTCATTAGGACCATGCAGCCACGTGACACTTTCATAACTCCCCCTGCTGACGAAACCTTGCAGCCCTTGGAGTCTAGTTGGCTCAAGGATATTAGATTTCTCCGGAACTTTGGGACATACACCACATCACCCAATGTTCGAACTGCTCCATCGAACATTTTGATCTTCACAGTTCCCGTACCCATGACACGACGTCTTGTGCCATCACCCCAAGTCACAAATCCTTGGACTTCTTGGAACGTATCAAAATATTCTCTCCTGGAGCAAAGGTGATGAGAACAACCACTATCTAATATCCAATAATCTTGAGAAAAAATGTAATTACCTTTGGAGACTGTGAGAAGTTCTCCAAAATCTCTAGACATCTCCGCTACACCAGCCAAGGAGCAATCTGAGCCCTTATCGTCCTTCTCTTTCATCAATGGACAATCCGGCTTTATGTGTCCCCACTCCTTGCACTTGTAGCATTGCTTGCCCTTTCCTCTGCCTCTGGATTTAGACCTGCTATGTCAGAGCAGGCATTGTAATCTCCTCAAAGCATGTGACGTACCACTAGAACCTAAGGGGTACAAAAAAACATAAGGGTGCATGGGCCTAGTAATTATTTCAGTAAAAAACCATGAATTATAACATAGGTTTTAACTCCTCAATTTTTCTAAAAACTTGTTAACAATCCCTTAACTTAGATGTCGTATAGAAATTAATAATAAAATAGTCGTTATCACATTAAACATCCCGAAGTACGAACAAATCATGCATGAATCACAATGTAATGACTCGAAAATTCAGAACATGTACTGCTGGAAGTTTTGAATGTAAATTAACATATTTACCCTTATTTTTATTAGAGGTCCAAAAATTGACTTTTTTGGAGTAATTTTTACACATTTATCGAGGACCATTACATAGGTCTCAGAATTCTGAGTTCGTAGATAAGCGACATGTTAAAATCGAAGTTCAGACGTGATCGTTACTGGTTTAAAATGAAGCACTCGTGTACGCAACACGGTAAGGGCAATTGGTCATTTGGTAAGTAGGGGTATTGTTGTTGTCCTTATGATATGGTGATGTGTCACCATATTTATGTGATTAGTGTCACCACCTCCCTTTAAAGAATTGCATCATATGTGTGTTTAGTGTGTTGAAACCACAAAACCAAGCCCGAGAACACAAAGAAACCCAAAGAAAGAAAAACAGAGAAGAAAAGAAAGAAGAAAAAAGATAGGGAAAAAGAGAGAACCAGAGAGGAAGAGAGAGATAAGACAGAAAGAACTAGGAAGAAGAAGGGGAGGAACTAACTCGGAAAACCCGAAACAAAAATCGTAACCTGTGAGCTCCACCTTCCATTTTAAGGCATTTAAGCTTGAAACCAAACTCACTAATACCTTGGTCGACTCTCTATGATCTTTTTGAACTTGGAACTTGAAGGTTTTGGACGCGAGAAAGGCTTGGAACGAAGGTCTGAAAATTGGCCGAAAATCGAAGAAATAGGTCTTAAGTTTGAGGTCAGTTTTTGTGTTTTCAGATCATAGAACTATTTATAGGATTGTATATATGCATTTTGATGCTTAAAGGATGAAAATTCGATGTGATATGGTGGTTTTTGGATTGGGTAGAGTAGCCGAGGCAGGTCGGTCAGCTAGATGAAGAAGGGGAGTCGCCTTGCGACTGTGGCTGCGGGGGTGTGAGACTCAGTCGTAGGAAGGCTAGGCCGCGGATGGTAGCACGTGTGACATCACCTCGATTTTCAATCAACATGTATTTTATTGTATTTAATGTTACATACATTTTAGCACATGTTTTGAGGCGATCAGACACCATCGTAGGGTAGTTTTGAGCGTTTAAAGTGACGGGGTGCATATTTCGGATGCGTTCGTTATTTCCAGATTTAGGGGTTTTAAACATGAGGTTATGTGTAATTTTAGTGACCTTCGATTGTTGTGTTTGATAGGCCAGATTTCTCTTGGGACTTCGGAGGAGCGTACAACTCGAGATTGAGCTGCTTGGTCTGACTATGAGTGGACATTTATTTTATAAACTGAAGAAGGTGTGAGTATCCCTTGTCTGACAAGTATTAACAGCAATTTCGGTATTTTGAGTTGTTTGTCAGACGTGAGTAGGCCCAGGTGTGATTTTCAAAGTAATTTGGAATCGAGCCCTATCATTCATGCTGCCAGAGCCGTAACCAGCGTCGCCGTGCGCCACCGCCGTTGGTCATCGGAATCCGCCGTTGAAGCCCAAAAGTTCAAACCTTCATATCTCCCTCAAATCTCCACTAAATTGGACTTTCTAATCGTCGAAATCTATCTACTCGTTCCAAGGAATTCAAATCCAAGCTCCAAAATTGAGAGAAAATACCTGGATTTTCCAGGAAAAGCTTCAAAAGTTTCTAGTTTCTCTCCTCCTCCAGTATGGCCGGTTCCACGCGTTTCTTCCTTCAAAAAATTGTTGGTTTGCTCGTGAAGGTCCACGAAATAAGATCCCAAATTTGGTTTGAGCTCAAAATGTCCAAAAAATGGAAGTGTAAGGTTGGGTTTTGGTTTTGAGTTCCACAGGTAAGGGAGAGAAATGCAGGAGAAAATGAGTGATAATGTTTGAGGATTTTGTGGTTGCTAATTATAGAGGGTAAAGGATAAGGTTTCCCAAAATATCCTACCTACTAAAAGACCAAAATGCCCCTCAATGCTCCGAAAATCGTAAAACACTCAAATGGAATCTGATTCGCACGTGTCACTTGTCTACGGACTCGTGAGTCCGAATCCTATACATTAGTTTAGAGAAAAAAAATCCTCACTAGTACCTCCAAACTAAAAGTGGGTACCAAGCCTCACTAAAAAAGTAAAATGGTAATTTCACAAAAATAATTCACTGAAAGACAAATAAAGGAAGGTCAAGTTGTGACACAAGTTCCTTAAATTTTATTGTATTCAATATATAATATATCCAAACAAAATTCTAAAACAGGCAAGTGAAGATTTTGATAAAAAAAGGGATATATAACATATATATATATATATTTATTTGTTTATTCTACAACATGTAGTTGAATACATATATATATATATATATATTATTTGAAGCCTGTTCTTATCAACTTAGTCATACTAACTTTTAATCAATGTTTATGCAAAATCATACAAGCACCAAACTGGGGTTGAAGGGTGAACAATGTAAGAGGAGCATGAACATAGGATGGAGAAAGCTCAAAGGTAAAGTGCTGCAAAATCAATGCCAATGCCATTTTAGCTTCCATCAGAGCAAAGCTTTGTCCAATGCAAAGCCGAGGGCCGCCTCCAAAAGGGAAGTATGAAAATCTGTTCTTTGTTGCCTTGGAAACTCCTTCCGAAAACCTCTCCGGCTTGAACTCTTTGGCATCATCACCCCACAGTTGTTTGTTTTGGTGAATCTGTAGTGCTGGTATGGTCATTTCCACTCCAGATGGTAATGACAATTTTCCCAGTTGTGTTTTCTTTTCAGTTTTTCGGACGAGCACAACAACTGCTGGGTATAATCGAAGTACTTCGTGTAAAATCATAGTTACCTAGGGCATTTTCATATAACAATTAGCTAGGTTAAGGATGATTTACAGAATCAAATCATCAATTAAGCACTGATCGCCGAATTATTTAGATAAATCAGATGAAATAAATCCATAATTGTAAAGTAAGCAAATGCACATTTTGATAAACAAAAATTTAGTCACGACCATTAACAATTTAGTGCGAGCATGACAACTAGGATTTTCAGCCTTGCTGGAAGTATCGTTATTCGCAAGGCCCACCATCAACACCTAAATGTGGAACTTCCCTATATACAAAAGAGAACTATCCCCCTTACTTATGGGATCTCCTCCTACTTCTCATGTATCTCTATACCCATTATTAATCAGAATGATCCCATCTTGTAGATATACAACGTCTAGGGTCAACTGCGTATATATTTGTGTTTTTGTTGTACGTAATTATGTCTTCTCAGTCTAAATTGCTTAGTTTTAACCATTAAAAGATTTATTGTTGTTTCTGACAAGTCAAGGGAAACTTTCAAATTCAGTTGATATACTTACAACTTTTAAGTGAGTTAGGCCATCAAAGTCTGGCTTGTTGCTTCCAAAGACCTGCAAAACCTCTTCCCTTGCACGATGTTGCCATTCTTGATATTGACTTAGCAGAACCATCGTCCAAGTGAGCAACACAGAAGTGGTCTCTTGGCCAGCAAAGTAGAATAGCTTGCATTCCTCAACCACATCTTCAATGCTCATTCCAACTTTTTGGTTGTTCCCATGATCCTTAATCTCCTTCAAGTTAGAATCCATAAGCACACCTAACAAGTCATCTTTTGTGGCTTTGCCGGCCTGAATCGCCTCTTCTCTTTTATTTATGATACCCTTGAGCACCACTCTCATTTCTCTATCATTTTCCTTCAATTTCTTATTTAGCTTGGTTGGCAAAAACCTGCACAAAAGCCATATTTTCAATAAAAATCTCTTTACACTGTCGGGTTTTCTGTAAATTAAAAAAAAATAAAGTAATTAATTAACTTGCCTCCATCCTGGAATGTAAACGGATTGTCCAGCTTTTATTACAAGTTGTTGTTGTTCAGTCAAGATTTGAAATATTTTCCTTCCTTCTTTGTAGCTGCTTCCGAATGCTGTTCGAGAAATCACATCAGCTGTTAAATTGTGAAGATAAGGCCACACATCCAACTCACATGATGAAGCCTCTTTTGACACCAAGCTTTCCCATTCTTCAATCATCTCATTACAGATTTGGTAAAACGCCGGTAACATTCGCTATATACATTGAAAATTAAAAAGAAAAATCAGAAATTATTAACATTAAATAATTTAGGGATCGAGCAGATTTTCACATTCGAATATTGGCATATATATATATATATATATGTTGGGTATGTATAAATTTATAATAATACCTTGAGCTTCTCTAAATGGAATGCTGGGTTGATAATTCTTCGATGCTTTGCCCATTTGTCGTCTTCGTAGTTTGCAAGACCTGTTACTAGAAACTTGGCTAGAGGGTTTGTCGTTGGCTTCAGAAAATCTTCATAGTTTGTAAATACATCTTTCAAATCCTCTGGATTACTAATGTGAAGCCTTGGTGTCGGACCATTCCAAATAAAAGATTTTTCACCTGCATTTTTTTTTTATCACTAAAAGCTATAAGAATATTTGCATGTAATTGATTCGCCAGAGTAAATATAAAAAACTGAAGCATGGTATTTACTAAAATTAACTAGATATCTACATAGAATTTGACCGGCATAAACATTATCATCTTTAATATATCATACTATTGATATTTTACTAAAATTCGACAAGTTATATTTCTTTGTTTCATAAATGTAGAAATGTAAATATCAACTTTGTTGTCAACAAGAAAGTATCAAAATATAGTTACCATACCATAAATGTTCACCGAATGATGGATGAAAGGGAGGACACGTGGCGCTATATCGTGGGACAAGTCCATGGGTTTAGAGTTTGCTTCATCGAGCATGATGGAGCTTTCCTTCAAGTCTCCCCAGAGAAGCCTGTAGGGATTGCCCTTAAGGCCTTGCTCCCTCAAACATGCTTCAAGCTTTTTAGGCCTCAACCACACCCAATTCAGCACCTTCGATGCCCATGAAATAAATATGCAATCTAGAGCTACTACAACACTTGGAGTAATTCCCACTGGGGCTTCCATTTTTCAGTGTGTTAAGTGAAAGAAATGAAGGATGGGCTTCTATCTCTTGAGAACTGAAACCTTAAATAATGTGTGAAATTGGAGGAGGTGCAAACCCCAAGGTCCTTCTCCATCGTTGTAATTTTCCACCCAAAATTTCAGTATGAGTTCAGCCGTGACGAATCTTGATTGACTACTGTCATCGATTAATAAAGTAGCTACACTGGATGAGCTCCAACGAATTGGCCCAAAATTTCCACTGCCATATGCTTTGCGACCTTTCTCACCCAACCTTCACTATTGACCAACAAAGACTAAAAATCTCCGCCTGCTTCATTTCAATCTATTTTCAATATGATATTTACATTTAAAAAAAAAAAAAAAACATAGCCCGGCCCCAACGAACTGGGATGCTCCTTTTTTTTCACTCCCCCACTCACTTTTGCTATTTCTGCTTCATAAGATTACTTTATAGGAGTTTCTAGAACTCCATCAATTTGTGTTACCTTTGGCCCTTTGGGTATTGTTTTTCAGCTTTAATACAGCCCCCATGTCGCCAAACCAAAAGACAAAAATAAAATAAAATGCTTATTTATCTGTAAAAAAAATATAGAATTTATCATCCTATTAGATTATCTTAAATTTTCCCATTTATTCGGTAAGTAAAAGCACTTAAATTTCAAAAAACGGATAAGAAGATGCAACCTAGCTGCAATCTTCTTCAACTTGAGTTTTTTTCGGTGCATTTATAGTTATACTTAGGTATTTGTTTATATATCCAATTTAGAGAAATAATTTATTGTTTTATTTTGTGTAGTTTATCATCTAAATTTTGATTTCTTTAATTTTTGCTTGAGTTGTAATAGACGCGTATTTATGCGATATTTTATCTTCTTTTTTTTTATTCTTTTCTTAGCATGTTTCCTATTTTTTCTTAGTGCTTAACTTATTTTCATGCTTTGTAGAATTTTTGGAAGTAAAGTTACAAAAAGACTTAATTACTTGCTATTTTGGAAATTTAAAGAGGAAACTTTGAAAGAGACTGTGACACATATGTCAACTTCTCGGAATAAACTGCACATTCTCTAGAAGAACTAACTGATGGGCATACATCATTAGAAAGATACGGAAGTTTAGTTTCTAGAGAAATTTATACTTCGTGAATTAGAGTTTTCTAAAATGAGTTATGGCTGTTTAAATAAAGCAATGTCAGGCTGAGCGAAAATTCAACATCCCTTCTATTTCAAGTTTTCTAATCCTTATCGAACTATGGGAGGAAGCATTTTAATCAAAGAAAGGAAGATAATAAATAAAAAATGGAAAGGAAGAGAGAGCATCCACGGGAGTAAAGATTGGGCAGCAAACACGCACACAAGAGCAACAAAATGTCTGCTCTCCCTCACACAGAACATAAACATCTTTTGCTCTTTACGATTTTATTGGGAGTAACTCAGCCAGCAAGAAACGTTCAATCTCCTTCAATTTTTTGCAATAGTAATTTCTATCTTTATGATCTCAATCTGCAGTATTCAATTCACTTTTAATGGGCAGAAATGTCTCCATTTTCTTGGTCTCTTGGCAGCGTCAAAACACGAGGAGAAAGGCAGCGTACACATTTTCCTTGGTCCTCAATCCTGCAGTGTCTCTCTCTGCCTTGGAACAAAAACAGTCTCTCTCTCTGCGCTCTTATCATCTTGGCAGCAAGGGAAGTCCGCATTTGTTGCTGCAAAGTCTCACTTTCTCTCACAATAAGAAAAGTCTGCAGAGTCTCCTTTTCTAAATCAGTCCACATTTGCAGCTGCAAAGGTCCCTCTCTCTGCCTCATTTTGGAACAAAGCAGATCGAGTCTTTTTTTTTTTTGGTTTTTTTTTTGTTTTTTTTGTTTTTGTTTTTAACATAGCGCAGCAAGGATACTTAGCGGAGCCAGGCTCCCGGGCGCAGCATCTTCTGTTTTTTCTCCCTTGCACAATTGGAGCAGAATTGCACAGCGAACTTGGCAGCGACGCAGTCACACATCCATCACAAGCCGACTTCTCAATCGTGATCGTGTCATTTGTCTTTCATCTCTCTATCTTTTTTTTCTTCTTATTTTCGTTTCATATTTAATTATGTATTGCGTTTCAAACATTATGGATATGCCTAGCTAATTTTCTTTGTAGTTAAAGGTGATTTCAAAGCCCCAAACATATGTTCAGTGGATTGATTAAATTCAGAATTTCTATACTTGTTAGGACTTAAACTTAGTAAACATGCTAGAATTTGATATTAGAATATAAGAGAATTTCATCACATAATTATGATCATATATTTATAAGTAGCAACTATAAATGGAAATTAGTATGTTATGCAAAACCTAAATTCAATTACGATGCCGTTCATACTTACACTTGCCTAGATAATGTCTAAATTTTTCATAGAGCTTAATTATCTTTACGTGTTCATTTAACTTGCAGTTCATGATTAGATGACATAAAGAGAATGGTTTGAAAGCGACTCGAAGTTTAATTCAAAAGACTCAGGAAAATAATAGGATTAATTAGTGCATTTCACAGTTAATTCCAGACATCATCATTCACTAGTTTGTAAATAAATTGCTCGAAATTCACTCATATGCATATATTTGGTGTGTGGAGATTGAACCTTTGGTTAGCTTCTCACATTTCAACCTTACTTTAGATTTCATTACATTTGCATTACTTTCATTAAATTAAATCCAAGACTCACAACTCCTCCCAATTAATCATTTTATTTAGTTATCTTTCCCTTTTCCTTTCATGTTAGTTAGCAACCCCTCTAATCCCTAGCGAAGAACAATCCTTGATTATTCTATATTATATACTACAATTTTTACAAAGTATTAAATTGTGTATTATTAATTATCGCATTACTTTTTGGCGTTGCGTCGTCAGGAATTAGTAAATTTATAATTAGCTTGTTCCATTTTATTTTACTTGCTTGTTTCATAATCTTACACGAATGCCCTTTAGATAAATATTTAAGAGTTAGATTAAAGATAATATTAAAAAGTTAGAATTAACTCAGAAAATTTATAACGGCATACAATGATTTTTATAAGCTACATATTTTTTTTCTTTCAAGAGAACAAATATAAGAACATGAGGCAGTTTGAACCTAGTCTTAGTAATATGATGGTAAATAAACATATAAATATAAAGTACTTGTTCATAGCATCCCCTAAGAATGCAAAACCTATTATTTAAAGCTTGTAAATTAGAAAAGTATATATAAACAAAAGCATGACCATAAATAGATGAATTATGGGAATGAAAAATAAATTTGAAACACATTTAGTTGGATTTATCAGGAAACGATATTTCGTAAGTTAAATCATGAATTTTATGATTAGTACTTTTTATTTGACGTTTGTAAGACTGATACCAAACTTTATAATCATGCTTATATCATAATCCAAACTTGTTGGAAGGATCATTATAGGGCCTCGTACTAAATTCGGATTCAGTGTCATATAAAATTAATGACGATAATTTAATGTGAGGGTGAGGCTGAATGGAAACTTATATATAATTAGTAATAAGATACCAAAAATTTAAGTGTCTCTCACTTATGAAATAATAGACACACTTAATTGTGCTCCAAAAACACATATTCTAATAAGCTCACAAACAAAGTGGACCCACATTTGTGTTGCACACAATTAATTGTGCCTACAAAATGCAAGCACTGACAAGCTTGGAGAAAAAGTGGACTACAATTTCAATTGGATATAGATATCAGAACAGAATACCTCTTATGTATGTACCAAAATTAAATAAATGTGTATAATAATTAATAAAGGGGACAAAAAAATAGTAGTGACTTAGCCACCTGTGCCCATTGTCCAGTTTTCTTGTGGTATCAGATGGGTACCTCTTACATTTCCGATGACCACAAATACGTAGGGGATGTATTAAATTCAAATTTATATAGATAATATATTACAAAATTTTTATAGTGATATAGATTTTTGTTTTCTAAGAAATTTTTACAGATTTATTGATTTTATAAATTTCTATAAAGTATAGATTGAATACTCTCAAATTTTTACCAACTCTCTAAAAGTCATAATTGAATACTTCTAAATTAACAGAGGCATTTAAAATCTATAAAAGTCTCAATTAAATACACCTCCCAATTTCATTTTTATTTTAAGTTCTTCACTTTTAGTACTATATTTTTTGTCGCCATCATTACAACAACAACAAAGTAATTAGCTTTGATTGTGGTAGGAAAAAAAAATAGTTTTGTTGGTTGTGGTAGCCCTGTTAATCGGTTTTTCAATTTTATTTTTTGTTGAAACCGAAACCGAAATGGTTTGGGAATCGGCCCGATTCTCAACCTCAAAATCGTTCGAACTGAAAACCGATTAAACCGATTTGGTTTGATTTTGAGCCGATTTTGGAACGGTTTAACTGGTTTTCGTCTGAGACGAAGACAATGAGGGAGAGGCTGAGTTCGTGAGGCATGAGCTTCGAAGAAGACGAATCGGGACCATCGAGCTTAGAAATACAGGAAAGTTAAAGATAAAATGAATGTAGAGAGTGGGCGTTGGATGCAGAGGTTTATCGATCGATTCATGTTTTGAGTTTCCATAACAAAGCATCAAGAAGAGACCGATGAACCGCTGCCTCCAATGATTAACAAGGCTAGAGTCTTTTCGAAGATCCGATTCTCAACAAATTTTTGTTGGTATCATAGAAACAGCAACTAGAGTCTTTTCAAAGGCGGAGAACGAATTGTTTAGGTTAATAATCATTACCCAAATACAAAATTACAAAATTACAACCAACAAAGGCTTTTCGATTATCATTACCTCCTTAGGAAACTTCGATGAGGCAGGCTTCAAAGTGGCTTCGATGGAAGAGGGGGTGCGGGCTTGCGAATTGTGAAGGAAGCTTCAATGTGGGGGATGGTGCAGCGGAGAGAGCTTCAATAAGGCGACGGAAGATCGATGAGGGTCTGGGTCTGGCGCTATGATGAATGAGGAAGAAAGGAAGGGAGCGTGTAACGACCCGTCCCAAATTCCAGGATTAGATTAGTGACTAATCACGATTAGTTAGGTTAATCAGTGATTAGTTAGGCGAAATCAGACGAACGATGCGAAATGACCGTTTTGCCCCTGATGGTGGCAAAACGTTGACTTTTCAATCGGGCTGTCAAATGGACTTTGACCGAGGACCGTGACGTATTTCGTGACGTCACGAGTTCATAGACAGATGGAACGTTCAATTCCGACATTCGAGGAGGAAGTTATGACGTTAGGAAGTTTAGGGGCATTTTGGTAATTTTAGTTAAAATGAGCGAAATGTTGACTTTTTGACTGGGATGTCCGATGGCCGAGGACCAAGGACTATTACGTAGATAAGGACGATACGAATCCATAGATAGGCGGCACGTCGAATTTGGACGTTCGACGGTGAAGTTACGGTTCACGGAAGTTCAAGTGCACTATTGCACGAATTACAAAACGAGTTAACTTTTGGACTTAGTGGGGGCCCAGATATTTAATCCCAGTCCTATGGATGAGTGACAAGTGTCACCCATCCACAAGCCACCTATATTGATTCATGCACCGTGCAAACCATTCCATTTTCTCCATTTCAAACACACACAAAACACAACCCGATCTCACCCATTTTCCTCCCATCCGTGCAACCCCAAACCCATCCACTCTTCACCCATGACCAGGCAGAGGACCAGGGAGACTGAGGAGGTTGCTGGGTGGCCAGAACCGCCGTCCACGGCGGCGAGAGGAGGAGGAACCCGTGAGGTTCACGGTTAGTCCATTTTGACCAATTTTTCCATTTTTGTTGTTATGGTTGGTTTTTAATGGTTTTAATGAGTCCATTAGGTTGCTAGGGACATGTTAGGAAGGTTTAAGGAAGCTTGGGATGGCTGGGCAGCCATGGGTGCAGTTTTGGAAACTTGAACCGTTTGGTTCAAAATCGAACCATAGGATTTAGACGTTTTCGGTTGCGTTTAAGGATTGGAATGGATAGAAAACATCAAAATAGGATGAAAGGAACCAAAAAGGAAGAACTAGGATGAAAAATGGGGTGTCTAGGGCTGTGAACCGGTCACGCCGGTCCAGTTGGACCGGCCAAACCAGGTGAACCGGCCATGAACAGTAAAACCGGTATGCTGGAGGTTAGTGCCGATGAACAGTGTTTTTGACCTTCAAGGGGCTTGTGAGGACGCGTGGACCATAATTTGGGAAAGTGTTTAACACGGGAAATCTTCTATTCGATGTAACGAAGATTTTGGGACTGGTCTCGTGTCAATCGGACATCGTTTCGATAGTTTTCGGGGTGTCGGAAGAATTAGGGTCGGCTTAAAAATAGTTAAAAGTTCGGAAAAATTACGGGGCTTTGATGGGAGGTTAATTAAGTAGTTATTAACCTTCTATTAAAATTTGGACAGGTTTGGGAGTCCCGGTAATGGTGATCGGCTCGGGGAGCCGAATGGCACGTAAATCGAGGCGGCAGCTCGGACGGTCTGTGAGTGGACTTTGTTTTCTAAATTTGTGCATGCATAAATGTTTATTATATGTTTTAAATACTTGTTTGTGATGCCATGAGTGCATTTGGATGTGTGGTTACGTATAGGCACGTATTTCGAGGTTTCGACCCTATACGGTGCCTATACGGGGCTGTATGTCTTTATTGGTCTAAATGAAATGGTTTTGGATTTCCAAATGGATAATGAATGTGATTTGATGAGTTTGATTTGGATATTTGTAAATGATATGGTTTCACGTATTTCGAGGCGATTTACGTGCTTGCACGTAAATCGAGGTTTCTGGTTTTACACTGATTTTCCATTCTTTTGGTTTTGGATATGATTTCATGAAATGATTTTGGATTTGAAAAGGTAATTCTCGGACTTGAGGTCCATTTGATTTACGGAATCGGGCCGGAGGCCCAGTTGGTTTACGATTCGGACTTGAGGTCCAGTTTCTATGTGGATTCGGGCCTAGGGCCCAGTTATGTATTACAAATGGTTTTTATGGTTCATGACGGTTTATGGGAACCGGCATGAACCCTTGAAATGGATTTACGGGTCATGACGGTTTATGGGAACCGGCATGAACCCATGAAATGATTTTATGGTTCATGACGGCTTATGGGGGCCGGGCATGAATCCTTGAAAGGTTTCAAGAATGATTTCAAAAGGTTTTTCATATTCCATCCTTTATATATGATTGTCTCCTCCGGGGAGGGTCGTTGGCCTGGGTGGACCCCGGAGTAATCACGGAGCACTGACTGAGTGGAGTCGCCCCCCAGTTGGGTTCCTTACTCTCAGGATGGGCATGGTTCGTTACCTCCAGGGAGGGTCATTGATCTACGGACATTGACCTGGGTGGACCCTGGAGAGACTTGGGTTTGAGACCCCGGTTAACACGCGCGTAGCTTTATTTTACCGTGACAGGTTCTGGATATGAATATAATGGATAATCATGATTTCAATTGGTTTTGGGAAATTGTGTTTTATGATGATAAATGGATTTGGGCTGAGATCCCACATATGATTACTATGTTATGGTTTTCTGTAAACGGTTTTGGGCAGGAGCCCGTATGACTTGTATTTACAGAATTTGGGGCTGAGACCTTAATGATGGTTGTTTAAATATACGTGTTTGAATAAATGGTTTTACTTTGCATGCATGCTTTTTTGTGGAGGGTATAAAGGTCTTTGATGAAATGTTTTTATAAATTCTTTATTTTGTCCACTCACAGTCTTTCTGTTTTTAATACCCTTCAGGTTGGATACGGTGTGGACTGTAGCAGAGATGGAGATATCACATACTTCCTCCGGATTCTGGCGTACTCTGATAGCCCGGGAGGGCAAAGGTCGGAAGTATCCCTTGTCTGACACTCCGTGTCAGACGGGAGCAGGGTCATCCCGCGTTAATCCCGGGGGGATTGGGATGGGTCCTGTCAGCTTGGTAACAGAGCATAGGATTGCTCGTAGGATGCTTATCAGAGCGGGGTTGTCTCTATTCGAGCAACCGCGGAGCTCTTGGAATGTACGCAGGTCGAGGATGTGATATCTCAATGGGCTGCAGTTCGTGGTCAACTTGATTGTTGGGATGCCGATACGATAGTTAGTAGGATGGAATCGGGTTACGTCTTGGTTCGGCACTAGATGCCGGGGTTGCCATTGTTCTGTCGTGGTTGACAATGTGGGACCCTATGAAAGGATTAACGTATTAGTACGTTAGAGTTGATCGGGTGACGGTTAGTTGGGATCATCTTCACGATGTCGTAGGATCGGTTCCGACGACTAGTTGGGAATTGTGATCATCGGATGGTCGAATATTGTTGAGTGGGATGGTCGGATTTGGTTGAGTTAAATGGATTCACTGCTCCTGGTGGTTAGCAGTCGAGTTCGTGGAACTCTGGTTGAACTTATGGCAGTTGGTAGCCGGATTCGAGGAATTCTGGTTGGTACTTGTCGATGGAATCCTTGAGTGGGATACAGAGTGATTAATACGGACGATTGATTCCGTTGGATGCGGAGTCTGGATATAGCGAGGTCTGGTAGTTAGGTCTGCACGAGTTTGTGGCAGGCACTACTACCGAGAGTGGTTGTAGCTGTGGTTGTTTGGAATCGGGGATGTTCATCGGACGTTTCCTTTTCTCGTATGAGTTGTCAGGATGACTGTACTCATAGTTGTTAGGTACGAGGGAGACTGAGTTTCTCCAATACGAGTTGAGGTACGGGATCGTCGTTCGGTATGAGCGGAGATCCAGGGTTGTCAGTTTTGCACCCGGTGTGCTAGCGTCAGTACTGATGCTAGTGAGGATGCTTGTGTGCTGATGCTGACAGGTGATAGTGATGGTGCTGGTACTAGTGCTAGTGCTGGTGCTGGTGATTGCGACGACGATGAGTTACGAGTCGGGATGTGACTCCGACGTGATGGGCTAATGATTGGTATCTGTGGTTCGGGAGTGAATCACGGATAGTGATGGACTGGATAGGATCCAACGGTAGTTGAGACGTGAGGATCGAGTACTGTCATGGGGGACTAGCGACCAGTTGGTCAGTGTTGGCCAGAGTTGGTCCGAATTGGTTAGATATGGTGGTTTGCAGAGATTTGACTGCAGATCAGAGCAGGTGTCTGTTGTGACTCTCTAGTCGAGAGGTACATATACGGTCGTAAATGGGCATGTGTCTGTAAATAGTCAAAAAGGGGGACACGTAGATGATGTCCAAGTATGTTGTTTCCAATCTAGATGGAACTTCGGAATCGCGAGAGGTTGTAATTGAGGTGACACGTGGAATGCGGGTTTTCCGTATTGGTATTGGGTGTTTCGAAGTCATTTTGGGTGACTTCTCAGGTTCTACCATAATTGATGATGGTAGATGATGTTGATGATGTAGATGTTGTTGGTTGCCACTAGTACACCAATCGTGTATTGGTTGCCACTAGTACACCAATCGTGTATTGGTTGGTGGACCTGTGATTTATCTTGGGCAATCTGGAGAATTGAGTATATCGAAGTTAGGTGACTGAGATTTCTCATTTTCTGCTTGGTGGCAGAAGATGTTGGATTACGTGGCGTGGTGAGTGCAACGAGTTTTGTTTGCATTCACGTAGGTTGGATTTTGATGTCCTTGGATTCGATCATCCTTGGATTTTCTAGATGGAATGCCAATGATCGATACGAGGTAGTCAGTGAGAACCCATAGTCTCGGCGTGGCTCGTCGTTGACTAATCTGTTTAGATGTGGGAAATGGTTGAGGACTTTAGGTGTCGTGACGATTCTCGATCGTGACGCCTATAGTCGGGTGACGTAGTTATGGATCTGGATCGTGATCTTGATGATCCAGATAGGTGGAGAGTTTATCGCTCTTACTTGGATGTTGGAGTTGTAGATGATGGAACTGAACTTCTTTTCGAAGTGAATCCCGTATGGTATATTACTCAGGTGAGTAAGTGTCCGATGAGGTCAGATTTTGTCAGCCTAGATATGTCGATATTGGGATTGGCTTCCCTATGAAGTCAATCGATGGTAATGTGGTAATCGGTGGAGCAGGTATCCGATAGGTTTGGATATGGTGCGTCTCGGTAGATGAGAACGAGATTTCAGGTTTTGGAATCAGATTTCTGGATGACGATTCAGGATTTGATTTTGGAACTTGAAAGAGGATTTCTGTATTTGGGTTTTGGAATCGGATTCTGGGTGACGATTCAGGATTTGGTTCTGGAGCTTGACTCTGGATTTTCTTTTTATGGATTTGGGTTCTGAATGGTTATTCCAAATGCCGGCTTACGGAATGATAATTTCGGGTTCGAATTTGGACATGATTATAGATATGATTTCTGGGTTTGGATTCGGGATTTCTTACGAAATTGCGGATTCGGATTCGGATTTGGAAATGGATAATGGGTCGGAGTTTCGATTTGTCTAATACTGGATTGGACAAATGGACTCTATAGTAGAAACGTGATTAGCTACAACCTAGGTGGTTGTAAGCTGATTGATGGGTAGATGTGCGTACCTTGTACGTTATTCGAGGTACGATACTGGGCAAACTTGTCATGTTTATTGACGGTATATAGGTCATACCAGAGGTATGTTGGTGAGCGTGTTGGTAGTCGGATTAGTTCCGATACCATTGGATTTGTCGAGGACGTGGACTGGACATTGGATACTGTGCATTGGGTCATAGTGTTTCTGATGGGTCCAGTTACACACATATCGAGTGAATGGTTGGTTAGTGTTCACTCATGGTTGAGTAAGTTGGTGGTTAGTCTAACCACGGGGGAGTATAGTGTCAGTTTTCGACTGACGACTGTCAAGTGGTGACGGTTTGTCGGAGGTGTCAACGTGAATCGGTTAGTGAGGTCTGATGACTCCCAGTGGGAGGACGTCAGAATAGATTAGTGATTGAGAAGGGAACCGTCTAGTTGTTATGTCAGCGAAAGGGTAGATTTGACAAGTGGTTTCAATTCGAAACGGGTGACTACTGTCATTCGACGTGCTCGAATGTAGTCGTTGCGACGTAAGCGTTAGTGGTACGCTTGGGTACGAGTAAGTATTATTCTGGTTAGTTGGTGTACGAGTGTACACGAGTTTCGAGGTCGATTCTACTTTCCACGGGGTGGATGTGGAATCAAGATAATTGGAGGTTCGAGAACGAAACTAATTAAGGAGGGAAGAACGGTTGGAATTTCGAGGACGAAATTAATTAAGGAGGGAAGGTTGTAACGACCCATCCCAAATTCCAGGATTAGATTAGTGACTAATCACGATTAGTTAGGTTAATCGGTGATTAGTTAGGCGAAATCGGACGAACGATGCGAAATGACCGTTTTGCCCCTGATGGTGGCAAAACGTTGACTTTTCAATCGGGCTGTCAAATGGACTTTGACCGAGGACCGTGACGTAGTTCGTGACGTCACGAGTTCATAGACAGATGGAACGTTCAATTCCGACATTCGAGGAGGAAGTTATGACGTTCGGAAGTTTAGGGGCATTTTGGTAATTTTAGTTAAAAGGAGCGAAATGTTGACTTTTTGACTGGATGTCCGATGGCCGAGGGCCAAGGACTATTACGTAGATAAGGACGATACGAATCCATAGACAGGCGGCACGTCGAATTTGGACGTTCGACGGTGAAGTTACGGTTCACGGAAGTTCAAGTGCACTATTGCACGAATTACGAAACGAGTTAACTTTTGAACTTAGTGCGGGCCCAGATATTTAATCCCAGCCCTATGGATGAGTGACAAGTGTCACCCATCCACAGGCCACCTATATTGATTCATGCACCGTGCAAACCATTCCATTTTCTCCATTTCAAACACACACAAAACACAACCCGATCTCACCCATTTTCCTCCCATCCGTGCAACCCCAAACCCATCCACTCTTCACCCATGACCAGGCAGAGGACCAGGGAGACTGAGGAGGTTACTGGGCGGCCAGAACCGCCGTCCACGGCGGCGAGAGGAGGAGGAACCCGTGAGGTTCACGGTTAGTCCATTTTGACCAATTTTTCCATTTTTGTTGTTATGGTTGGTTTTTAATGGTTTTAATGAGTCCATTAGGTTGATAGGGACATGTTAGGAAGGTTTAAGGAAGCTTGGGATGGCTGGGCAGCCATGGGTGCAGTTTTGGAAACTTGAACCGTTTGGTTCAAAATCGAACCATAGGATTTAGACGTTTTCGGTTGCGTTTAAGGATTGGAATGGATAGAAAACATCAAAATAGGATGAAAGGAACCAAAAAGGAAGAACTAGGATGAAAAATGGGGTGTCTAGGGCTGTGAACCGGTCACGCCGGTCCAGTTGGACCGGCCAAACCAGGTGAACCGACCATGAACAGTAAAACCGGTATGCTGGAGGTTAGTGCCGATGAACAGTGTTTTCGACCTTCAAGGGGCTTTTGAGGACGCGTGTGCCATAATTTAGGAAAGTGTTTAACACGGAAAATCTTCTATTCGATGTAACAAAGATTTTGGGACTGGTCTCGTGTCAATCGGACATCGTTTCGATAGTTTTCGTGGTGTCGGAAGGTTTAGGGTCGGCTTAAAAATAGTTAAAAGTTCGGAAAAATTACGGGGCTTTGATGGGAGGTTAATTAAGTAGTTATTAACCTTATATTAAAAGTTGGATAGGTTTGGGAGTCCCGGTAATGGTGATCGGCTCGGGGAGCCGAATGGCACGCAAATCGAGGCGGCAGCTCGGACGATCTGTGAGTGGACCTTGTTTTCTAAATTTGTGCATGCATAAATGTTTATTATATGTTTTAAATACTTGTTTGTGATGCCATGAGTGCATTTGGATGTGTGGTTACGTATAGGCACGTATTTCGAGGTTTCGGCCCTATACGGTGCCTATACGGGGCTGTATGTCTTTATTGGTCTAAATGAAATGGTTTTGGATTTCCAAATGGATAATGAATGTGATTTGATGAGTTTGATTTGGATATTTGTAAATTATATGGTTTCACGTATTTCGAGGCGATTTACGTGCTTGCACGTAAATCGGGGTTTTCTGGTTTTACACTGATTTTCCATTCTTGTGGTTTTGGATATGATTTCATGAAATGATTTTGGATTTGAAAAGGTAATTCTTGGACTTGAGGTCCATTTGATTTACGGAATCGGGCCGGTGGCCCAGTTGGTTTACGATTCGGACTTGAGGTCCAGTTTCTATGTGGATTCGGGCCTAGGGCCCAGTTATGTATTACAAATGGTTTTTATGGTTCATGACGGTTTATGGGAACCGGCATGAACCCTTGAAATGGATTTACGGGTCATGACGTTTTATGGGAACCGGCATGAACCCATGAAAGGATTTTATGGTTCATGACGGCTTATGGGGGCCGGGCATGAATCCTTGAAAGGTTTCAAGAATGATTTCAAAAGGTTTTTCATATTCCATCCTTTATATATGATTGTCTCCTCCGGGGAGGGTCGTTGGCCTGGGTGGACCCCGGAGTAATCACGGAGCACTGACTGAGTGGAGTCGCCCCCCAGTTGGGTTCCTTACTCTCAGGATGGGCATGGTTCGTTACCTCCAGGGAGGGTCATTGATCTATGGACATTGACCTGGGTGGACCCTGGAGAGACTTGGGTTTGAGACCCCGGTTAGCACGCGCGTAGCTTTATTTTACCGTGACAGGTTCTGGATATGAATATAATGGATAATCATGATTTCAATTGGTTTTGGGAAATTGTGTTTTATGATGATAAATGGATTTGGACTGAGATCCCACATATGATTACTATGTTATGATTTTCTGTAAACGGTTTGGGCAGGAGCCCGTATGACTTGTATTTACAGAATTTGGGGCTGAGACCTTAATGATGGTTGTTTAAATATACGTGTTTGAATAAATGGTTTTACTTTGCATGCATGCTTTTTTGTGGAGGGTATAAAGGTCTTTGATGAAATGTTTTTATAAATTCTTTATTTTTGTCCACTCACAGTCTTTCTGTTTTTAATACCCTTCAGGTTGGATACGGTGTGGACTGTAGCAGAGATGGAGATATCACATACCTCCTCCGGATCCTGGCGTACTCTAATAGCTCGGGAGGGCAAAGGTCGGAAGTATCCCTTGTCTGACACTCTGTGTCAGATGGGAGCAGTGTCATCCCGCGTTAATCCCGGGGGGATTTGGATGGGTCCTGTCAGAGCGTCTGGGTCTGGCGCCATCTGAGAGTCTGCTAGAGTGCGAGAATCAGATCGAAGTGGACTGGGAGAGGCGAGAGTGCGAGAGTCTAGGGTTTGGGGTTTCATAAAAAAAGAAATAACAAAAACGACGACGTTTTTGTAACAACTTAAAAACCCAGTTCGGTTCAGTTTTATCTTTCTTTCGGTCCGATATAATTATACCGAAAACTGAAACTGAATCGGTTCAATTTGGTTCGGTTTTTTCGGACGGTCTCGATTTTTGTTTTAGTTTGGTATATTGCGGTTCGGTTACCGCTCAGTCCGATTTTTCGGACCAATTAACAGGCTTAGGTTGTGGTCCATATATATATGGGATCTGTGACATCCCAGTTTAAACACAAATTTCAATACAATTATTTAACCCTGGGAGGAGGTGCAAATCCCCCTAGTCCTTACAATTCTTCATTTCTTCCACAACTTTATCACATGATTGACTAACATTCTTCATGTCCTTCTCCATCGTTGTAATTTTCCTCCAAAAATTTCAATATGAGTTCAGCTGTGACGAATCTTGATTGACTACTGTCATTAATAATAAAGCAGCTACACTGGATGAGCTCGAACGAATTGGCTCCGAAATTTGCGCAGCCGTATGCTTTGCGACCTTTCTCACTCAACCTTCCCTATTGACCAACAGAGGCTAAAAATAAAATTTCCGCAGCCGTATGCATGCTTTGCGACCTTTCTCAGTCAACCTTCACTATTGACTAAAAATCTCCGCCTGCTTCATTTCAATCTCTTTTCATCGCTTGAAAAAATTGAGATCCTTATACATAGATTGAGTTTTAATAGGTAAACTTTTAAAGTAGTCTAATTTATTAATGAGAGCTCTAGCTAACTCACTGTCTTCAACTAAATAAATAAACTTTTATCCACATTTTAATTACCATTTATATATCATATGTTATTTTTTAACATATTTCACAAAATATAAAAAAACTATGATGTTTACATTAAAAATAAAAAATAAAAACATAGCCCCGACGAACTGGGATGCTCCGTTTATAGCTATACTTAGGTATTTTTTTTATATATCCAATTTGGAGAAATAATTTATTGTTTTACTTTATGAAGTTCATTATCCAAATTCCAATTTCTTTTATTATTGGCTTGAGTTGTGATAGGAGCATTTTCATGCGACATTTTATCTTGTTTTCTTATACATTTCTTAGAATGTTTCTTATTTTTTTCTTAGTACTTAACTTATTTCCATGTTTTTTAGAATTTTTCGAAGTACAATTACAAAAGAAGTTAATTACTTGCTGTTTTGAAAATTTAAAGAGGAAACTTTAAAAAAGACTGCGACATATGTTTCAACTTCTCGGAATAAACTGCACCTTCTCGGGAAGAACTAGCTGATGGGCATACATCATTAGAAAGATACAGAAAAATTTAGTTTCTAGAGAAATTTACAGTTTGTGAATTGAAGTTTTCTAAAAGTAGTTATGGCCGTTTAATTAAAGCACTGTCCGGCTAAGCGAAAATTCAGCATTCCTTCGATTTCAAATTTTCTAATCCTTAGCGTTAGCGGTTTGGACGGCTAGACGTCCAGGCTATTAGGGTTACGAGGGGAAGCGTTTGAATCGAGAAAGCAAGATGATAAATAAATAAAATAAAAAGGAAGAGATCGAAGAGCAGCCACGTACGTGAGTAAAGATTGGGCAGCAAACATGCACGCAAGAGCAACAAAATGTTTGCTCTCCCTTACACATAACAAAAACGTTTTTGCTCTTTATGATTTTATTAGGAGTAACTCAGCCAGCAACCTAGTCTCCTCTCTCCCTAAAAATCGGCAGAAACATTCAATTTCCTTCAATTTTCTGCACTAGTAACTTCTCTCTTTATGATCTCTCAATCTGTAGTATTCAATTCACTTTTAATAGGTAGAAATGTTTCCATTTTCCTGGTCTCTTGGCAACGTCAAAACACAAGAGGAGAAAGGCAGCGTACATATTTGCCTTGGTCCTCAATTCTGCAGTGTCTATCTCTGCCTTGGAACAAAACAGTCTCTCTCTCTTTCTCTTTCTCTCTCTCTTATCAATCATGCACTGAAACGGATACAGATACGATGATACGATACGACACGATACTCTGATACGTTAAAATAAAAAAAATTAAAAGATACGATACGAGAAGGATACAAAAAATAAATAATACATTAAAATTTAAATATAGTTAAAAAAAACATGCAATTTTATTTTATCCCATAACAATTTAATATAGAGATCTTTAGGAATCTTCCATGTCAAACTCTTCATTGCATGTGTTCATCTTCCTCTTCATCAACATCAAAGATAACCGCTTCCAACGCGGGCTCATCAAGGGAAAGTTGGGCAATTTCAAGTCTCCCAACATTAGCTACATGACTGTGTTGCCTTCAACTTATTAAACACATGCATAAGTTGCTCTCTTACCTTCAAAGTTTTAGTGAGCTGATCAGCCATCTCCTTCACTTTGAATTCAAGCCGATAAATCTAAGCCCGAACTTCCTTACATTCATCTACGTATTTGTCCCTCTCAAACTCGATGTTCTCAAATAATTGTGTGAAAGCTCATCTACGTATCCAAAACTTGATATTGTATCGGGGAGTATCGGGGGAGTATCGTATCGGCCGGTATCGATATCTGATACATGACACGAGGCCTTGGAGGTGTATCGGTGCTTCTTAGCTTGACAGCAAGAGAAGTCCACATTTGTTGCTACAAAGTCTCTCAATCTCTCACAATAAGAAAAATCTACAGAGTCTCCTTTTCCAAACCAGTTCATATTTGTAGCTGCAAAGGTCCCTCTCTCTCCCTCAATTTGGAACAAAGCAGCGTCTCTCTCTCTGTCATTTCTCTATTTTTTTTTCTTTTCTTATTTTAGTTTCATATTTATGTTTGCATTTCAAACATTATGGATATGTCTAGCTAATTTTCTTTGCAGTTAAAGGTGATTTCAAAGTCCCAAACATATGTTCAATGGAATGATTAAATTCAGAATTTCTTTGCTTATTGGTGGTTGTGTTTTGCTTATCTTTTTTACCGAGAACTCATTCGTGTATGCTTGTTAGGACATAAACTTAGTAAACATGGTAGGATTTGATGCTAGAATATAAGAGAATTTCATCTCATAGTGTTTCCCTCGATTTGATTTATCAAACCGTTAGAAGGGATTTTGGTCCTTCTTCGAATAATGCGCAGGCGTGCCACTACCCGGCCACCAAATGGCCTGAATGGAATTGTAAATGTTGGGTGCGCCCCTAAGGCTGACTTCTAACCTTACGATTGTGCGGCCGAGCAAGGAACCTCCTCTCGACTTGGGTTCTTTCACTCCCTCGGGGTCGAGGGTGTTTAGGCTTTGAATTTGTATATATTTATGTTTTTTGATTATGTGAACGAAATGCAAGTGCAATAATTAAATCAAGTAAGAAAATTAACTATGCTTGAAGAAAATAAATTTAAACGTAAATGTAATAAATTGATACTTAAAAGAAAATTAATAATTAAAATTAAAGACAGGAATAATAAACTAAAATTAACGAAACGATTAAGTGAAGCTATTAAACGAACACTAATGAACGAAATTGAAATCAAAATAAAGATTAAATAAAAATGAACTTGAATTTAAAACAAAATACTTGAAAGTATTCTGAAAAATAAACTTACACTAGAAAAACGAAGAACTTGACTAGCTAGAACTTGAATATGAAAATCTAGTCTAAGGATTGAAAAGGTACAAGATCAGAGTAAGTTTGTGTGTTGATGTTGATGTCCCTTTCTCTTCTTCACCTTAGCTATTTATAGGGTTTAGCCAACCCACGAATTGGCCCATCTTGGCCTCGACTCTTCTGACTTGAAAACCTTCCAAGTTGAGCCACTCTAAATCCTTCCAAATTTGATCCTCCCGCAATCCTTCCAAATCGAGACCACCCAAAATCTTTCCAAGTCAGGCCACCCAAATCTTTCCAAGTCGGATTGATATCGAAATACTTGATTGAGATTTGATTAAAACCTTCTCTTTCGGGAAGATTCTAGGTTGACATTATCTAGCTTGATTTATTCCCTTATTTCGACCAATTGGCAATCGAGGCCGGATGAGGATTTGATGAGAAACCCGGCCGACGTCCATATTTTTTTCAAGCCTTGGGTTGGGTCGAAGAAAATTAGGTTTAGTAAAAATATAAACCCAACCCCAATTTAGTTGAAATGTGATCATAATTTGCCAACTTGGCCTAAAATAGCTAGAAAAATAGCTACCAACTAGCATTTCCCAAATCGAAGCTTGTCTAGGCCATAAGGTCACAAGGTATAGCACTTTGATTCCAAATTGCATAAAAACTCACCCACCACACATGTAAAAACGTTTTGGGCATCATGGAAAGAGTTTTTTGGCCATTTTTCCTTGGTCTTGATGCAACCAATTATACAAGTGGGTGTACTTGTGTGACTTGACAAGAAAAGTGTAATTTCATGCTTCCTCATGACCGAAGCATAAAGAGAGAAAAGCCTTCATTTCCTCTCTCCCACATGGCCCTCTCAAATCACAAATTGTCTAAAGTCATAGGGCTAACAAATATTTATGTGATGGAGATGTATATGGTATGACTTGACAAGATGGATGTAAAGGAAAAGAAAAAAAACAAAGTCCAACACCCCATTTGTTCTTCTTGGCCGTAACTATAAGTAAAAAGAGAGAAAAGACTCTTTGCTTTCATCATTTGATTGTACCTTCTCACTTACTTTCTTTCCATCAATCAAACCCATTTTGATTGCTTTCCTTTTCTTCCTAGCACAAGCAACCGTGAGGAGAGAAAAATCCCCCCTCACAATTAACTCAATCACCCTCCTTTAAATATTCCAGCCATCCCCCTTTACTTTAAAAAATATGTTTGCACCCTTACTTCATCAAAAACTCTCCACCCAACCCCTTCAAGAAACTCCCAGCCAACTCTTATAAGAAATCCAGCCAACTCTTGTAAACCAAAAAATCCAGCCAACTCTTGTAAGCCAAAAAATCCAGCCAACACAAACTTACAAACGCAGCCAAAACACTCACAAAACTTGGCTAAGGCCTCTTCTTCATTCCAGCCAAACCATCATAAAAATCCAGCCAAAATTACCTTCACTCCTACTACAAATCTAGTCGAAAGCCTTCACAAAAATTCAGCCAAAGACTCCAAAAAAATCCAGCCAAAACCCACTCATAGTCAAGCCGAAAACCCTCCAAGAAATCAAGCTAAATGCACCCTTTGCTTCATATATTAGGTGGGTGGATAAATTCACATCACCCCCAAACATTGTCCCCTTCAATTGGCTATCCGAATTCTAAGGGTGGGCAATTGAAATTGGAGTTTCTTCCCCAACTCCGTTGATGAGGTAAACACCCAAGCTCTTGTCTTCAATTTGTGCATTTAATTTTGTAGATATGGGTATTAAACTTAGTTTAATTTTGGCTCTTAAACTTCCATGCCCACTCATCTTCCCCATTGAGACTATAAATACATTGGCATCTTCTTCCTTTCAAAAATCAAAGAAAAGCCATTTTAGGGCTTTCAAGAACTCCCTCTTGGCCCTTTTCAAAATCTCTCATTATCTAACAAAAGTTACCCCAAATTTCTTCAAGAAGCAACTCCAAGTAACATTTGAGGTAGATTGCACTTAATTTTGGTATGAATGCATGAGTTTTGGTTGATTTTGGGGCTTGAATTTCCGGGTTGAAGATATGGTGTTCTTGATGTTCTTGGTGTTCTTGATATTCCTTTTTTTTTTTTTAATTTTTCACCCACTTGGTTGAATCCAAAATTTTCTATGGCTCATGAATTTTTGGTGTTTTTTTTTGTAGGGAACAAATGCCTCCAAAACATGTGGTTAGCCACTACAGGAAAGTCCAAAAAATCATGGACGACAATCCGGCCGACTTGGATGATCATTTCCATCACATGTGGCCAGACCGTCTTGGCTCTCATCACGGACCAAATTTCTCAAAAATCCCACCCGGCTTCTTGGGGGTTTTAGAGGAGGGTGGGGACGATACCCTCTTGTTCTTATGTGAGAACCTATACTGGCCTTCCCAATGGGGCCTTCCCAAGCCAACCAAAAGTTGGCCGGTTGGGTCATCATGCAAGTCACAAAATCCTCCCCCGGATGCATCCCATACAAGTCTTCCACCCGCTCAAGGAAAAAAATGGTGTGACTGGTACAAAGCACTCAAGTCGAAGTTGGGTGACTTTTGGGATGAAATCGGGATTTCCGATACGTTGGATCTTTGTGCGACCGAGCACTTCCTATGTGACCGTGCACTCATTCAAGCCGGGCTATGTTTTTGGTTTTCACCCAACAATTGCATGAAGCTCCGTTTTGGGATGATGACTCCAACCTTACTTAACCTGGCCGCTATGCTCGGCCTACGTCCACATGGGGTGTACTACTCAGCCGCTAGCCTCCCCGACCCAACACTTTTACTGAACTACGAAAAACACATCAAGACCTACAATGGTTGGGTAAACGTTTACTATGGCTTTGATGGCGATACTCTCGAGTCACCACTGCGACCCACCAATGGAGTCTCTCGGGTGGATCATGTAGCCTTCCTGCAACTCTGGCTCTGTAAGTTTTTCTTCTGCCCCTTATCTCTCTCGATTACGAAAGATGTTCAACCCTTGGCCGAGGCCCTCGCGGATGGCCAACGTGTAGCTTTAGGACCCATAGTATTGGGCTTACCTGTATAGGACACTAGCCAACATTGTCCATCCTACACCCATGTTGGCCAACGTCTCTGGGCCATTATGGGTTTTCCAACTCTGGCTTCAACTTTATTTCCCTGAGTTAGGGCCCTCGACCCCAAACTTTGCCCATGAAAAACTCCTTGGTAACACCCTACTTTCACTTCCTTTACCAGACCATAGTGTAGAGGAGTGCTTTAAATTCTTAAACCATTGTGAGGATAGGACAGCTCATCAATTCTCCATTTATTTAGCCTGACGTCACCCGAGCTATCTAGCTCTAAGCCTAGACACTATTCCCACAAACGATGTTGTTGATGAACACAAGAAACTATGGGCCAGCATCCTCGTCACCTGAGACATCCCATTTGGCCTCCTGGCCAGCCCATCAAACAACTATGAGTGTGGTTCTGAGTTGTATTACCCAGCAGCCGTGGGTCGTCAGTTTGGGTTTGCTCAGGCCATCTAGAGCCCAATTACAAAGTCTGAAAACCTCTTATTAGCTTGGAGAACTTCTTTTAAGAAAGCAAAAGATGCTGAGCATGTTGATAACCTCCAAGATCTTCAACTTGATGAATTTGACGTTGAAAGTGGCCTTCCAGACTTCGGTTGCCTCAAGGAGTTTCTTGACTTTTGGGCCAGACTATCGACTGCCTGGTTTAGCAAGCCATATGACGTCCACTCTACGAGGATTTTTAAGACTTGCCCTGCTCTCCCTAAGCTGCCCAACCCCAAGCCAGCGGCCTCAAGCTCCAAAGGTATTTGTACGCATCTTTTTTCTTAATATTTTTTTGAACTCTTTGGCATCTTTCCATGCAATATCGTGACTTTTGTTTGGATTGGTCTTTTGAAACTCAAGCTAAATCCACCAGCTCTCCTGCTCAACACCCGCCTACCGAACAAGGCAGGAAGAGACAATCTCCATCCACTCAAGGTACGATCCATCTTACTTGAATTCTTTGTTATACTTTCTTCTTTTGGCTTCACCCAATTTTACTCCTATTTTAAGGGGCCACTGAAGATTCAACTCGGAATGAAGAAAACCGGTCGAGAAAAGCATTTAAACGCCCAAAACTTGTCTCGAATTCCCCCAGGCTGGTTAAAGCTTCGGCCTCGACCACAGGAACTCATTCGGCTAGCTCAGCCTCTGGCCTTTAGGTACGCCACTACTTTGTGATTTTTTTTTAATTTTGCACCACACAACTATTTTATGTGATTATTTATGTTCTCTAAACATCACACTCATAAGTTGAGAAAGCAAACTGCGTCTTACAGCTGGCCGACGATGGCATGGCCGAATCAACGTCATTCACACCGGCCCAAGTGAGTTAATTTCATCCTACCATTATTTTTATTAAAATAACCTGCACTTCCCACTCATTCCACCTTGCAAAGACCATCATTGAGGAGACCATTCAAGGGCCTTGGCAACCCGAGCTAGAGACCCTTGCTGAGGAGTTTACCCACGGGCCTAGCCCACCTTTGCAAGTAGCTTCTCCCCCAAGTGATGCTAATAGAACCGATCCCCATTCTCTTATGATGAGCTATATTCATATTTTTTTCTTTCGATTTCTGAATTTTGGATTCTCAATATACCTTCGAATCAAGTGGATGCCGCTAGTCAGCTTCCCACCTTGACCGCCCAGCCAGCCTTAGAGGCTATTGTTCCAACTCCTGCTTCCATTGCTCCCAGTGGGTTAGCACCCTCTACTCATGAGGTATGAACCACTAACCTATGCATGTAAATATTTTGTATATGAATGTGAGATTCACCCACCCACACCGTTATCACAGGTGATGACTACGCATCCTACACTTGCTCTAGGAGACCCGGTTGGGCCTAAGAGCCATACGACTGTCCCAAGTGGTGACCCAGTAGGATGCGATGCTATCGAGCCTCTACTCAACCTGGTAAATTTACATACTCTCTTAGAAAAGAAAGTAGGCATGTACACTGAATATTTTGTTTATAGAATCTAACCTCTTTCATTTTGTCATGCAAACATCCGCCTCGACCTTGCCTGTTTCTTTCTCCCAGCTTGAGCAACTAGTTGTGAGTGATAATGATTCTCCTCCATCGGTTACCACTCTAGCAGTCGTATCAGAGCGTGATCCCACAGCCGAGGCCACCATCCGAGGCTTTCTTGAGCGGGACCTTTGCTCCCTTGCTTCCCAGGCCGACCTTAGCCAATTCAAAGCCGCCATTGAAAACTTGGCAGGATCCAGCTCCTTGACCGATCCATCCACATCAGAGACGATAGTGTTTTTCATGACTGAGTTGAAGAACCTTATTCCAAGCTATCTTGACTCATTCTCCCAGCTTGAAGTGGGCACAGCCTTGGAGAGTGAAGTTGCTTCCATCAAGACTTCTCTCAGGGAAACAATTGAGTTCATCCGCCATAGTGATCGTGAGCTTGCATCTATTGAAGAGCGAAGTCAACAACTCCGAAATGAGATGCGGGAGTTGGATGCCAGAAAGCAAGCCCTCCTCAAGGAAAGAAGTGATAGGTACCAAGCCACCCAGCCACTCGAGACCTGACTCATGGCTAAAAAGGCAGAGGTCAAAGAGGTTACCTCTAGAAGAGAAGCACATTTGGCTACTAAAGCTCGTGGAGATCACCATTGGGCCACCCTTAAGTTGATATTGCGGTCTCACTTCCTTAGCCACTAAATATGTATCCCGGCCCACTAGTATATTTTTATTTTCCACTCGGCCACTATATTTTGAAAACTATGAAGCCATTTTTCCTGACTTGGTAGTCACTTTGCCATCTATTGGCATATTTTTGTAGCCACTAGACTACCCTAAATAGTTTATATTCAAAGCTTTCTGGCCACCAATTTTTTGGTCGACTTCTCTAATCATTGGCCATTGAATTCAAGCATACCCATTACATGATGCGCCACGACCAATACACATTTATATTAACTGAAAGTTTATTTCTAGTTGGTTGCTGCCATCTCCCAAGACGTAGGGTAATATTTCTTAAGATACCGACCATTTATTGGGAGATCATGAATTCGGCCACTCATATAACTCAACCTATAGGCCCATTTTCCGAGCACTTGGTGAACTAAAAATGGTCCTTCCCAATTTGGAGACCATTTACCGAACCTGCGATCTTTGGTTCCAACCGGTAATATCGTTTTCCACACCAGGTCTCCTACATCGAAACTTTTGGCCCTAGTTCTTTTATCATAGGCTCTGGCCACCGTCTCCTTCTGAGCCTTCAACTTGTCCAAGGCATTAAACCTTAATTCATCTAAATCATCCAACTCTTGAAACATGGCTTGGTTGTATTCATCCTCACTCAATTCGGCATGGCGTGCTACCCTCAAAGACTTTACATTCATCTCAAGCGGCAATATGGCATCATGGCCATAAGTCAATGCAAATGGAGTTGTCCCGGTGGCCGCCCTCTTTGAGGTTCGGTAACCCACAAGGTGTTAGATAAGAGTGAATGCCAATCTCTAGGATTTTCTTCAATCATTCTCTCTAATATTCCCTTGATGACCTTGTTACTGGCCTCGGCTTGACCATTGGACTGAGGATTATAAGGCGTAGAGTGTGCTAGCCTTAAACCCCAGTTGGTCGCATCCGCTTCAATCTTCCTATAAAGGCTGTAACACCCCGGAAATTCAAGGATGTTAATATTGAAAATTTATGAATGAATTGACGTCTTTACCCTTGTGAATTGTATTGCCAAATTGTTGACTTTTTGATTGGTGGGTCAAACGGACTTTGACCAATGACCGTGACGTAGTTCGGGATGTCATGAGTTCATAGACAGGTGGCACGTCCATTTCGGACGATCAGGGAAAAAGTTATGACTATCAGAAGTTCAGGGGCATTACCGTAATTTGGACGGTAGGGGCGGAAATGTTGACTTTTCGTTTGACAACCGATTTTCACACGACTCAAAGACCGTTGGGTAGGTCTCTATACCCTGAGTCCGTTGACAGGCGACACGTTGAAATCGGACTTCGGATGGCTGAGTTACGGGTCTGGAAATGAAGGGCATTATGGTAATTTTTGAACTAGGGGCATTTTGGTCATTTTACCCCTGGTTACTGTAGCAACTGCGGGGGAACATGGGTGGAACCACCATGTGCGGTGGTTCTGAGTGCCAATTGTTTATGCAAGTGTGTGCTGGAAAGAAGGGAATGTTTACAGCTTTGAAACTGAGTAGAATGTGAGTGAGCTTCACTCTGCCGTTGAAAGAACTGAGAATTGGTGAGGAACCAGAGAGAAACCATTTCGGAAAAATTTGGAGGGAAATCGGGTTTTCAATTTCTGGTGCTTGTTGGACTGAACCAAGGCTTAGTTTAGTCTTCTGGGAGTGTTTAGAACACATCCATATCGAAATCGAAGGCAACCAGCCACAGGTGAGCTGGGACGGTGATTGTCGTGTTCAGAGAAATTTCAGAGGTTTGGACGATTACTTCCAGGTGAGTGTTGGTTCAATTGATTGTGTTTTTCAGTTCGTTTTGATCCTATGATGCTTCCTGTAAGGTTAATTTGATTATGGATTGGAAACCAGTGTGTTGGGGTGATCAACCCGTTTGGATGATCACGGGTCGAAGGGCCATTTAAGGATTTAATTTAGCTAATTAATGACTCAGAACTTAAATTAGATTATTGTTTAACATGTTAGGATCAAATTGGATTGAAATCGAGTAGGAATTGATGGGTAATCAACCGGGTCAAGCCGCGGGTGGCAGACCCGTATTACAGACATTCGGGTAAGGAAGGTGACACTGTAGCAGCTACAGTGTCAGGCGCGTGACTTCCACGCGCAACCACTTTGGGCGGCACGTGAGGGCGCGTTGGAGCTTATCTCCGATCACGGTCAACATGACTTCTGTTCCTCTCTTTATTCTGAACATTTTTGGTGAATTAACCATGTTGATCTGAGATAGTTAGGTGGGTCAGTTTAGTGCCGGTTGTCTCGGGAAGCGTGTTTGGACGGTTTCCCCGAGCCGGTTTCTGTTTCGAACTTTTTGGATAAATGTTTAAGACTTGTAGTGACCTTTACGTGTGATTTGGACTGACAAGAATTGTACGATAATCCCGGTTCAGGTCCATACACGCAGATTCGCAGCGGGATCATACTGTGAGTGGGCCCGATTTCACTAAACCCTTGCATGCATAAATGTTTTCAGATTTACTTATATATTCACATGATGGAAACAAGAAATGGTTTTGATGATCTTGAAATTATGATTATGGCATGTTTTACGATGTTTGGGCTTGAGACCCGTCTGGTGAAACTTGAATATGGTTTTGGATTTTATCTATATATATGTGCATGTGGATATCAATGATTTTATTTTGGTACTGCACTGTAATGATATACTCGTATTATACTGTCTCCTCCGGATGAGGTAAACCAGGGTAGTCATGGCGCAATGCTTGCGACAGGCCATTCTACGGAGAAACCGGACCGTAGAATGACTCAGGAACGGGATTGTTATAAGTGGGCGTCTGGGACGTCGAGCGTCTAGACGCTAGGCATCTGGGATGCTATCCGCGGACAGGGTTCGAGAATTGGACTTGGGATTGAGACCCTGATTGGCACGCGTAGCCTTGGGACTGTGACCATATTGGACGTCAGGGACGTTGGACATCTGGGATGTCAGGATTGGAGTATTTTTGTGCAGTGGTTATAATTATATTATGGTTTTACTATATGCCTTATGGTTATCATATCTATGATTTATGGTTTCAAATTCTGATGCATGCATGTTTGGAAAACGGAGGGGTAAATTATATGTTTTACTTATTAAACGGTTTTATAAACTTAGAGTTCCGGCCCACTCACCCTTAATGTTTTGGTAACCCCTTCCAGGCTGTGCTACCGAGGTAGAGGAGGATCCTTAGGCTGAGGCATAAATCTACTTCCGCGTACCTGATCTCCTGTTGGGTGGTTTACTCGCAGGTTTATTTTAGAGTCGTGCTCGCAACTTGTACTTTTGGATTTCATCCCTTGTCTGACATCTGTTAAATTTGGATTTGATGTATAACTTTAATTTGGTTATTTATTAATTTGAACATTTGAGGTTAAAATTGGAATGTTATTTCGGGTGTCAGACGGGAGCAGGGCACGTCCCCTTGTGGTCCCCGGGGGATTGTGGCGGGTCTTGTCAGGCCTTGCCTTGATCCGTCATGATGGACTCCGGCATCCCAAATCGATGAATAATGTGTTTTTTTATGAACTCTATCACTTCAGTTTGAGTGACCTTCTTTAATGAGATTGCCTACACCCACTTGGTGAAAAAGTCAGTAGCCACTAAAATATATTCATGGCCCTTGGATGACTTTGGGTGGATTTGGCCAATTATGTCCATCACCCCAACCCTTGAATGGCCATGCTTTTACTATCGGGTTCATTGGCCTGGCCAGGACATGTTGGATTGGGCCATGCTTTTGGCACACTTTGTAACGACCCGTCCCAGGAATCGGGATTAGATTAGTTGTTAATGAAGAATTAGTAAGGTTAATCAGTACTTGGTTAGACGATTTCGGACGGACGGTGCAAAATGACAATTTTGCCCCTGGAATGGGCAAAAATGCCGACTTTTTGTTCGGGCGGTCAAATTACCGTGACGTAGTTCGGGACGTCACGAGTTCAAAGACAGGCGGCACATCCGATTCTGACATTTGAGGAGGAAGTTATGAAGTTCGGAAGTTCAAGGGCAATTTGGTAATTTGATGGAATAAGGGCAAATGGTTGACTTTTTGGACGACAAGTCAATTTCACATAATTCGAGGACCGTTAGGAAGGTCTTGATGCCCTGAGTACAATGATAGGCGGCACATCATCATCGAACTTCAAATGACTTAGTTGTGGGTCTAAGAACGCGAAGGGTAATTTGGTAATTTTACCTCAAGGGCATTTTGGTCAATCAGCTGGCCTTGGAATTAGTGCCCAGTGCTCAGGGGACACTTGGCTGTTTTTGAAACATTTTTCCACATGAAAAATGACACATCGCCTAACTCTAGAGGTGTGTGGAACCTCTCTGCCGCCTTAGGAATTTGTCCTTAAAACCAAGTGAAATTCGTGCACGGTTGGAAAACAGAGACACAGAGATGGTGAGGAATTCAAACCCCCAAATTGTCCTCAAATGGCTGTGCCACGTGAATAAAGATGGAAGGATAGACGGTGAGGATTGTGGTGGTGACGCCGTGATGAGCAGCCGTGCACGGTGGCGGTTGGAAGAAGCTGAGGACAGGAAGCTCTGTTTTACAATTCGAAATTAGATTGTTAGTTTAGGTCCCTAAGACTGGTTCTAATTGTTTGGACGATAATCAGAAGGGTGAGACGTTCTTGAGGAAACTGGAAGGACGGCTCGCCGTGGACGGTGACCGCGAACCCGACAAGGTAATACCGTGGATTTTAAAATTGAACTTCTTGTTGCAGTGGGTGTTGATTAAATTAATGAAAGGGATGATGTTCAAGACGTTGTTAGGAGTCGATCAAGCTGAAGATAGTGACCAGAGACGGTCTGTACGGGCCACGGACAGAGGAAGAAGGAATGGTTTGGAATGATGAACGGGAAGGTATAATCTCGACTTCAATTTTTGAATTAAGGACATAAGTTAAGTAGGAAATAGTCAGACGAACCTGTAGGAGGTGAAAGGGATAAAAATGGACTGGAAATAGACACAAAACCGTTAACGCCGGTTCAAAACCGGACCGGATTTGCAGACCGGTTCAGACCAGTCTATTGAGGAAGGTGATGAATAGTGCCTAGGCGCATGTGGGCGCACATTTCGAGGAAGGTTTCAACACGACTTTTAAAGTATTCGATGTAACGAACATTTTGGCGTTGGTTTCGAGTCAATCGGACATCAGCTCGATATGATTCGGGCTATCCGAAGGTTTAGGCCTTGATTAAAAATAGTTAAAAATTCGGAAAAATTACGGGGCTTTAGTATGAGTATTATGAAGTAGTTAGTGACCTTATTATGGGATTTGGATAGGTTCGGGAAAGCCGGTGATTGTGGATTAGCCAGGAATGGCATAAGTGCACGCGTATCGAGGCAGCGATATAACTGGTATGTGAGTGGACTTTGCTTTCTACTTATGATGCATGCATATATGTTTTTATATATTTTCTATACGTGATTCTATGAGTTTGATTATGATCTTGATGATTTACGATTTTGCACGTATTTCGAGAAATTGACATATTTGCACATTTTACGAGATTTCGATTACTATTGTGATTTGAGCATGATTTTAATAATTAGATTTCGGGATTTGAAATATGATTTGATTTCAATGACGTGAAATGGATTTCGGAAAAGTGATTTCGAGCTTGGAGCCCTGTTTATGAGATTTCGATAAACGAGTTTTCGGTTTTGAAGCTGGATTTCGGAAATGATATCTCGGATTTGGTTTTGAGGTTTAGAAAAGAAATTTAGATTTGGGTTCTGGATGATGGTTCCGGATGCTAGCTTACGGAATCATTGTTGCGAATTCGGAGAAGGGTTTTCTATGGTTTTCGAATGAAAAATGGTTTTGGGTTTAAAGACCTGGAAAAAGGAAAAAGAAAAGAAAAACCGCTGGATCTGGTTTTGAGTTTAAAGAATCGGTTGATTGACGGGGGGAGGGCCCTGGATTGATATGTTTTGAGTTTAAAGATTCGGTTATGATACCCCCTGAGGCCTGTGATTGTGTTTTGAGTTTAAAGACTCGTTGATATCCCGGGAAGGCCTGATTATTGCGCATGGTTTTGAGTTTAAAGACTCGGGCGCACTTGAGATCCAGCAAACTCGCATGATTGAAGTTTTTCACTGGTTTTTCACTGGTTTTTAGAAGTTTTGGGCAGTGGCCCAGATGACTTGGATTTGAAGAGTTTTGGGACCGAGTTCCCGTACTTTGAGATTGATTTGTTGTTTTGGGCTGAGGCCCTAGTTTTGACTAACGGATTTGATTCGGGTTTTCAAGAATGGTTTTTATTAATGGTTTTGAATATGAGATGGTTTCATAAAATGAATTGATATGCATGCATTGGTTTTTGCGTGGAGGGTAAAAATGTGATTGTAATTTCTGATAAATGTCTTTGAACTTATTATTTATTTTTGTCCACTCACAGTCTTTTCATTTTTTCGATACCCTCCAGGTTGTCACGGTGCGGGCTGTTGGTCGAGAGAGACGGAGACATGACACGTACGATCTACAGTAGATTCTACGCACTCTGGGAAGTCCGGATGTTTTTGGACGGTCGGATCGAGAATCCCTTGTCTGACTTACATGTCACATGGTGGTTGGACGTCGGTTTAGCCTTCGTGTCATGTGTAAGTTAGACGGGAGCAGGACTTAGCCATTAATCCTAGGAGATTGGGGGTGGGTCCTGTCACGCTTGGCACCCTCTAGCATAGTCAATGCAATCTTTTAGGATTGTTGGCCAATAATAGCCATGTCTTCTCAAAAGCCACCTCATTTTAATCCCGGCTTGATGAGCTCCATAGATCCCTTCATGGATTTCGGCTATGGCCAAGAATTGATCGTCTTTACCTAAGAAAATCATTAACAAATCATCAAATCCTATACGAAAGAGTTCATTATTCCATAAGACGTAATTACGAGCCATTCCTCTGGTTTGTCGACTAGAAGGGACACTTGGATTTTTTAGATACTCTATGATTTTGTACCTCCAATGGTCCGGGTCGACGGTCAATACCAACACCTCTAAAGGAATCCCTCTTTTGGTGATCGAGGGTAAAGATCTCTTCTCTACTTTGAACATTTCTTCGGAAAGTCGTTTCGAAATTTGAACCCCGAAGGTCAGTTGAGCCATCGCATTGGCCTGAGAATTACGATCCCTTGGTAAGTGCTTCAACTCCAACTCATCAAAATCATCCAATAGTTGCATTGCCATTGTGTGGTAAGCCAACCGATTCTGGCTAGATACTTTATAGTCTCCGGATAATTGTTTTAGAACCAATAAGGAGTCTCTTATGACTAATATGTTGGTGACCCTCATTTCACGAAGAATTTCCAACCCAATAATCAAAGCTTCATACTCTACCTCATTGTTAGAACATTCAAAATTGAATTGGAAAGCATAACGTGTTCTAAAACCAAACGGAGTTTCAATAATAATCCCGGCTTCAGACATATTTGTTGTGCGAGACCCATCAAAGTAGAGTTGCCATGAGATTAAAGTGACGTTATTAATTTCAACATTCTCCATGCTCTCAATCTCCACACTTGGGTGGCAAGCCAAAAAGTCGGCTAATGCTTGGCCTTTCACGGCTTGTTGAGGTACATAGTGAAAAGTGAACTCGGCCAGAACCATTGCCCATTTTCCAACCGGCCTCTAATAATAGGTCGAGAAAGCATGTACTTTATTAAATCAGTTTTGGCGATTATATGAACCACGGATGGCAACATATAGTGCCTAAGCTTAGTGGCCGTGAAATACAATGCCAAGCAAAGCTTCTCAATAGGAGAATAATTTTTTTCGGTGGCCGTTAGTATTCGACTTAGATAATACACGGCTTGCTCTTTTCCCTCATCGTTATTTTGGGCCAGTAAACTACCAATAGAATTCTCTATGGCCGAGATATAGAGTCTAAGTGGGCGGCCTCGCTTTGTGCGACTCAACACCGGTGGTTTGGTCAAATGGACCTTGATCGAGTCGAAGGCTTTTTGGTGGGATTCTTCCCATCGAAACTTGTCTTCTCCTTTGAGTCTTAACAAAGAAGAGAATGGTTCAATTTTTTTGGCCGAGTTAGCGATAAATCTTCTGAGAAAATTTATCCGGCTGAGAAGACTTTGCAACTCTTTCTTATTCCTTGGGGGTGGTGCATCGATGATGGCTTTGGCTTTATTTTTATCAATCTCAATTCCACGCTGGTGCACCAGAAAGCTGAGGAAGTTCCCGGCTAAGACCCCAAAGGCACATTTCTTGAGATTCATCTTTAATTGATGGTTCCTCATTCTCTCGAAGGCCGTTCAAAGGTCATCTAAGTGACTTGGCCTTGATTCGGACTTTACCACTACATTGTCAATATAGACTTCCAAATTTCGACCAATCATGTCATGGAAGATTGCGTTCATGGCTCGTTGGTATGTAGCCCCAACATTTTTCAAGCCGAAAGGCATCACCACATACTCAAATGTACCAATAGATCCTGGACACCTAAAAGAGGTTTTGTGAACATCCTCTTCGGCTATAAAAATTTGGTTGTAGCCTGAATGTCCGTCCATAAAAGATATAATTTCATGTTTGGCCACTCCATCAACTAAGAGGCCGGCCATAGGCATTGTATACTCGTATTTTGGAGTAGCAAGATTTAAATTACGAAAATCGACACAAATTCTTATTGCTCTGGTTTTCTTTTTAACAGGTACAATATTTGAAAGCCACTCAACATACTTAGCTGGCATAATGAATTTAGCTATAAGAAGTTTTACAATTTCTTCCTTGACTTGTAACTCTACTTCCGCTGCCATCCGGCGGGGTGGTTACTTGAATGGCTTGAAGTCCTCCGAAATAGGCAAGCGGTGTTCCACCAAGCCTCGGCTCAACCCGGGCTTCTCGGTGTAGTCCCAAGCAAAGCAATCCTTGAACTCCTGAAGCAACTCCTACATCTTGGTCTGTAGACCCGGCTCCAGTAGGCCACTAATGTAGATTGGCCTTGGCTCCTCTTCTGCCACCAAATTTATTTCTATCAAAGGGTCTTGAACTTCAGCCTTCGAGTCATCTATCTTGGCCGGTGCTAAGTCCATCTCTTCAATTTCAAGGGCATCCTCTTCCGGGTTTTCTTGGAGAAATTCCATCAAGTCGGCCGATGACCCATGTTCAGCCGCTCTTTCGGCCCAAAAACCATACAGCCATCTCAAAGTTCTTTCCACGGCGGCCTTCCTTTCATCCTCCATATTTTTTTTATACTATTCATTAAGAATGAGAAAATCAGCAACTGTGGGCCACTCTCCGTCGGCTTGTGCATCATGTGCCCCTAAGTCGACTAGCTTCTGCGCCGAGACTCTCGTAGGTCGGCCATTCTTGTCTGATCCAATAAAGTAAAGAGGACCAATATCTTCATCATAGAACTTGGCCTCTACTGCATTAGCTGAAGCCATGAATGGCCGTGAGTCGGCCTCAACCATTTCGGTAGATCCATCTTCATGCCAATACATGAGGCATTGGTAGAGAGACGATTGCACACACATACTTCCATGGATCTAATCCCGGCCCAGTAGAGCATTAAAGTGAGCTCTAGTTTCCACCATAAAGAAAGCTGCCATTCTGACCTTGCCCCCAACTCTAACCTCGAGAGGGAGGATCCCTCGAGTTATGTTGGTTTCTCCTATGAACCCACTAACCGTCGTCTTGGTAGGGATAAGTTTGTCCATCCCTCTTTTCAACTTCTTCATAATTGAAGTTGGGAGGATGTTCACGGTTGCCCCGGTATCCACTTGCACTTTACTTATTGGAATCCCATCGAAATGGGCACATATAACGGTTTCAAGTGGGTTGACATCCTCTTAGTAGACATCTCATAGTAAGTTTTTCCCGAATTCATTTTTTCCTCATTTGAAATGTAAATTTGCGGCTCGTTAAACTCGACCCTGGGTGTCACAAATTTTGTTTCTATGGTCGGCTCCTCCGACCCACCTACTAGCACCGTGGGCTCTAGCTCGTCCAAAACATCACCAGCTATAATGTTGAGTTGTCCGAGTTGGGCTTCAAAGAATGATGGTAATGTGACCATATTAATAGGCACCTCTTCATTCTTGCCAAATTTGAGGGTCCTCTTAGTATTGGTCTTCCACATTTTTTCGGTTTGAGCTATATCCATTTTAGGCTCTAAGACCTTGGCTTGAGAATTCTCTGGGGTCGCTTGCTCGACCTCTTTTGCTTTAGCCACATTCATTCTTGGGTCTTTACCCTCCATCTCCTCGATGGCTTCTTCTTCCATGTATTCTTCCTCCTCGCCATACTCATCACCTTCATCATACATTTCTTCATCTTCTCCCAAAGGAGCCTCATTCTCACCCAGATCCACCCTTGGCTCACCCAAATGGTCTTGCTTCACAATCTCTTTTTTCGGGCGTCGGCTTGGCCTTCTCTTCCACTGTGGGTGACATGGTGTCCTTCACACCCACTTTGACCATGGCTTGGTCACTTACTATCTTCGCGACTTCCTTCTGTGACTGATCCTTGCCCCCAACCTTCGTGGCCAAGGTTTGGCTAGCCATGGGGTCTGTCTTGCCCCCAGCTGACCTAGGGACATTTTCAACCCCTTTCACGACTTGGTACATTTTTGCTTTAGCTGGCCCTCTAGCAGCCTGGCTTACCTTCTAACCCTGGCTCTCTATTGCTTCTTTTGTACTCCCCTTATGGCTTCCTAGTTGGCTAGTCCCTCGACTGGCCTCACTTTTTGCCCCCACGACCAATGGTTGGTGAGGGTTCTTCCTTGAGTTCTCTGCTTCAAATGCCCCTGTCAAGTGAGGCTCCAGCTCTGAAATTGGTTCCTTGGCGGATGTTACCACGACTCGACCATTCACCCACTTCCTGTGCATCTCAACTTCCTCCGTGGCCGCTGCCTCTAAAGAAGCCACGACATCAGCCTTGGACAACTCAAGCTCCTCCCTCTTTATCTTCTCTTTAAGGGCCACCAATCGGTTCAACTGAGCTTGTCTTTCCTCTGTCCACTTATCGTCCGCTCTATTATTGGTAGAGAATTGCCTTTGAGTTCTCCACACTTGGGTCCTAGTCAAGGGCTTTGGTGGCAAGCTGTGCCCCCGGATCTGGTACCATTGACCCTCTTTAGTATCCGGAATTTTGTAAGTATTGACACTACTACCATCAGATAGCTTGGGCCTTTGGATATAGTCGACAGTCCTCTTCTTGCCATTGCTTGTAGTCACCCAAATGCTCTTATGCTTGTTCTCGCTCTGGTGGATCGGACCACCTACAATATCCTCATACTCTAGTGGTTTTGATGGTTCCCCCTCGGCGAGAAACGTGACCTTTTGTGCCTACCCTGGTAGGTAAAAAATGACCGTTTATTCGGCCTAGCTTCATACCTTTCTCTCGGGCTGTAGAGACCGTAATTCTTGGTCGGACTCAGAATTACCCTTTTCTCTAACTCTCTTGGTTGGTCCGACCTGACCATCTCTTTCTCAAGCTTCTTCGGCTTTAATTGCAGGACATCTAATGCCACCTCGCATTGACACCTGCCACATAACACGATGGCCTTTGGGAGCTCTTCCTTGGTCGGTGGCTCTAGAATCATCTTCTCTTTTCCTTTCGTCGTAGGCTCTAGCTGAACCTCCCTAGCCATCCTTTCGGCTGCAGCCTTGGCCGACCCACCTAAATCCAACCTTCGCCTAGGCTGGCCTAGTTGGGGAAAATTGACTGTCACCATGTTAGCTTGGGCTGAAGGGAATGGATTCTTGTTAACTCCCATTGGGTTCTTATCCGGAAATTTCAAAATCTTTTTCTCAATTAAGTCCCGCACAACATTGCGAAAAACCAAACAATTGTTAGTTCCATGAGTCCACACATTGTGCCATTTGCAATAAGTTTTATTTTTCAATTCATTGGCAGTTGGAATAACATGGTCAGATGACAATCTTATAATAATTTCTTTTAAAAGCTGGTCAAAGATTTTTTCGGCTTTAGATATGTCAAACGTGTAGGTCTTATTTCCGACCCCTTTTTGAAAGCTACCACTAAATTTCAAGACCTGAGCTGCTATTGGTTGCTGGTCCTTGGCGGCTTTGGACAACGCCTTGCACATATGTGGTGTATTAATAAACATCTCGGCCAGATTCACTTCGGCGGACTCATCATCCATTTCGGATGGAGCTTCCTCAGACGGATCGGTTGGCTCCTCATCATTTACCTTTACGGTGTGAACCGCTGTTGTCCTAGCCTTGGTCGGCTTGGGCATGTCTTTATAAAAGGATGGCCGAGAAATTTGGCGATTTTTTTGTTGCTCTTCCTTTAGTAGACCCTCATATCGGTCGACCCTTAAAAGGAGATCGTATATATCCCGAAACTCCATTCCTTCAAACTTTTTCCTAAGGTCTAAAGAAATTCCACCTTGAGCTAGCTTGAGAAACTCATGTTCTGGCATGGAGACCACACATTTGGTCCTAGCCACCTTGAACCTGGCCAAGAATTCCTGAGCCGACTCGTTAAAAGTTTGTCTCATGGAGACCATAGACACTTCTGGTTCGGGTCGATAAAATTGTTCATGGAAGACTTGCTCTATGGTCGCCTAATTCGGAATGGAGTTCTGTGGTAGATTCACATACCAGGTGAACGCAATCCCCGTGAGTGTACTTGGGAAGAGTCTTAACATAAGACCTTCACGGTGAGCTATCTCCGTGCATTGAGCAGTGAATCAGCCTACATGCTCCACTGTAGATTGAAGTCCATCACCCGAAAAAAAAGGGTGAAATCAGGAACTCTGAACCCACGTGGAAATTCTTCCGTGTTGAAGTGTTGAGGATATGGCCTCCTATACACAGGTCGACCGACTCTCCTAGCGAGAGGAACCATCTCCTGGATCAGTTGCTCGACCACACCCCGGTCGAGAGCTTTTTGTTGGCCGGGTCTGTTATCATGGCCATTCAGATGATTTCCTCCATGGTTTCCCCAACTACCTAGGCCTGTAATCTGATTTATGTATGGGCTAGCAAAGTTGCCCCCTGCCGTTGGGTTGGCCTGTGGTCGAGCCTGGTGAAAAACTTGATATGGGTTCAACCCGAACTGATTGTTCCAACCCGAGAGATTATTGTGATTTGAGATATTTATACCCTGGTTGTTCCCTACTGGATTATTGCCAGGTTGTTCATTTGCCCCAAAATTCTCGGCTTGAGCACCTACTTGGCCTCGGGCCGCTGGGTTTCCATTTGGGACAGGTTGTTGACTGAGTCTGTCATTCACCTGGGTGAACTAGTTGTGAACGTCTAGCCGCTGGTTGTTCATCTCAGAAGTGAGCTCGTCAAGACGCTGGTTGGTCGCTCGATTTGTCACCTCCAACGTCCGAATTAATTGTTGGAAGTCCAACGAGGTCGGCGGATTTGGTTGGAGGACCGACTCTAAAGGGGGCACGGGTGGTTTCAACTAAATTTGTGTCTGTCGTCACGGCCGAGGTTATGCCGACTTATAATTGGCCACTATGGCTTACTTGAGAAGTTGGCATACCCAATGGCTGGGTTGGCATACCCAATGGCTGGGTTGACATTGTGAGTGTTCCAACCATGTTTCTTCTCCTTCGCCCAACTACCAAATTAGGCTGTTGGATTTCTTGGTCGTTTCTAGGATTTCTGTAACGCCCCGAAAAATCCAAAACTTGTAAAATATTAAAATAATGTGAAAAAGACATTTTTACCCTTGATGGAATATGGCTAAAAGTTGACTTTTTGTTTAAAATACTTTTTGCACATTTTTCGAGTACCATTATGTAGGCCTCGAAACGCTGAATCCGTAGACAGGTGGCACGTCGAAAACGGAGCTCGTATGGAGAAGTTATGTGTCTGAGAAGTTCAAGGGCAAAATGGTCATTTGTGACCACAAGGGTAAAATGGTAATTTTATGTGGGTTATGAGTAAAAGGTGGATGGATACTTATCATTTCACTTTAATTGCTGATTCATTTCAGCAAATGAGTCATTAGCTTCATCAAGTGACAAGTGTCACTTGTTTATAAGGATTAGTGGCACTTTGTGTTAATTAAGGGAATTAATTTACTGTAGCTATGGTTTGCCTTCGACTAAGAACACAGAGAACAAAAACCTCCTCTACACCTTGTGATCGATTAGCAGCCAAACAAAGGAGAACCAGTGTAATTGAATGAGGAATTAGGGACAAATTGAAGAGAAAAATCGAGTGAGGAGCAAAAGAAACCCAGATAAACCCGTACTGCACATACCCGAAAAACCACCCAAAACCTTAATTTTCGATTTTGATTTTTAGGACGGTTTCGTTCAAATTTGAGGTGATATTAAGCTTTCTGGGAACTGGACGAACCAAACTGAATCAATTGGGAAGGAAATTGGTGGAGAAACCGTGACGAACAGACCCTGCGACGGTTTTGAAAAATTGAGCTTGAGTTCGATTACTTAGAGGTAATGGTTCTTGAAATTGATTTCAATTACGTACTTATAATGTTCCTAGGATACTTCTGGTATGAACAATTGAAGGAAACATGTTGTTTTTGAATAGAACCCGAATTTAAACCCGACGGGTGTTCATCTTAAGTCGAGGAGTTTTATGGTTTAATTGATTCAATTGAAGTTACAGAACTGTAAGTTAGATTGGATAGATATTAATGAGTGAAAGAACGGAAGAAATTGAGTTGGAATTGAAGGAAATCAAGTCGGGTCTGATCGCGGGTTTCAGACCCGTTTATCAGAGAAACGGGCGAGGAAGGTGCACTGTAGCAAGCACTGTTCACGGCGCGTGGCTGTCACGCGTAGCCGCTTGCGGCGGCGCGTGAGGGCGCGTGACTGGGAATCTGAAGGAGGGTTCAACACACTTTTTGATACTCTCGATGATACGGACCTATTAGCGTTGGTTTCGGGTCAATCAGATATGAACTGAGAGTAGTTTTACGTACCCGAAGCGTATAGGTTACGTTTAAAATAATATTATTTTATTCCGACGATTAGGAAATTCGTACAGGTGATTATGTAACGAGTTAGTAATCTTATATTACTTGTTTGACAGGCCCGAATACTTCCAGGACGTCAGAAGGGCACGAACAGCTTGAGACTGAACAATCTGGACGGTGTGTGAGTGGACTTTTGTTTTCTACCCTGAATGCATGCATATATGTTTTAAATGCCTTATAATATGATTTGAAATGATTTGGTACGATTAATGTTTCGATATGATGATTTTCGGATTTTTGGGAATATTATATTATTTTATATGCTTTTTGGGCACGATTTTCGAGAAAATTGTGAAACTAATATTTCGAGCTAAGGCTCGGGGTTTGAACTTGATTTTGACTCGGATTACGAGTATGGTGTTAGATTTGATGGATTTATGTCATAAATAAGATTGTGATTGCGCAGGTTTGCGTGGATTGATTTATGGATTTGAGAAAAGTGTTTTTGGGCTTAAAGCCCAGTTCAAAAATGGTTTGATATTAAATGCAACTGTTTTCACTGGTTTTCGTGATGATGATATATGAGGGCTTTCGGTGTGGAATATGTTTCCCCCCGAAATGAACCCTGGAGATAACGCTCGCCTCCGGGATGGAAGTGTTTACCCCGGAGAGGTCACGTAGCACGGTATGTTGTCGTTCATAACGACCTGGATTGCCGGCTGGTGATGTGTTCACAGCGGCGGATGCTCGGGATTTGAGCGGTCCTTGAGCCTATTGATTTGCACGCGTTGCAGGGATAACGTGACTCTATATTGGACCTGTATCCTGTGTTTTTATTGATGTTTGAGATTTAGATTCATATCTAAATTATTTGATTTATGAGTTATGGTATGCATGCATGTTTGTGAAAACTGGAGGGTAAGACTATATTTTGATAAATGTATTTCTAAACTTGATTTTTGTGCACTCACACCTTTGATGTTTTATTTGCCCTCCAGGCCAGTGCACAGGTACTGAGGCTAATATCGAGGCTGAGGAATAAACGGACCGTTGCGTATTCAGACATTTTGCAGCGTAGGATTTTGCTCCCTACATGTAAATATTTCCTATGCTCTGTAAACCTGTTGACTAGGTCAACGGTCTCGGAATACTGAACTATCCCTTGTCTGACAATGTTTATGTGTTATATGTATATATTTGAAGCTACTTTTGGTACTTTCGAGTTATTGTCATACGGGAGCAGGATCTGTCACGGTTATCGAGGGATAATCGAGATGGGTCCTGTCAATTTCCCCTTGTGCCAACGACCATACTATATCAAAACCTAGTGTGTCCCACCAGGCGTGCCAAAATATGTTTCCCTCGATTTGATTTATCAAACCGTTAGAAGGGATTTTGGTCCTTCTTTGAATAAATGCCCAGACGTGCCACCACCCAGCCACCAAATGGCCCGAATGGAATTGTAAATGTTGGGCGAGCCCCTAAGGCTGACTTATAACCTTACGATTGTGCGGCCGAGCAAAGAACCTGCTCTCGACCTGGGTTCTTTCACTCCCTCGGGGTCGAGGGTGTTTAAGCTTTGAGCTAGTATATATTTATGTTTTTTGATTATGTGAACGCAATGCAAGTGCAATAATTAAATCAAGTAAGAAAATTAACTATGCTTGAAGAAAATAAATTTAATCGTAAATTTAATAAATTGATACTTAAAAGAAAAGTAATAATTAAAATTAAAGACAGGAATCATAAACTAAAATTAACGAAACGATTAAGTGAAGCTATTAAACGAATGCTAATGAACGAAATTGAATCAAAATAAAGATTAAATAAAAATGAACTTGAATTTAAAACAAAATACTTGAAAGTATTCTGAAAAATAAACTTACACTAGAAAAATGAAGAACTTGACTAGCTAGAACTTGAATATGAAAATCTAGTCTAGGGATTGAAAAGGTACAAGATAAGAGTAAGTTTGTGTGTTGATGTTGATGTCCCTTTCTCTCTTTTCACCTTAGTTATTTATAGGGTTTAGCCAACCCACGAATTGGCCATGATTGGCCTCCACTCTTCTGACTTGAAAACCTTCCAAGTTGAGCCACTTGAAATCCTTCCAAATTTGATCCTCCCGCAATCCTTCCAAATTTGATCCTCCCGCAATCCTTCCTAATCAAGACCACCCAAAATCTTTACAAGTCAAGCCACCCAAATCTTTCCTAGTCGGATTGATATCGAAATACTTGATTGATATTTGATTAAAACCTTCTTTTTCGGGAAGATTCTAGGTTGACATTATCTAGCTTGATTTATTCCCTTATTTCGACCAATTGTCAATAGAGGCCGGATGAGGATTTGATGAGAAACCCGGCCGACGTCCATATTTTTTTCAAGCCTTGGGTTGGGTCGAAGAAAATTAGGTTTAGTAAAAATATAAACCCAACCCCAATTTAGTTGAAATGAGATCATAATTTGCCAACTTGGCCGAAAATAGCTAGAAAAATAGCTACCAACTAGCCTTTCCCAAATCAAAGCTTGTCTAGGCCATAAGGTCACAAGGTATAGCACTTTGATTCCAAATTGCATAAAAAACTCACCCACCACACATGTAAAAACGTTTTGGGCATCATGGAAAGAGTTTTTTGGCCATTTTCCCTTGGTCTTGGTGCAACCAATTATACAAGTGGGTGTACTTGTGTGACTTGACAAGAAAAGTGTAATTTCATGCTTCCTTATGACCGAAGCATAAAGAGAGAAAAGCCTTCATTTCCTCTCTCCCACATGGCCTTCTCAAATCACAAATTGTCTAAAGTCATAGGGCTAACAAATATTTATGTGATGGAGATGAATATGGTGTGACTTGACAAGAGGGATGTAAAGGAAAAGAAAAAAAAAACAAAGTCCAACACCCCATTTTTTCTTCTTGGCCGTAACTATAAGTAAAAAGAGAGAAAAGCCTCTTTGCTTTCATCATTTGATTGTACCTTCTCACTTTACTTTCTTTCCATCAATCAAACCCATTTTGATTGCTTTCCTTTTCTTCCTAGCACAAGCAACCGTGAGGAGAGAAAAATCTCCCTTCACAATTAACTCAATCCGCACCCTCCTTTAAATATTCCAGCCATCCCCCTTTACTTTAAAAAATATGTTTGCACCCTTACTTCATAAAAAACTCTCCACCCAACCCCTTCAAGAAACTCCCAGCCAACTCTTATAAGAAATCCAGCCAACTCTTGTAAACCAAAAAATCCAGCCAACTCTTGTAAGCCAAAAAATCCAGCCAACACAAACTTACAAACGCAGCCAAAACACTCACAAAACTTGGCTAAGGCCTCTTCTTCATTCCAGCCAAACCATCATAAAAATCCAGCCAAAATTACCTTCACTCATACTAAAAATTTGGCCGAAAGCCTTCACAAAAATTCAGCCAAAGACTCCAAAAAAAATCCAGCCAAAACCCACTCATAGTCAAGCCGAAAACCCTCCAAGAAATCAAGCCAAATACACCCTTTGCTTCATATATTAGGTGGGTGGATAAATTCACATCACCCTCAAACACATAGTTATGATAATATATTCAGAAGTAGTAACTATAAATGGGCATTAGTATGTTACGCAAAACCTAGATTCAACTAAGATACGGTTCATACTTATGTTTGTCTAGATAATGTCTAAATTTCCGTAGAGCTTAATGATCTTTACGTGTTCATTTAAGTTGTAGTTCATGATTAGATGACATAAAGAGATCAATGGTTGAAAGCGACTCAAAGTTTAATTCAAGACTCAGGAAAAATAATAGGATTAATTAGTGAATTTCACAGTTAATTCTAGACATTATCATTCACTAATTTGTAAATAAATTGCTTGAAATAAATTCATATGCATATGTTTGGTGTATGGAGATTGAACCTTTAGCTAGCTTCTCACATTTCAACCTTACTTTAGATTTCATTACATTTGCATTACTTTCATCAAATTAAATCCAAGACTCACAAGTCCTCCCAATTAATCCTTTTATTTAGTTATCTTTTCTTTTTCCTTTCATGTTAATTACCAAGCCCTCTAATCTCTAGCGTATAACGATCCTTCCTTATTTTATACTATATACTATAATTTTTGCAAAGTATTAAATTGTGTGTTATTAATTATCACATTACTTTTTGACGCCGCGTCGCCAGGGATTAGTAAATTTCTAATTAGCTTATTTCATTTTATTTTACTTACTTGTTTCATAATCTTACATGAATACCCTTTAGATAAATATATAAGAGTTAGATTAAAGATAATTTTAAAAAAGTTAGAATTAACTTAAAAAAATTATGATGGTAAATAAACATATGGATATATAAAGTACTTATTCATATATAGCATCCCTAAGAATGCACAAACCTATTATTTAAAGCTTGCAAATTAGAAAAGTATATATAAACAAATGCATGACCATAAATAGACGAATTGCAGGAATGAAAAATAATTTCAAAACACATTTAGTTGGATTTACCAGGCAACAATACTTCGTAAGTTAAATCCTGAATCTCATGATTATTATTTTTCATTGAACGTTTGTAAGATCGATGACAAGCATTGTAATCATGCTTATCTCATAATCCAAACTTGTTGGAAGGATCATTGTAGTGCCTCTTACTAAATTTGGATTTAGTGTCATCTGAAATTAATGAAGATAATTTAATGTGAGGGTGAGGTTGAATGGAAACTTATATATAATTAGTAATAAAACACTAATAATTAAGTGTTTCTCACTTATGAAATAATAGACACACTTAATTGTGCCCCACAAAACACATATTCTAATAAGCTCACCGACAAAGTGGACCTACATTTTTATTGCACATAATTAATTATGCCAACAAAATGCAAGTTCTGACTAAGGGTTGAAATATCGATATCGACGGATATATCGCTAGCCGAATTTACGGATATCTCGCCCAAAATATCGATATCGTTTACGGTCAACAAAAATGACGGAAATTAGGTGCAAATGACGGAAATTTGGAATGAAACTTTGGGAAAAACTTAAGTACCCAATACTGGTTATATATAACTAATAAAAACTATAAAATGACATTGATATAATAAATATATGATGAATCATATGATAGAATATAGGTCTGTCAATAACTAATAGTATAAAATCTTAAAGATAATAATAATAATAATAATAATAATTCTAAATTATAATCACGTTATTTAAATTATTTGAATTAAAACATATATTCATACATTAAAACATATATTCTAAATTATAACATATTTTACCGTCTAATTTAAAGGAAAAATAATTAGACGTTGATAATGACAAATAATCATAATAATAAAAATGCAAATAATAATAATTCTAAATTATAATCACGTTATTTAAATTATTTGAATTAGAAAATATATTCCTACATTAAAACATATATTATAAATTATAACATATTTTACCATCTAATTTAAATGAAAAATAATTAGACGTTGATAATGACAAATAATCATAATAATAAAAATACAAGTAATAATAAAAATACAAATAATAATAATTCTAAATTATAATCACGTTATTTAAATTATTTGAATTAAAACATATATTCCTACATTAAAACATATATTCTAAATTATAACATATTTTACTGTCTAATTTAAATGAAAAATAATTAGACGTTGATAATGACAAATAATCATAATAATAAAAATACAACTAATAATAAAAATACAAATAATAATAATTCTAAATTAAAATCACGTTATTTAAATTATTTGAATTAAAACATATATTCCTACAAAAAAAAAACAAACGTTTAAGGCTTCATTTTTTTTAATACATATTCACAATTAAGGAACAAAAACACATATATTCATAATTTTAATACATATTCTAAATTAAAACAAATATTACCAAATATATGAATTAAGCCATATTTTATATTAAAGCATACATTACTAAAACATATTTTAGTAATAAATGATAAATTTATTATTAATAAATTATTACCAAATATATGAATTAAGACTTAACCGCTAAGTAAATATATATACCATCTTTAAAATTTACTTACTAATATATGTTTAAACATAATTAATTTTTAAATACTAATCTAAGTTAAGAAGACTTTAATTATATGAATAAAGGGGTTAAAAAAGTAAAAAAAAAAAAAAAAAGAATAGTGGAACATAAAACGCAGCGTTTCATCCTTAGGCTATTTAATCTCTACAGATCGATCCTCCTTCTCGATCGCGTGGGTTTGTTGTTGGAGGAGATCAGACATCTGTCAGTCTAGCGTCGTCCCTGGTGGCTGAGGTGGTGGAAGTGAACCATGAGAGCGGCGAGACGACGAGATGGGTGGTGGCCGTCGAGGGTCCCGTCGTCGTTGGTGGAGTAGGCTGAGTACGCGGCTGAGAAAAGCAGAGAACCGAAACAGAGGAGGGGTTCGAATGGTGCTGTGCTTCCGGCCGTCGACAGATCACGAGTGGGTTCGAGGTTTTCAGCCTAATTCGCCCCTATTTATGCTCTTCCCGAGAGCAATTTGGTGAGTCCGTGAGTTTATAATGAATTCGTGTTTTTTGTTTCCTTCCCAAATTGTTTGTCCGTGAACTGTGAAAAGTAGATTCTTTTTTATTGTTTAAATTCTTGTGTGTTTGTATGATTGAAAGTTTGAAACTGAATCGATTTTGGGCCAATTTCTGTTCTTCTTTTGTTCGATTGTTCTTATGTTCTTCTTTTGATCGATTGATTTCGGTGCCTAGGTTTCAAATATTAGTAGATTGTTCGGATGGTGTGGTCTTTCGGTCCAAAATCGGCGATATCGAACAATATCGTCGATTATCGGCGATATTCGCCGATATTGGTCGATATCGACGATTTTGCTGGAAGATTATGCTTCACCCCTTTCTTAGCTGCCGCCGGCCGGAAATCGCGATATATCGGTGGATATATCGACGATTCTGGCGATATTTACATCCCTGGTTCTGACATGCTCAGAGAAAAAGTGGACTACATTTCTATTGGACATAGAAATCCGTGCCTAATATATATATATATATATGTGTTCATTGTTAAAGTTTTGCACACAAAAGATATTGTATGCTATGTAAATTTGAAACAAAAATTAAATAAATGTGTATAATAATTAATAAAGGGCACAAAAAAAAATAGTAGTGACTTAGCCATATGTGCCTAATGTCCAGTTTTCTTGTATGTATCAGATCAAGGTACCTCTTATGTTTTCGATTACCACAAATACTTAGGGGATGTATTGAATTCAAATTTATATTAATAATTACATAGTTTTTTGAAGTGCTCCATATTTTTTTTACAAAGACATTTTTACAGATTTATTGACTTTATAAATCTCTATAAAATTATAGATTTAATACTCTCAAACTTTTACCAACTTTCTAAAAATTTTAATTGAATCCTTCTAAATTTTCAAAAACATTTAAATTCTATAAAAAATTCAATTGAATATACCTCCCAATTGCATTTTTCTTTAAGTTCTTCGCTCTATTTTTTGTCGCCATCATGACAATAACAACAAAGTAATTAGCTTTGGTTGTGGCAGAAAAAAAATTAGCTTTGGTTGTGGTCCATATATATATATGGAGTGAGACTATGAAGTTTCTTTTGCTAACAAATCTATCGAAACCCAGCAAAACAGAGGCCTACGTTATCACTGTGGATCGAAGAGTCGCATAAGCATCATGAGACATTAGACTTTTTCTTTCATCTTAGCAGTAAGAAAAACAAAAGATTTGCTCAAGTTAAACATGAGTAAAGAAACAGAAGGAACATAGAAAATTGGCTCCATTTAATAGTAGTAAAGAAATAAAAGATTGGCTTCGTGAAGAAGTTTAGAACATAAATACCCACTAGTTTTTCTATTTTGTGGAGTAAACTGTACGACCAGAAATTATCTTTGACGCTTAATTCCTGCTAATATAATTTTGTTTTGAGAGGAAGATCATTCCTCATTTGATCGGATAAAAATATATTAAAAAGAGTTCTTAGTGATGAGTGGCCTAATTAAAATCTTTCTCCATAAATTGGTAAAAAAAAAATCACCACAAGCCCAAAAATCAACATGAAAAACTCCTACCTAATAGAATTACACTCCACAAGAAGGAGATCAACAAGAAAATTTGGGGGTCTCTTAAAAAATAGAAAAAAAAAAGATAGACCCTAATTTTTTCCCCTGTTGTCGTTGTGGTCTAAGGGAAGAGAGAAAGAGAGTTGAAATGTGAAGAGAGAGAGAGAGAGTTGAAATGTGAAGAGAGAGAGAGAGTAGAAATGTACAAAAACCGAGGAGATAAAATGTGAGAAAGTAATATAAAATAATAATTTCTATAAAAAAAAGAAATATATGATAATAACAGTATGACATAAATTTTGTTGAATTATTGAAAAATATAAAAAATTGTAGATAATATTTTTTAAATCTTGTATAAAGTCTATAGAAATTTGAGAGAGAATGCTAGAGAAATTAAAAATTTGTCAGCATAATTTACGCAAAGATATTTGTGAAAATCCAAAACATTCTATCATATAATGAAGTCTACAATTGATGTTTTGAATAATTTCAAAAATTTATGATGTTATGAAATATCAGAATTGAATACACCTTAATTTTTAATGACATTATAAATCATTATAAAAGTAGAGATTGAATACCATGAAATTTATTAACTCTGTAAAAATTTTAATTGAATACATCTGAATTTTTAAACTCTATGAAAGTTTTAAATGAATACACCACCCTAAATTTTAATTAACTTCAATTAGTTATGCAATACAAAATGCTATGGGAATTGTTAAAATTACCTTCCTCCTTTTTTTTAACTTAACTTATTTATTTCTTGCAATTTGTTGTTCAACAGTTTGAGAATGAACTTGAATTCTTCATTAATGAAATTGTGTTTGGGGTCTTGCACTACAAGAAACTTAACATTAACCTGACGAATTTACTTCATTGAGAAAAAATAAAGAGTCGTATGGGGAAAGGCTAACTGACGAGCCTCCATTGGGCAGACTTCGTCGAGCACTAGCCGTGGGCCATGGTCTTTACCAACGAAAAAAATAAGATCGTCGGGTGACGTATGTTTTACCTAAGAACGACCCTGTCGGTGTATGTTCGTTGGGTAACCTTGGTCAACACATTTCGCCTGACAAAATTTCGTGCTTGTCGGGTAACATATGTTTACTCCAAGCTTTGGCCACTTCGGTGGCCACCCATCGAATGCAATTTGCTCGACGAAAGGAATTCGTTGGGCTAACTTAAATATTAAATTACATATATTTTAATAATTTATAGTGATTAATTAATTAAATATTTAATAAATCTAAAAATATGGAAAAAATATAAAACTCAAATATGAAATTAAATATATATTTATAAAATTTAAATTGGTGTTTTAAATATAATTAAAATAAAATAATATGTTTACAAAACAGAAAAGTAGAAACAATCAGCTACGAGTGGGGCTGGTCGGGCTAAATAGGTTGTCGGTCTGTAGGCTAAGGATGTGTCTCACTCAAGTGTTGAATGACCACGGTGAGCTGAGCCCCGATCTCATCGTTTTGGGCCTTCAGCTGAGCGGTTTTGGTCCAAAGGGCATTGTAATTACGCCTTAACTCCCAAAACTCCTCGGGACTGGCATCCCTAGAAGAACTTTCAAAGCCCGTTGAAACATAGTGTCCTAGTCCTTTGTTGACCCCTCGAACGATCTTTCTTAGACGCCTGCCTAGCCATCGCTCCAAGATCTCTCTTGACCTCTCTAAATCCTGCAGTTGCTACGCCAAGGGTACCTCTAGCTGCTGTTGCGTCAACTCTGACTGTGTTTGCTAGACACCTTCCAACATTTCCGCCATTAAAATCAAAACATATCTATTAGTAATTTTAAAAATAAACAAATAATTTTAAAATTAAATATACCAATTTAAACTTACGTGAATAGCATTACCCTACTGGTTGCCTCAGCCAATTATATCAAGAGAAAAATTTGCATGCAACGAGAATGTTATTGTATCGGCATCTTAAGTTAATTACGCATTATCATATATATATATATATATATATATATATATAAATTGGCATATCATCATCGTTATATTTCGGTTACGTACGTACATATGCAAGTCATTAATCGATGTAAGCCATAGGGATGGATATGAGATTGTGATGGAACTCTACAACCTACAAGATGTTAATTATGTGATGCTTGTTGAATAGTTAGTGTTGCATGTAGTATCAAAATAGAGAAAAAGGTGGGGAGGACCACTTCCCTAGTTCTCCATAACTTGACTTTTGGGTTGCATATGCATCTCTGATCTTCTAAATTTAGTGAAGGCTAGCAACATGTTGTATTTGTTTTATCATAATGCAATTTCTATATACTTCGATGATCTTAAAGTTTATTAATATGATTCATGTAGGACCTCCTATTAGGCTAAGGATGTGTCTCACTTAAGTGTTGAATGGCCACGGTGAGTTGAGCCCGATCTCATCGTTTTGGGCCTTCAGTTGAGCAGTTTTGGTCCAAAGGGCGTTGTAATTAGGCCTTAATTCCCAAAACTCCTCGGGATTGGCATCCCTAGAAGAACTTTCGAAGCCCGTCGAAACATCGTGTTCTAGTCCTTTGTCGACCCCTCGAACGATCTTTCTTAGACGCCTACCCAGCCATCGCTCTAAGATCTCTCTCGACCTCTCTGAATCCTGTTGTTACTACGCCAAGGGTACCTCTAACTGCTGTTGCGTCAACTCTGACAATGTTTGCTAGACACCTTCCAACATTTCTGCCAATAGAATCAAAACATATCTATTAGTAATTTTAAAAATAGACAAATAATTTTAAAATTAAATATACCAATTTAAACTTACGTGAATAGCATCAGCCTACTGGTTGCCTCGGCTAGCATACACTTGTCCTCGGGCTTTCTATAACGACCCAGAAAATTGAGAAATGTTAAAATGACGATTTTACCCCTAAAGGTTAAAAATTTTCTTTTTATCCAGGCATTTTCTAGACAATTCAAAAAGACCGTTAGGAAGGTTTCAGACTCCTGAGTTCATAGACACACAGTATGCAGAGAATGGAGTTTAGATAAGTTCATTTTGGGTCTAATTAATGTATGGGTATTTTAGTAATTTTGGTCATAGGGGCATTTTGGCAATTTTGGCATGAAGGGTATTTTGGTAAATTTCCAAAAGGGATCTAGACTACCTTAGAATATTCTTTTCTCCCCTTATCTCTTGCATCCATCGACATTTATGTATATGTATAGTATATAGTTTTTTTGAAGGGTGAGTTTTAAACCAAAAAACTTGTGAGGTAGCCAAGAGAAATAGAGAGGGAAAATAGAGAAAAAAAAGAAGAAAAGAGAGAAATGATGATGGAAAAGAAAACCAGAAAAATAGGCAGGGAATAACTGGAAACGAGGAAGAACCAGACCTGAAAACCCAAAAATCTGAAATTGAATCCATGAGTTTAGAACCCCAAAATTTTAGTTTTTGACGAGGAAGCTTGAAACCAGGCTTACATACCTTCTCTATGTGTTCATGCAATCTTAAGGAGCCAAAGGTGCAAAGGTTGGGACGCGGGAAATACCAGAACAGAGAGTTTGTGGGATGGCTAAAACTGTGAAGGTAAGTTCTTGACTTCCTGATCAAATTACCTAGTTTTGAGAATATAGAACCTTTTTTGAGCATCTTTAGAGTAGTTTGGATGTGTAAGGGATGAGAAAAAAATAACGAGTTTAGAGTCGGGTCGGGTCGACCGGATAGGACCCTGAGCGCAGACTGCGGGCCTATTCGTTTGGAGGTAGGGGATAACCCTTTGCGCAAGCGTGTGAGGCCCACGAGCAAAGGGCCAAGCGGCACGTGGGGGGCGCGTCTCACCTCATCTTGTCGTCCGATCAACACGAAACATGTTTGTTTGTCAATTCTGAATCTAATGGTATAAATTTAAAAGTAATCTGGTATTGTTTAGGTCTAATTCCAGGTGTTAGACTTAATATGTTTATATTTAAATTAATAATTAATGTAAGGAAAGTAGTATAACTTAAGGCTAATTTGATCCATAAAAAGCCCTTAAAAGCACGTTAGTTTTATGAAGGGAATTTACAAGGAATTAAATTTGGCTATTATGTAGTTGGTTTCTAAGTAACAAATTGCGGTCATTATGGAATCTTTGCCACATGACTACTATATGGACTATACTTGAGATTTCATAAGTTAGTTTTATATACATATACATACCCATACTTCCTGATATTCAAGTTACGATTTGAGTAAGGAAAATTAAAGATGAATTATTATTGAAGAATGAATATTGAGGATATAGTTACAAGGGATATATGGTTATATCGTTGCATTATTTGTGAAGTTCAAACTTGACTATGGTTATATTTAAGTATTTGTGTAAGTAAATTTTATGCAAAATAATAAGAAAACGTAGGCATAAATGTGATGTTTTACTTTTAAGTAGATATGTAATCTACCTTATTTACTGCAATTACCTTTGCTGTCATAATTAAACGTAGTAATTACGAATATTAATAAGGTTTTGATTACATAAAACTATATATTCCACCTCTTAACGGGGTAAAGTGGGTGGTACCCCGTAAGGGAGGGATTCTATTTGGTTAATATATTTAGATGAAAATGCGAAAAAAATAAAGAAATCTCTTGTTTGACAAGAGTTTTCAGATAGGAGAAGGGTCGGCTCGGTATTTCACGAAATTTAGGGGCGGGTCCTATCACTTCCACCTTTGGGAACAACGACCCCGCGTTGCGCCTGTACTCTTGCTTGGCCGCTAAGGGACGCGACCCCCCGTCGTGGTTCAACGTCTTCACCTTCCGGTTTAGTTTTGTTGGCCCTCGATTTTTTCTGTTCATTACAAAAAATATTTAAATTATGAAATGGAAAAGTACGATAAAAAAATTGAACAATTTAAGTAACTGAACATTACCAGATATTCATGCGACATGAAGTGCTTGCAAATCCAATCCCACCTAATCTCCTAAGGAGCCTTGAACTCATGCGGAGGATTAGCACGAGCTTCCTCTCAGGTAGGACCAACAATCGCGGAGTTCGTACTTCCACTCTGCATACAGCAACTGCCAGTAGCGTCCCATGTATTTCATGAGAGCCGCGTTCTCTTTGTTATATCGAAAATTGACCTACAATACATTATCAAAATAAGTAAAATAATTAAAAATAATTAAAACGATTAAAGATAATTAAAAATAAATAAAATAATTAAAAAGGTGAAATATCGATAAGGCACCCCAAGAGAGTCTGAGCTAGTCCGGGGAATCCTTCTTGAATGTATCACCCATCATGAGACTATGGGTGAATAGAATGACATCCATGTCATGCACCATTAGATTGGGGATCATGACAGGTGCTAAGTAGAGGCGAGGGAAATAGACAAGCTAGATCATAGCATTAATCGACTTGCAAATCCGCTGGGATGACAACTCTGAGTTGGTCCCTCGCAAGTGTACGTTTCTGCCTGCAAATTCGATAAACATTAATAAGAAAAATGGGCCAAAAAAATATCTTAAATAAAAATTCTTTACATATTTAACACCGCATCCTGAGGGATCATTCCGAAAGCATCTAGTTCATCCCCTCTGACCTGCTCATTCTGGGCTTAGAGTTAGTACGACATTGCCCATGGTTCCTCGAATGTTGTTGACGAGCTAACGAGGTACCAGGTCGCATATGCTTATCGACGGGGAAAGACGGATCCACTTTCGTGTTAGGTACATGTGTAGGGGTCGCCTCCACCGCCGACGTGTTAAGTACCGGTGTAGGGGCTGCATCCATCACTGGCGTGTTAGGTACCGGCGAGCTTGTTGCATCCGTCGACTCCTCAACCACAGCTGGATTAGCGTGAAGCCGAGACCTCGAAGTAACAAAGTAGGTATCTGTTAGGACCCTACCCTACTCGGTCAGGACCTGAATTTAGTACGATATTGTCCGCTTTGGGCCTCCTTACCCTCACGGTTTTGTTTTCGGGAGCTCACGGTGCAACTTCCTAGGGGGTCACCCATCATGGAATTGCACCAGCATCAACTCGCTTAACTTTGGAGTCCTAACTGAACCCAAAGCCAATGAGATCCCAAAAGGCCTCGCTCTAGATAGGTGTGTGCCTACACCTTTAAGGCACACCACAATTCCCATCACAGACTATTCCCCCCTCGCAGGAATGTGGGATCGTTCACCGTTCCCTGTAGGAAACGGATCTTACAATCCACCACCTTAGGGTCCAGCGTGTAACGACCCGTCCCGAGTATCGGGATTTAATATTATTTAATTATGATTTAGAATGACTAATCTGGGATTAGTTGAGTAAAATCGGACGAATTGTGCAAAATGACCGTTTTGCCCCTGTGCATGGGCGAAATGTTAACTTTTTGATTGGGCGGTCAAACGGACTTTGACCAATGACCGTGACGTAGTTCAGGACGTCACGAGTTCATAGACACGTGGCACGTTCGATTCCGACATTCGAGGAAGAAGTTATGACGTTCGGAAGTCCAAGGGCATTTTCGTAATTTGGACGAAGAGGGGAAAATGTTAACCTTTTGACCGGGAGGTCCGATGGCCGAGGGTTGAGGACCGTTAGGAAGATCTCGATGCCCTGAGTCCGTAGACAGGCGGCACGCGTCAATCGGAGTCCGAATGACCAAGTTACGGGTCTGGATGTGTGAGGGGCATTTTGGTAATTTTCTGCACAAGGGCAGAATAGTAATTTCACAAGGGTACTGTTTGATCAAGGACAGCCGTGTGTGGGAAACATGATCAGTGCACGGGGGTGGATTGTTTATATGGCAAATTGATGGGCTGAAGAGTTGTTTAATTGATGAGGGAATTGTTTAATCATGTATGAGTGTGTTGAGTGGGATGCAGGAGAATGTGGGCAGTGCATTCCTTGCTGTTGTGTTTTTGAAACGGGAAGAAAAGCAGAGTGCTTCCCACGCGTGATCAGCCTTTCTAGGGCCCAATTGAGTGGATTTTTGAACGGGAAAGTGTTTAAGGTGCTGAGAGAAGGATTCTGAGATTGAGAAAGGAAGAAAAGGAGTGAAAATGGCGAGAGAGAGTTCAGAAAAACCCGAAATTGGTCTTTGAAAAATTCAAATTCGAAATTCAGTTTTGGGCCAGCCAATGCCTAATTAAGGTTCGAATAAGCTTTCTGGAACCTTGATTAGTCGATCCAAATCAAATGTGGCAAGTTTCGAAGCTCCTGGAGCCATGGACGGACGTGGTGGATGGCAGGAAAAATTGAGCTTGGAGTCGTGGTGTTTGAGGTGAGTTCTTGTGGAATTAATTGCAAAATCATCTTTAGGGTGAGTATACGAAGCTTCCTAACTAATCAATTAAAAGAAAACGGTGTCTGTGTTATGGATTGGAACTTTGAACCCGAATGAGACTTGTGTTCAATTAAGGTGGTTGTAGGCCGTGTCGACTTGAATGGTTGACAAAGACATCTAATTCAATGTGTTGTGAGTCTATCTGGGTGATCAATTGATGAAATTAAGTTGGAATTGACAGGAAGCTAGCCGGGTCAGGTCGCGGGTAATCAGACCCGTTTACCAGTGGAAACGGGTGAAGACGATGACTGTAGCAGTCACTGTAGCAGGCGCGTGGCTTTCGCGCGCAGCCTCTTACGGCGGCGCGTGGCTTTCACGCGCAGCCACTCACGGCGGCGCGTGACGGCGCGTGGGCACGAATCTCGAGGTAAGGTCAACATGACTTCTGTCCTATTTAATGTAACAAACATTTTAACGTTGGTTTCGTATCAATCGGACCCCGTTCCGACATTGTTCGGGATGTCCGAAGGTTTTAAGTCGAGTTTAAAAATAGTTAAAAATTCGAAAAAATTACGGGACTTTAATAGGATGTTAATGAAGAGGTTAGTGACCCTCTAATGTGATTTGGACAGGATTGGGAGTCCCGGTGATAGTGGTGTGGCCCGAGAAGGCCTATGACATGCGTATCGAGGCGTATCGTTGAACGGTCTATGAGTGGACTTTGGTTTTATAAATTCTATGCATGCTTAATTGTTTTATATGGATTATGATTGTGATTGTATGATGTTGATTTGGATATTGGTGAATTATACGATTTCAAGTATTTCGAGGCGATTTACGTGCTTGCACGTAATCGAGGTTTTCCGGTTTTACACTGATTTTTCATACTTCAGACTTTGGATATGATTTCATGAAATGGTTTGAAATTGGAAAGATGAACTCGGGCATGAGGCCCAATTATTTTGGTATCCTCGGACTTGGAGTCCAATTGAGTTACGAAATCAGGCCAAGGGCCCAGTTATTTACGAAATCGGGCTGAGACCCATTTGAGTTATATTATCGGGCCAGGGGCCCAATTGATTTATGAATTTGGGTCGTGGGCCCAGTGATTAAAAAAATCGGGCATGAGGCTCAGTTGGTTTCATAAACGTGATTTCGGGTGGGGGACCCTAAATGGAATTGTGATGTTATATGGAGATTTTGGTCAGGACCCATTGAGATATTGTGAAATGATTTAATAAAACTGTTTTCCATATACCATTTTTATACGAGAATATGTGAAGGTCTCCTCCAGGTGTTTGGGACACTGGGGAAATCACGGTGCATTACCTGCGAAGGGTCATTGTGCGGAGCTACCGGACCGTATAGTGACTCAGGTGCAGGATTGCTATGATTGGGCGTCTGGGACGTCGAGCGTCTGGACGCTAGGCATCTGGGATGCTGTACCAGGACTGGGTTCGGGGATTGGACTCGGGATTGAGACCCCGGGAAGCACGCGTAGCTTATGGTTATACCGTGAAGTATGACGACTGGGACGTTAGGCGTCTGGGACGCTAGGCATCTGGGATGCCGGTTATGGTAATGTGGTAAATATGAACTATTGGATCTATGAAATGGTTTTTTGGTGGGATTTATAGTTTACGGTTTTGGGCTAAGGCCCTAATGCCTTGTTGAGAAAATGTTTTGGTTACTGGTTTTCGTGGCATGCATACGTTTTTAATGGAGGGCATAAATGTCTTATGAAATGTGTTAATAAACTTATTTATTTTCATCCACTCACAGCTTGTGTTTTAATGCCCTTCAGGATGATTCCGGATGCGACTGCAGCAGAGACTGGGAAATTGCACACCTCCTCCATCGATCCTTGCGCACTCTGGAAGCCCGTTTGGGCAGTGGCATCAGGTTATCCCTTGTCTGACACTTCGGGTCAGATGGGAGCATGACACATTCCACGGTAATCCCCGGGGGATTGGGATGAGGTGTGTCTAGTGGTATCAGAGCAGGTTTGCTCTTTTTGTGTGCGCGGGTCGAGGGTGTTATGTTTCTTTAGGCTGCAGTTTCGTTATCAACTTGATAGATAGTTTGGGGGTTTGAATAGTGGATGGAGTGTGATTGGCCCGATACGCCGTGCGTTCACGTGGTTCGACCCAAGTGGGGTTGTTTGTGATGAACTTGTAATGTGGGACCGTCGGTTTGGTCATGTGATATTAGTTTGTTGTGTTGCTGGGCGCAACGGGGTTCGAGGAACCGCATTTGAGTAATGGTCTAAAATGTGAACCCTAGTGGTGATTGCTAGGGTGAGGGATGTTGGTACATCGGAGTTAGCGGATGACCTTAGTGGTAGAAACCACATTGAGTTGATGGTAGGGTTGGATTTGACGTCTCTGCGATGTCAGGACCGCGGGGTCGGTCAGGTTATGGATTATACTGCAGAGAGCAGTGGGGTTCAGAGGAACCGTAGGGTGTGATTATGAAACCCTAATTTATAATTGATGGACTGGAAAAGTGAACTTTAAATGAGAACTTGTGCTGCAACGAGCGGCACAGGTCGTGGGTGACCATGTGGATGACTCTAGTGAGTCTAGTCAGGATTATGGGATTCGATCTACGGATACGGTTATGAGATAAAATATGGAATCCCGAGTTAGACCGGGTATTAGTGTGATGCGTGGATACGGATCTTGACAGCGATGACTGTTGGTCGACAGTCGTGTCGAGATGACTGGCTATCGAGGGTATTTAGTGTGGTTACAATACTTGAGGATCAGGGAACGTTCATTATCCTGATGGAGGGATTGTCAGATTGGTGGTACCCATAGTTGTGGGGTACGAGCAGAGGTACGAGATCGTCGCTCGGTATGAACGGAGATCCAAGATTGTCGTTTGCACACTGCGTGCCAGTGTGGATGTTGTAAGTTGGTGCTGGTGTCGGTGATTGTGATGACGATGAGCCACGAGTGGGAATGTGATTCCGTCATGCTGGACATATGTTCGATATTTGAGGTTTGGTAATGATTAATTCATGGACTGGATGGGATCCAGTGGAGGTTGTGACGTGTTGGGATAAGTCCCAACTGTTATGAGATGACAAGTGATGAATGGATAAAAAGGTATGATTGAGACTTGAGGAATCTTGGGGCGACGTCTCTTGTGTCATGAGAATTAGTGGATTTAGGGAGTTGTTGTCAACTTCGAGATTGGTAAGATTGTATATTTCTAATATCCACAGAAAGTACAAAGAAATTATTGAAATTGGAAAAGTTGAGGAAAATCATTGGTGGTGTTGAGGTGGCATTTTGTAATTGTGAATAACTTGGAAAACCGAGTGTTGAACATGTAAAGGTGAGGATGTGGGCAATCCAGTGGTTGGACTTGACATCTCGTTGGGAGCATGTCTGTTTCCAACACGGTTGGAACCTTAGTTTCGAAGAGAGTTGTGATTGTGGGACGAGAGGAGTGCTCGTTTCCGCATTGGTGATAGGTATTCTGAAGTCATTGGGGTTGACTTCTTGTTTTCTGTCCTGGCAGACATTGATTATTGTTACCAGTACGTTGAGCGTGTATTGGTTGGTGGACTCAGGATTGACCTTGGGTCATTGGACACAAATAGTTGTGTAAAATTGGGGTCACCATTCCACCTATGGAAATTTGACGAAGGATTCAAAGAGGGTGCAAGACCCTACAATCAGATTTCAGATGGATTGTTAGCTACGTAAACATGTGTGGATCCTAGGTAGATCTAAATTGTGATGTTGTGGACTTTGGGCATAGTGACGATCTAGAACCGTGATGTTACCGGTAGGGTGATGTGGTGATGGATTTGAGTTGTGATCGTGTTGATCAGGTTAAGTGAAGAGCTTATTGCCCTGTCGTAGATAGTTGGTTATTGGAATGGTTGGATTGAACTTCTTTTCGAAGTTAATCCGGTGTGAGACGGTACTCGGACGAGTTGACTTGTCTTGACTTGTGAATGATGGGATTGGCTTCCCTATGAAGTCAATCGAACGTATTGAGCAGGTAACCGATAGGTTCGATTTTGGTACGTCTCGGTAGACGTGAACGAGATTTCGGGTTTTGGAATCGAATTTCTGGGAGACTATTCAGGATTCGATTTCGAAGCTTGAAAGTGGATTTCCGGATTTGGGTGCGGAATGATTATTCCAATGCTAGCTTACGGAATAATGATTTCATATTCGGAATTGGAAATGGATATTGGGTCGGAGTTTTGATATGTCTGGTACAGAATTTGACAGATGGACTCTAGAGTAATTAGAACGTGTTTGGCCATGACCTAGGTGGTTGTAGGCGGATTAATGGATAGACGTACGTAGAAGGTACGTTGTACGAGGATCGATATTGGATAGGCTGAGTGGTGCCTAGTGACAGTACATGGGATGTACCAGTGGTGTGTGATTTAACGTGTTGGTAATCGTCTTGGTTCCGATATCATTTGTTTGGTTGTGATTGTGGACTGGACATTGGATACTGTGCGCTGAGCAGAGTGATTTTGTCGGGTTCAGTGATTGTATGAGCAGGTGCTCTTAGCCATGGATGGCTAGTGGAACTCTAGTATTGTGATGTGTGATCACTGCTGGGCTAGCATTCAATGTGTTCCAGTTACACCACTTGATTGAGTAAGTTGACAGTATACGTACACTCAGGATGAGTGAGTCAGTGGTCAGTGTAACTACGAGTAGCCTTGTGTGATGTCATCACGCCGAGATATTTTCAGCGTCATGGTTCGCTGACGGAGTCGGCGGTTATGGACATTGAGATTAATATATGTCGCATGATTGGGCTTGCCCTGCAAAATGAGATCATGTGGTTGATCTTACGCTACTTTGAGCGAGTGCCAGTACAGGGTAATGTCACTGATTAGTCGATGGTTGGAGCTTTACTAAGGTGGTAAAGCTTAGTGGTGACAGTTGGGCTAGTAGTGTCAGCGTGGACGGACAAGTGGGATTTGGTAACTCCTAATGGGAGCAAATGTAAGGATGTATTAGCAATGGAAAGGAACCGTCTAGCTGAAGGAGTCAGCTTAATTGTTAAGCGATTTTAACGCGAATCAGGTGATTAAATTCACTCGAGGTGGTCGAGTGTTGTTGTTACGACGTAAGATTGTGATGGGATGTCTGGGTACAGACGAGGCTGGTGTTGTTCCAGTTAGTGGGTGTACAAGTGTACACGTGTTGTGAGACCAAATTATTTTTCCACGAGGTGGATATGGAATAAGAAAAGTTGGAATTTCGAGGATGAAAATATTTAAGGGGGGAAGGTTGTAACGACCCGTCCCGAGTATCAAGATTTAATATTATTTAATTATGATTTAGAATGACTAATCTGGGATTAGTTGAGTAAAATCGGACGAATTGTGCAAAATGACCGTTTTGCCCCTAGGCATGGGCAAAATGTTGAATTTTTAATTGGGCGGTCAAATGGACTTTGACCAATGACCGTTACGTAGTTTGGGACGTCACGAGTTCATAGACAGGTGGCACGTTCGATTCCAACATTCGAGGAAGAAGTTATGACGTTCGGAAGTCCAAGGGCATTTTCGTAATTTGGACGAAGAGGGGAAAATGTTGACTTTTTGACCGGGAGGTTCGATAGCCGAGGGCCAAGGACCGTTAGGAAGATCTCGATGCCCTGAGTCCGTAGACAGGCGGCACGCGTCAATCGGAGTTCGAATGACCAAGTAACGGGTCTGGATGCGTGATGGCCATTTTGGTAATTTTCTGCACAAGAGCAGAATAGTAATTTCACAGGGGTACTGTTTGATCAGGGACAACCGTATGTGGGCAACACGATCAGTGCACGGGGGTGGATTGTTTATATGGAAAATTGATGGGCTGAAGAGTTGTTTAATTGATGAGGGAATTGTTTAATCATGTATGAGTGTGTTGAGTGGGATGCAGGAGAATGTGGGCAGTGCATTCCTTGCTATTGTGTTTCTGAAACGGGACGAAAAGCGGAGTGCTTCCCACGCGTGATCAGCCTTTCCAGGGCCCAATTGAGTGGATTTGTGAACGGGAAAGTGTTTAAGGTGCTGAGAGAAGGATTCTAAGATTGAGAAAGGAAGAAAATGAGTGAAAATGGTGACGGAGAGTTCAGAAAAACCCGAAATTGGTCTTTGATAAATTCAAATTCGAAATTCAGTTTTGAGCCAGCCCATGCCTAATTAAGGTTCGAATAAGCTTTCTGGAACCTTGATTAGTAGATCCAAATCAAATGTGGCAAGTTTCGAAGCTCCTGGAGCCATGGACGGACGTGGTGGATGGCCGGAAAAATTGAGCTTGGAGTCGTGGTGTTTGAGGTGAGTTCTTGTGGAATTAATTGCAAAATCATCTTTAGGGTGAGTATACGAAGCTTCCTAACTAATCAATTAAAAGAAAACGATGCCTGTGTTATGGATTGGAACTTTGAACACGAATGAGACTTGTGTTCAATTAAGGTGGTTGTAGGCCGTGTCGACTTGAATGGGTGACACAGACATCTAATTCAATGTGTTGCGAGCCTATCTGGGTGATCAATTGATGAAATTAAGTTGGAATTGACAGGAAGCTAGCCAGGTCAGGTCGCGGGTAATCAGACCCGTTTACCAGTGGAAACGGGTGAAGACGATGACTGTAGCAGTCACTGTAGTAGGCGCGTGGCTTTCACGCGCAGCCACTCACGGCGGCGCGTGACGGCGCATGGGCACGAATCTCGAGGCGAGGTCAACATGACTTCTGTCCTATTTGATGTAACAAACATTTTAGCGTTGGTTTCGTGTCAATCAGACCCCGTTCCGACATTGTTCGGGACGTCCGAAGGTTTTAAGTCGAGTTTAAAAATAGTTAAAAATTCGGGAAAATTACTGGACTTTAATAGGATGTTAAGGAAGAGGTTAGTGACCCTCTAATGTGGTTTGGACAGGATTGGGAGTCCCGGTGATAGTGGTGTGGCCCGGGAAGGCCTATGGCACGCGTATCGAGGCGTATCTTTGAACGGTCTGTGAGTGGACTTTGGTTTTATAAATTCTATGCATGCTTAATTGTTTTATATGGATTATGATTGTGATTGTATGATGTTGATTTGGATATTGGTGAATTATACGGTTTCTCGTATTTCGAGACGATATACGTGCTTGCACGTAAATCGAGGTTTTCCGGTTTTACACTGATTTTTCATACTTCAGACTTTGGATATGATTTCATGAAATGGTTTGAAATTGGAAAGATGAACTCGGGCATGAGGCCCAATTATTTTGGAAACCTCGGACTTGGAGTCCAATTGAGTTACGAAATCGGGCCAAGGGCCCAGTTATTTACGAAATCGGGCTGAGACCTAGTTGAGTTATATTATCGGGCCAGTGGCCCAATTGATTTATGAATTTGGGCCGTAGGCCCAGTGATTTCTTGAATTGGGCATGAGGCCCAGTTGGTTTCATAAACGTGATTTCGGGTCGGGGACCCTAAATGGAATTGTGATGTTTTATGGAGAGTTTGGGCAGGACCCATTGAGATGTTGTGAAATGATTTAATAAAACTGTTTTCCATATACCATCTTGATACGAGAATATGTGAAGGTCTCATCCAGATATCTGGGACACTGGGGAAATCACGGTGCATTACCTGCGAAGGGTCATTGTGCGGAGCTACCAGACCGTATAGTGACTCAGAAGCAGGATTGCTATGATTGGGCGTCTGGGACGTCGAGCGTCTGGACGCTAGGCATCTAGGATGCTGTACCCGGACTGGGTTCGGGGATTGGACTCGGGATTGAGACCCCGGGCAGTACGCGTAGCTTATTGTTATACCGTGAAGTATGACGTCTGGGATGTGAGGCGTCTGGGACGCTAGGCATCTGGGATGCCGGTTATGGTAATGTGGTAAATATGAACTATTGGATCTATGAAATGGTTTTTCGGTTGGATTTATGGTTTACGGTTTTGGGCTAAGGCCCTAATGCCTTGTTGAGCAAATGTTTTGGTTTCTGGTTTTCGTGGCATGCATACGTTTTTAATGGAGGGCATAAATGTCTTATGAAATGTGTTAATAAACTTATTTATTTTCGTCCACTCACAGCTTTTGTTTTAATGCCCTTCAGGATGATTCTGGATGCGACTGCAGCAGAGACTGGGACGTCGTACACCTCCTCCATCGATCCTTGCGCACTCTGGAAGCCTGTTTGGGCAGTGGCCTCAGGTTATCCCTTGTCTGACACTTCGGGTCAGACGAGAGCATGACACATTCCACGGTAATCCCCGGGGGATTGGGATGGGTCGTGTCACAGCGTCCTTGCTGGCACACTTCCCGGTCAGGGTTTGGTTCTGATACCATTCTGTTAGGATTCAACCCTCCTCGGTCAGAACCTGACTCTAGCACGATATTGTTCTCTTTGGGCCTCCTCGCCCTCACGGTTTTGTTTTCGAGAGCTCACGGTGCAACTTCCCAAAGGGTCACCCATTATGGAATTGCACCAGCCTCAACTCACTTAACTTTAGTGTTGCAATCGAACCTAAAGCCAATGAGCTCTCAAAAGGCCTCACTCTAGATAGGTGTGTGCCTACACCTTTAAGGCACTCCACCATTCCCATACCAGACCATTCCCCCCTCGCAGGAATGTGGGATCGTTCACCGTTCCCTCTAGGACAAGGGTCTTACAATCCACCCCCTTAGGGCCCAGTGTCCTCGCTGGCACACTTCCCGGTCGGGGTTTGGTTCTGATACCATTCTGTCAGGACCCAACCCTCCTCGGTCAGGACCTGACTCTAGTAAGATATTGTCCGCTTTGGGCCTCGTCGCCCTCATGGTTTTGTTTTCGGGAGCTCACGGTGCAACTTCCCAGGGGGTTACCCATCATGGAATTGCACCAACCTCAACTCGCTTAACTTTAGAGTTCCAACCGAACCCAAAGCCAATGAGCTCCTAAAAGGCCTCGCTCTAGATAGGTGCGTGCCTACACCTTTCAGGCACACCACCATTCCCATCCCAGACCATTCTCCCCTCGCAGGAATGTGGGATCGTTCAACGTTCCATCCAGGACACGGGTCTTATAGTATCGACATCTAAAATATAAAAAATAAAAATTGACAGGACCCAACCCGAATACACGAGGACAATACACTTGAGTCCTACTCCTGTCTGACAGAAACGTTGTTAGATAAGGGATACACCTAAGTTTCCCTAGTTCATGCCTCCGCCTTCCGAGCCTTGAATCCTATGCAACATCCCTGGAGGGTCACAAAACCAAGAAAAAGTGTCTGAGTGGAAATTTTTATTTATAAAAATATTATGCATGCATATTTAAATGTTTTAAATATGTTTCTATGCGTTTTGGATGATATTTGAGAGAATGGACGCACAACATCAATCATCAAACCAATGCATTACGGGTAGGTACACTACCCAGGAAAGGAGCTCAGCTCGACGTCCAAATGGGGGCTCGACTCAGGAAAGGAGCTCAGCGCGATATCCAAGTGGGGACTCTGAGACTCACCTTGTAATGACCCAAACTTTCATAAATATTATTTTATTGAAAAATGACCATTTTGCCCCTAAGAGGGGGGGGGGGGGGAAGTTGACTTTTACCCCGGGAAATATTTAGGACTTTGACCTATGACTGTAACGACCCGTCCCAAATTCCATGATTAGATTAGTGACTAATCACGATTAGTGAGGTTAATCGGTGATTAGTTAGGCTAAATCGGACGAACGATGCGAAATGACCGTTTTGCCCCTGGTGGTGGCAAAACGTTGACTTTTCAATCGGGTGGTCAAATGGACTTTGACCAATGACCGTGATGTAGTTCGTGACGTCACGAGTTCATAGACAGGTGGCACGTTCAATTCCGACGTTCGAGGAGGGAGTTATGACGTTCGGAAGTTTAGGGGCATTTTGGTAATTTTGGTTAAAAGGGTCAAAATGTTGACTTTTTGACCAGGAGGTCCGATGGCCGAGGGCCAAAGACCGTTACATAGATAAGGACGATACGAATCCATAGACAGGCGGCACGTCGAATTCGGACGTTCGACGGCGAAGTTACGGTTCACGGAAGTTCGAGTGCACTATTGCACGAATTACGAGACGAGTTCGCTTTTGGACTCTAGTGGGCCCAGATATTTGTCTTGATGCCCAATGGATGAGTGACAAGTGTCACCCATCCAATGGACACCATATTTCCTTCGTGCACCGTTCAAACCAATCCATTTTTCCTTCATTTCAAACACCCCAAAACCCATACCCGATCTCACCATTTCTCTCCCTCTTTGTGCAACCCAAACCCAACCAACCCAACCCCATCTCGACCAGGACTGAGACCAGAGAGTGAGGGAGGATGTAGGACGCGGTGGCCGGCCCAGGAAGACGCCGTCGTGGGCGGCGGAGCCACAAACCCGTGCGGGTGCACGGTAAGGCCCAAATTTCCATTTTAATTGATTTTGACGTTATGGTTGATTTTTGACGATTAGGATGAGTTAGTTAGGTTTCTAGGACAGTTTTAAGGCGGGTTTGGTGGTGGTTGACGGCTGAGAAGCCGTGGGAGGAAAATGGAAAAAAACTTAACCGTGAGGTTCAAAAATCAAACCTCGGGTTCTATGGGTTTTTCCTTGTTTTGATCATCCAAACATGTTCCTAGGATCATATTAGGAAGTTTAGAATCGATTGGGAAGAAAACGGACGAGATTTGAGGGAGTAGGAACGCTGAACCGGTTCCGCCGGTTCAGCACAGTGCCTGGACCGGAAAACCAGGAAAAACCGGTTTTCCTGAGGATGCTGGTGATGAACAGTAACCAGGGTCTTCTAGGGGCCCGTGAGGGCACGTGGTCCATAATTTGGGGAAGTGTTCAACACGTGAAATCATCTATTCGATGTAACGAACATTTTGGGACTGGTTTCGTGTCGATCGGACACCGTCTCGATATGTTTCGGGGCATCGGAAGGTTTAGGTTCGGTTTTAAAAATAGTTAAAAATATGGGAAAATTACAGGGCTTTAGTGGGAGGTTAATTAAGTAGTTAGTAACCTTCTATTACGATTTGGACAGGTTTGGGAGTCCCGGTGACGGTGATCGGCTCGGGGAGCCGTATGGCACGCAAATCGAGGCGGCAGCTCGGACGGTCTGTGAGTGGACCTTGTTTTCTAAATTGGTGCATGCATAAATGTTTATTATATGTTTTATTACTTGTTTGATGATGCCATGGGTGCATTTGTATGTGGTTACATATAAGCACGTATTTCGAGGTTTCAGCCTTATACGGTGCTTATACGGGTCTGTATGTCTTTATTGATTTAAATGAACTGGATTTGGATTTCAAAAGGATAAACTCGGGTATGAGACCCATTTGGTTTTGTCTCGGGCATATGACCTCAGATATCGGGCACGGTGCCCAACTGATGTCCTATGTTCGGGTACGAGACCCAATCACTTTACGGTTTTGATTTCAGGTCAGGGAACCTTAAATGGATTCCCAGGTTCACGACGGTTTATGGGAACCGGCATGAACCCTTGTTGGTTATTACGGTACATGACGGTTTATGGGAACCGGCATGTTACCTCGGTTATGTTATTACGGTACATGACGGTTCATGGGAACCGACATGTTACCTGATTATGGATATTATGGATTCATGACGGTTCAGGGGAACCGGTCATGAATGTTTATGTTATGTATATATATGTTCGTCTACCTTCCTTTGAATGTTCTACTATCTCCTCCGGGGAGGGTCGTTGGCCTGGGTGGACCCCGGAGTAGTCACGGAGAACCGACTGAGTGGAGTCACCCCCCAGTTGGGTTCCTTACTCTCAGGAAGGCTATGATTACTATTACCTCGGGTAGGGTCAGTGGTCTACGGACATTGATCTTGACTTTGAGATGACTCGGATTGAGACCCGGGTAGCGCGCGCGTGGCTTTGGATACCGTGACAGGATTGGTTGTGTGACTTATATATATGTATGTGATGTATATATGATATATGATATGTGGTGTGTACAGGTGTGCACAGGATTTGAGCAGTGGCTCGTGTACTTGGTTTCTTTATGGTTTGGGGCCGAGTCCTTTATGGATTTGGGCAGTGGCCCGTATGGTCGTTTTCATTGTGGTCCTTTCGACCTTGGTTTATATCTGCTTTGGGCTTAGTCCCACATATGGTTTGTTTTGGATAAATGGTTTTCGAATGCATGCATGCGTTTTAGTGGAGGGTACAAATGTCTTCCTTATTAAATGTTTTATAAACTCTTGTTTTGTCCACTCACAGTTTTTAATGTTTTGACTGCCCTTCAGGTTGACATCGGAGGTGGACTGTAGCAGAGATCGAGATATCACATGCCTCCTCCGGATCCTGGCGTACTCTGATAGCCCGGGAGGGCAAAGGTCGGAAATATCCCTTGTCTAACACTTCGTGTCAGACGGGAGCAGGGTCATCTCGCACTAATCCCGGGGGGATTGGGATGGGTCCTGTCAATGACCGTGACGTAGATCGGGACGTCACAAGTCCATAGGCAGGCGGCACGTCGAAAACGGGCGTACGACGAAAAAGTTATGGTCACGGGAGTAAAATCGATTAACCGAATGAACCGAGTCTTGAATTAAAATAATAATATAATAATATAATATGATTTAAAAACTAAATTAATCTGGACGCTAAGATGAGTGACAAGTGTCACTCATCCTACACTTCCTTTTCCCTAAATCTAGGATCTTGTCCCTATTGGCTACTTAATTTATTATTTATTTTCCCTCATAAAATCCTAACCATCCATTCTAAATCCCAGATTGAATCTGGACCCTTGATCCCATCTCCTTCTCTCTTTTAATCGATCAGACCTCACTCTCTCTCTCATATTCATTTTCTCTCAAGCCGTGAACACACCTCCCTTCCCTGCACAAACACATCCACCAGACGACCACCCTTTGCCTTGCTCCACCTCCAGGCGACGACCAAACCTCACCAGCCACCACCTTTACCAGCCACCACCACCACAAGAACCCTCCCCCTGTCCGCACAACCTGAAACCCCCCATACTCGAAAGGAAGAAAACCAACCCCGAAAACGCTACCGTCCAAACCACATCCCCAGGACACAACCCAAGGTAGGACTTGGTGTACTAGGACGGGAGGAGGACGAAGGACTAGGCAGGACGACCTACTGCGGTGACACGGCAGCGGTGAGTCAGAAAACCTGAGAGACCCGTTTTTCTTCCTTGTTTTGAAATGACCCGTTTTGACGTTATGGTTCATGCTTTACTTCTGGGACATGTCCTAGAGACTTAGACGACCAAGTTGGACCAGTGTTCGTGGCTAAAATCAGGGTGACTCGACGGGGAAGATGACCAGAGCCTGCAGCCGGTTTTCCCTTTGAGTTTTAGGTACCTTATTAATCTCAAAACCTAGTTTTGAATCCACATAACTGTAGGGTAGGTTGTGACGAGTCTATAGGGCCAAGTTTGATCGAAAATGGTGGCCGGAAACGAAATCTGTGATCGGGTCAAGCCGCGGGTCAATGCCAACCTGGTTTCTAGAAATCAGGTTGACTCGGTTACTATAGCAGTGATGACGTAAACATGCTGACATCAGCAGTGACGTCATGATGACATCATCATGTCAGAAACAGTCAGACCAGGGACCAATCAGTGCTGACGTTATGCTGACGTCAGCATGCACTATAGCAGGGTTGACCAGCTTTTGACCAGGCACGTGGGGGCGCGTATGAATAGAAAATTTTGTGGGACCAGTACCATTTTCAAGGTTTTGATGATACGAATCGAATGGAGGTTGTTTCGTGTCAATCGAAGATCGTTAGGTTAGTCAAATTAGGGTTTGAAGCCTCAGGAAGCGTGTTCGAACGGCTTTCCCGGGCCGGTTATAGTCTAGGGTTTCATGGTTGAATAGTAGGGACTTGTAGTGACCTTTACGTGTACTTTGGATGTGACAGGAATTGTACAATAGCACTAGGGCAGGGTTATACGCTCGGTTTTGCAGCGGGATTGTACTGTGATTGGGCCTTTGATTTCATTAAACCCTTGCATGCATAACTGCTTTCCTTTCTAGATAAAGATTTATATATATATATATATATATGTATGTGTGTGATTCAAGCAAAAGCATCTATTTATCTTGAGTTATGATTATGGCACGAATTACGATGTTTGGGCATAAGACCCGTCTTGTTAGTTTATGCTTTGTTTTGAGTCATATATATGTATATGGATTTCGATGGCTATCTTTAGTACTGCACTGACACGACCCATCCTAATCCCCCCGGGATTACCATGGAATGTGTCATGCTCCCGTCTGACAAGAGGTGTCGGACAAGGGATAACCTGTCGCCACTGCCCAAACGGGCTTCCAGAGTACTCAAGGATCGATGGAGGAGGTGTGCGATGTCCCAGTCTCTGTTGCAGTCGCATCCGTAATCAACCTGAAGGGCATTAAAAACAAAAGCTGTGAGTGGACGAAAATAAATAAGTTCATTAAACACAGTTATAAGACATTTACGCCCTCCATAAAAGGGTATGCATGCCACGAAAACCAGTAGTCCAAAACATTTACTCAACAAGGCATTAGGGCCTTAGCCAAAAACCGTAAACCTTAAATCCAACCGAAAACCCTTTTCATAGATTCAATAGTTCATATTTACCACATTTCCATAACCGGCATCCCAGATGCCTAGCGTCCCTGACGCCTGACGTTCCAGACGTCACATTTCACGGTATAACCATAAGCTACGCGTGCTACCCGAGGTCTCAATCCCGAGTCCAATCCCCGAACCCAGTCCGGGTACAGCATCCCAGATGCCTGACGTCGCAGATGTCTAATAATAGCAATCCTGCTCCTGAGTCACTATACGGTCCAGTAGCTCCGTACAATGACCCCTCGCATGCAATGCACCGTGATTTCTCCAGTGTCCCCGACACCTGGAGTAGACCTTCACATATACTCATATCAAGATGGTATATGGAACCAGTTTATCAAATCATTTCACAACATTACAATTCCATTTAGGGTCCCTGACCCGAAATCACGTTTATGAAACCAACTGGGCCTCATGCCCGATTCTGTAAACCACTGGGCCCACAGCCCAATTCATAAATCAATTTGGCCCTTGGCCTGATAATATAACTCAAATGGGTCTCAGCCCGATTTCGTAAATAACTGGGCCCCCGACCCGATTTCATAAAGCAATTGGGCCCTTGGCCCGATTACGTAACTCAATTGGACTCCAAGTCCGAGGTTTCCAAAACAATTGAGCCTCATTCTGGAACTTCTCTTTCCAATTTCAAAACCATTTCATAAAATCATATCCAAAGTTTTAAGTATGGAAAATCAGTGTAAAATTGGAAACCTCGATTTACGTGCAAGCACGTAAATCGCCTCGAAATACGTGAAACCGTATAATTTTGCCAATATCCAAATCATATCATACAATCACAATCATAATCCATATAAAACATTTAGGCATGCATAGAATTTATAAAACCAAAGTCCACTCACAGACCGTTCAACGATACGCCTCGATATGCGTGCCATCGGCCTTCCTGGGCCACACCACTATCACCGGGACTCCCAGTCCTGTACAAATCACATTAGAGGGTTACTAACCTCATCAATAACATCCTATTAAAGTACCGTAATTTTCTCAAATTTTTAAGTATTTTTAAACCCGACTTAAAATCTTCGGACCTCCCGAACAGTATCGTAACGGGGTCCGATTGACACGAAACTAACGCTAAAATATTCGTTATAATGTATAGGATAAAAGTCTTGTTGACCGTACCTCGGGATTCGTGCCCACGCTCCGTCACCCTCCGCTGTGATTGGCTGCGCGTGAGACCACGCGCCTGCTACAGTGGCCAGCACTGTTCATCAACGTCCTTGCCCGTTTCCCTGCAAAACGGGTCTGCGACCCGCGAGTCCAACCCGGTCAGATAACCTTCTATTCGACCTTGATTTCATCCGTTTTTTATCCTAAAACATTCCTCAACTATTCAATTAAGGTTCTATGTCCCTGATTCAACATAACAGTCCCAAAATCAGACCCACGACACGTGATCACCCAAACGGGTCGATCAACCAAACTCTGTGTTTTCCAAACCATAATCCAATTAACTTAACAGTGAGCTCATTAGGACTAATATGAACCAAATGACATGACTAATTGGACAAGAGATCACCTTAAACGTCACGACTCCTAGCTTGGATTTCCGGCCATCCGCCGCGCCTGTGCACGACTCCAGGAGCCTCGAAAATGGCCACATTTGGTCTAGATCGACTCGTGGAGGTTCCAGGAAGCTGACACAGTCATCAATTAGCCATGGGTTGGCCCTAAACTGAAATTAGATTTTGAATTTACAAAGAACCAGTTCAGGTTTTTCAGATCACCCCCTCACCATTTCCTCCCTCTCTCAATCTCAGAGTGTTTCTCTCAGCACCCAATGTCTCTTCCCGTTCAAAACCCACTCAATTTTGGTCTGGGGACGACTAATCAAGCGTGGGAAACAATCCTCTGTTTTCTTCCATTTTCAGGTGCACCAGCCATTGTTTAATGGCCATTCTCACCGTCCCATACAGCCTTGCATCCCACTTACCTGACTAAGCAATCCACTAACACATAAACAATATTTTAGGCCATCAATTTGCCCCATAAACAAACCACCCGTGCACTGGCCATGTTCCCCCAACACAGCCGTTACAGTAACGTTCAAGCAGTCGCTGTGAAATTACAATTCTGCCCCTGTGCAGAAAATTACCAAAATGCCCCTCACGCATCCAGGCCCGTAACTCGGTCATCCGGACTCCGATTGATGCATGCCGCATGTCTACGGACTCAGGGCATCGAGACCTTCCTAACGGTCCTTGGCCCTCAGCTATCGGACCTCCCGATCAAAAAGTCAACATTTTCCCTTATTTCGTCCAAATTACAAAAACGCCCCTGGATTTCCGAACGTCATAACTTCTTCCTCGAATGTCAGAATCGAACGTGCCACCTGTCTTTGAACTCGTGACGTCCTGAACTACGTCACGGTCATCGGTCAAAGTCCGTTTGACCGCCCGATCAAAAAGTCAACATTTTGCCCATTCTAGTGGCAAAACAGTCATTTTGCACAATTTGTCTGATTTCGCTCAACTAATCCCAGACTAGTCATTCTAAATCATAATTAAATAATATTAAATCCCGATATTCGGGACGGGTCGTTACATGCACTGTATAGATTTACCCTTGTGATACTGTCTCCTCCGGACGTGGGTACCCCGGAGTGGTCACGGCGCAATGCCTGCGAGGGGTCATTCTACGGAGGGACCGAACCGTAGGGTGACTCAGGAGCAGGATTGCTATGATTGGACGTCTGGGATGTCAGGCATCTGGGATGCCATACCCGGACTGGGTTCGGGATTTGGACTCGGGATTGAGACCCCGAGTGGCACGCGTAGCCTTGGGACTGTGACCTTATTGGACATCCGGGACGTCGGACATCTGGGATGTCAGGGTTGGGATGTATAGTGCAGTGACTTAAGTTATGATTATGTTTATATTACATTGCTTATGTTTATATGATATGATATTATGGTTTCTGATACTGATGCATGCATGTTTGGAAAACGGAGGGGTAAAACTATATGTTTTCGATATGATGAATTGTTTTATAAACTTTGCGTTTCGGCTCACTCACCCTTATTGTTTTATTGACCCTTCAGGTCGTGCTACTGTGGCAGAAGAGGATCCCGAGGTAGAGGCATAGGTTTACATTGCGCACCTGAACCCCACTACTGGGTAGGTGGGCACGTAGAGTATCTTAGAGTCGTGCTCAATAACTTGTATTTGGAAACTATCTCTTGTCTGACATCATTTGTATTTGGATTCTATGTATGACTTATTATCGATATTTATGCATGTGAACTTATTAAGGGTAAGATTGGTATGTTATATTTGGGTGTCAGACGGGAGCAAGGCACGTCCCCGTGTGGTCCCAGGGAGATCGGGGCGGGTCCTGTCATACCTACCAATAGGTATACCACAATATCCATCAAACAACACAAATCATCACATCAAATCCACACAGTCAATCCATATCCAACATCGACCATCACATGTACCGGATCCCATCAGAACTCCGAAGTTAAACGAGATTGGACTGGAGCAATTTCAAGATGGGTGACCTATTGGACAATTGCGTGTGAGTTCCAAAAACAAAACCGTGAAGGCATAACCCAAAGCAGACAATATCGTGTTACGAGATTCGGGTCGTGACAAAAATACTAAGACAACTATCTTACCAATCAATTCAATTCAATTCAACAAAAAATAACCAATCTTATCAAAATTAACAATAACTAATCAAAATTACTAATAACTGATCAAATTTAATAATAACTAAAGTTTAACAATTAACAATTAACAATAACTAATCAAAAATAACAATTAAAATAACAGTATATAACTAATCAAAATCTGACCAATTTAACAGTAACTAACCTAAATCTAACAAATTCAATCACAAATAATCCATACAATTCAAAACCAAAAAACTAACCAAAAATAAACAATAAATTCACATTAATAAGTACTGATCAAATAATCCAAGATAAATAAATAAATAAATATTTATATAATAACTAATTAAATAATATATATATATATATATATATACATTGAGAGAGAGATAAAGAGGGACGGAGGGGGAGAGAGAGAAGTGAGTGAGATAGAAAAGTGTGAGAGACACAAAGGAGAGAGCAAAGAGAATTGAGGATTCGCAGGGAAGAGAGAGCAGAGAAGATTGAGGATTCAGGGGAATTCGAAGAAGAAGAAGAAGAAGAAGAAGAAGGGTTTGTCTATTTTAAGCATTCGAAGAATATTGCCTGATGAAGGTTCGTTAGGTTAGATTTTAATGAGTCATCGGGTAACCATGGTGTGGAAACTGAAGAGGCAGCGCAGAAGGAGAAGCGTTTTGTCGTTTTGACCTTACCCAACGAACGTTCGTCAGGTAACATTGGGTGGTGGATTCAATTTTTCGAAAAAATTTGGGCGGTATATTTGAATTTTCAAGAAAATTTGGGCAGTAAATTTGAGTTTTTGTGAAAAATTCATGTTACTTGAAAAATTTTAGAAGTTAGCCAACAATAACAAGAAGCCCAAGAAACATCGTTTAGCTAACTGTCAGGAAAACTTTCATCCATTCAACTTACCTGACGAACCTAATATATATAGCCTGATGGTAGTGAATTTAGGCCGTTACTTTTGAGAACCTTACCCAATGGATGTTCTTGAAATTTTCGACGGGTAACATTAAAAACAGACCATCTAAATGAATTTCCATAATCTGACCATTCATTTTGTGTCGTTAATTGCCTAAACTTTGCCCGTCGAGACTCGTGATGTTTCGAGGAGTTTAAGTCGACCGATCGTAATAAAGCATTTTGTAGCCTTCGATTTGTTCTGCACCATTACCTATGCCCAGGAATTCGAAATCTTCAAATTTTACGCGTAAAAGATCTACGAATATGTAAAATATATGTGGACGGTTGGATCAATTGAATTATTAAAATAAAATTATTGAAATTGTAAAAACGTCTTTTCCATTAACACTTTGAAACTTTTTAAGAAAAGTTTATGGTATTTGCATATTTTGCGTCGATTGAGTTTCAAAAGATTAAATTTCCATAATCCGACCATTTAATTTGTGTCGTTAAGTACCTAAAATTTTCCCATCAAAACTCATGAAGTTTCGAGGAGTTTAAATCGCTTGTTCGTAATAAAATATTTTTGCAACCATCGATACGTTCCACACTGTTACCTAGGCCCGAGAATTTGAAATCTTCTAATTTTTCACTTAAACGATCTACGAGTATGTAACATAATGTGGACGGTTGAATCGGTTGAATTATTAAAATAAATTATTGAAATTTGTAAAAACACCTTTTCCAATAACACTTTGAAACTTTTTATGAAAAGTTCAATGGTATTTGCATACTTTGGGCCGATTGAGTTTCGAACGATTAAATTTTTGTAATTCGATAGTTCATTTTGTGTCGTTAAGCACCTGCAATTTGTCCGTCGAAACTCTTGATTTTTCGAGGAGTTTAAGTCGCCCCATCATAATAGAAAGTTTTGTAACTGTTGAATTGTTCTACATCGTTACCTAGAACTAAAAATTCTAAATCTTCTCATTTTTGTGTAATCAATCTACGAGTACGTAAGATAAATATGGATGGATGGTTCGACCCTCTTTAGTTTTTTTTTTTAATTTTAAAAAGCAGATTGGTTTATAATTACAAAATAGTATTTTTAATGTTACCCGACGAATGTGATAAAGTATTCGTCAGGTCAAACATGTTCTCTAACGACTTAGACCAAAAATTATGATCATTTTGAAAATTTACAAAGAAAATGACGATTTTATCTGGAATATAATGAATTTACTCATGGTTTTAAAGAGTCCGTTGGTCAACTTTTCATTGGAGCCACTTATGAACATTTTTCTTTGACCGTTGCGTAGGTTTTAAGCACACGAGTTCGTAGACATGCAACACATGGGAATTAGAGTCCATGGACGAAAGTTACGAGTCTGAAACTATAACGGCATAACAACGGTGTACAGTTTATGTGTCAATTATGTTGCCACAACGTACAAAAATGGGACCTCACCGCAAGATGGGCATATATGTTGGTTATGAATCCCCCTCCATTATACGTTATTTAGAGCTCTTGACAGACGATCTGTTTACGGCTATATTTAAGGATAATCACTTTGATGCGACATCCTTCTAGCCATTAGAGGGAGATACGAACGTCAACGTTGCTGAAGAACAACGTGAATTAACATGGATTGTTCCCCACTGTGTCTTATCTTGATCCCCAAACCGCACAAAGTTATAACAAAGTACCAATAATTCTATATCTACAAAGTGTAGCTAATAATATGCCTGACGCTTTCTCTGATCTAACTAAAGTGACGAGATCGCATATACCTGCTGCAAACATGCGTGTAAGGATAAACGTCCCCATTGGACGCATCATCCCAGATGGGCGAAGTATGACCATGGAGACTAACCAATCATATGTCCCTGCCTAGAGGCTGTTAAAAGGAAAGAATTTGGTCAACTATTGTATCTTGGTATATCTTGGCAACATAGTGATTCTAGGATAATCTTGATGCCAATTAGCATAGTTTACTTAGAATAGCTATTTTCCTCTTGTATAAACTGATGTAAGGGTTTTTTATTATTCATTCAACAATATTATAATATACAAAAAACTTTCATGGTATCAGAGCTGCTGATCTTGGCAACTCTATCCTCACACCTTCCGCTACCACAAACAGATTAAACCACAAATATCACATACATATCATCACCATGGGTGATTCCAAACCGTCAGGTTCAGAGTGCAACATCTCAGATCCACCTACTTTACACCACTCAGATTCACCGGGTCTGATCCTTGTTTCAAAGCTTCTTGAAGGACATAATTATGCCCAATGGAGTCGATCGATGCACATAGCTTTGAGCGCCAAAAACAAAATCGGGTTTGTTGATGGGACCATTAAGGCTCCAGCAACCACCGACACCAAATTCCATTTGTTGCAACGATGTAATGATATGGTGTAGGAAGTGTGCTCTGTTATACCACGGCATCTGTCGTATGGAGTGATCTTCGAGATCGATTTTCACAAGGCAATGACTCAAGAGTATACCAAATTCGGTAAAAAAAATCGCCGAACTTCGACAAGGGCAACTATCCATCTCTGAATATTACACCAAAATCAAGACTCTTTGAGATGAATTGGATTCCTACCATGAGCCAATAACCTGCAATTGTGAAGGAGCAGAAAAACATGACGCCAGAGATGAAAAAGAAAGAGTTATGCAATTCCTAATGGGATTGAATGACTCATTCTCTACCATTAAAGGATCCATCTTTCTTATGTCACCCTTGCATGATTCCCGTCGCGTTCATGGACTTATTCTTCAACAAGAGCAACAAATGGAAGTGGCTAGTCACCGAGATCAACACCCGGGAAGCCATGTCATGCAAAGTAGCCATCACGCGACTGGGAAACCAAGAGCAGGAATGAACAGCGCTGGGAAATCTTGCTATGGAGTGAGCAGCGCTGGAAAAGTTGTTGGGAATTCCCATTCACCGAAAAATATCAAGTGTACTTATTGTGAAAAGACACACACACAGTAGACAGGTGTTTCTATCTTATTGGGTTTCTGATGGGCCATAAGTGGCATGGGAAGGACATGCAGCCCAAAAACAAGAAGCACGCGACCCACAATTCAGAAACCACCAATAATGCAGCACATTGTGCAGAACCGGCCACCACCGCAAGTCCAACTTTCACCAATGAAGAATACAAACAATTTCTTTCCTTGCTCCACACCAAATCTAGTAATCCCTTACCACTAGCAAATGCTATACGTATTGTCAGATCTATGTCCAATCATACACATCTTGATTTTCAAACTTCCTCATCATGGAACATTGATAGTGGTGCCACTGACCATATTTCCCATCTACCACCTTTACACACCAATAATAAAATATCACATAGCTTTGTTGGCCTACCAACTGGAGCACATGCGGACATTCAAGGCATTGGGTCCATGCACTTATCAGATCAACTCAAAATTAATGGGGTCTTGTATGTCCCCCAATTTAATGTGAACCTACTCTCTATGAGCAAATTGACACAAAGATTAAAATGCTTGGTAACCTTCTCTGACAAATTTTGTGTTGTACAGGACACGACTACGAGGAGGATGATTGGCCTGGGCAAGCAATATAATGGCCTCTACTACCTCCAAGAAAACCAAAATCCAGCATTCGCCTGTCATGTTCACCACACCTCTAACCTTTGGCATCAACGTTTGGGACACCCCTCTCATGCACCAATTCAATTTTTATCTAAGCATAATTCGGATATTTTTTTTATTCCAATCACATTTGTGATATTTGTCCTTTAGCAAAACAAACTCGATTACATTTTTCTCCATCTACTTCCAATTCATCACATGATCCTTTCGATTTAATTCACTGTGACATTTGGGGACCACATAAAATTCCAACTGATTTGGGGGCTCGTTATTTTTTTACCATAGTTGATGATTTCACTCCTTTCTCTTGGATCCATCTCATGACCTTTAAATCTGATACGCAATCCATTTTACAATCATTTTTTTCTTGGGTCAAAACACAATTTAACCTTCCCATCAAAGCACTTCGTGCAGACAATGGAAGTGAATTTCTTTCCCTTCACAAATTTTTTGCTAACCAAGGCACCTTATTTCAACACTCTTGCCCATACACACCTCAAAAAAACGGTGTCGTTGAACGCAAACATCGTCACCTTTTGAATGTCGGTCGTGCCCTTCGCTTCCAAGCCAATGTCCCTCTCCGTTTTTAGGGAGAAAGTATTCAAACCGCATGCTACCTCATCAATCGTCTCCCCACACCGTTACTTCACCACCAAAGTCCCTATGAACTCCTACATAATCATCCCCCCACTTATACACACTTACGGGTTTTTGGTTGTTTATGTTACACCACCAATCTCCTTCCTAAACACAAATTTATGTATGTGCTCGTCGGTGTGTTTTCTTTGGGTATCCCCTTGGTAAAAAAGGCTATCGTGTTTTTGATATTGCTACACACCAATTTTTCTCCTCCCGAGACCTCATCTTTCATGAAGATATTTTCCCTTTCTCTACTTTACCCACTGTAGATCAAGAGGATCAACATACCCTCCCTCCCACCTCTTTTGACCCAATCCCACTCTCCCAAGCACCCCATACATCAGTGCCACCACCCATCCCCTTACCTGCCCCGGCCCCACCTTACCTTCTTTCTACCACACACACGCCACAATTTCCCCAAATTGCGCCATCCCCAAATCCCACCTCCCCTTCTTTCTCCCCCTTAACCCCACATCATCCTTACCAATTAATAGCCCACACCCCACCTCACCGTCCTCCATTAATTCCCCTAACCCAATTAATACCCCACACCCCCACCTCACCAATTAATACCCCATACCTCACCTCATCGTCCTCCATTAATTCCCCTCACCCAATTAATACCCCAAACCCAATTCATGCCCACACTGACAATCCCCCTTTTAATTCTCCTCTCCCAATTCGTCGCTCCACACGCATAACCAACCCACCCCCTCATCTCCATGATTTTGTCACCCACCACATTGTATTGCTTGCTCCCAATGCTGCTCCTCTAGTCGCATCCGGCACTCGTCACCCTTTTCAGCGGTATGTCAGTTTGTCTAATCTCTCTGCTGCTCACCAACATTTTTTTCACCACATGTCTCAGCTAGTTGAACCCACTACCTATGAAGAGGCTCGGACTGATTCTCGCTGGGTTACGGCTATGCAATTTGAAATTCAAGCCCTTAAGGCCAATCACACTTGGTCTCTCGTCCCCTTACCACATGGTCATCGCCTCATCGGTTGCAAGTGGGTTTTCAAAAACAAGTACCAATCTGATGGTACCATTGAGTGTTACAAAGCTCGATTGGTTGCCAAGGGGTTCACTCAAAGTGAGGGCATCGATTACAAAGAAACATTTGCTTACGTTGCCAAACTCATCACTGTTCGATGCCTTCTCACTGTTGCTGCTATTCGTCATTGGCCTTTACACCAGATGGATGTTCACAATGAATTCCTTCACAGTGACCTTCATGAAGAAGTTTACATGCTGCCACCTCTAGGATTTTGTCGACAGGGGGAACAGGTTGTATGTCGGCTCCAAAAATCTTTATATGGCCTCAAACATGCCTCCCAGAGTTGGTTTCATAAGTTTTCTTCTATTATTCAAGACATTGGTTTTGTGCAGTCTAAAGCTGATTACTTCTTATTTACACAAGTTTGTGGCGATTCTTTCACTGTTATTCTGTTGTATGTTGATGATATGAGTATTACGAGCAACAATGATGCTACCATCCATGAACTCAAATGATTGTTTAGGCCAATGTTTCAAAATCAAGGATTTGGGTCCGTTAAAATATTTTCTCAAGGTTGAAATTGCATAGTCGAACTCGGGAATTTTCTTCTGCCAACGGAAATACACATTGGACATTCTAGAGGATGCATGTTTACTTGGTGCCAAACCGGTCAATATTCCCAAGGACCCAAGTGTGAAACTACAGCCCACAGGTAGAGATCCCTTGAAGGATTCTACTCGTTATAATCGGCTTGTTGGGCGATTAATTTCCCTCACAATAACGAGACCAAAAATCACATATGCCGTGAACACACTTAGCCATTTTATGCGTGAGCCTTGGCGGTATCACTTGACCATTGGTAATCGTCACGTACATTACCTCAAGGGAGCCCTAGGTCATGGCTTGTTGTTCTCATCACAAAGCTCTTTGCATCTGAGGGCCTATTGTGACGCCAATTGGGCAAGGTGTCCTTTTAAACGCCAATCAATCACAGGGTATTGCACCTTCCTTGGTCAGTCACTTATCTCATGGAAGAGCAAGAAGAAAGTCACAGTCTCCCGATCATCAGCTGAAGAATAGTGCCTCTTTATGGCAGCCACCACTTGTGAATTGACTTGGTTACGATATTTATTGCGAGATTTACGAGTGGATCACCCACAACTAGTAAGTCTATCTTGTGACAATCAAGTTGCCATATACATTGCAGCTAATCCAGTTTATCACGAGCGTACGAAACACATTGAACTGGATAGTCACATTGTGAGGGAACAAATTCAGAATGGTGAAATTACAACAAGACAAGTGCAAACTAAAGATCAAGTTGTCGACATTTTTACCAAACCATTGCACGCGCCCATCTTCCACTTGCATCTTGGCAAGTTGGGCACCATTGACATTCATGCTCCAACTTGAGGGGGAGTGTTAAAATGAAAGAATTTGGTAAACTATTGTATCTTGGCAACAAAGTAATTCTAGGATAATCTTGATGCCAATTAGCATAGTTTACTTAGAATAGCTATTTTCCTCCTGTATAAACTGATGTACAGGTCTTTGTATTATTCATTCAACAATATTATAATATACAAAAAACTTTCAGAGGCGATGCGGGTTGCAGAGGTCGCACAGAGTCCCAAGCACAACACTGCAGGCGAGGTGGACGACCTATGTTACTTTTCTTCATCAAAATGCTATTTCTCTCAAGATGTTCATTCTCTCCCCTCGTGCTTCTACACAATGCTTTATAGGTATTTCTGATAATGTCGATCTAAAATATATTCAGTTTTTGGTTGGTAGATAAAAGATCTAGGTTATGCTGATCAACCGTACCTGCGAAGAAATTCCCTGATGAAATATTCCTACAGTTGAAGAGGCTTTGGAGGTCTCTCTCTCTTAATGATCCTTTTGGTGCCCATCCCTCCCCAACTACTCTTTAACTATAGTTCTGATTTTTTATTTTAGTTAGTTTCAAGGTCTATTCTTCAAGTGATCCTAGATGTAAAGGTCGGGCATCCATCATATGAAAAAAGTCTTGCAAGCGATTTTCTTTCTGCTGTAAGTTTGTTCCCTTCATTTTTCCACCCTTGTTTATGTGAAATAATTGAATAGATTGTTTGAGGCTTGAAAGCTTTCATTCACATGATAGGTAATTTATACAAAGGACAAGACTACAATTCTAGTAGGAAACAAAGTCAACATTTAAATAATTAGGAAAGAAATATTCACAATACTAGGAAAGTAAAGGTACAAATATATTTTCCTAATACTCCCCCTCAAGTTGGAGAGTGAATATCATGAACTCCCAACTTGTGTCGTAGTGTCATGAACTGTTGTGCCCCCAAGGCTTTTGTGAACAAATTTGCTAACTAGAAACGTGTAGGAAAATATGAAGGATTGATCATTCCAGCTTGCAATTTTTCCCGAAAATGTGACAATCAATTTCTATATGCTTCATTCGTTCATGGAAGACCGGATTGGCTGCAATATGCAATACTGATTGACTGTCGCAAAATAATGGTGCAGGAGTTATTTGAAGAACTTTCAAATCCTGTAATATATATCGTAACCAAGTCAGCTCCAAACAAGTGTTGGCCATTGCTCGATATTCAGCCTCTGCTGAAAATCTAGACACATTTTGTTGTTTCTTCGATTTCCAAGAGACGAGAGAATTGCCAAGGAAAATGCAATATCCTGTAATTGATCTCCTTGTAGTACGACAGCCTCCCCAATCTGAATCACAAAAAACTCTTAAAGAAAGGTTGTTGGAAGCAGGAAACAACAAACCTTGTCCAGGTGCTCCTTTGATGTATTTAAGAATGCGTTAGGCTGCATCCCAATGTGGATTACGTGGCTGGCTCATAAATTGACTCAGGGTGCGGACCGAGTATGCAGTATCAGGTCTTGTGACAGTGAGATAGATTAACCTACCAACTAAACGTCTGTATTTGGTTGGATCATGGAGTAAGTCACCATCAGTGAGAGTGAGTTTTAGATTTTCTTCCATTGGGAATTTGTCAGGGCGTGCACCGAGAAGGCCCGAATCTTATAGAATGTTGAGGGCATACGTTCTTTGAGACATGAAGATTCCCTACTTGGAACGGGAGAACTCAATGCCTAAGAAAAACTTCAAGTCTCCTAAGTCTTTGATGCAAAAATGTCGAAGGAGAAAATGTTTGAGATGTTCCATTTCAGTGAAATCGTTGCCTGTGAAGAGTATGTCATCAACATAAATGAGGACTGTAGTAAATGAGGAACCTTGAGCCTTGTTAAAAGAGGGAATAATAAGCTTTGGATTCTTGGTAGCCAGCTTTCTGAATGGCCTAAAAAAAGGTAGAGAACCAATTACAAGATGCCTGTTTGAGACCATAAAGAGATTTGTTGAGCCGACACACAATGTTCTCCCCCTGTCGGCAAAGACCGGGATGAGGGTCCATGTAAACAACCTCATGCAGGTCACCATGGAGAAATGCATTGTGAACATCTAACTGGTGAATGAACCAATTACGGGAGGCAGCAACGGTGAGGAGACAACGAAGAGTGGTGAGTTTGGCAGTGGGGGAGAAGGTCTCATGATAGTCAATGCCTTCGACTTGAGTATAGCCTTTGGCAACAATGCGAGCTTTGTACCGTTCAATAGTGTCGTCAAACATATACTTGATTTTGTAGACCCATTTGCAGCCAATGGGCTTATGACCAGGGGAAGCGAAACTAGGCTCCATGTATTTTTTTGCTGTAATGAATCTAATTCTGCAGTCATAACGGTTTGCCACTTGGGATTAAGAATAACCTGAGCATACATAGTGGGTTTCGTCTTACCTGAAATGTTAGCTAAAAAGGAAAAATGGATATCGGAAAAAAGAGAATAAGAAAGAAAATTGGAAAAGGGAAAGTGGGTACCTGAAGGACTAGGCGTCAAGGGAGGATGAGTGACCTGGTTGGACACATGATAGTCCATATGCCAAGTCGGGTGGCGTTTAGGACAAAGGGAGTGGCGCGTCGGCGGGGGAGGGGGTGGACAGGAGTAGGAGAGAGAGAGAGAGAGAGAGATATATATATATATATAGAGGGGGGAGGGAGAGGGAGGTGTGACAGGAAGAGTGGGGTCACGGGTTGAAGAGACGGGCGTAGGGGGATCGGTTGTAGGTAGGGGTGAATAGGGGTGGGACCGAGGGAAATGTCGTTGTGGGGGGAAAGGGGAGATGGCGGGTGAGGGTGTGGGTTATGCACGTGGGGTGGGGTAGAGTAGGTAGGTGGTGTAGGGGTAGACTGGATGTGAGAGGAGGGGTGTCAGGGGAGTTAATTGGAGGAGAGGTAAAAGGAGGTGACACATGGGTGGGAAAAGGTGGAGAGAGATGGTCACGTGGGGAGGGAGAGATAGTAGGAGGGGAAATGGAAAAACGGAAGATAGACTCTTGAAATTTTACATCCTGATTAACAAAAAATTTCTGTGAAACTAAATCAAGCAATTTATACCCTTTTTGATTGGGAGGATAACTGAGAAAAATACAAGGTTGGGCACGAGGGTCAAATTTATGGAGATGGTGAACATTAGTAGTATACCACAAACACCCAAAGACGCGTAAGTGAGCAAGAGATGGTGTGACAGGACCCACCCGGATTATCACCTCGATAACCAGGACGAACCTTGCTCCCGTCTGACAAACACACTCAAAATACCAAAATAACCTCAATAACCACAAAGCATACATTGTCAAACTAGGGAGAAGTTATACCTTCAACAGTAGCACATAGCATAGTAACAGTACAAGATAAGAACAAAAGTTCTACTGTGAGCTGACTAAACGCGCAACGGGAAAACTCTATATCTCTGCCTCTGCCTCAACGTTAGCCCCGACTCCTGCACCACGACCTGGAGGGTAATTAAAACCATAAAAGTGTGAGTGGACTAAAAATAAATAAGAGTTTCAAAAACAGTTTTTTTAAAAACAAACCAGGATTTAACCCTCCGTCTTAAAAACATGCATGCATAACTAAGTATCTGGAAACAACCGTAAAAATCATTTAGCAACCCTTACGGAAACATCATCAGAAAAATATGAAATGCAAAATCTATTATTTTCCAATCGAACCTGCTGGATCTATCTGAGTCTTTAAACTCCCGAGTCTTTAAACTCAATCCAGACCTCAATATAATCCGAGTCTTTAAACTCCCAAGTCTTTAAACTCAACAGGCCTACGGGGGAAAATCATAATATCTGAGTCTTTAAACTCCCGAGTCTTTAAACTCAATCCGGGTCTTTAAACCCAATCCAGGCCCGCCCCCGTCATATCATATCCGGGTCTTTAAACTCAATAACCAGATCCACCAAATCCAATCCAAAACCGTTTGAAAACCATTTCTAAATCTATGTCCAAATCCGAATTCGAAATCACTATTCCGAAGCCAAGTCGGCGTTCAGAACCATCATTCCGAATCCAAATCCAGAAATCCCTTTTTCAAGCTTTAAAACCAAATCTCGATTTCTGAAATCCGATTCTAAAACCAAAACCTTGATCAACGAAATCATATTTCAAAACTCATTTGAAATCCTTGAAAACCAGTCATATATTTAAATCCCAAAATCATAGCATCGGAATCATGATCAAATCGTATCTCGTAAAACGTGTCAAAATACGTATAAATCTAAGAAACATTTCGAAAATCGTGCAATCATGTAAAGCAGATAAATCATAGTTCGAAACATGAAACCATATTTAAAAGCATGAAAATAGTAGATAAAAACAGCTATCCATGCTTAGTTAGAAAAACAAAAGTCCACTCACTAGGTCCGAACGCGTCAATTGCGCTTCGTAGGCTCCTCGACTGCCTCTGGAATATCCAGACCTGTCAAATACCACAATTCTGGGTCACAAACACTTCATTTAAGCTCACACTAATTTCCTCAATTTTTCGGGATTTTTAAACGTAATTAAATTAGCCCTTAAACCTTCGCACACTCAAAACTAACCCGAGACTGTGTCCGATCGACTCGAAACTTGTCCCAAAATGTTCCTTACATCGATTAGAGTGAAAACCGTGTTGAACACTTCCCCAAAACATGCCCCACGCGCCCTCACACGCCGCCCAAAAGGGCTGCGAGTGGGAGCCACGCGCCTGCTACTGTTCATCATCAACCTTCAGCCAACCCGGTTCAGACCAGTCCAGACTGATCCGGTCCAACCGAGCCGGTGAGGCCGGTTTTCACCCATTTTCAGGCTATTTTCAGTCCTTTGTTCACCACCAGTTTCGTCCTTGAATTTATGATTGATTCTACTAACTAAAATACGAAATGAAGCCCTAAACCTTACCTCCCAAACTTCGAACCAAAACTCAGAACTTCGACCTTCGGATTCCGGCCACCCGTCGCCTCTCCAGTCACAGTTTCACTTCTCTGGTTCAACAAGGAGCCAAACCCGTCGACTAGTCATTTGAACGAAAGGGAAAAACAGAGCATCTAACGTACCTTACCTCTCCTTTGTCCTCCCCCGTGAGCTCCACGGTGGTTCTTTGAGTCCAATAAGAAATCCTCAGCCTCTAAACAGTCCCACATACCAAGTTAGATCAATTTGATCGATTGAGGTTGTACCACGACCCACGACTCCCTCTCTTTTTTCACTGGTTTTCTCACCTCTCACACACACAGCCAACCCTTAAGTTTCCCTCAACACGATCACACAACCTCTGGCACTCACTCAAGCACAAAGAAATCAAACGACGTTCACAACTCAATGGAAATGGGTCGATGTTCTCTCTGTCTCTGTTTTCTCAGTTGTTCGATTAACAATCCAATTTAAAATTTGGTTTAACCGTGAGAGAAGGCTGGAAGCCTCTAGGAAATGGCCAGGTGTCTATCACCCTGTGGTCTCAGCCCAAAATATCCAATTACAAATTCCCAGATGTCCTTATCCGGTTGGACACATTTCCCTAGGTGTTAAAAGACCAAACTGCCCCTGAAAGTCTAAATTACCATTTTACCCCTCACAAACTCAGACCCGTAACTTAACCGTCTGACGTCCGATGATGGCGTGCCGCCTGTCGTTGTACTCAGAACATCAAGACCTATCTAATGGTCCTCGATTTGCATGAAAACTAATGGTCAAACAAAAAGTCATCAAATTCCTTTTTTTAACCAAATTATGAAAATGCCCTTGACCTTCCGAACATCATAACTTCTTCCTCGGTCGTCGGAATCAGACGTGCCAATCAAAAAGTCAACATTTGACCATACTATTCATAAGGGTAAAACTGTCATTTTTATACAAATCTTTTCCAAATTTACATTTTTGCCCTTTTGAAGGTCCGGGTCGTTACATGGTGGACGATGATGTAATAATTGAAAGGGAGATTGATTAGATATTAGAGGGGATGGAAGACAATTAATGAGATAAACAGCCGTGAGAACACACTCGCCCCAAAATGAAAGGGGTAAAGGGAGATTGAAAAAGCAGAGCGCGGGTGACGGTGAGAATATGGCGGTGTTTACGTTCGAGAACCCCATTTTGTTGGGGGTGTAAACACATGTAAGTTGACATTCAATGCCATTAGTTTGAAAAAATTGACGCAAAGGTAAAAATTCAAACCTGTTATCAACACGAATGGCTTTAATTGGAAGATGAAATTGTGTACGAACAAATGCAACAAATGAGCGAAGAATTGATTGCGTGTCAGACTTATGATGCATCAAATAAAGCCAAGTGCAGCGAGTAAAATCAAGAACAATAGTAAGAAAAAAACGAGCCCCTGAGTGGGTGGGTTCTTTATGAGGACCCCAAATATCACAATGCAACAAATCAAAATGAGCAATAGTTGAGATAAAACTGGAAGGAAAAGGTAATCGAGTTTGTTTTTCCAGAGGACAAACATGACAATTATTATGAAAAGAAATTTCATCACGAGGTAATAAAGGAGATACTAATTGAAGACGGGAGGCGGATGGGCAACCAAGGCGCATATGTCACAAGTTGGAGGACTGGGAGACCTAGTAGGAGGTAGGTGAGGGGGTCCTGGACACCGGAGACATGTAATAGAGACCACCATGTTGTTTACCCAAGCCAATCATCTTCCCTGTAGCCAAGTCTTGCAAGACACAAAATGAGGGAAACAAAATTACACAACATTTGTGGGAAATAGTGACTTTACTAGCGGACATGAGATTCAAATGAAAAGAGGGGACACATAAAACATTGTCTAGTGTGATGTGCGGATTGAAAGGGACAGTGCTAGATGGGAGCGGATGAGCCAATGGGCAAATTAACAGAGGTGATGGGTGAGTGTTTGGTGCGAGTAAAAATATGGGGATTAGAAATAATGTGATCAGTTGCTCCACTATCCAAAATCCAAGGTGGGTAGATGCAGAATTAATAAAAGTATAGGAACCATATTCGGACCAACCTGCTGCGTTTGCAAATTCAGAGGAGTTACCAGAAGGTTTTATATTAAGGGCTGAAACTGCATTGACAATGTGTTGAAGCTAAGGAGGAGAGAGATCTGAAAAGGTAGGCTGCAGGCTAGCTGTTGGAGGGGATTGAAAGGACATGGTGGGCCAAGCATTCGGCGCGGTAGTCGAGGGAACTTGCTTCGTAGGCAGCACGCCAGCTGGGACAAGTGCAGTTAGGACAAGCGCGCCATCCGAGGAAACGGAATACATATGTGCAAGTCGTTGTTGACTTGGCTTGTGGGATCTGCCATTGTAGGTCCCGCCGGTCTTGTCAGCCTTTTTTTCTGCAACGCTCTTCAATGTGTCCTCTTTGGTCACAGTATTTACAATGGAATTTGCGGGTTCTGCAATTTTCAATGCTATGGTCATTCTGATCACAAAATTGGCAGTGTTCATTAGAGGAATTACTGGAAAAAAAATTGTGATTTATTTTGAACAGCAGCGACAATAGAAAAATGGTCAATAGGACCTGACGTCATTTGGCGCTGAGTTTCATCTTGAATGAGGAGGGAATAAGCTTGACGGATATTGGGTAATGGACTCATCATGAGAATGTTACTACGAACGCTATTGTAAGCATCATTTAGCCCCATAAGGAATTGCATCATGCGATCTTCCTCCATCTGTTGATTATGTGCGATCATCTGATTACAAGTAGGAGGGCTGCGATGGGCATCTAGGTCATCCCATAGACCTTTGAGTTTGGTGAAATTGGCTGAAATTGGCAGGCTGCCTTGTGTGAGAGAAGCAATGGTTTTTTAAAGCTGATAGATGGTTGGAGCATTTTTTTTTTTTTTAGAATTAATCTCTGAAATCTTCCCAGACTTGAGAGGCAGTTTTGGCATGGACAACGACTTTGGCCAAATCGGGTTCGACTGAATGTGCAAACCATGAGAGAATCATGATGTTGCATTGGTTCCATGAAGAGAATTCGGATGGGTGTGTAGATGGTGAAGGTGGTTGAATGGTACCATCAACAAATCCAATTTTTTTTTGGCTGTGAGGGCATGAATCTTGCTTTTACTCTATGATGGGTAGTTGGCTCTATTTAATTTGATTGGAACCAAGGAATAACCTGGATGGTCAGAATGGTGAATATAGTAAGGATTGAATGATTCCATTGAGGACATAGCTTTGGGTAGTGGCGGCTGTTCTGCCATGGGTGAAAAAAAACTAGTGGTTGGCTAATTAGGTTTAAAAGGTAGGTTGAAAGTTTGGAATAGAGACAAGCTCTGATACCGTGTGAAATAATTGAATAGATTGTTTGAGGCTTGAAAGCTTTCATTCACGTGATAGGTAATTTATACAACAATAATGTTATGGGTACCACTTAAAATCCCACATTTTAAATTTCACCCTATGTGGCATGTGATGTGGCATACCATATCATCATTTTTAATTAACTATTTTATTATTTTAATTACATATTTAAACATTAAAATAAAATCAAATAATTAAAAAGTGTAAATTAAAAATACAGTAAAACAAAATAAAGGAAACAAAAAAGGAGCCCTAGGGTGAGATCCCCTTTTCAACCAAAATGACTCCGACCTTCTTCTCGACCAAAGAAGACTCTGTAACTAGGACCTCCACTTATCGCCTCTTTCCCAGCGAGCAACGAGCCCATCTTTGACCGCCACTAGCGACCAACATCGGCGATTCGGCCCATCTCCTCAATTCCTTTGATATTTTGAAGTTGTATTGTAGATTTCGTTTATCATCCTCGTAGAAATTATCAAAATTCCAAGAATTTCTGGTAAGTTTTTACGCTACTTTTTTTTCTATTAACGAATGTCCTTAATTTTTTTGATTCAAGAAAATATTCATGAGATGATTCAAGTATTCTATATTGCTTGGTTCGAGTAGAGTTGACCATAGGAACCTATTTTCTACCAAAATTACTAACCAGATATATTCATGAGTTCACTAGTCATTTAATTCATTTGCTTATGAAGTACTAAGAATTTTGATCTTCTTTTAAATTTGGAAATTACTATTAATAGATCTTTGAAACCAAACATGGCTTTTTAAGTAGCAAAATAGAAATGCCCTCCTTCAAAGTCAAAGTTTATTCTCATTTCATGACTTGTTTATCATCTCCCTTTCAAAAAAGACAACATGGCGGACAAATGTGGTATCAAGAAAGATGTCACGAAAGTAATATTTCTTCATGAACTTCACGGAAGTAAAATGTCATGGCTTTTCATTTTAGTTTTGGCCTCTTGATTGATGCAGTTGATTGGAAAGCAGATGCTGGTGCAAATAAGGATGCGTTGCTAAAGCTGATGGATGCTACTTGCAGACTCACCACTGCTCCCACGACCCCTTCTGATGACTTATGTCTTTTTGATGTGGGTTATGAGGAATTTGACCCACAAGATTGCCTTATCTTGAAGGAGTGAATATTTTAGTGTGGATAGTCAAAAGGATCAAAATGTATGATGAAATTTTTTCAAAATTCTTATGCTTGTATGATCGCCTATGTTATTATACATATGTTAATAAATGTTTTTATTTAAATCGTATACTGAAACTTCATACAAAATGTTAAATTTAAGGGGCCAAGAGATTGCTAAATAATTTGTTGTTAGTTTTAACTTTGAGATTTGAAGAAATGAGGGGTGGATACATGAGGTAATGGAACAGATGGAGATTAAAACAGGGGGGGAAATGATAAAGAACGACCATTCGTTTACATTAAGGTACCTTTTATGGGGGAAAATGAAAAAAAAAAAGGAAAATATACTCAATTTACGATTATAGAATAATTTTTTAATATACTTAAAAGAATATATACTTAATTGACAAAATAGAATCCTTAACAACTTATAGTCATGATACATATTCTTTTGAAATACTTCATCTATAAGCACTAGTAAATAAATCTTAAATCGGCTGTTTTGCTTCGCATTGGGACCTGTCAAGATTCATCTAGTAAATAAATCTTAATAGAATGTATTATTTCCATCATTTCTTTGCAAATTTGGATCCTGTATAGTAAAACAAAATGTCATAAACAAAAAACCATTAAATGTGGTAATATAATAAAAACGAAACTGATTGAGATTCATACCTGTTGTTGAATAATATTATTTTGTAGTCTCAAGAACGGAGCTAGACATAAGCTATTTGGAGTATATGGACTCCAAGTCGAAAAATTATGACCCTATATAAAGATCAAAAGATAAATGCAATTTACAAGTAAGGAGTATAGATAAAATTTAAATGTTTCCAGCTATTTATATACTTACATTAGGATGAGGAACCATTGTAAAAGTATTAACTCGACCATCATACATAGTATTACAAAACCTGGAGACCTATAAATCAATAACATGTGAAAAACGTTAAGTACAGGACAAAATATTAAAACTTTTAAAATTATGAACATAAAAACATAACTATATTTCAATTATTGTAGAATTAAAAAGAATATATATTATGAATACCGTAGGAACAACGCTCTCTTCTACTCTGGCATCAGGTTCACCAAAGCTATGTTTGTTTTCAAAATCCTATAATATGTAACTAGTGAATAACACATTCAAATAGATCATTATCTTAAGAAAGTAAAGCAATATGAAATACTATACATTATTAATACTTTCTCGAGTTTCGGGAAGATCAGCTACAAGCTTTGTTATCCCAAAATTCTACACTATGCAAAAAAAATATCAACAATTACAATAACATTAGAAAGAATCCTTAAAATTAATAGGAATAAGATAGTTACCAACCTTTTCTGTCTTTTTCTCATTAGACTTCAGTTTTCTCTTCTTTTCTGTTATTTTCTTATTTTGAACTTTTTTCTCAGTCTTTGATTGCAATCTATTGGTTGGAGGACGCCCTTTACCTCGAATTACTTTTGGGTCCAAAATTTTAGAACTCTCATTTGGACTATCTTTATGCTTCTCAACTTGTTTAGTCATATCAATCACATTAGTCTCATTCTGATTGATTTCACAAACAACTTCATTCGTAGTCAGCTTCAACTTCAAATCATGTAAGATCCCCATCACCAATTTGCATTTATCATCCCTCTTTGTTGCCAAGTCAACTACTTCGTAGAAAGAGTTACACATCCTATCAAAACGTTGTGCTTCTGGGTTGGAAGTCAAATCATCGTATCTTATTTTTACTTTGGTATGACACTTGATTACATTTTTCCTCCATCGCCTTAAAATATACTTTTCTGGAACACAAAATATTTTTCTTTCAATTAGTATCACAATTATATGTCGACATAATATTCCTCTAAACTCAAACAATCGACAATTGCATTTCACTTCATTTCCTTCTCCATTCAAGTGTACCTTGAAAAAAACCCTTCTACTGTTTTCTCCAACTTTAATATCCTCATGTACCTGATATGCTAAAATCTCAGAGTTGCATTAGGAGCACAATCAGACATACATGTGAGCCAAGATCGAAATAACCATGTGAATGTACAAGTATCCTCATTGGAGATTAATGCACATCCTAGTAATATTGATTGCCCATGATGATTTACCCCTACAAAAGGAGCAAATGGCATGTCATACTTATTTGTTAGGTACGTAGTGTCAAACGTCACAACATCACCAAACTCATTGTATGCAGCTCTACTCCTTGCATCTGCCCAAAATACATTCTTTAATCGACCATCTTTGTCCATACATGTGACTAATTAATCATATCAAATATGGTCATTAATATTTTTACCAAGAACAATTAATAATAGTATATATGGAAATATTCAATTCAAACTTACAATTAATACAAGGTTTCTCAGCATTGAAGGATGATGCTACAACAGTTTCTCGGCACCATTTTATTCATCTCACACAGAGTACTGTTATCCGAACTATATGGAAATTTTTTCGTTGCTCTTAACTGCAAGGACACAGAAGTCATATTTCAAAATCCTACGAAAAATTGGTAAAACCTAAACAAAATATTGATCATATGAATCATGATATATAGGCCTCAAAATCCCACAGAAATTGGTACAAAATAGGTTCCTATGGTCAACTCTACTCGAACCAAGCAATATAGAATACTTGAATCATCTCTTCATTTTAAGAAATTCACTAGAACTAGATAAGAACATAATACTTCAGGTCTAAGACCATAATCGAAGGATTTGTATAGAATTTAAATGGTCATTAATCAACAGTCAATACATAAGAGCAGAATATTTGAGGCCTAAGACCACTATCAAAGGATTTGTACAGATTTCGAATGGTCATTAACCAACCATAATCAATAGTCAATACATATGAACAGGCCATAAAATCAAAGATATCAAGTACTTAACAACAGGGGTTCCAAAAGAGTTGTCCGACAGAAAAAAGCTAATAAAATAAAAAGAATATTTGATAATGCTACTCCTGAAGGTTTGGAACCAACAGAGGTTCAATTAGACCACCACCGTAGCTAGTAGTCACTCAAACTCTTTTCTCTCTAAAGTATTAAGTGTTGAATCGAACCGAGTAATAGGGTGCTAAGAGTTTTACAGTACGAATTTAAGTTCTCACGGCTAGTTTAGAGTTTTCCATATTATTTTTTGGTTGACGAGATTGAACAAAACCCCAGCAGCAACCATTGCAACTCAATTAACGACATTGAATAAAATCCCAAATCAACCCCATTTATTAAACAAAACCCATCAAATCTATATATCAAAAAAATTAAGGACATTCGTTAATAGAAAAAAAAGTAGCGTAAAAACTTACCAGAAATTCTTGGAATTTTGATAATTTCTACGAGGATGATAAACGAAATCTACAATACAACTTCAAAATATCAAAGGAATTGAGGAGATGGGCCGAATCGTCGATGTTGGTCGCTAGTGGCGGTCAAAGATGGGCTCATTGCTCGCTGGGAAAGAGGCGAGATGTGGAGGTCCTAGTTGCAGAGTCTTCTTTGGTCGAGAAGAAGGTCGGAGTCATCTTGGTCGAAAAGGGGATCTCACCCTAGGGCTCCTTTTTTGTTTCCTTTATTTTGTTTTATTGTATTTTTAATTTACACTTTTTAATTATTTGATTTTATTTTAATTTTTAAATATATAATTAAAATAATAAAATAGTTAATTAAAAATGATGATATGGTATGCCACATCACATGCCATATAAGGTGAGATTTAAAATGTGGGATTTTAAGTGATACCCATAACATTATTGTTTATACAAAGAACAAGACTACAATTCTAGTAGGAAACAAAGTCAACATCCTAATAACTAGGAAAGAAATATTCACAATACTAGGAAAGTAAAGGTACAAATATATTTTCCTAATAGTATTCTATATCATTAAAACATTACAATCGCAATTCACAATTAAACTCCCCAAAATAATTAACAGCTACATGCTCACTGAACTCAAAGGAAATATGTATCAGTAAAATTCGTTGTTATTCTTATCTTGTTAATATCATTCGCATGCATCCAAAAGTTCATTTGACAACTTGACATGGCTCTCCAGGTTTCCTCAAGCTTCTCAATGAATTTTTTTTCCAGGTTGAGAGGATCTGCAGCGCAAGAATTGCGTTGTATGGGCTAAAAGTGACAATTTTGAATGTACGCCAAGGTAAAAAGTAACACACAATTTTTCTTTTTCTGGTCTTGTGCATGGATTTTTTGAAATTAATGATGTGACTGTTTTGTATTCATTGATGAATTTGATACTTTTGGGGGACTTTATCTCAAGAGACCGGTGTTTCTATACATGTACATTTGTTAGCAAGTTTTTGTTTCCTTCAATGGAATGAATATATCTCTTGGTTAGGAGTCTATACGTTCGATTACCATTAATTACCATTATTTCTAATTACCATTACCATTATCTGAAATTTCAGTATCGGCTTTTATTGGTTATCTACATTGTAATGCATATTAATTTCTTCAACAATTTGTTCTTCTCTGAGTTTCTGAATGCGTCGACCTTGATTGTGCAAAGTACCTGTTTCCATTTCTCTATCAATAGTGATACATGCTTTCATTCTATCAATGAGAATGCAAATGAATCAAATAACAAACAAGTTATCATTTCTTAATCATCTCTCTCACTCAGGAGTCGGAATTAAAATCCAAATCTCATCGATTTTTAATTCCAGAAAATTTTAAAAAAACTTGAATGTTGTATTAGATCATGACCAAACCTGGTGATTTGAATGGCTGTTTCGAAATTACTCTTATCCACGAAATTTTTCTTAAAAAATATGCACTCAGATTCAAAATTGGATGAAATTCATTGACACGCCCCATCCCAATCCCCCCGGGATTTACATGGGATGTACCATGCTCCCGTCTGACACGAAGTGTCAGACAAGGGATAAATTAAAACCATCAGTCCGACCGGCTTCCAGAACGCGCCAGGATCCGGTGGAGGAGTGTGATGTTTCGGTCTCAACTACAGTTCGCATCCGTGATCAACCTGAAGAACATTAAAAACAACGAAAAATGTGAGTGGATGAAAAACAATAGTTTAATAAAACACATTTTATAAAAGACCTTTATGCCCTTCGCTAAAAAACATGCATGCATACGAAAACCATTTTTCGAATCATATGTTCACACAACCATTATTAGGGTCTTAGCCCCAAGTTCCGTAAATTCAAGTCACACAGACTCTTGCCCAAAACCATTTACACAAGTCCAGAATTCATTTCAACCATATGTGGAAACTCAGTCCAAAACCATAAATCCGAGTATGTGGGTCATTGCCCAAATCCATTTACTATTCATAAAACACCATTTCATCAAAATCCAAGAAATCGTGTTTATCAATATATATATATATATATATATCATATAACCAATCGTGTCACGGTTTCCAAAGCTACGCGCGTGCTACCCGGGGTCTCAAATCTCAAGTCTCCGCAGGGTCCACTCAGGTCAATGTCCGCAGATCAATGACCCTCACTGGGGGTTATAATCCATAATAGCCTACCTGAGAATAAGGTACCCAACGGGAGCGACTCCACTCAGTTAGTGCTCCGTGACTACTCTGGGGTCCACCCAGGCCAACGACCCTCCCCGAAGGAGACAATCCATAAATATGTAAGGATGGTATATGAAAAACCATTTTGAAATCATTCTCAAAACCTTTCAAAGGTTCATGCCTGGTCCCCATAAACTGTCATGAAACCAGAAATTCATCCTTTCTAAATCCAAATCCGTTTAGGGTCTCCGAACCTGAAATCACATTTATAAACCATAAATGCGACTCATGCCCGATATCATAACCAATTGGATCTCAAACCTGATCATGTAAAATAACTGGGCCTCAAGCCCGATTACGTAAATCAACTAGGCCTCCGGCCCAAATCGTAAACCAACTGGCCCCAAGCTCGATTCGTAAAACAACTGGGCCTCAAGCCCGATTCGTAAACCCACTGGGCCTCTGGCCCGATGCCTTGTTAAATCAAATGGACTTCAAGTCCGAGATTTTGTAAATCAAATGGGCCTCGTGCGCGATTCCATATTTTCAAATATGAAATCAATTTATGAACCAATTGGACCCCTGGCCCGATAACTTGACTAAAATGGACTTCGAGTCCGAGGACTTCCAAACAAAATGGGTCTCATGCCCGAGTTTACCTTTTCAAATCCGAAACCATTTCATTAAATCATTTCCGAAACCATAAGCATGTATAATCAGTGCAAAACTGTAAACCTCGATATTCGTGCAAATGCGCAAATCGTCTCGGAGTACGTGAAATCATGTAAATCACCAATATTCAAATCATCATAGAATCACATATATAAAATATATATAACATTTATGCATGCGTCATAGTTTAGAAATCAAGGTCCACTCACAGATCGTCCTAATCACGATTAGCGTGTCGTAAGCCTCCCCGGGCTAATCACCGTCACCGGGACACCTAAACTTGTCAAAATCATACTAGAGGGTTACTAAGTATCTTATTAACCTCTCATTGAAGCCCCATAATTTTTTTGAATTTTTAACTATTTTTAAACTCGATCCTAAACCTTCGGACATCCCGAATTATAACGAAACGATGTCCGATCGACACGAAACCAGTCCCAAAATGTTCGTTACATCAAGTACATTAAAACATGTGTTGAATGTGCCTCGAAAAAAAGGCCCATGCGCCCTCACGCGCCGCCTAAATGGGCTGCGCGTGGGAGCCACGCGCCCCTACATAGTTGTCATCAACCGTAAGACAGACCGGTTCGAACTGATTTTCTGCGCGGCCAGTCCAGTCGAACCGGCGTGGCCAGTTCAGGTCGTTTTCTCACTAGATTTTGGTCCGTTTTCTAATCTTTCGATTCCTATAGGTTCCTATCATCATTCCCTATCGATCTAGCCACTTAAAACATGAAAAATAGTTGTGAAACTCACCTTCCCGATCAAGGAAACTCACGGCCAACTTGCACTGCACACCGTCGCCGTCTCCGGCCACCTCATCCTCCATTTCCAATCTTGTTCGACCCCTTAAACCCATATAAATGTCATCCAAAGAACTAAAACAGTCATCAAACCTTAAATCAAAATCTGCCATTATTGGACCAAGACCAAACATTTTCAAGAAATCCACTTACCGTCGATGTCGTGCACGGCCGTGGCCACCACTAGACTCGTCATAGCTTCCCCTTCAACTTGTCTTCAGACATCACAGGCAATAGACGAGGATTTAGAGACTTAGGTTTCACGATCACACACTGCACTCTGTTTTCTCTCTCTCGATTGGCCCTCACAGAACTCCATTTTCACGCCATCACCTCACGCACGCAGTCTCTCAGTGCATTACAAGGGATGTTAGGGCAGTAAGATTGTAACAACCTGTCTCAAATTGTCGAGATTAATTAAGAATTGATGACGAATTAGCGAGGCTAATCGGAGATTAAACGAGGATTAACGAACGTTCAACACCAAATTACAATTTTACCCCTAAACGAGGAAAAAAGTTGACTTTTAACCCGGGAGGTCCGATGCCCAAGGGCCGATGATCATAACGTAGATCGGGACATCACGAGTCCGTAGACAAGCGGGACGTCGAAATCGGACGTTCGACGAGAAAGTTACGGTTCACGGAAAATTTCGAGAACTATTCGAAATCACACGTTCTGCGAGGTAGGTGGGCCTTGTCCTTTAGTGTGGGGCCCAAATATGTTTGTGCTGGCCAAGGGATGAGTGACAAGTGTCACTCATCCATTTCCCATTGTGATTGCATACATGCATTCCCCCTTGCTTATTCGTCCAAATCAAACCCAAAACATCCGATCTCACCCAAATCCCCATCGACCACAACCCAATCCCTTTCCCCTCAATTGATTCAATCCAAGAAAGAGACAGTGATGGGCTGAGGAGCTGTGGACGGCGAGGAGGTGGCCGAGCCGCCGTGCACGGTCCAAACCCCTAAATTGTGGATCACACTAATTAAATATTATTATAATTATTATTTTATAATTAATCTATCTACCACTAAATCCTAACCCTCCATTCCAAATTAATCTCTCAATCCTCACCACTCATCTCATCTCATCTCTCTCTCCTCAGACATCAATATTTTCTTCTTTGTTCTTCTTCAAACCCGAAGGCCACCATTCCATTTTCTTCTTCTTCCTTCAAAAACAAAAGCAACACCACATCCCACCACCCGGCTCCCTCACCACCATGATCAGTATGTGTGCTAGTGTGTGACTGTGAGAGAGTGAAATGAGAGACTGAGGATGACGGCGGTGGACACGGCGGAGGGAACCCGTGAGGTAAGTTTTATTCAAAAATTGGAAATCGGTTTTTATTGGGTTTGAATCGACCCTAAGGATTGGGTTATGTTTCTGAAGACCTTAGGAGGAGCTTGGGATTGATTGTGAGGCTTTCGAAGGCCTGGAATGACAGTGGACGGCAGAGGAACCCGCCACCGCCTTGGTCGAGCTTGAAGGTACGGGTTTCGTGGATTTTTCTATGTTTTTAATGGTTAAAAAGATAGGGTATGAGATTAGGAAGCTTTAGGGATTAAAATGGGTTGAAATGGATCGAAAACATGAAAGTTATGGCCTTGAACCGGTCCAGAACCAGTTAACCCGGTTCATTGCGGGTTGAAGATGATGCTACAGTGCCCGCGCGTGGGCTCACGCGTAGGGGTTTCCATAGGCGCGTGGGAGCGCGTGTCCCATAACTTTGGTATGTCTTCAACACGTGAAATCTTCTATTGGATGTAACAAACATTTTGGGACTAGTTTCCTGTCGATCAGACACTGTCTCGATAATGTTTGGGGCATCGGAAGGTTTCGGATCGAGATTAAAAATAGTTAAAAATTCGGGAAAATTACGGGACTTCAATGAGAGGCTAATAAGGTAGTTAGTAACCCTCTAGATTGATTTGGACAGGTTTGGGAGTTCCGATGACGACGATTTTCCCGGTGAGGCTTACAGCACGCAAACCAAGGCGGCAGCATATGACGGTCTGTGAGTGGACCTTGATTTCTAAACTGTGATGCATGCATAAATTTTTTATATGGATTATGAATGTGATTCTATGATGTTGATTTGGATATTGGTGAATTATATGGTTTCACGCATTTCGAGGCGATTTACATCCTTGCACGTAAATCGAGGTTTTTCGGTTTTATACTGATTTTCCGTACTTGTGGTTTTGGATATGATTTCATGAAATATTTTTGGATTTGAAAAGGTAAACTCGGGTTCGAAATCCATTTGAATTATGAACTCTCAGACTTGAGGTCCATTTGATTTAACGAGGCATCAGACCGGAGACCCAGTTGGTTTACGAATCGGGCCGGAGGTCCAGTTTGTATGTGGATACGGGCCTAGGGCCCAGTTATGTGTTACAATTGTGATTTCGGGTCAGGGACCCACAAATGGTTTTTATGGTTCATGACGGTTTATGGGAACCGACATGAACCCTTGAAATGGATTTATGGTTCATGACGATTTATAGGAACCGGCATGAACTCTTGAAAGGATTTTATGGTTCATAACAGTTTATGAGGGCCGGGCATGAATCCTTGAAAGGTTTAACGAATGATTTCAAAAGGTTTTTCATATGCCATCCTTTATATATGATTGTCTCCTCCAAGGAGGGTCGTTGGCCTGGGTGGACCCCGGAGTAGTCACGGAGCACTGACTGAGTGGAGTCGCCTCCCAGTTGGGTTCCTTACTCTCAGGAAGGGCATGGTTTGTAACCTCCAGGGAGGGTTATTGATCTACAGACATTGACCTGGATGGACCCTGGAGAGGTTCGGTGATATGAAATATAATGGATAAACATGATTTCAATTGGTTTGGGAAATTGTGTTTTATGATGATAAATGGATTTGGGCTCAGATCCCGCATATGTTTACTATGTTATGGTTTTCTGTAAATGGTTTGGGCAGGAGCCCGTATAATTATGGTTGTTTAAACATATGTGATTGGATAAATGGTTTTACTATGCATGTATGCTTTTTAGTGAAGGGTATAAAGGTCTTTATAAAATGTATTTACGAACTTATTACTTTTAGTCCACTCACAGTCTTTCTGTTTTCAATACCCTTCAGGTTGACTATGATGCGGATCGTAACACCGAGATATCACATACCTCCTCCGGATCCTAGCGTACTCTGATAGCCCGAGAGGGCAAAGGTTGGAAATTTCCCTTGTCTAACACTTCGTGTCAGACGGGATCAAGGGCGTTCCTCGTTAATCCCGGGGGGATTGAGGAAGGGTCCTGACAGATTGGCTCAGAAGAGGCTTATAGCGCGCGTATCGAGGCGCGACTTCAGACGGTCTGTGAGTGGACTTTTCTTATGAATTTGATGCATGCATAAATGTTTATAAATATTTTAAATACATGTTTTGTGATGCCATGAGTGTATTTTCTTGAGGTAGCTAGTATTTACGTAATTGCACGTATCTCGAGATTTCCAGCTTTATGTTGTGCCTTTACGTACTGTGTTTTCAAAGAGGGTTTAATGAATGGGTTTTGGATTTGGAGATATGAAATCGGGCATAAGACCCATTTGATTGGAAACTCTCGTACTTGGAGTCCATTTAATTTGATGAGAAATCGGGTCGAAGGCCCATTTGTGTTATACGATCGGACCGAGGGCCCTGTTGGTTTACGAATTCGGGCTTGAGGCCCCGTTGACTGTAGTATTGGGTTTGAGGCCTTGTTGGTTGTGAAATCGGGCTTGAGGCCCCGTTGATTTATGGTTTCGAGCTCGAGGCCCCGTTAGTTGTGATATCGGGCTAGAGGCCCAGTTGATTGTGAAATCGGGCTTGAGTCCCAGTTTGGTTTATGAAATGAGAATTAGGGTTTGAGACCCTATTAAACTGTGGATTTAGGCTGAGGCCTGTGAAAGTGGATTTGAATCGGATTCGAGGAATCCCGTTGAGATTCGGGTATGAGACCCAGTTGAATTGAGATTTGACAGAAATTATTTTGAAAATGTATATACCCTCCGACATGAGTTGTTTTGTAACGACCCGTCCCAAATTCCTAGATTAAATTAGTGACTAATCACAATTAATGAGGCTAATCTGTGATTATTTAGGCGAAATCGGACGAACGATGCGAAATGACCGTTTTGCCCCTAGTCGTGGCAAAACGTAGACTTTTCATTCGGACGGTCAAACGGACTTTGACCGATGACCGTGATGTAGTTCGTAACGTCACGAGTTTATAGACAGGTGGCACGTTCAATTCCGACTTTCGAGGAGGAAGTTATGACGTTCGGAAGTTTAGGGGCATTTTGGTAATTATGGTTAAAGAGGGGCAAATGTTGACTTTTTGACCGGGAGGTCCGATGGCCGAGGGCCGAAGACTGTTACGTAGATTGGGACGATACGAATCCATAGACAGGCGGCACGCTGAAATCGGACTTTGAACGGGGAAGTTATAGGTCACGGAAGTTCGATTTCACTATGCACGTACTTCGAGGCGGGGCTGAGTTGGCAAATTCTGATTGGCCAGATATTTTGAGTGGGTCCCATGGATGAGTGACAAGTGTCACTCATCCCATTGGTCCAAACCCATAATTTGTGGATCTAAGTAATTAAATATTATTATTTTAATTATTTTATAATTAAACCTTCTAACACTAAATCCTAGCCATCCATCTAACTTAATCACTCAATCCTTACCATCCATTATTTCTCTCATCTCTCATCTGATCAAACATCCTCATCTTCTTTATTTTCCTCATAAAACCCGAACCCCCCATATTTCCCCATTTCCTCCATTTTTCTTCAAATCCGAAACACACACTCTCACACACCAACACTGTAGCTCGTCCTCCTCCATGCTTGAGTGTGAATGTGAGGGAATGAGAGGAAGGAACGAGGGGCTGGACGGTGGCAGACGGCGGTGGCTCAAGGCGGGGAAACCCGAAACCGTAGGTAAATATTCAAAAACTCAAAGTTTAGTTTTAATGGTTTTTACTCGATTTCTTTAATTGGGTTACGTTACTGGGGACTCTAGGAGTTGAATAGGATTAGTTTTGGGGCTTGGGATGGCCGGAAATGGCCGTGAACGACAGGGGAAAATCCGGCCACCATTAATGACGGATGAAGGTACGGTTTTGGGCGTTTTGTTCCGTTTTAATTAGCTAGAAAGGTTAGAAATGAGATTAGGAACATATTAGGATTAAAAGGAGATGAAATGGACCTAAAATCGGTCTGAAAACAAGAGAAAACCGAGGTTGAAGACGGGTGAACAGTGCCGTGAACAGTAAACTGGTTCAACTTGAGGTTAGTGACGATGAACAGTGTTTTGGACCTTCTAGGGTGTGCGAGGGGATGTGAACAGTAATTTGGGAAAGTGTTCAACACATGAAATCTTCTATTCGATGTAACGAAGATTTTGGGACTCGTCTCGCGTCAATCAAACATCGTTTCGATAGGTTTTGGGCTATCCGAAGGTTTAGGGTCGGTTTGGAAATAGTTAAAAGTTTGGAAAAATTACGGGGCTTTGGTAGGAGGTTAATAAGGTAGTTAGTAACCTTCTATTACGATTTGGACAGATTTGGGAGTCCCGGTGATAGCGATTGGCTCGGGAGAGCTTATGGCACGAAAATCGAGGCAGCAGCTCGGACGGTCTGTGAGTGGACCTTGTTTTCTAAATTGGTGCATGCATAAATGTTTATTATATGTTTTAAATACTTGTTTGTGATGCCATGAGTGCATTTGGATGTGTGGTTACGTATAGGCATGTATTTCAAGGTTTCGGTCTATACGGTGCCTATACGGGTCTGTATTTCTTTATTGGTTTAAATAATTTGGTTTTGGATTTCTAAAAGGATAAACTCGGGTATGAGACCCATTTGGTTTTGTCTCGGGCATATGACCCTATTGATGATCTTCGGGTCTAAATCGTGGTCGTTGCAGGTGGTATGTGCACGACGATCGACGATACGACGCTCGCCTCAGGATTAGGATGTGTTCCTTCCGGAGAGGTCACGATGCACGATTCTTTGTCGGGTAGCCTGGGGAGGCTCGACTTCGGAGTGCAGACGGTTCAGGATAGCGATCTGTGATGAGTGCACCATGATCTTGTGGTGGTCGCGTCGGTTGATTCGTTCACGGCGACATACCAGGATAGAGGGCGGTCCTAGATGGATGGTTGTACGCATCACTACGATCGGAGTCGTGACTGGCCCTTAGATATCGGGCAGGATGCTCAGTTGAGTCATATGTTCAGGCACGAGACCCAGTTGTTTTACAATGATGATTTCGGGTCAGGGACCCTAGATGGATTTCCAAGTCCATGACGGTTTATGGGAACCGACATGAACTCTGGAAAGGTCATTGTGTTTCATAACGGTTTATGGGAACCAGCATGAACCTTTGTCAGGTCATTGTGGTACATGACGGTTTATGGGAACCGGTCATGGAGGATGTTGTCTATATGTATATGAATATAATGGATGTTATGGATCATGACGGTTCAGGGGAACCGGGCATGAATGTTTATGTTATGTATATATATGTTCATATACCTTCCTTTACTTGTTCTATTATCTTCTTCGGGGAGGGTCGTTGGCCTGGGTGGACCCCGGAGTAGTCACGGAGCACCGACTGAGTGGAGTCACCCCCCCAGTTGGGTTCCTTACTCTCAAGAAGGCTATGGTTACTATTACCTCGGGTAGGGTCAGTGGTTTGTGGACATTGATCTTGATTTTGAGAAGACTCAGATTAAGACCTGGGTAGCACGCGCGCAGCTTTGGAAACCGTGACAGGATTGGTTGTGTGAAGTATATGTGTATATGATATAAATATATGATATGATATATGATGTGTGTTTCCACAGGTTTTGGGCAGTGGCCCGTATGGTTGGTTTCTTATGATTTGGGCTGAGTCCCTTATGGATTTGGGCAGCTGCCCGTATGGTCATTTTCATTATGGTTCTTTCAATCTTGGTTTTGGGCTTAGTTCCCACCTATGGTTTTTCTGGATAAATGGTTTTCGAATGCATGCATGCTTTTTAGTGAAGGGTACAAATGTCTTTATGGAAAATGTTTTTATAAACTCTTGTTTTGTCCACTCACAACTTTTAATGTTTTGACTGCCCTTCAGGTTGACATCGGATGTGGTCTGTAGCAGAGACCGAGATATCACATACCTCCTCCGGATCCTGGCGTACTCTGATAGCCCGGGAGGGGAAAGGTCGGAAATTTCCCTTATCTGACACTTCGTGTCAGACGGGAGCAGGGTCATCCCGCACTAATCCCGGGGGGGATTAGGATGAGTCCTGTCAACGTGGTATCAGAGCAGGTTGGCTTATGAGATACCCAGGACGCTCTGATACTATCAACGTGGTATCAGAGCGGGGTTGTCTCTATTTGAGCAACCGCGGAGCTCTTGGAGTAGTACGCAGGTCGAGGATGTGATATCTCAATGGGCTACAGTTCGTGGTCAACCGGATTGTTAGGATGCCGGTACGATAGATAGTAAGATTGGATTGACGTCCTTACGATGTCAAGACTGCGAGGTCGGTCAGATTGTTGATTTTACTGCTTTCTGCAGTTGGTTACAGGGGAACCCTAAGCGTGGTCGTGGAATCCTAAGGTAGGATGTGTATGGTTCGGAAATGTGAGTTGACGAGTGGTTTGACTTGGATGACTATTCGGATTTGGATTCGTTAGTCGGTCTAGTCATGTTAGCTTGTGCTAGGACTGCATTTCGCAGTCGAGGTTGTACTTATCGGTTGAGTCGAGTTACGACTGGTTAATGTTTAGTTGGACAAGTTATCATGGTTGGTACTTGTCGATGGAATTCCTGAGTGGGATACGGAGTGGTTAATACGGGCGGTTGATTCCGTTGGATGCGGATCTCGGTAGCGATGTCTGGTAGGTAGGTCTGCACGAGTCTGTGGCAGGCTCTACTACCGAGAGTGGTTATAGTATGGTTGTTTGGAATCGGGGACGTTCGGGGAGCGTTTCCTTTTCTCGTATGGGTTGTCAGGATGACTGTACCCAGAGCTGTTGGGTACGACAGAGACGGAGTTTCTCCTATTCGAGCAGAGGTATGGGATCGTCGCTCGGTATGAGCGGAGATCCAGGGTTATCAGTTTTGCACATGGTGTGCTAGTGTTATTGCTGATGCTAGTGTGGATGCTTGTGTACTGATGCTGACAGATTATAGTGGTGTACTGGTACTGGTGCTGGTGCCGGTGATTGTGATGACGGTGACTCACGAATCGGGATGTGACTCCGTCGAGATGGGCATTTGTTCGGTATCTATGGTTCGAGAGTGGATCACGGATAGTGATGGATTGGATAGGATCCAGCGGTAGTTGAGGAGTGAGGATCGAGTATTATCATGGGGGATTAGTGACCGGTTGGTCATACTCGATCTGTCACGGGGTTTAGCGACCAGTTGGTCGATGTTGGCCAGAGTTGGTCAGATATGGTGGTATACAGAGATTTGCCTGTAGATCACAGCAGGAGGATGTTGTGACTCTCCAGTCGAGTGATACATCAGGATATGATGACTTGACATCCTTTTGGGTGTACATAAATGGTCGTAAATGGGCATGTGTTCATAATCAGTCTAACTGGGACACATGGTTGATGTCCGAGTATGTTGGTTCCGACGTAGTTGGAATTTCAGAATCGCGAGAGTTTGTGATTGTGGTGACACGAGTAATGCGGGTTTTCCGCATTGGCAATGGCGATTTCGAAGTCATTTTGGGTGATTTCTCAGATTCTACCATGATTGATGATGGTAGATGATATTGATGATGTAGATGTTGTTGGTTGCCACTGGTACACCTATCGTGTATTGGTTGGTGGACCCGTGATTTGTCTTAGGTCATCAGGTGGAATTGATTATATCGAAGTTAGGTGACTGAGATTTCTCATTTTCTTCTTGGTGGCAGACGATGTTGGATTACGTGGCGTGGTGAGTGCAGCGAGTTTTGGTTGCATTCACGTATGAAGGGTTTTTGATGTCATCGTGTCGGATCATCCTTGGTTTTCCTCGGTGGGATGACGAGGATCGATACGAAGTAATCAGTGAGAACCCACAGTCTCGACGTGTCTTGTCGTTGACTAATCTGTTTAGATGTGGGAATTGGTTGAGGACTTTGGACGTCGTGACGATCGTTGATCGTGACGTCTATGGTCGGTTGACGTAGTGATGGATCAGGATCGTGATCTTGATGATCCAGATAGGTGGAGAGTCTATCGCTCTTACCTGGATGTTTGATTTGAGGATGTTGGGACTGAACTTCTTTTCGAGGTAAATCCCATATGGTATATTACTCAGGTGAGTAGGTGTCCGATGAGGTCGGATTTGGTTAGCTTTGGATGTACGTATATTGTGAGTGTCTTCCCTAGGAAGTCAATCGATGGTAATGTTGTAATCGGTTGAGAAGGTAACCGATAGGTTCGGTTTTGACGTATCTCGGTAGACGAGAACGAGATTTCGGGTTTTGGAATCAGATTTCTGGATGACGATTCAGGATTTGATTTTGGAACTTGAAAGATGATTTCTGAATTTGGGTTCTGGAATCGGATTCTGGGTGACGATTTAGGATTTGATTCTGGAGCTTGACAGTGGATTTCCTTTTATGGATTTGGGTTCGGAATGGTTATTCCAAATGCTAGCTTACGGAATGATGATTTCAGATTCGAAATTGGATATGATTATGGATATGATTTCTGGGTTTGGATTCGGGATTTCTTACGAAATTGCGGATTCGGATTCGGATCTAGAAATGGATAATAGGTCGGAGTTGTAATCTGTCAAATATTGAATTGGACAGATGGACTCCATAATTGAAACGTGTTTGGCTATGACCTAGGTGGTTGTAGTCTGGTTGATGGATAGACGTATGTACCTTGTACGTAGTTCGAGGTATGATACCGGGCAGACTTGTGGTGCCTGGTGACGGATATAGGTTAAACCCGTAGTAGGTTGGTGAGCGTGTTGGTAGTCGGATTGGTTCCGATACCATCGGATTAGTTGAGGTCGTGGACTGGACATTGGATACTGTGCGTTGGGTCATAGTATTTCTGATGGGTCTAGTTACACACAGGTTGAGTGTTTTGTTGGTAAGTGTTTACTCAGGTTAAGTGTGCTTGGGGTTAGTATAACCACAAGTGAGTATGGTGTTAGTTTTCGACTGGCGACTGTCAAGTGGTGACAGTTTGTCGGAGGTGTCGGCGTGGATCGTTGTGTGAGGTCTGATGAATCCCAGTGGGAGCAGACGTCAGGATAGTTTAGTGTTTGATCAAGAAACCTTCGAGTTGTTTATGTCAATGAAATGGTAGATTTGACAAGTGGTATCAATTTGTAACGTGTGATAACTATCATTCGACGTGGTCGAGTGTAGTCGATACGACGTGAGTGTTGGTGGTACGTCTGGTTGCAGACGAGTATTAGTCTGGTTAGTGGGTGTACGAGTGTACACGTGTTTTGAGGTCGATTCTACTTTCCACGGGGTGGTTATGGAATCAGAATAGTTGGAGTTTTCAGAATGAAACTAATTAAGGAGGGAAGAACGGTTGGATTTAGGTCGGTTGAAATTTCTAGGACGAAATTAATTAAGGAGGGAAGGTTGTAACGACCTGTCCCAAATTCCTAGATTAGATTAGTGACTAATCACAATTAATGAGGCTAATCCGTGATTAGTTAGGCGAAATCGGACGAACGATGCGAAATGACCGTTTTGCCCCTAGTCGTGGCAAAATGTTGACTATTCATTCGGGAGGTCAAACGGACTTTGACCGATGACCGTGATGTAGTTCGTAACGTCACGAGTTTATAGACTGGTGGCACGTTCAATTCCGACTTTCGAGGAGGAAGTTATGACGTTCGGAAGTTTAGGGGCATTTTGGTAATTATGGTTAAAGAGGGGCAAATGTTGACTTTTTGACCGGGAGGTCCGATGGCCGAGGGCCAAAGACTATTATGTAGATAGGGACGATATGAATCCATAGACAGGCGGCACGCTGAAATCGGACTTCGAACGGGGAAGTTATAGGTCACGGAAGTTCGATTTCACTATGCACGTACTTCGAGGCGGGGCTGAGTTGGCAAATTCTAAATTGGTGCATGCATAAATGTTTATTATATGTTTTAAATACTTGTTTGTGATGCCATGAGTGCATTTGGATGTGTGGTTACGTATAGGCACGTATTTCAAGGTTTCGGCCTATACGGTGCCTATACGGGTATGCATTTCTTTATTGGTTTAAATGATTTGGTTTTGGATTTCTAAAAGGATAAACTCGGGTATGAGGCCCATTTGGTTTTGTCTCGGGCATATGACCCTATTGATGACCTTCGGGTCTAAATCGTGGTCGTTGCAGGTGCTATGTGCACGGCGATCGACAATACGACGCTCGCCTCCGGATTGGGATGTGTTCCTTCCGGAGAGGTCACGATGCACGATTCGTTGTCGAGTAGCCTGGGGAGGCTCGACTTCGGAGTGCATACGGTTCAGGATAGCGATCTGTGATGAGTGCACCATGATCTTGTGGTGGTCGCGTCGGTTGATTCGTTCACGGAGACATACCAGGATTGAGGGCGGTCCTAGATGGATGGTTGCACGCATCACTACGATTGGAGTCGTGACTGACCCTTAGATATCGGGCAGGATGCCCAGTTGAGTCATATGTTCGGGCACGAGACCCAGTTGTTTTACACTGATGATTTCGGGTCAGGGGCCCTAGATGGATTTCCAAGTTCATGACGGTTTATGGGAACTGGCATGAACTCTGGAAAGGTCATTGTGTTTCATGACGGTTTATGGGAACCGGCATGAACCTTTGTCAGGTCATTGTGGTACATGACGGTTTATGGGAACCGGTCATCGAGGATGTTGTCTATATGTATATGAATATAATGGATGTTATGGATCATGACGGTTCAGGGGAACTGGGCATGAATGTTTATGTTATGTATATATATGTTCATATACCTTCCTTTACTTGTTTTATTATCTCCTCCGGGGAGGGTCGTTGGCCTGGGTGGACCCCGGAGTAGTCACGAAGAACCGACTGAGTGGAGTCACCCCCCCAGTTGGGTTCCTTACTCTCAGGAAGGCTATGGTTACTATTACCTCGGGTAGGATCAGTGGTCTGCGGACATTGATCTTGACTTTGAGAAGACTCGGATTGAGACCTGGGTAGCACGCGCGTAGATTTGGAAACCGTGACAGGATTGGTTGTGTGAATTATATGTGTATATGATATAAATATATGATATGATATATGATGTGTGTTTCCACAGGTTTTGGGCAGTGGCCCGTATGGTTGGTTTCTTATGATTTGTGCTGAGTCCCTTATGGATTTGGGCAGCGGCCCGTATGGTCATTTTCATTATGGTTCTTTCAATCTTGATTTTAGGCTTAGTTCCCACCTATGGTTTTTCTGGATAAATGGTTTTCGAATGCATGCATGCTTTTTAGTGAAGGGTACAAATGTCTTTATGGAAAATGTTTTTATAAACTCTTGTTTTGTCCACTCACGTCTTTTAATGTTTTGACTGCCCTTCAGGTTGACATCAGATGTGGACTGTAGCAGAGACCGAGATATCACATACCTCCTCCGGACCCTGGCGTACTCTGATAGCCCGGGAGGGCAATGGTTGAAAATATCCCTTATCTGACACTTCGTATCAGACGGGATCATGGTCATCCCGCACTAATCCCGAAGGGGATTGGGATGGGTCCTGTCATATTTGGTCTCCTCCAGACGTCGACCTGGAGAGTCACGATCCACTACCCGGAATGAGTATCCTCATAGTGAGCACATTCAAGAAGTGGGAGTTATGATATGGTCTCAGACTGGGTCCGGAGACAGCCATCCAGACGTCGTAGATCCTAGATGTTGGACAGAGCCTCCCAGATGGAGAATTCCTGGGGGTAGACTCGGAGTGAGACCCTAAATAATATGCATACTATTATAAATGAATCGTGACAGATATCGGGGATTTGTTCCCTAGGGGCTTTGTGGCCCGAGTTGTCATATGAGATGCCGAGGATGGGTTATATGTACGTATATGTATATGAGATTTCAGGGAAAGTGGTTTGGGCCGGAGACCCCGTGTTCTATGTTTTGTTATTTCACTAAGAATGGTTTTGGACTCAGACCCATATGACGTGATTTGGGCAGAGTCCCACATGATTGGTTTTGGGCTACGTTCCTATGTATTGATTTACGGTTTTAGGCCAAGGCCCTAATAGTTTTGTTAATGTTTTGATAAACAGTTTTCGAATGCATTCATGTTTATAGTGAAGGGCATAAATGACAGGACCCATCCCAATCCCCCCTGGATTAGTGTGGGATGACCCTGCTCCTGTCTGACACGAAGTGTCAGACAAGGGATATTTTCGTCCTTTGCCCTCCCGGGCTATCAGAGTACACCAGGATCCGGAGGAGGTATGTGATATCTCGGTCTCTGCTACAGTCCACATCCGATGTCAACCTGAAGGTAGTCAAAACATTAAAAACTGTGAGTGGACAAAACAAGAGTTTATAAAAACATTTAATAAGAAGACATTTGTACCCTCCACTAAAAAGCATGCATGCATTCGAAAACCATTTATCCAAAACAACCCATATGTGGGACTAAGCCCAAAGCAGATATAAACCAAGGTCGAAAGGACCACAATGAAAACGACCATACGGGCCACTGCCCAAATCCATAAGGGCCTCGGCCCCAAACCATAAAGAAACCAAGTAAACGAGCCACTTCTCAAATCCTGTGCACACCTGTGCACACCACATATCATATATCATATATATATATATATATATATATATATAAGTCACACAACCAATCCTGTCACGGTATCTAAAGCTACGCGCGTGCTACCCGGGTCTCAATCCGAGTCATCTCAAAGTCAAGGTCAATGTCCGCAGACCACTGACCCTACCCGAGGTAATAGTAACCATAGCCTTCCTGAGAGTAAGGAACCCAACTGGGGGTGACTCCACTCAGTCGGTGCTCCGTGACTACTCCGGGGTCCACCCAGGCCAACGACCCTCCCCGGAGGAGATAATAGAAGTAAAGGAAGGTAGATGAACATATATATACATAACATAAACATTCATGACCGGTTCCCCTGAACCGTCATGATCCATAATGTCCATAATCAGGTAACATGCCGGTTCCCATAAACCGTCATGTACCGTAATAACATAACCAGGGTTCATGCCGGTCCCCATAAACCGTTAAGAACCAGAATAACCTGACAAAGGTTCATGCCGGTTCCCATAAACCGTCATGAACCACAATGACCTTTCTAGAGTTCATGCTGGTTCCCATAAACCGTCATGAACTTGGAAATCCATCTAGGGTCCCTGACCCAAAATCATCAGTGTAAAACAACTGGGTTTCGTGCCCGAACATATGACTCAACTGGGCACCGTGAACGAATCAGCCGACGCGACCATCGCAAGATCATGGTGCACTCATCACCGATCGCTATCCTGAACCGTCAGCACTCCGAAGTCGAGCCTCCCCAGGCTGCCCGAAAACGAATCGTGCATCGTGACCTCTCCGGAAGGAACACATCCCAAACCGGAGGCGAGCGTCGTATCGTCGATCGCCGTGCACATAGCACCTGTCGCGACCACGATTTAGACCCGAAGGTCGTAAATAGTGTCATATGCCCGAGGCAAAACCAAATGGGTCTCATACCCGAGTTTATCCATTTAGAAATCCAAAACCATTTCATTTAAATCAATAAAGAAATACAGACCCGTATAAGCACCGTATAAAGTCGAAACCTCGAAATACGTGCTTATACGTAACCACATACAAATGCACCCATGGCATCATCAAACAAGTAATAAAACATATAATAAACATTTATGCATGCACCAATTTAGAAAACAAGGTCCACTCACAGACCGTCCGAGCTGCCGCCTCGATTTGCGTGCCATACGGCTCCCCGAGCCGATCACCGTCACCGGGACTCCCAAACCTGTCCAAATTGTAATAGAAGGTTACTAACTACTTAATTAACCTCCCACTAAAGCCCCGTAATTTTTTCCGTATTTTTAACTATTTTTAATCCCGAACCTAAACCTTCCGATGCCCCGAAACATATCGAGACGGTGTCCGATCGACACGAAACCAGTCCCAAAATGTTCGTTACATCGAATAGAAGATTTCGTATGTTGGAACCTTCCCCAGATTCCCTGCCACGTGCCCTCACGCGCCGCCTGAAGTGGCTGCGCGTGGGCTTCACGCGCCGCTACAGTGTATCTTCTTCCTTCGATTGAACCAGTCCGGGCTGGCCGGTCCGGTCCAATCCCTGCAACTGGACCGGCGTAACCGGTCCAGGCCTTCTTCTCCCTCATTTTTCATCCGTTTTCTTCCATTCCAATTCCTAAATTCCTATTTTCAAGTTTCCTATCTAACCCAATTAACAAAACAACCTAAAACCCCCTAAATCGATCCCTAAAAATTCACCCCCCACGACCCCTATTTTCCGATTCCGTCCCCAGGCTTCACAGCCGTCAACCCCCGTTCAAACTCATCTCCATACACCATAAACAATCTAACAAACATTCCCTAATCAACCAAAACTATCCATAATGTAAAACACAAATTAAAAATGGAATTTGGGCAAACCGAGTACCTCTCGGGTTTCATGGCCGCCGCCCACGGCGGCGTGGCTTCCAGCCGGCCACCATCATCCAGCCTTCATCCTCTCCACCTCTGGGCTTCTCGGTTCATGATCAAACAGGGTTGGATGTTTGGGTCGCACAGATGAGAGGAATGGGATCGGGAAAATGGTTTGAAAATGAAGAATGATCGATGAAGAGGCAGGTGAGATGCATGAAGGAGGAATGATGTCCATTGGATGGGTGACACTTGTCACTCATCCATTGGGCATCAGGACAAATATCTGGGCCCACTAGAGACAAAACTGCACTTTTGTCTCGTAAAACGTGCCATTATGAATAGTAATCAGAAACTTCCGTGAACCGTAACTTCGCCGTCGAACGTCCGAATTCGACGTGCCGCCTATCTACGGATTCGTATCGTCCTTATCTACGTAACGGTCTTCGGCCCTCGGCCATCGGACCTCCCGGTCAAAAAGTCAACATTTGACCCCTTTTATCCAAAATTTCCAAAATGCCCCTAACCTTCCGAACGTCGTAACTTCCTCCCCGAACGTCGGAATTGAACGTGCCACCTGTCTATGAACTTGTAACGTCATGAACTACGTCACGGTCATCGGTCAAAGTCCATTTGACCGCCCGATTGAAAAGTCAACGTTTTGCCACCACCAGGGGCAAAACGGTCATTTCGCATCGTTCGTCCGATTTCGCCCAACTAATCACGGATTAGCCTCACTAATCATGATTAGTCACTAATCTAATCTTGGAATTTGGGACGGGTCGTTACAACCTTCCCTCCTTAATTAATTTCGTCCCCGAAATTCCAACCGACCTAAACCCACCGTTCTTCCCTCCTTAATTTAGTTCCGTTCTCGAAACTCCAACTATCCTGATTCCACAACCTCCACCTTGTGTAAATAATTCGATCTCACGACACGTGTACACCCGTACACCCACTAAACAAAATAATCCTTACTCGTCTACAGCCCGACGTGCCACTAACGCTCTCGTCGTATCGACTACACTCGACCACGTCGAAGAACAGTAGCCACACGGTCCGAATTGACACTACTTGTCAAATCTACCATCTTGTTGATACAACAACTAGACGGTTCCCTTCTCAATCACTAATCTATCCTGACGTCTGCTCCCACTGGGAGCCATCAGACCTCACTCAACGATCCACGCTGACACCTCCGACAGACCGTCACCATTTGACAGTCGTCAGTCGAAAACTGACACTATACTCACTCGTGGTTACACCAACCACCAATGGACCCAATCAGGAGTAAACACTTACCCACAAAGCATTTCACTCAATCTGTGTGTAACTAGACCCATCAGAAATACCATGACCCAATGCACAGTATCCAACGTCCAGTCCACGACCCCAACTACTCCAATGGTATCGGAACCATGCCGACTACCAACACGCTCTCCAACGTACCACTGGTATAACCTATATACCGTCACCAGACATCCCAAGTCTGCCCGGTGTCGTACCTCGAACAACGAACAAGGTACGTACATCTACCCATCAATCAGCCTACAACCACCTAGGTTGTAGTCAATCACGTTTCAATTATGGAGTTCATCTGTCCGATCTAGACAAATCGAAACTCCAACCCATTATCTATTTCCAAATCCGAATCTGAATCCGCAATTTCGTAAGAAATCCCGAATCCAAACCCAGAAATCATATCCATAATCATGTCCAAATTCGAATCCGAAATCATCATTCCGTAAATCGGCATTTGGAATAACCATTCCGAACCCAAATCCATAAAAGAAAATCTACAGTCAAGCTCTAGAATCAAATCCTGGATCGTCACCCAGAATCCGATTCCAAACCCCAACTCCAGAAATCCTCTTTCAAGTTCCAAAATCAAATCCTGAATCGTCATCCAGAAATCTGATTCCAAAACTCGAAATATCGTTCACGTCTACCGAGACATACCAAAACCGAACCTATCAGTTGTCTGCTCAACCGATTACTCCAATACCATCGATTGACTTCATAGGGAAGCCAATCACAATATCCGCACATCCCTAAGGCTGACCATATCCGACCACGTCGAAAAACTACTCATCGGACAACTACTCAGGCGAGTAGTAAGCCATATGGGATTTACCTCGAAAAGAAGTTCAGTCCCATCATCCTCAACTCAAACATCCCAGTAAGAGTAATAAACTCTCCACCTACCTGGATCATCAAGACCACGATCCAGATCCAACACTACGTCAACCGACCATAGACGTCACGATCCCCGATCGTCACGACGTCCAAAGTCCTCAACCATTTCCCACATCTAAATAGATTAGTCAACGACGAGACACGCCGAGACTGTGGGTTATCACTGATTACCTCGTATTGATCCTTGTCATTCCACCGAGGAAAATCAAAGATGATACAAGACTGTGACATCAAAACTCATCCTATGTGAATACAACCAAGCTCGCTGCATTCACCACGTCACGTAACCTAACATCGTCTGCCACCAAGTAGAAAATGAGGAATCGCAGTCACCTAACTTCGATATACTCACTCCACCTGATGACCCAAGACAATCACGGGTCCACCAACCAATACACGATCAGTGTACTAGTGGCAACCAACAACATCAATAACATCTACATCATCTACCATCATCAATCATGGTAGAATCTGAGAAGTCACCCAAAATGACTTCGACATACCCAATACCAATGCGGAAAACCCGCATTCCTCTTGTCACCTCAGTCGCAACCTCTCGCGATTCCGAAGTTCCAACAAGATTGGAAACAACATACCCAGACATCAACCACGTGTCCCTTAACCACTTTAACCTTATCTGAGGTCCACTCTGGAACCACAGATACCGAACATATGCCCATCTCGTCAGAGCCACATCCCGACTCGTGACTCACCGTCATCACAATCACCAGCACTAGCACCAGCGCTAGTACCAGTATACCAACACCAGTATCAGTATCGGCACACCATGTCCAAAACTGAAAACCCTGGATCTCCGCTCATACCGAACGACGGCCCCGTACTTCTGCTCGAATAGGAGAAACTCTGTCTCCCTCGTACCTGACAACTCTGGGTACAGTCACCCTGACAACCCATACGAGAATAGGAAACGTCCACTGAACGTCCCCGTCTCATTCTGCGATCGCACTCAGCCGTAACCGAGTCGAATCCAGAATCACTGCTCGTACATATGCGTTACTCACGCACCTCGTATCATCGTCACGACTGACAATCCCATCGTCACAATCGTCACAGTAACCTGAGTCTTCTCGACCTGATAAGACTCGACTACGTCTATCGATAGTAGCGTCTGCCCCAACCTCGTGCAGACCTAACTACCAGGAATCACGATATACAAACTCCACATCCAACGGAATCAACCGATCGTACTAACTACTCTGTATCCCACTCAGGGATTCCATCGACAAGTACCAACCCTGATAACTTGTCCAAATCAAACTCTAACCAGTCGTACTCCGACTAACCCAAATGTCGTCTACCAGGTCGCCCACGACCTTAGTTGCACCAACCCACAACTGAAGTAGCACGACAACCAACTCGGTCTAACCGATACGTACAACTCTGACTGCGAAGTGCAGTCCCAACACAAGCTGACATGACTAGACCGACTAACGAATCCAAATCCGAATAGTCGTCCAAGTCAAACCACTCGTCAACTCCCATTTTCGAACCATACGCCCAAAAGTAGGGTTCCACGATTACACCTAGGGTCACTCTGAACCCAACTGCAAGCTACCAACTGCAGTACAATCCACACTCTAACTGACTCCGCTGCCTGGACATCGAAAAAACGTCAATCCAACTAGGATTTTCTCGAATCCGACTACTAACTGCCGACTGCAGTAAATCCATTTAACTCAACATAATCTGACCATCTAATGGTCACAACATAAAATCAGTCGTCGGAACCGATCCTACGACATCGTGAAGACGATCCCAACTAACCGTCTCACGATCACACTCCAGAATACGAACACGTTAATCCTTCCGTAGGGTCCCACACTGCCATCCACGACAGAACTATGGCAACCCCGACATCGAATGCCGAACCAAGATGTTCCACGATCCAATCCTAGTAACTATCATATCGGCACCCCAACTATCAGGTTGATCACGAACTGTAGCCCATTGAGATATCACATCCTCGACCTGCGTAAGGAGTAGTACGCAAAACACGCTCTGGAATTCAGAGTAACATGAGCAACCATGCTCTAATAAGCATCCTACGAGCAATACTATGCTCTGATACCACGTTGACAGGACCCATCCCAATCCCCCCGGGATTAGTGCGGGATGACCCTGCTCCCGTCTGACACGAAGTGTCAGACAAGGGAAATTTTCGTCATTTGCCCTCCCGGGCTATCAGAGTACGCCAGGATCCGGAGGAGGTATGTGATATCTCGGTCTCTGCTACAGTCCACATCCGATGTCAACCTGAAGGGCAGTCAAAACATTAAAAACTGTGAGTGGACAAAACAAGAGTTTATAAAAACATTTAATAAGAAGACATTTGTACCCTCCACTAAAAAGCATGCATGCATTCGAAAACCATTTATCCAAAACAACCCATATGTGGGACTAAGCCCAAAGCAGATATAAACCAAGGTCGAAAGGACCACAATGAAAACGACCATACGGGCCACTGCCCAAATCCATAAGGGACTCGGCCCCAAACCATAAAGAAACCAAGTAAACGAGCCACTGCTCAAATCCTGTGCACACCTGCGCACACCACATATCATATATCATATATATATATATATATATATATATATATAAGTCACACAACCAATCCTGTCACGGTATCTAAAGCTACGCGCGTGCTACCCGGGTCTCAATCCGAGTCATCTCAAAGTCAAGGTCAATGTCCGCAGACCACTGACCCTACCCGAGGTAATAGTAACCATAGCCTTCCTGAGAGTAAGGAACCCAACTGGGGGTGACTCCACTCGGTCGGTGCTCCGTGACTACTCCGAGGTCCACCCAGGCCAACGACCCTCCCCGGAGGAGATAATAGAAGTAAAGGAAGGTAGATGAACATATATATACATAACATAAACATTCATGACCGGTTCCCCTGAATCGTCATGATCCATAATGTCCATAATCAGGTAACATGCCGGTTCCCATAAACCGTCATGTACCGTAATAACATAACCAGGGTTCATGCCGGTCCCCATAAACCGTTAAGAACCAGAATAACCTGACAAAGGTTCATGCCGGTTCCCATAAACCGTCATGAACCACAATGACCTTTCCAGAGTTCATGCTGGTTCCCATAAACCGTCATGAACTTGGAAATCCATCTAGGGTCCCTGACCCGAAATCATCAGTGTAAAACAACTCGGTTTCGTGCCCGAACATATGACTCAACTGGGCACCGTGCCCGATATCCAAGGGTCAGTCACGACTCCGATCATAGTGATGCGTGCAACCATCCATCCAGGACCGCCCTCAATCCTGGTATGTCGCCGTGAACGAATCAGCCGACGCGACCATCGCAAGATCATGGTGCACTCATCACCGATCGCTATCCTGAACCGTCAGCACTCCGAAGTCGAGCCTCCCCAGGCTGCCCGAAAACGAATCGTGCATCGTGACCTCTCCGGAAGGAACACATCCCAAACCGGAGGCGAGCGTCGTATCGTCGATCGCCGTGCACATAGCACCCGTCGCGACCACGATTTAGACCCGAAGGTCGTAAATAGTGTCATATGCCCGAGACAAAACCAAATGGGTCTCATACCCGAGTTTATCCATTTAGAAATCCAAAACCATTTCATTTAAATCAATAAAGAAATACAGACCCGTATAAGCACCGAATAAGGTCGAAACCTCGAAATACGTGCTTATACGTAACCACATACAAATGCACCCATGGCATCATCAAACAAGTAATAAAACATATAATAAACATTTATGCATGCACCAATTTAGAAAACAAAGTCCACTCACAGACCGTCCGAGCTGCCGCCTCGATTTGCGTGCCATGCGGCTCCCTGAGCCGATCACCGTCATCTGGACTCCCAAACCTGTCCAAATTGTAATAGAAGGTTACTAACTACTTAATTAACCTCCCACTAAAGCCCCGTAATTTTTTCCGTATTTTTAACTATTTTTAATCCCAAACCTAAACCTTCCGATGCCTCGAAACATATCGAGACGGTGTCCGATCGACACGAAACCAGTCCCAAAATGTTCGTTACATCGAATAGAAGATTTCGTATGTTGGAACCTTCCCCAGATTCCCTGCCACGCGCCCTAATGCGCCGCCTGAAGGGGCTGCGCGTGGGCTTCACGCGCCGCTACAGTGCATCTTCTTCCTTCGATCGAACCGGTCCGGGCCGGCCGGTCCGGTCCAGTCCCTGCAACTGGACCGGCGTAACCGGTCCAGGCCTCCTTCTCCCTCATTTTTCATCCGTTTTCTTCCATTCCAATTCCTAAATTCCTATTTTCAAGTTTCCTATCTAACCCAATTAACAAAACAACCTAAAACCCCCTAAATCGATCCCTAAAAATTCACCCCCCACGGCCCCTGTTTTCCGATTCCGTCCCCAGGCTTCACAGCCATCAACCCCCGTTCAAACTCATCTCCATACACCCTAAACAATCTAACAAACATTCCCTAATCAACCAAAACTATCCATAATGTAAAACACAAATTAAAAATGGAATTTGGGCAAACCGAGTACCTCTCGGGTTTCATGGCCGCCGCCCACGGCGGCGTGGCTTCCAGTCGGCCACCATCGTCCAGCCTTCATCCTCTCCACCTCTGGGCTTCTCGGTTCATGATCGAACATGGTTGGATGTTTGGGTCGCACAGATGAGAGGAATGGGATCGGGAAAATGGTTTGAAAATGAAGAATGATCGATGAAGAGGCAGGTGAGATGCATGAAGGAGAAATGATGTCCATTGGATGGGTGACACTTGTCACTCATCCATTGGGCATCAGGACAAATATCTGGGCCCACTAGAGACAAAACTGCACTTTTGTCTCGTAAAACGTGCCATCGTGAATAGTAACTGGGAACTTCCGTGAACCGTAACTTCGCCGTCGAACGTCCGAATTCGACGTGCCGCCTATCTACGGATTCGTATCGTCCTTATCTACGTAACGGTCTTCTGCCCTCGGCCATCGGACCTCCCGGTCAAAAAGTCAACATTTGACCCCTTTTATCCAAAATTACCAAAATGCCCCTAACCTTTCGAACGTCACAACTTCCTCCCTGAACGTCGGAATTGAACGTGCCACCTGTCTATGAACTCGTGACGTCACGAACTACGTCACGGTCATCGGTCAAAGTCCATTTGACCGCCCGATTGAAAAGTCAACGTTTTGCCACCACTAGGGGCAAAACGGTCATTTCGCATCGTTCGTCCGATTTCGCCCAACTAATCACGGATTAGCCTCACTAATCGTGATTAGTCACTAATCTAATCCTGGAATTTGGGACGGGTCGTTACAATAAATGTCGTTTTATGAAAATTTTTTATTAAAAATGTTTGTTTTGTCCACTCACGACTTTTGATGTATTGAATGTCCTTTCAGGTTGATCGCGGATGCGGGCTGTAGCAGAGACCGAGCCATCACACTCCTCCTTTGGATCCTGGCGCTCTCTGGTAATCCCAGTTGGGCTAAGGACGGAATTATCTCTGGTCTGACACTTCGTGTCAGACAGGATCAAGCACGTCCCACGTTAATCCCGGGGGACTTGGGACGGGTCCTGTCAAAGATTATGTGTCCTTGTGTGTTAGATTAGAAGAAATTATGGTGCACGGTTTGAAGAAGAACCAGAATGAAGAAGGTGAAGATATGTGTACGGGTTTAGGAAGGGGGGGGGGGGAGGAAGGTGAGGTTTGGTGGTGATGATCAGATGAGTGGATGGTGAGGATGAGGAGTGTGAGGAAAATGAATGGCTGAGATTGAGAGAGAGTGGGTGAAGGAAATTATAAAATAATCCAAAATACTATTTTAATGTTAAGCTCACCAATCAAGATTTAGATCCACAATTTGGGGTTAAGGGCATATGGGATGAGTGTCACTTATCACTCATCCATTGGGCATGAATTAAATATCTGGGCCCACTAGAATACAAATGTAATCATCTTGTAATTCGTGCAATAGTTTCCCCGAACTTCCGTGGACCATAACTTCTCCGTCGAACGTCCGATTTCGACGTGCCGCCTGTTTACGAACTCGTGACGTCCCCATCTACGTCACGGTCATCGGTCCTCATATGTTTGACTCCCTGAGTCAAAAGTCAACATTTTACCCAAGACCAGCAGCAAAACGCTCATTTTACACCGTCCGTTCAATTTCGCTCAACTAAACACTAATTACTCTCACTAATCCTCCATTAGTCACTAATCTAATCCCGAAATTTGGGACGGGTCGTTACAACCTTCCCTCCTTAAATAATTTCATCCTCGAAATTCCAAGTATCTCGATTCCACATCCACCTCGTGGAAAATAATTCGATCCCACAACATGTGTACACTTGTACACCTGCTAACCAGAACAATACTTGTCTGCACCCTAACGTTCCAACACGAACTCACATCGCATCGACTACACCCGACCATGTCGAATGACAGTAATTACACCTTCTGAATTGATACCACCCAAAAATTCTACCATTTCTCTAACACAAACAACCTGGCGGTTCTTAACCTGGCGGTTCTTTTCTCAATCACCAATTTATCCTGACATCTGTTCCCACTGCGAGTGTCCAAATCTCACTCATCAATCCCCGTTGACACATCCAGACAAATTGTCACCACTTGACAGTCGCCAGTCAAAAACTGACATTATACTCGTTTGTGGTTACACTAACCACCAACTCACTCAACCTGAGTATACATTTACCAACATCTTACTCGACCTATGTGTAACTGGACCCATCAGAATCACCCTGCCCCAGTGCACAGTGTCCAACGTCTAGTTCACGTCCTATATATCGTTACCAATACTAGACGGATCGAAAACTCCAACCCATCATCCATTTCGAGTCCCACGGTCACCCGACCAGCATTAATACATCTACTCCTAATCACGAAATCCAACACGCATCAATCTGACTCGCGCCTACCAAGACGTACCCATTCATGCCAAAAGAGCATTCAGTCTTACCCACGTCTACTGATAATGCTCAAACTACGCATTAAATTAAACACGTAATTTAAGGATTATGCAATTTAAACCTTTTTTGTGTAGTTGTAGTATTGATAAATAGGGATCGTTCTTATCCGGGGAAATTAGGGAACATTAATAATTTGTTAGTGAGAAAGAATAATGAATAAAATAATAAATAAATAAATAAATTAATTAATTAATTAATTAAAGAATAAATGAATTAATGAATCAGAGAATTAATGAATTAATAAATTAATGAATTAAAGAATAAAGAATAAAGAATTAATGAATTATAGAATTAAAGAATAAAGAATTAAATGGGGAGTTTGAAAAGATTGTAATCACAGAATAAAGAAAATAAGTAAAAATAATTAAGAACTTAATTCTACTTCTACTTTAACTTAGTGAACTTTCTTCGAATACATATATTTTTTCCAACACTCTAACATCATGCTCGTATTGAACCAATCACGAAATCCTATCTTAATCATCTTAAATACATGCATACATTTTTCATATTATAAATGCACCGAACAGCGGATTATTACTTACAATATGATTCAACTTAAGTTTGTGATTTAATGCGCCGAACAGCGGTCAAACATTAAATCTCTTCAACTCTATTCTAAATGCCCCGAACAGCGGATCAACATTTAGTTTCGAATTGAAGTTTAAGCACTAAAATATGTGAAGTAAAAGAAATTCAGAAAGTAAAACACTTGAAGATTGCATTCATACTTACAAAAGTTTAGAAAGAAAATACCATCACATGTATTGAATTATAAGTAAACCGAAAAAATAACAAGAATTTAAGTAAATGGAATAAAGTTACACTTTTGAAACCCAAGAACAGCTTGTGATTCCGAAAGTGGATGGAAATAATGGAATGTTATTCATAAAATTCTCTGAACAACAGAAGGAACCTTATGAAGATGGAAGATGAAACATAAGAATTCAGACTTAAATTCTAGAATTATTTCGGAAATATTCGGCCTAGGTATTTCTTAAGGAAAGCATAAAAATGTGTTTAAGAGATCTCAAAGAAAAATCAGAAGAACAAAGTAAAGAAGAAATGAAATTAAGAAATAACATAAAAATAACATAAATTAAGAACAAGACTTAAAAGAAAGCTAATTAATAAGAAAATCAACAAGAAGTTAAAATGGTCCCCAAAAATAAAGAACAAAAAGAAAGAAGATGAACTTAACTGAAGAGTGAAAAATAGAGAAAAAAATAGAACCTAAACTACCAAAAAGAGAACCAAAATGGGGACCCTTGGGGACTTGAAATGGCCTCCCTATCTATAGAGTGAGTGCCAAAATCCAAATAAAAGAATACAAAAATATAATATAAAAATATAATAATGAACAATGATGATTAATGATGATATTAGGGATGGTTGGAGCTGATTTGGGGCCGAAAATTGAAGGAAAATTTGCAAAAGTCATGCTGGAACACTGCTGCAAAAGGGAGCAGTTGAGGATTTGGTGGCTAGTTGCTGAACTGGAAGGATGGGACTCGGCATGTGCAGGCTGACAGGAGGTAGGTGTGTTGGTGAGCTGCTGCTGACAGGAAATCAGAGCACTCAATAGCCGCGCGCTGAGCTGTAAATGGGGAGATCGGTACACACGCACCGAGGTGATGTAGGGCGCTTTGTTGGCTCCTGTCGACGGCTCTGATGGGCTGGCGAAGAAACATGGGTTCACGGGCTGGGCTGATTTTTGGGGCTACAGTCATGGATTTGGGCTGAAGTCAGTTGGGTTGGAATTGGATTTTTGGGCCTGTAAACTTGGATTGGGCTTGGACAAATGAATTTCAAAATTAAAAATAGATTTATATAATTTCACCAAATTTCATCATAATTTCATCGTTATAATTCCAATCGGGAAGATTCTTTTGCCAAAACGCTCCAAATTCTAAGATTTATTTAATTATACAAAAATAACACAAAATATATTATTTTATCTAATTATTTATTATTTTAATATTAAAAGTCAAGAATAAAGGGTATAAAATAATATAAAATAATGCTTAATTAACGACTTATCATCTACTGAGACGTACCAACTCTGAACCTATCGGTTACCTACTCAAACAATTAACACATTACATTCGATTGACTTCATAGGGAAGTCAATCCCATCATTCACACATCTAATACTAACCAAATCTGATCCCGTCGGACACCTACTCGTTCGATTAATACACCATACAGGATTAACCTCGAAAAGAAGTTCAATCCCAACATCCTCATACTCAAATATCTAAGACAACGCAATAAAATCTCCACCTACCCTGATCAACAAGATCACAGTCCAAATCCAACAAGGATCCACACATGTTCTCCCTCAGCTAACCATCCACCTGAAATCTGATCATAGGGTCTTACACCCTCTTGAATCCTTCGTCAGTCACATCATTCCTCAACCATTTCCCACATCTAAACAGATCAGTCAACGACGAGGCACGTCGAGACTGTGGGTCCTCTCCAATTACCTCATATCGATCCTTGTCATCTCACCTAAGGAAAACCAAGGATGATCCAAGACGATGACATCAAAATTCATCCTACCTGAATGCAAACAAAACTCACTGCACTCACCATACCATGTAACCCAACATTGCCTGCTACCAAGCAGAAAATGAGAAATCTCGTTCACCTAACTTCAAAATACCCAACTCCTCCCGATGACCCAAAACAACCGTGGGTCCACCAACCAATACACGATCAACGTATTGGTGACAACAACATCAGCTGCCATGGGCAGAAAATGAGAAATCACCCATGGTGACTTCAAAATACCCATTACCAATGCGGAATCAAGCACTCCCCTCGTCGCCTCAATTGTAACGACCCGAACCGAAAATAATAATATTTTAATGTAAAAAGACTGTTTTACCCTTGGGGGGAAACTTTGACTTTTTCTCGGGAAATAATTTGGACTTTGACCCATGACTATGACGTAGATCGGGACGTCACGAATCCGTAGACAGGCGGCACGCCGAAATCGGAGTTCGTATGAAGAAGTTATGGTCAAGGAAGCATTTTTAGCGGAATTTACGAACCGAGAACAACGGAAAAAATATTAATTAATTACGGGAATCCGTGCCAAATTAATATTTAAATCGAACCGATGGATTGGTGACAAGTGTCACCCATCCAAAGGCTTACTATTCCAATAAAGCAATTAACACTATTTAATCAATTTTTATATTATTTCTTTTCCCTCCAATTCGTCCTAGCCGTTGGATCATCTACTCAAAGGCATCTTGGCCCTTCATTTTCTCTGTTTTTCTGCTTCATGCACGTTCTGTTTCTGCACTTTCTTACAAACACACAAACACACACATCCATTCCCCCTTCACAAACCGTGCTTTTCTTCCCCTTTTCTCTCGACCAAGGCGATCGAACCAGCCCCTCTCACACCACCAACCGATCACCAGCTGCATCACCATCATCTACTCATCATCCCCGAGCATCACCGGCAGCCACCACCTCTCTTCCCAGCCCTGAAAATCCCGTCCAAAACACGACCCGGAAAACCTCAAGGAAACCGATCCAGGAAGCAAACCTCCATAAGCACCTCACCTCGACGCGGGAGGAGCTCCAGTCTGCACCGTGGGGATTCTAGGAGCCTAACTGGACGACGGCGAGGGCCACGGCGGCGTGACGGCGGCGGTAAGACCCAAAACCCGATAAGCCCGTTTTCCTTCCCTGTTAGACCCGATCGTGTTTAATGCTTAGAAATGGATTGTTAGGTGATAGACATGTCCTAGGGTGAGTGACGAGTCGTTTGGACCGGGTTGGACGACGGAGACGCCGTGGATCACCGGAGAAGACAACCGGACCGTGACCGTGAGTTTCAGAGATATTCTGGTGAGTTTCCTTCCACTTTCTTCGTGTTTTGAGGTTGTAGAACCGTAGGACAGACCTAGACGATCCCATAGGGATCAACCCCGTCGAAAATGGGTGGCCGGAATTGTGTGATGGAATCGGGTCAAACCGTGGGTCGACGGCGACCCGATTCCAGTCAAACGGGTCGACCCGGTACTGTAGCATGATGACGTCATCATGCTGACGTCACTTCTGACGTCATGATGACGTCATCCTGTCAGATGTTGTCAGACCAGGGACCAATCAGAACGTGCCACGTGTCACCTGACAAGTGTCAGTGATGACGTCATGCTGACGTCAGCATGACGTCACTGCTGACGTCAGCGGTACTGTAGCAGCGTTGACCCACGCGTTGACCAGGCGCGTGGGGGCGCGTGTGAACAGTAATTTTGGTGGGGCCGGTACCATTTTCAAGGTTTCGACGATACGGATCCAATGGCGGTGGTTTCGTGTCGATCGGAGATCGTTAAGTTGGTCAAAAGGGGTTTTGAAGCACCGGGACTAGTGCCCGGGACGCGTTTTTGAGGCGGATCTGTTCTAGGTTCTTGGTATTGATATTGTAGGGTCCTTAAGTAACCCTCAGGAATACTAATACAGGTTTATAGAGATCGTTGAGCAGCAAGGACCGAGTGTGAGTGGGCTGTTTGATTTATAAAAGGCTTGCATGCATAAACTGTTTTACTATTTCCACTGATGAGTCTTATAAACTGCTTATATATGTTATTACAATGTTTTGGGCATGAGACCCGTCTGGATTATATGTGGATTTTGTTTGGGATGTCCGGGGGGACATAGGGTAAACTATACTGTTATTGTACTGTACTTTCCTACCTGTGTATATTGTCTCCTCCAAGGAGGGTCGTTGGCCTGGGTGGACCCTGAGTAGTCACGGGGCTCTGACTGAGTGGAGTTGACCCCCGTTGGGCTGCTTACTCTCAGGAAGGCATGTTCACATACCTCGGGCAGTGACCGGGATACCGGGAGCTGATGTACCTAGAGAGTCTCGGGTGTGAGACCCTGAGTGGCAACGCGTAGCCTTAGAACCGTGACATCATTTGGGTTGGGTTTTTACAGTGCACTGATATGTTAGTTTCACCTTACGATTATTATTGTGGTTCATTGGTTTATAATATTATGTTTTCACTGCATGCAAGATTTGGAAAACGGAGGGGTAAAACCTTGTGATTATTTTATTATTAAATTGATTTCTAAACTGTTATTTTTGGCCCACTCACCCTTGTTTTACTGACCCCTCCAGACCCTGACACGGCCATAGAGGAGGAGGATCCGGAGGAGGAGGCAGAGGTTTAGTTGCCTAGCTGTGCACCTGTACACCCACTTGTGGGTAGGTTGAGCACCGAATAAATGTACTCTGACTAGTGTGCTCACATGTTGTATTTTACTTTCCCTTGTCTGACAGTATCACTTTAAACACTGTGTTTGTACATTATCTAGTCTTCGGTTTTTATTTAAGGGTACTTTTGGTATGTTTAGAGTCATTGTCAGACGGGAGCGGGTCACGTCCCCGGGTGGTCCCAGGTGGGATTGGGACGGGTCCTGTCATCAATCACAACCTCTCTCGATTCCTAAGTTCCAACCATGTCGGAACCGACACACTCGGACATCAACCACGTGTCCGTAACCAGTCCAACTCTATCCGAGATCCACTATCGAACCATTGATACATAACATAAGCCCACCTCAACGAAGTCACATCCCGAATTGTGACTCATTGTCATCACTATCGCCAGCACCAGCACCAACACCAGTACCAACACCTTGTGTACAAATTAGACAACCCTGGATCTTTGCTCATACCGAGCAACGACCCCGTGTCAGGACCCACCCCGGTTCCACCCCGAAACCAGAGGTACATCCCGCTCCCGTCCGACTTCCGACGCAACACCCAAGTACAACTCACTCAAATCCAGTCAGACGCAGGAGTAATTAAACAAAATATTCCGACGTTATCGTTTACAGAGCGTAGTACGAAACACAAGGAAAAATAAAACTGATAAAGTACACGCACACGGGAAACTCTAAACTATTCTGGGATCCCTCACGTCCCTTCTATGCCTCGGACTCTGCCTCGACGTCAAGACCCCGCGTTCGCTCCACAACCTGGAGGGCAATTTAAAACAGAAGGTGTGAGTGGACCAAACAGTATGAGAGTTCAAAACCATTTTACACGAAAATCGAGTTTAACCCTCCGTTTTGAAAACCACATGCATAACCAAGTTATAAATCAATCTACCATAAACCGCATCATAAAAACAGAAACACTATAAAACAGTTAGAAAAATCACAGCATGTGAATCATAAAACCGTATCAGAAATCGTAACATCACATCAGCATTTTCCCGATCAAACCTGCTGGACCTATCCGAGTCTTTAAACTCCCGAGTCTTTAAACTCAATCCAGGCCTTAATCATATCCGAGTCTTTAAACTCAAGGCCTACGGGGGAAATATCAATATATCCGAGTCTTTAAACTCCCGAGTCTTTAAACTCAATCCGGCCGGTCCCCCGTCACATATATCCGGGTCTTTAAAACCAATAACCAGATCCAGCAAATCCAATCCCAAAACCATTTGAAAACCATTTACCAATCCACATCCAGACCCGAATCTGAAATCACTGGTCCGATACCCTTCCGGCATCCAGAAACGTCATTCCGAACCCACATCCGGAATACCACTTTCCTGCTTTAAAACCCAATTCATTTAATTCCCAATTCATGTTGCAAAATCCCTTTGTAAACATTCAAACTAGTTATCCTTTAAAAATCCCAAAACCATGGCATTTTCCTCAGAAATCGACATTTCTCGTAAAACGTGCCAAATACCGTATTTTCTCGAAAAACGTGCAACAATGTAAAACCAACCAAAACATATTTAATAAACATAGAGTCATAGTCAAAATCGTAAAACAATTATAGAAAACAGTTATGCATGCTCGAGTTTAGAGAAAGGGTCCACTCACAGTACTGAGCCCTACTCGCGTCCCGAACGTCCAGCCCGTTCCTCGGCTTCCTCGAGAAATCCCGATCCTGTCAAACACCGTCAAAATACGTCACTAATACGTCTACAAACACTCACCTAAATTCCCTCAAAAATCCCCGAATCCTAAACGTAAGAACCCGGGACCCTAAACCTTCACCCTCGCGGAACTAACCTCAAACGACGTCTGATTGACTCGAAACCAACTCCATTGAATTCACCAGAACTCCTGGACCAAAAACCATGTTGACCGTTTTCCCCATCGCCGCCGCACGCGCCCCCACGCGCCGCCCAAAGTGGCTGCGCGTGGCCCTCACGCGCCAAGCTACAGTGTCACCCCCAACCTCGAGTGCACTGTGCTGAATCGGCCGCTGCAACTGGACCGGCCAGACTCAATCTCCGTCGTCCGGCCACCATTTCATCCCCTTTCTTCTCCTGCAGCTTCGTCCAAACACCACGAATCCATTCCCTAACTCCTCTAACCTCGACACAGTCCCGTCATCGTCGATTTAAGCTCGAACCAGACGGCCATCAAACCCCTGTTTCACGATCCAGCCACCCAGCTCACCTCCCGTCACGGTGGCGACACCAGACGATCCCTAAGGCTTTACTGAACCTAGAACCAATCTCCGTTACCCTCGACTCACCCCAGAAGTCCACGACTTTGGGTTCGAAGTTCACGGCCGAAACAGGGTAACAGAGACTCCTCTTCGCCTGAGCTCCGCCGTGTACGCCCCCGTCACGGCGACCATCACAAACCACTCCTAGGACCTCCCTGAACATCACCCCGACCTCCTATCCTCTCGACTCTCAGCCAAACCTCACGACTTTCCAAATGAACTTTCACGGGAAAACAGAGCAAGGAAGCTTACCTTTCGATTGCAACTCCGCCGTGCACACCGCCGCGTACTACGGTGTTCGTTGGCCTCCCTGCAGGTCTCCCTCAGCCTCCCCTTGCCTTGGTTTGCCTCACCTCACGGCGTAGCCACCACCTCGAACTCTCAGGCTCCCTGTTTCCCCCAAACCTTTGCCGCACCACCGCCGTGCCGCCGTGCACGATTGCACCACCAAATCACGACCAGCAGCCTCCCTTCAGTCTCTTGTTCCTCCCTCACTCACCAGAACCCATCACCAGCCACGATCACTCCCCAATTCCTTCTCACAAACTCACTCTGTTTCTCTGTGTTTGTCGAAGAACAGCCACGGGTAAGCACGAGTGCACCCCAATTATTTGGGCTGAGACCACACAGGATTCTCCCAGAATCCTCTAGCCCCTTGCCATGTGTCACCATCCAATCCACCCACTCCCACATGGCCCAACCTCAGCCGTCCATTCCCTTCTCTCTGCACAAATCCCCAGAAACCAAAAAGACCAAAATACCCTCCTGTTTTACTCATTTTTACGGTTTTACCAAAACTTCCTAGACCCGTAACTCTCGCCTCGTAAGTCCGATGAGTACGTGCCGCCTGTCATCGAACTCAGGACGTCGAAAGCTACCTAACCATCCTAGGTCAACCTACCAAAACTCGATTATCCAAAAAGTCAACTATTCCCCCTAATTTACCCAAATCACGGTTATGCCCTCGACCTTCCGAACATCACAATTTCCTCCTCGGATGTCGGAATCAAGCGTGCCACCTGCCTATAGGTTCGTGACATCCTAAACTACGTCCTGGTCACTGGTCAATCCCCATTTGACCACATGAACTAAAAGTCAACTATTTTGCCCAAAAACCGAGCCGGGCAAAATCGTCATGCTAGGCGCCCGGACCTATCGGAACCACCTAACCACTGGTTAACCTCACCAATCACACCTTAATTACTCTACTCTCGGGACGGGTTGTTACACCCCGCACCTCGGCTAAAGTTGGAGGAACTCTGCCTCCCTTGTGCCCAACAACTCTGGGTACACTCACCCTGAAAATCCCTACAAGAAAAGGAAACGTTCCCCGAACGTCCCCCGATTCACAACAACCACAACTACAACCACTCTCGATAATAGTGCCTGCCACAACTCGTGCAGACCCAACACTAGACACTTCTATCGACACTTCTTATCCAACGGAATCAATCACCCGTACTAATTACTCTGTATCCCCACTCCGGGATTCCATCGACAAGTACCAACCCTGGTAACCTGTCCAACCAATCTCTAATCAATCGTAACTCGACTCAACCAATGTCGTCTACCAGGTCGTCCATGACCTTAGCTGCACCAACTATCCATCACAACTAAAGTAGTACGACAACCAACTAGGTCTAACCGATTAATACAACCTCGACTGTAGAGTGCAGTCCGATCACTAAAGCTGACATGACATGATCGACCGCTGTCTCGGCTCCGAAAAGTCACTAGAACCAAACTATTCTTCGACTCACATTTCTGAACCAAACAACAAACACTAGGGTTTCCTACAAGGGCCAACAACTAACTCTGTTGTACACATATACTCTAACCCATCGATCACCACTAGGGTTCACCTTTCCAAACCATCCATCATGACTTAGGGTTCCACAATCACACCCTAGGGTTCCTTTGAACCCAACTGTCCTCAGTAATATAATCTAAAATCTGACCGACCCCGCGGTCCTGACACTGTATGGACGTCAATCATATCCTACCATCAACTCAACTAGGATTCCCCAAATCCGGCTGCTCCTCGTAACACGATTCATAACTCAGAATAACCTAACCATCTAATGGTCACAACTCCATACTATCGTTATAACCGATCCTACAACATCGTGAAAGAATATCCCGACATAACCGTGGGGACGGTTAAAACACTAAAGTACTATTTCGTTCATCCCTCGGTAGGGTCCCACACTACCAACCACGACAGAACTATGGCAACCCTAGGCATCAAGTACCGAACCAAAACGATCCACGATTCAATCCTACTAACTATTATACCAGCATCTTAAATATCGGGTTGACAACGAACTGCAACCAATAGAGACATCACATCCTCGACCTGCGCGCACCACAAGAACAAACCTGCTCTGATACCACTTGACACGACCCATCCCAATCCCCCCGGGATTTACACGGGGTATACCATGCTCCTGTCTGACACGAAGTGTCAGACAAGGGATAAATTAAAATCATCAGTCCGACCGACTTCTAGAGCGCACCAGGATCCGGTGGAGGAGTGTGATGTCTCGGTCTCAGCTACAGTTCGCATCCGTGATCAACCTGTAGGGCATTAATGACAACGAAAACTGTGAGTGGACAAAAAGTAATAGTTTAATAAAACACATTTTTTAAAAGACCTTGATGCCCTTCACTTAAAAGCATGCATGCATACGAAAACCATTTATTGAATCATATCTTCAAATAACCATTATTTGGGTCTCAGCCCCAAGTTCCGTAAATTTAAGTCACATGGGCTCCTGCCCAAAACCATTTACACAAGTCAAGAATTCATTTCAACCATATGTGGGAACTCAGCCCAAAACCATAAATCCGAGTATGTGGGTTATTTCCCAAATCCATTTATTATTCATAAAACACCATTTCATCAAAATCCAAGAAATCATGTTTATCAATATATATATATATATATATATATATCATATAACCAATCCTATCACGGTTTCCAAAACTACGCGCGTGCTACCCAGGGTCTCAAATCACAAGTGTCCCTAGGGTCCACTCAGGTCAATGTCCGCAGATCAATGACCCTCCCTGGGGGTTATAATCCATAATAGCCTTCCTGAGAGTAAAGTACCCAACGGGGGCGACTCCACTCAATTAGTGCTTCGTGACTACTCCAGGGTCCACCCAGGACAACGACCATCCCCGAAGGAGACAATCCATAAATATATAAGGATGGTATATGAAAAACCATTTTGAAATCATTCTCAAAACCTTTCAAAGGTTCATACCCGGTCCCCATAAACGGTCATGAAACAAGAAATCTATCTTTTCCAAACCCAAATCCGTTTAGAGTCTCCGAACCCGAAATCACATTTATAAACCATAAATGGGACTCAAGCCCGATATCATAACCAATTGGGCTCAAGCCCGATCATGTAAAATAACTGGGCCTCAAGCCCGATTCGTAAACCAACTGGGCCTCAAGCCCGATTCGTAAACCTACTAGGCCTCCGGCCCGATGCCTTGTTAAATCAAATGAACTTCAAATCTGAGAGTTCGTAAATCAAATCGGTCTCGTGCCCGATTCTATATTTTCAAATCCGAAATCAATTTACGAACCAATTAGGCCCCTAACCCGATAACGTGACTAAAATGGACTTCGAGTCTGAGGGTTTCCAAAACAATTGGGTCTCATGCCCGAGTTTACCTTTTCAAATCCAAAACCATTTCCAAAACCATAAGCATGTATAATCAGTGCAAAATCGTAAACCTCGATATTAGTGCAAATACGTAAATCGCCTCGAAGTACGTGAAATCATGTAAATCACCAATATCCAAATCATCATCATAGAATCACATATGTAAAACATATAAAACATTTATGCATGCATTGCAGTTTAGAAATCAAGGTCCACTCACGGACCGCCCTACGTTGCCGCCTCGATTTGCATGACGTAAGCCTCTTTGGGCTAATCAGCGTCACCGGGACTCCCAACCTGTCCAAATCATACTATAGGGTTACTAACTATCTTATTAAACTCTCATTGAAGCCCCGTAATTTTCCCAAATTTTTAACTATTTTTAAACTCGATCCTAAACCTTCGGACATCCCGAACTATATCGAAATGATGTCCGATCGACACGAAATCAGTCCCAAAATGTTCGTTACATCGAGTACAATAAAATGAGTGTTTACTATGCCTTGAAAAGAGAGCCCATGCGCCCTCACACTCCACCCAAAGGGGCTGTATATGGGAGCCACGTGCCCCTGCACAGTCGTCTTCAACCTTGAGACAGATTGGTCCGAATCGGTTTTCTGCACGGCCGGTTCGAGCTGTTTTCTCATTCGATTTTGGTTCGTTTTCTAATCTTTCGATTCCTATAGGTTCCTATCATCATTCCTTATCGATCTAGCCACTTAAAACATGAAAAACAGTTGTGAAACTCACCTTCCCGATTAAGGAAACTCACGGCCAACTTGCACTGCACATCACCGTCGTCTCCGGCCACCTCAGCCTCCATTTCCAATCTTGTTCGACCCTTTGCAACCTCAGAAATCGCATCCAAAGAACCAAAACAGTCATCAAACCTTAAATCAAAATATGCCATTATTGGACCAAGACCAAACATTTTCGAGAAATCCACTTACCGATGTCGTCGTGCACGGTCGTGGCCACCACTAGACTCGTCATAGTGTCCCCTTCAACTTGTCTTTAGACATCACAGGCAATGGACAAGAATTTAGAGACTTGGGTTTCACGATCACACATTGCACTCTATTTTCTCTCTTTCGGTTGGCCCTCACCAAACTCCATTTTCACGTCCTCTCCTCACACACGTAATCTCTCAGTGCATTACAAGGCATGTTAGGGCAGTAAGATGGTGTGTCCTTGTGTGTTAGATTAGAAGAAATGGTGGTGCACGGTTTGAAGAAGAACCAGAATGAAGAAAGTGAAGATATGTGCACGGGTTTGAAAAAGGGGAAGGTGAGGTTTGGTAGTGATGATAAGATGAGTGGATGGTGAGGATGAGGAGTGTGAGGAAAATGGATGGCTCAGATTGAGAGAGTATGGGTGAAGGAAATTATAAAATAATCCAAAAATAATATTTTAATGTTAAACTCACCAATCAAGATTTAGATCCACAATTTGGGGTAAGGGCATATGGGATGAGTGTCACTTGTCACTCATCCATTGGGCATGAATTAAATATCTGGGCCCACCAAGATACAAATGTAACGTCTCGTAATTCGTATAATAGTTTCCCCGAACTTCCGTGAACCATAACTTTTCCGTCCAACGTCCGATTTCAACGTGTAGTTTGTCTACGGACTCATGACATCCCGATCTACGTCACGATCATCGATCCTTGTACGTTTGACTCCTTGAGTCAAAATTCAACATTTTGCCCAAGAATAGGGGCAAAACGGTCATTTTATACCGTCCGTCCGATTTCGCTCAACTAAACACCGATTACTCTCACTAATCCTCCATTAGTCACTAATCTAATCTCGGAATTCGGGACGGGTCGTTACATTCATATTCATGTTGTAAGTATATAATATATGCATGACCTCACTCGAGGCTCACTACCAAAGGATCTTTTCATCTGCTTGTTTGAGGGCATATGTACAAGCTTTCAAAGATACTTTCGGCGATAAAATACAGATACATTTCATCTATATAATATATGCTTTATTAGCTCACATCTATGATAAAAGTTGCATGGCCTCATAATATATACATATAGTAGATGGGAATGGGAGTAAGTTTACTTTGTATGGTTGAGGAGGGGCTGCAAGTGGCGACTGGCTGAAGAGAGTTGAGTCGATAGTGTGTATGTGGGAGAAGGTGGCTTCTTGGGTCTATTTGTGGCAAAGCATATCTGATACGACACGTACTAAGAATTGAGACTCTAAGTAGTGAAATTATCAAATTACCACCACGATTGTTGATGGGCCTTGATTTCTTTGCTCATGGGCTACTTGTGTGTGTGTGGAGTTGGAGTGTGCGTTTTACTAACCCAAAACAGCCTTTTAAGCCCAGGCCCATAAGTTGATAACCCAAGCCTAGAGTGGAGGCCCAATACTTTTAGTCTGATATCACAATATCCTTTTTACAAAGAGCTGAGAATTATTAGGCATAGAAATACAAAATTAGCCATGGAAGACCTAATCATGAGGAAGCAGGAGGCCATGTGATGATGATGAGGAGCTAGAAATATTGAGAGCTTCCATATATATCATCACTCTTATATAAGAAATAGAAATTTAGATCTGATAAAAAAAAAATTCATTCAATGAGAAAGAGACAGAGGCCCTATTTTTTGAACTTTGGAAAAAAAAATTGAAATTTCTATCGACCAATTATTATTATTTTCTATTAATATCCACAAAATCATTCAAAATAGATATTTAATTTCTTTATTTATCTTCTTAATCAAACTTAAAGAGTACAAAGATTACAATATTCTAAACCACCAATTTCGTTGTGGTAAAACTCATGCATAGATTGAGAAATGGACTCTACGAAAATAAACTTGGTGTATGACTATTACAATTATACCCATGCAATACGAACTTGATTCGGCGATAGTTGACTTAAATAATTAGTCACAACCTGCAGGGGCAAAGCCGACCTTTCCTCCAACGGCATCATAGACGACCTCCATTTTCTTTTGTTGAACATTCCCAATAATCCCGTTATCACTATCATCCTTGTTTCCGGCAAACGCCAAGCAAAACTGTGACGCACTCGCCCTGTACAATATCCCAACCGGGTCCACGTCCACTATAAGGTCGCTAAACACAAACCCAATCTCCGGAATCGTCACCATGTCGAACCCACTTAAATCATAACACGTGTCAAGAAGAGGAGGAGAGGGCTGAGTCAACGTGTAGCTCTTCATAGCATCCCGAAATGCCGCCCGCAAAGCGGCGTAGGCAGTCGCCGGCAGCCGCGAGATCACGGTCCCCGAGTCTATGATGGTCCCAGAGTTGGAAAAGATTGAGCCAGGAATTGACAATTGATTGCCATTGACTCTGAATCCGGTGAGGCCGAGGCTGTAAAACGACCCGCCGCCGTTTTTGGATAAAGGGGTGATCGGCGTGAACTTGACGCCGTTACCGGAACCTCCATTGCCGAAGCTGAGGTAACCAGTGGAGCTTGAAGTTGATGGGAGGCAGTAGGAGAAAACCCGGTTGTACTTCTGGGCGGTTTGTTCGACGATGGAGAGCTTGTTGCGGCCGAGACCGAGTAAACCGGCGATGCCATCGAATAGACCTTCGTTGTCTTGGCCACAGCCAAAAAGGAAACCGTCGAAAACATCCGTCGACCCCACCTTCAGCTTATCGCTTGCCAAATAGCCGACTGAGAAAGATCCGTCACCGTACCTTATGCCGTAAACGCAGGCAGAGGTGGTGGCGGAGCATTTGTATCTGATGCCAGCGGTTGGGAGCTGTGTACACGTGGCAGAATTACAGGAAATGTCGGCGTATGAGGAGGAAATAGAAGGGTCAAAGATGGGGTCTTTCTGTTGGTAGCAAGATTCAGAACATGGTTGGCATTGGGTCCAAGTGAGGTCGCTGCCGGTGTCAAAGGCGAGGTCGAGTTCTTTGGCGGGTGTGCCGAGCCCGACCTTGACAATGTAGTTACCTGAGCCAATTACTACACCAGGGTAGGCAGGGAGGGTGGTGGAGGCCTCGGATTGGACTAGTGGTGGGGCGCTGTTGGCGGAGTTGAGACGCGAGTGGATTGAATCGACTCGGGCTTGATCTTGCTTAAAGATTCTATTGTTGTATTCTTTCTCACTTATAACTCCATGATCAGTTTTTGATTTGTGGAGTTGAGAGCATGGGCCATGCTTGTGTACCAATTTCAGTACGGATGCCTTATTGTTACCAGCTGAAATGAAAATATATTGATTGGGTTAATATTTACGTGTACATGAATTCATGCATGCCAATATATAAACACGTAATTCTACTAATCAGAGTAAAATTGTTCAGGAGACAATATGATTAGTTCACATCTATAATAAAAGTATGGTATATGGGAATGGGATTAAATTAACCTTGTATGGTGGAGGGGGGACTGCAAGTGGCGGCTGGCTGAAGAGAGCTGAGTAGAAGGGTGTGAGTACGTGGGAGAAGATGGGTTTTTGTGTCTGTTTCTGGCAAAGCAAATCCTTTTTCCAAAGAGCAGAGAATTATTAGGCAGCATAGAAATACAAAAGTAGCCATGAGAGACCTAATATTCCTGAGAAGGCAGGAGGGTGATGATGAGGAGGAGGAGCTACATATATTGAGAGCTTCCATGACTACTGATACTTGATCGACAAGCAGGCTCTTTAGGTTATTAGTGGGTTACCCAATATCATATAATCGCTCCTATATAAGCTAATTGGGGGATAGCGATGGCATCCAAGGGGTTTATTAATTTATCCCAATATTTCAATTAATTTGCTATGAAATTAAAGTCTTTTTAGTCAAGCCGTCTTACACAGTGATTAAACACAAGTTTCCACACGTCCAGGGTCCGCCATCTTATAATTATGATTCCCAATCTGTCAATAGCGTTTTGATTGATGGAGATATTGGATTTTGAGTCACTATTACTTAATTGACGACCCTTCCTCGCACGATCAATTCATAACTGATCATCACTATGACCTAAAGTATGCTTAATTTTCATACATCTTAATATATATTCACATTTGTTATGTGAATCATGAATAAATATGGGTTATTTACACAAACACCCCTTTAGAATTTTTTGTTTTTATAAAAATCCCCTCATATTTTATGTGTTTTCACAAAATTCCCCTCAAGTTTTAGACCTTATTACATAAACTCTTGTAAGTTCTAATAAACATTATACAGAAGTTCTTTTATTAAGTGATTATTAATTAATTAAAATTTTTCAACAATCTAAAAAATAAAAAAAGTTGACTTTGTACAGTAATATTTTGAGAATTAGAATGATAATATGTGTCCAAACAACCATAAGGGCATTTTACTTTTACATAACTTATATTACATTTAATTAGAGATTTTTCAAATTTTATAAGTTATATGTAATATTTTGGGAACATGTAAGGGTATTTGTGTAAAATTCAAAACTTAAAGGAATAATTATTAAAATAAAAATTCAGAGATTTTTATAAATAACTCATAAATATATGGTATAATTTCACATAATGTAACTGAAATCAATCAATGCAATACCTTATCATATTCACGTAAACATGCTGTAATAGATATACATATTAACTAACACAATATATACTAGGGGTGTGCATAAATCCGTTAAAACTGCTAACCGATCAATTTCAAACCGTTATTTATCCAAAGGTTTTAATTTGACCAGATAAAAATCAAACGGTTTGAGAATCCAAATCGTTCTGTTAGTAACGATTTGAATTTGAATTTTTATTTTGGAAATCTGTTAAGTAAAATATTAATTTTTAAATACCCTAAACCGGACCGTTAAGTAAAATATTAATTTTTAAATTTATTATTAATACAAAGAAAAGATAATAAAAATAAAAAGATACCTAGATATATCCATATAAATACATGTATACTGAGATAAGAGTATAATAAAATATTATTAAGTGTTAATATTTGTTTGATAAATCTTAATATAGTGGTAATGTTTACAATCCAATCCTTTGAAAGCTTAATTAATATACAAAATTTTGAGTATTGATTATTCTGATCTTTTTATATCCTTTTTTTTTTTACTATCCTTACTTTTTTATGCCTAAACGGTTTCAAACCGTTTCGATCCAAACCAAATCGCTAGTAACGATTTGGATCAAAACGGTTTTATTTCCAATTTTAGAAAATTTAAAGCATATCGAACCGTTAAGATTTTAACGGTTTGAATTTGAATATTGTCAATATTTGTATCGAACCGCATTGTGCCTACCTCTAATATATACCAATAAAATATCAATATTATTCAAAAATAGATGATCGATCAATGGGGGTCCAACTTGATCCATCAATTGAGTGCTCCTTAATAATGTTTTTATATTTTTTTTTATGAATTAAACTTTTAAATTTATCCCTTATTTATTAATTTATTTAATCTCATAAAAAATAAAAAATAATTAAATAGTCTAACTATAAACCATCGCCAAGCTAGTGAGGTCTTTTTATCATATTACAATAAATTTCTTTGATTCATGTTCATTTCCACTATAAAATGTCTATATAATTTAAATAGCCTAGAACTATGTTCGTAGCTTTATACTTTAATAGCAAACGCATAATATTATCGAAAAAAATTCCAGTTTTAATACAAATATATATATATATATAATATTAATTCAAAAGAAAGGGACGCAAGTTTTTAAATTCATAATAAAATAATAATACTAAAATAAAAAATAAAACGTAACAATTTGTAGAGTTTGATTATATTCTATTACAGTTGACTTGGGAGTATGGCATATATATATGTCATAAGTCGGAGTCAATGTCAATAGCAGCGAATAACAGAGTTTTCCATTCCATATAACATTGCGTTGATTACTGTAGCATAACGACAATTTCCATGAATGCTAGTTTTCCATAGCTTTCCGGGCAAATTCCACCCAACCTTTTCCGCTGATTTTGGCACTTCATATATATATGAAATTAATTTAATAGCCTAAAGGCAACAACGAATAAGAAGAACAGTTTAGTGTGAAATTATAATGTCTGTTTTATAACTCTGTAACTAATGTGAAGTCGGTATAAGATCAAGGTACTTTTTACCTTTCTAATAGCTACGAAGAACTAATTGCGTTTATATTTTAACACACTAATTTCATAATGACCCCAAAGAACTAATTGTTAAATTTTCCTTGTTATCAACACACTAATTTCATCGCATAGAGCAAATATTCAAAAAATATGACTGGAGATGAGAGTATGTTTCTAAAGATGCATGATTCAATATATATGTATGTTGTATTATTCATCATCTTTACCTTTAATGACATGTCTCGTATATGTATGTTGTATACATGTGAATATTTTCGATATGATTTTCATAATTCCATGCTAATTAAGGACGACCAATTTGTCAAAACTTTAATTTAATTAGTTTCCAACACGGTTCCCCAACGCAATTAGCTTTCTTGCGGTCCATTTATGCATCAATGCATGCATGTACTATAAGCCTATAAGGGTCTATAACTTTCATTCAATCGCTTTCTTGTGTACGTAATTTTGTGAATATGTACATGAGTCATCGGGTCGGTTTGGTGACGCAACTATTGAAATCGCAGAGGTGGCTGCAGGATTCTGCAAGCTCAGGTAAGATTCTCACTCAACCAATCAACCCTTACACACACTAGCTTAATGAAGTTTGTATCGGGATTAGCTCGTGATTAGAATATGATGATTGTGCTTGTTTGTTTTACTGTTTTATTGATCAATGGAAGAAGATGATGATGAATGAATGGTGAATGCAATCACTCTACACTGTTGCACACCACATGTTTGCTAAAATGCCCTCACACGGTTTTAGCTCTCAAATTCACTCTGAATCTTCACAATTCTCATTCAATTCATTGCAGGAGTATACATGCACCCCACTCATACATTAACACACTCCTCACACTTTAGATGCTCTCACACTCAACATCCAATAAGAAAATGACACCTAGCTAGTTAATTACAAACTTGCTTGATTACCAAAAAAACCTCACATCCCTCTTCACGATTAGAGCTTCCACTTTCCAGCTCTCACACACAAACACACACTTATCTGGCCTATCTTTCTAGAATAGATTGCCTTGTTGTTATTCCTTCCACGTGGACAGTTTACACATCAACAACCCCTCCTAAACTGTTCACTGGAAGCACTCCAAGTAACCCTAAAAAATAATTAAACCTAGTTTTAGGATGTGGCTTTGTGAAGATGTCTGCAATCTAAGCTTCAGATTTGCAGTAGAGTAGTGTAACTTCCCCATTCTGAATTGCTTCTCTAATGTAGTGCACCTTCCTATTTATGTGCTTTGTTTTCTGATGGAAAACAAGGTTCTTAGCCATAGCAATGGCTGATTGATTGTCACACATCACCTTTGTAGGTTTTAGCTATTCCTCACCAAAATCCTTCAGTACAAACCTCAACCAAACAGCCTGTGTTGTTGCTTCACAAGCACTCACATACTCAGCTTTAGCTGTAGATAGGGCAATGCTAGATTGCTTGACCGAGGCCCATGAGAACACCCCACTGCCAAAACTGAAAGCATAGCCTGATGTGCTCTTACTGTCATCAATTGAGCCTCCCCAATCACTATCACAGAATCCAAGTAAAACAGCTGCATTTCCTTTCTTGTACTACAACTCATAGTTCAATGATCCTTGTACATATCTAAGCACTCTTCTTGATGTTCCAAGATGTTTCTTGGTAAAATTGTGCATGAACCTAGCCAAAAGACTTGAAGCATACATAATATCAGGTCTGGTGGCAGTGAGATACAGCAGACTCCCCACAATCTGCCTGTATAGCTGTTCATCTGCTGCTCCACTCACATCTTCCTTCTGTAGCTTTTCATTAGCTGCAAGTGGTGTTCCTGCAGCTTTACAGTTCTTCAAACCAAATTTTTTCAGCAGTGTTTTAGCATATTTCCTTTGGGGAATGTAGATACTAGAATGAGATTGTAGGATTCCCATTCCAAGAAAATGATGTAACAGACCTAAATCTGTCATTTCATACCTCCTCATCATCTCAGTTTTGAACTCCTTCATCATTTCCTCACTGTTACCAGTGTATATGATGTCATCCATATAAATGGAAACAATCAAGGTCCCACACCTTGATTTATCCTGAGATACAGTGTTGCTTCACTTGTACTTCTTTGGAATCCACAACTCAATAGATAAGAGTCGATTTCCCCATACCAGGCCCTTGGTGCCTGTTTCAATCCATACAGAGCCTTGTGCAACCTGTAAACCTTCTTCTCATGTCCCTTGATCTTATAACCTTCAGGTTGTTGCACATAAACTTCTTCCTATAGAACACCATTCAGAAAAGCTGATTTGACATCAAGTTGATACAACTTCTATTGTTTTTGTGCAGCCAAAGTAATCAGTGTTCTGATTGTATCTAACCTTGCCACTGGGGCAAAGGTTTCATTAAAGTCAATCCCATGCTTCTGAGAATAACCCTTAGCCACTAATGACAAGACCTATCCCGATTATCCCTCGATAGTTGTGAAGGATCCTGCTCCTGTCTGACAATAACTCTAAAGTGCCAAAAGTAACTTTACATATATACATATACAACATAACAAATGACAAACATTGTCAGACAAAAGATAGTTAAGTTTTCCAGGACCGTTGACCTCATAAGTTTGACTAGTCAACAGGTTTACAGAGCATAGGTAATATGACAAGTAGGGATCAAAATCCTACTCTATAAGGTGTCTGAGTGCGCAACGGTCTACTTATTCCTCTGCCTTGATACTAGCCTCTGTACTTGTGCACTGGCCTGGAGAGTAAATAAAACATCAAAGGTGTGAGTGGACAAAAATAAATTTTTAGAAATACATTTATGGAAAAATACATTCTTACCCTCCAGTTTCATAAACATGCATGCATATCATAAAACATTAGTAATAGCATAAAATCAATCAAGTAAGAACAGTGGACCGATAAAATCAAAACATGTTTTCCCATGGTCCATAAAACTCATGTTCATCAAATCAGTTCAAAATATGAAGTATCTGGACACAAATATCAATAAACCATAATACCACCAATCCTCAATATCCAATCTCAATATCCAAGTAACCCGTCACGATATCAATGTAACGTGTGCAACTCGGGTGTCTCATGTCCGAGTACCTCCCCAGGATCTACGACGTCTGGGGTGATATCATCTCCGATATCATCTCCAGGATCTACGACGTCTCGAGGATATCATCATAATCTCACACTCCTGAGACTGAGCCTCCCTCGGAGCTACTCATCTCCAAGTAGTGGATCGTGACTACTCCAGGATCTACGACGTCTGGAGGAGCCTATCAAATCACAGAGGATGGTAAATGTGGAACAGTCACCAAATCCAGTAATCTAATTTTAAAACCATTCAAATCTCAAATCAAATCAAAAACGTTTCAACAAGGCCTCTGCCCGAAACATAGCTTTCACAAAGCAAGTTCCACAAATCCATCATAAAAACAGTGTCCAGAATATACTTTATAAATCAAAATCATCAATTTAATCATATTCACATGTGACTCCAAATCCGAGTCAAAATCACTATCCAATTAGGTTTCAAGCCCAAAATATCATTTTCACGTAAATCCGTGCAATCGCAACCTCAATTGCCACTTGTCACATAAATCCATAAAAGATAGCCAAAAACATTACAATTTCACCAAATCAATTTCCCGACTCATAATCTGAGTCAAAACCAATCTCAAATCCCGGGCCTTCGCCCAAATCAACAGTTTCACAGTTTTCTCGAAAATCGTGCCCAAAATCATATAAAATAATATAATATTCCCAAAATTTGAAAATCATCACATCGAAACATCAATCATACCAAATCATTTCAAATCATATCATAAAGTATTTAAAACATATATGCATGCATTCAGGGTAGAAAACAAAAGTCCACTCACACACCATCCAGATTGTTCAGTCTCGAGCTGTTCGTTCTTTTCCGACGTCCTGGGAATATTCCTGCCTGTCAAACAAAGTAATTTAAGGTCACTAGGTTATCACATAACCCCACATACGAATTCCCTAATCTTCGGAATTTAATAATATTATTTAAACATAAACTATACTCTTCGAGTACTCGAAACTACTCTGAATCCATATCCGATTGACCCAAAACCAACGCCAATAGGTTCGTATCATCGAGAACATCAAAAAGTATGTTGGACCCATCCTCAGAAACCCAGCCACGCGCCCTCACGTGTCGCCGCAAGCGGCTGCGCGTGAAAGCCACGCGCTGTGCACAGTACTGCTACAGTACCCTCTCTTTCACCCGATTCTCTGTTAAACGGGTCGTGAACCCGCGATCAGACCCGGTACAATCTTCCTCAATTCAACCTTGATTTCTTTCGTTCTTTCATCTAATTCCATCTAAACCATCTTAATTTAGGTTCTGTAACCTTAATTGCTTCAATCATAAACGAATTCCTTACATCCCATAATGAACCTTCAAACGGGTTTCAGTATCGGGTTCATTCAATTCATCCCAGTTTCTCTAATTAACTCACACACAGAGCATTGTGAGAGTAAAATAAACATTTTTACATAATCAATTTCACCAATTCTTACCGCCAGCTATTCGAACCCAAGCTCGATTTTGTGGAGAAAGTGGAGCTTCTGTTCTTGATCAAAACAGCCTCGATTTCCTTCGTTTTGGTCGTGTACTGGTTCGAAAGGGTCTCAGAAGGTTGAATCCAATCTCAATTTTGATCCTTGAGGCTTAGAACTCTCAATTCAAATTTTTACTTTGTTTTTCAACTATTCGTATACGGTTTCTCATTTTTTCTCTGGCTTTCAGGTTTCTTTGTTCGAACTTAATCTCTCAATTGCTCCAGGTTTTTCAGACACATCCAAATGGTCTCTGGCTGGTCTCTAGCTGGATCGAAGGAAATTAATTTCTCTGTTTTGTATATGTATTTGGTTTAAAAGGTGAAAGGTTTCAAACGATGCAATATGTGGTGTCAAAGACACTCAGCCCTTTCCTTAGGCCGCTAGGCGTCCCTAATCAACAACAAAGTCTATAACTTTGGTGATTCTGCTAAAATTTGTCATTTGACCATTTTTCCCTTCATGTAAAAAATTACTATTTTGCCCCTTACCTTCACAGAACCGTAACTTTTTCACCCGAGCTCTGTTTTCGACATGCCACCTGTCTATGGATTCAACGTCTCGAGATCTACACAATGGTCCTCGAAAAATGTACAAAAAGTATTCCAAATAAAAAGTCAACATTTAACCACACCCCTCCAAGGGTAAAAATGTCATTTTATTTATTATTTTATAATTTTAAATTATTTGGATTTTCGGGGCGTTACAACTAATCTTGCTTTCTGCTTTTGTACTGATCCATCAAGATTCAGTTTGGTTTTATAGATCCACTTAACACCAATCATAGGTTTCTTATGTGGTTTATCAACCAACTCCCATGTCTCATTCTTCTCTATCATTTCAAGTTCATTTTCCATGGTCTTCTGCCAAGCTTTGTCCATGGCAGCATCTAGGTAATTCTCAGGCTCTATAATGCTCATGTGACAACTTTCATACACATCGCTTATGTCCCTGTACTTAGGTTGAGGCATTTCAAGAGAATCATAATTAGATTGATCTTGATCAATTAGTTCCATAAGGGCAGGTTCAACTGCATCTTCATTCAGCTCTTGGACCTGTCGCTGATTATGTCCAAAACACAAATGATTTACAGCCAACCCTCCTTCTCTTTTTGCTGTTACATCCCAACTCCACTTTGCCCCTTCATCAAATTCCACACTTCTGGAAATCACAATCTTGTTAGTTTGAAGATTGTAGAGTCTATACCCTTTTTCACAGCTTCCATATCCCATGAACACACACTTTGTTCCTTTCATGTCTAACTTCTGTCTTAACTGATCTGGTATATGGGAATAGCATATGCACCCAAATACGCTAAGATGTTTGACACCAGGTTTTCTTCCAGTAAACTTCTCAAATGTTGTCTTTCCATCTAGGGATCTTGTTGGACATCTATTTAGAAGGTAGTAGTCAGTGTTTACAGCTTCACCCCAGAACTTCTTAGGCACATTCTTCTCTTGCATCATTGATCTAGCCATTTCCACCAGTGTTGTATTCTTCCTCTCAACCACATCATTCTTTTATGGTGAGTATGCAACTGTCAATTGCTTGTTTATCCCTGTTTCTTCACAGAATGACTGAAAATCCTGTGGTAAGTACTCTCCACCTCTATCACTTCGGATGTTCTTAACCTTGTATCCACTTTGCAACTCTATCATCTTCTTGAAATTCTTGAAAACACTAAGTACCCCTGACTTGTGTGTAAGGAAGTACAACTAGGACATTCTGGTGTAATCATCTATGAAGGTAAGAAAATATTTGTTACCTCCATTAGTTGTCTCTTGCATTGGTCCACACAATCTGTATGAATCAGTTCAAGTGGCTCAGATGCTCTCCAAGCTGGTTCCTTATCAAATTGTTTAACATGCAGCTTCCCTGCCACATAGCCTTCACACATTTCACATTTTCCTTATAGCATAGGTAGTCCCACTACCATATCCTTTTGTTGTAACAACTTCAAACTCTTGAAGTTGAGATTTCCAAATCTCCTGTGCCATAACTCAGAGGCTTCACACACAGTTGTCCTTATGGCTACTGGATTAACTGATTCAAATGACAAAGGAAAGCAATTGTTCCTGGTCATTTGAACCTTGGAAACCTTCTGAGTCAGGGCATTGTCTTCATAAATGTCCACAATGTGATCTCCAAACACCAAGAAGTAACCATGTTCTATCATCTTACCCACACTTAGTAGGTTTTCATCCAGTCCAGGTAATAGCATTGCCTTCTTGATGTGTCTTTCACCCTATTTAGTCTAAATCACCAGTGTTCCTTTCCCAACTGCTTGCACAAGGTTTCCATCACCCATCTTCACTTTAGCCTTAACAGTTTTGTCAATGTTGATTAGTAGTGATTCTTGCCCTGTCATATTATTGCTACAAGCATTGTCAAGGTACCACTTACTATTGTCCTTGACTGCTACAACATTGTAAGCATAGAACAAGTTAGGTGTTGTGTCAATGACTTCTTGTGCCATATTCCCTGGTGGTTTCTATGTACAATCATTTGCCATGTGTCCAAACTTTTGACAATTGTAACACTTAACTCCTCCCTTAAACCAACAATTTCCATAGTGGTGTCTTTCACACTTCTTGCATAGAGGCTTGGACCCAAGGTATTCACCCTTGTTGGTACCAGACCCAGAACTAGAACTTGTACCAGAATCCTGATTTGAATTCTGCTTTACCGAATTGCTCATTTGATTCCAGTTCTTGGTGCCTTTGAACTGTTTCTTGTTCTTCCATCGATCTGCACTCTGATTTGATATGTTGGACGCAGATAAGCTAGCAAGAGCTTTGTCTAAACCTTCATCAATGTGCATTTCCAACCTCTGATCAAAGGCTCTTATCAAGGCCACAACACTTTCCACATTTACAGTGTCAATGTCCCTTGTTTCTTCAATAATGGAGACAATAGGATCAAATGGTTTGGTAAGACTAATTAAGATCTTTTGAGTTAGATGTTTTTCTGTAATTTCCTCCCCATATGTCCTCATGCTGTTTACAATAGCATAGAGCTTAGACAAATATACAGATAGAACTTCATCCTCTTTTATTCTAGTATACTCAAAGTCTTTTCTAAGAGATTGCAACTTAACTTATCGTACCTTAGAGTCTCCTCTGTATTCTCTTTGCAATGTATCCCAGGTTTCTTTAGCTTTAACTTCATTTTGAATTCTGGGGAAGATCTCATCTGTGACTGCGTTTTGGATCATGCTGAGTGCCTTGGAGTGATTGCATGTTGAGCAGCAGCAGCCCCTCCAGTGGCTTCATCCATTCATGGTGGTTCAGGAAGTCCAACTTCGATATACTCTCATAGATCACACGCAAGTAGTATGGTCCTCATCTTCACTCTCTAGAAGTCATAGTTACTCCCATTGAAGAGAGGAATCTTCAACTCACCGCCATGTCCTGTAACACCCCGGAAATCCGGGGATTGTAATATTGTAAAATATTGAATGAAATGACATTTTTACCCCTGTGAATGGTAAGGTCAAATTGTTGACTTTTTGATTGGTGGGTCAAACGGACTTTGACCAATGACCGTGATGTAGTTTGGGATGTCAAGAGTCCATAGATAGGTGGCACGTCCAATTCAGACGATCAGAGAAAAAGTTATGACGTTAAGAAGTCCAAGGTCACTTCCGTAATTTGGACAATTAGGGTGAAAATGTTGACTTTTTGATTGATAATCGATTTTTACACGACTCGAAGACCGTTAGGTAGGTCTCGAGGTCCCGAGTACAACGACAGGCGGCACGCGTGAAACGGACATCGGGTGACCAAGTTACGGGTCACGGATGATGAGGGGCATTTTGGTAATTTGTCAACTGGGGGCATTTTGGTCATTTTGCACGGCGGTTATTATTCACCACCGTGGAACAGAGTCTGCACAGCCATGCCGTGAGTGCCCTGAAACGATGCAATTGTTTAATTGAGTAGTGGTTGTGTGGAGTGAATTGTTTAAGTGTTTTGAGGTGTTGGTAGCACTCAGTCATGGCCTGGACAGAAGCAAAGCACGGGGAGAGTTTTTAAATTGGCTATGGTTTCTGTGTTGCGGGAAACAGTTTCCAGAGAGGAATCAGACGGTTTCCCACGAGTTGCCGCCCATTTGATCGATTAACTGAGTTAGGGGAAGTGAGAGGGTTCCTTTCGAACCAGAGTGAGGACTGAGAGTTGAGAGAAACTGACGGGGAAGAAAACCCAGAAAATGGAGGGAAATTTGAAGATCAATTTGTGGGGCCATTCGAACGAAACCAAGGATCGTGTTAGTCTTCTGGGTTCACTACGAACTCAACCATGAAAGAATTGAAGGAGTTTGATCACGGGTTGTCCAGGAACTCAAGTTCCAGTTTCTGGAAAATCACAGTGTTGAGGACGACTACTTCCAGGTAACGGTTCATTCAATTGGTTAGATGTTCCAGGTAACGGTTCATTCAATTGGTTAGATGTGTTGGTTCGTTTGGGTCCCTTTATGCTACCTGTGAAGTTAATTCGAGTTTGGTTTAACAACCAGAGAGTTGTGGTGATCGACCCGGTTGGGTGATCACGGGTCGTAGGTCAGATTATGGGACTGTTGAGGTTAATTAAGGACATGGAACTCTAATTAGATAGTTAATGAACATGTTAGGATAAAAAACGAAGGGAATCGAGTTAGAATTGAGGGTTAATTAACCGGGTCAAGCCACGGGTGGCAGACCCGTATTGCAGAGAAACGGGTGAAGGGGATGACACTGTAACAGCTACAGTGTCAGGCGCGTGACTTTCACGCGCAGCCACTTTGGGCGGCGCGTGAGGGAGCATTGAGGCTTATCTCCGATCACGATCAACATGACTTTTTATCCTCTCATTATTCTGAACATTTTTAGTGAAATAACCATGTTGATCTGAGATAGTTAAGTGGGTCAGATTAGGGCCGGTTGTCTCGGGAAGTGTGTTCGAACGGCTTCCCCAAGCCGGTTTCTGTTTCGAACTTTTTGGATGAATGTTGAGGACCTATAGTGACCCTTGCATGTGATTTGGACTGACAGGAATCGTACGTTAATCCTGGAACAAGTTCGTACGCGCAGTTTCGCAGCGGGAACGTACTGTGAGTGGGCCCAATTTCATTAACCCTTGCATGCATAACTGTTTTCATTTCCGTATATATATATATATATATATATGTGTGAATCAAATGAAGGATTTTGATTACCTCGATTTACGGTTGTGACACGTTTTACGATGTTGGGCTTGAGACCCGTTTTGTGGAAATTGAACACTGTTTTGGGATTATATATCTATATGCATGTGGATGTCGATGATTATCTTAGGTACTGCACTGTATAGATCCACCATGTGATACTGTCTACTCCGGATGTGGTACCCCGTAGCGGTCATGGCGCATTGCCTGCGAGGGGTCATTCTACGGAGGTGCCGGACCGTAGGATGACTCAGGAGCAGGATTTCTATGATTGGACGTCTGGGAAGTTGAGCGTCCGGGACGCTAGACATCTGGGATACCGTACCCGATCTGGGTTCGGGGGTTGGACTCGGGATTTGAGACCCCGGGTGGCACGCGTAGCCTTGGGACTGTGACCATATTGGACGTTAGGGACGTCGGACATCTGGGATGTCGAGATCGGAGTGTATAGTGCAGTAGCTATGATTACATTATGTTTATGGTTGTTATATTACTTGTGATATCCTATATGTATTTATGGTTTCAAATACTGATGCATGCATGTTTGGAAAACGGAGGGGTAAAATTATATGTTTTAATTATTAAACTATTTTATAAACTTGAGTTTCGGCCCACTCACCCTTAATGTTTTGGTAACCCCTCCAGGTCGTGCTACTAAGGTTGGTGAGGACCCCGAGGCTGAGGCATAGATTCGTACTGCGCACCTGAACCCCTGTTGGGTCGGATTACCCACAAGATTTTCTAGAATCTTGCTCGGATTTTGTATTTTGGATTGTATCCCTTGTCTGACATCTTTTGAATTCAGATTGTATGTGTAACTTTAATTTGGACATTTATGCATTTAAGTTTTTAAGGTTAAAATTGGAATTTTGGTTCGGGTGTCAGACGGGAGCAGGGCACGTCCCCTTGTGGTCCCCGGGGGATCGGGACGGGTCCCTGTCATGTCCTGCCATTGCAGATATTGCTTCAGTCTTCAGCTACGAGTCAGGTCCTCTTCTACGTGTACGCCCCAGATGCAGATCAAGCCTGCTCTGATACCATACTGAAATCGCATTGCAGGATTCCGCAAGCTCAGGTAAGGTTCTCACTCAACCAATCAACCTTTGCACACACTAGCAGAATCAAGTTTGTATCCAGATTAGCTTGTGATTAGAATAGGATGATTGTGCTTGTTTGTTTTACTGTTTTATTGATCAATGGAAGAAGATGATGATGAATGAATGGTGAATGCAATCACCTTACACTGATGCACACCACTTGTTTGCTAAAATGCCCTCACACGGTTTTAGCTCTCAAATTCACTCTGAATCTTCACAGTTCTCATTCAATTCATTGCAGGAGTATACATGCACCTCACTCGTACATTCACACTGTCAGGACCCGTCCCAAATCCTCCCCGAATTAACGCGGGATGTGTCTGCTCCCATCTGACACGAAGTGTAAGACAAGGGATAGTTCCGACTTTAGCCCCCAACTGAGTCTTCTAAAGTGCGCCAGGATCGGAGAAGGAGTGTGATGTCTCGGTCCCTGCTACAGCCCACATCTGCGATCAACCTGAAGGGTATTAAAATCATTGAAAACTGTGAGTGGACGAAATAAATAATTTATAAAAATAATTTCACGAAAAGACATTTACGCCCTTCACTAAAAAACATGCATGCATTCGAAAACCATTTATCAATCCATTTAAATCCTTAGGGCCTTGGCCCAAAATCATAAATGAAATCAATCATACAGGCCACTGCCCAAATCCATGTGGGACTCAGCCTAAAACCGATGCCAAGTGGGTCTCAGCCAAAAAATCAATCATCGGCATCCCCAATGCCTGACATCCGAGATGTCACAACTAGTTCCACCGTCACGGTTCCAAGCTACGCGTGCTACTCGGGGTCTCAAATGACAGGACCGCCCCCGAAGGGACATTGATAATCGTGCCCGATCCTGCTCCCGTCTGGCAAGTCGACTGAAGTTCCCAAATTACCCTCAGTGCTTGCCAAACCAGGGATAGCCACACGTGTACTCACTCATGTCTCCACCTCTCGATCAGCCTCAATCAAAGCGCCACGACCTGGAGGGTCAATAAAAACACAAAAGGTGTGAGTGGACAAAAATAAATCAGTTTATAAAACAGTTACAGAAAGACATTTCTACCCTCCACGTAAAACCAATGCATGCATTCGAAAATCATTTCGCAATCCGTTTCGTTTCCAATACAAGAAAACCGTGTACGAAAATCAAATCATTTTCCTTTTCTTAACCTTCGGGTCTTAGCCCGCAATCATAAACACAGAGCCTCAGCCCAAAACCATGAATCAAATCCAAGTACACAACATAATCCAAATCCATCAAACCATATAAACCGGGCCATTGCCCAACACATCCGAAAACATCGGAAATCAACAATAATTCAGAAGTCAATCAACCTACTGGATCTCAAGTTCGCCCGAGTCTTTAAACTCAAAACCATACACATAATCAGGCCTTCCCGGGATATCAACGAGTCTTTAAACTCAGAACATAATCAATAGGCCTCGGGGGTATCATACCGAGTCTTTAAACTCAAAACAGTAACCAAATCAAGGCCCTCCCCCGCCATCAATTAACCGAGTCTTTAAACTCAAAACATGATCCAGCAATAGCACCGGGTCTTTAAACCCAAAACCATTTGTAAATCACAACAATCCAGGATCCATCGTGATCCATTTTCCAAACCATTCCGAAATCACATTTCGTCATAATAGGACTTATGTCCGAATTTCACATTCAAATCCCCAATCATATCCGCCATCCATTCCCGAAACCGAATTCGCAATAATGATTCTGTAAGCTAGCATCTGGAACCACCATTCCGAACCCAATCCAGAAATCCACTTTCAAGTTTCCGAAATCCGAATCTCGTTCATCAAAATTACTTTTATGCCATGGGCATCAATGACAGGACCCACCCTGATTTTCACCCCAATAACCGAGGTGAACCCTGCTCCCGTCTAACAACCCAAAACAAAAGACTGAAACGACCTCACGGAAACCACCAATTACATTGTCAGACGAAGGAGAAATTAAAACATCCAACTAGTCAACCGTTATACAGAGCATAGTACCAAACAAAGTAAAACAAAACCACACATAGAGTACACGCACAACAAAACACTAAAACCACTCCGGGAAAACGCTCGAGTACTCTATGCCTCCGACGCTGCCTCAACGTCAACCCTCGCGCTAGTTCCACAACCTGGAGGGCAATTAAAAACTAGAAAGTGTGAGTGGACCAAAAAGAATAAAAGTTTCAAAAACCATTTTATAAACAAACCAGGGTTTAGCCCTCCATTTTGAAAACATGCATGTATAACCCAATTTCTGAAAGCATTTATAAATCGCATCATTTTCATCATGGAAACCGCAGCAACATAAACACAGTAGGATAAACGTTATAAAACATTAGCAGTAAAACATCAGATACTAATATAATCATCTGATCAAACCTGCTGGATCTATCCGAGTCTTTAAACTCCCGAGTCTTTAAACTCAATCCAAGCCTCAATATAATCTGAGTCTTAAAACTCCCGAGTCTTTAAACTCAACAGGCCTACGGGGGAAATATCAATATATCCGAGTCTATAAACTCAATCCGGGCCCGCCCCCGTCGTATATGATCCTGGGCTTTAAACCCAATAACCAGATCCAGCAAATCCAATCTAAATCATTTGAAAACCATTTCTAAGTCCATATCCAAACCCGAATCCGAAACCACTGGTCTGACGCCATTCTGGCATCCAGAACAGTCATTCCGAACCCAAATTCGGAATTCCACTTTTCAACTTTAAAACCAAATTCCGTTTTCTGAAATCTGATTCTAAAACCAAAAACCTTTACTCAAATCCATTTAGAATCATTGAAAACCATTTATCGTTTGAAATCCCAAAACCATGGAATCATAAGTAGAAATCAAGCCTTTCTCGTAAAACATGTCAAATACGTCATTTCTCGAAAAACGTGGAATCGTGGTAAACAATTATAGCATATTCAATAAACATGGAATCACATATAAAACCATAGATCAAGTAATTAAAAGCAGTTATGCATGCTCAGTTATAAGGAATAAGTCCACCCACAGTTACCCCGTACGTCACTCGCGCCTCGTACGTCCTGTACGTTCCTCGACCTCCTCGAGGATTCCCGATCCTGTCACAAGTCGCCAAAACTCGTCACTAACACGTCAACTAAGTTCCTCCTAATTTTCCCCAATTTTCCCGAACTTCGAACGTAACTAACCGGGACCCTAAACCTTCAACCTCGTAGAACTAATCCGAAACAACGTCCGATTGTCCTGAAACCTATCCCAAAAGACTCGTTACAATGTTCAGACCAAAAACCTAGTTGGAAGGTTCACCAAAATCCCCCCCACGCGCCCCCACGTGCCGCCCAAAGTGGCTGCGCATGGGCCTCACGCGCCTACACACAATCATTGTTCATCGTCTTCTTGGATGGGTCGACCGGTCTGAACCGGCATTCTCGGTTCTCCGTCCTTCCTCCGCCAATTTCCTTCCTTTTTCCTCCAGTAGCTTCGTCCCCTTCCTAATAATCTATTCCCTTCAACCAAACACGACGACACGACCTCTAAACCACCTCCCTCAAGCTCGAACTAAAACCCGTCAAAACCCTGTTCAAGCTCCCGGCCAACCGTGCAATCCCCCGTCTCGGTTTCGAATCCTAGAGGTTCCTAGAGACCAACTAAACTCACTAGAACTCACCAGACATCTCGACTCAGCCCCAAAAGCCACGACTTCCAGTTTGAAAATAAACGGCAAAACAGAGCAACCAAAAGAAATGGAAGGAATTACCTGTGCTCAGGCCGCCACCGTGAGCTCCGCCGTGTCTACTCGACTCCCCTCAGGTCTCCCGACACCACCACGGGTTCAATTTGATGGTTTGGTCACTGGAAGTGCACAACCGTACACGGTGGTCCTCGGCTCTATGTCCTCTGGTTTTCCTCACAGTTCCAAGTCTCCCCTCACGCTCACCACCGCCCCAGAACACTCACCAGCCTTCCACTTAGTCTCTACTCACTCACTCGATCACCAGAACACACAAACACACACTGAAAACGATCAATTCCTCCCTAGCACCGTCTCTGTTTTTCTCTCAAGCACGACTAAGCCAAACACTACCCCTTTAAATTTTGCACCGTGCAACCTTGTAGAAACCACTAGACACAGCCCACGTGTCCAAGCCCTGTGGTCCCAAACTCAAAATATCCAATAAGCCATGTACACTTGTCCTCATCTCTTTTGCACAAATCCCAATGCACCAAAAGACCAAATTGCCCCTTGTGAGTCAAAATTACCATTTTGCCCTTCGCCGTTCTAGACCCGTAACTTGCTCGTCTTACATCCGATGAAAGCATGCCACATGTCGTTGAACTCAGGACGACGAGATCTACCTAACGGTCCTCGGTCTACGTGTAAAAACCCTGTTGTGCTAAAAGTCAACTTTTCCCCCTTCGTTTACCCAACTTACGAAAGTGTCCCCAACCTTCCGAACATCATAACTTCCTCCTCAGATGTCGGAATCGGGCGTGCCACCTGTCTACAGATTCGTGATGTCCCGAACTACGTCATGGTCACCGGTCAATGCCCAATTGACCGCCCAAACTAAAAGTCACCTCACTAATCCTAACTTTCTGGACGGGTCCTCACAATCAAGCCTGAAATCACCCTTTCCAAAATCCATTTTAAATCTTTGAACACAAATCTTATTTCAAATCCCAAATTCAATTCATCAAAATCATGATCAATCACAACATACTCAAAATCTCGTAAAACGTGCAAATCCGTAAAAATCTCGAAATCTGTGTCAACACCGTAAGTCATACTCACAATCATAATCACAACATCCTTAAAACATCATACGCACAAATAATGTAAAATCGTTCATCAAAACATAAGAGAAACCATAGTCTCGAAATACGTGCAGTTACGTATTGCATACCAAAATACGTATAAATATGAAAATCGTAATTATCACAAGTCATAATCATAATCATAGAAATCATAGAAACATTTATGCATGCATTAAATTTTGAAAGCAAAGTCCACTCACACACCGTCCATAACGCTCGTTTTCGCGCTGCACGCGTTTCCGTAATTTCCGACATTTTTCAGAAATCTCGAATCCTGTCCGAAAACATTCTTTAGTGTCACTAATGGCTCAAATAACATCATACTAATTTGCCATAATTTTCTGGGAATTAAATATTAATTAAAAATGTAATATAAACCTTCAGACCCTCGAAACAATATCGAAACGGTGTCCCTTTAACTCGAAACCAACGCTAAAATGTTCGTTACATTGTATAGGACAAAAGTCGTGTTGAACTCACCTCGAGAATCGGGCCCACGCGCCCTCACGCGTCGTCGTGAGTGGCTGCGCGTGAACCTCACGCGTCTGCTACAATGCAAGCACTGTACATCGTCCTCACCCGGCCGTCTGCTAAACGGGCCATTTAACCCGCGTATTGACCCGTTCCAATCCCTGCGAATCTCAACTTGTATTCTTCAATTGATTCAGTCAAAAGCATTGTTATGAATCTAATCATGGGTCTGTAACTTTAATTTCAATAAACCTTACCTTAGTCCGTCCATTCCAGCTCGAGTTTCCGATGAACATCCGACCACTGTTCATTCCTTGAAGTTCATCAATCCTCATCGTTTTTCTTTAATTGACCCAGCCAACAGCTTCGTGTGATTATCCTAAACTGATTTCCAAACTCAATTGCATCTTCTAACTCCTCCAATTACACGACCCAATCCTTGGATTTTTGAGGCGTCGAGGTACTCCGTTCACGGTCAAAACGACCTCATCTTCCTTCGTTTCTGAAGCCATTCAAGTCGTCTGGGTTCCAGAGAGCTATTTACAACCTTAATTGTAGCCATAAACGTCCACAATTTCGAATTCGACTATTGATCACAATGAATTTTGAAAATGGGCTTTCGGGTCTCACAGCAGCTATTCCCTCTGGTTTCTCCCACAATTCTCCTCTCTGTTTCTCCCAAACCGTCCTAGGGACTGATCAACCTCTTCAATTAATCAAGCAAAAGAAATCTGTGCTCTGCTCAAGCTCTCAAATGGATAAAACAATTTCTTGTGCTCTGTTTCTCTCCATTTCCAACAACACTAGCCCACTCTCTCCTTTTTTAAAAAAAATTTCCCACCATCACGCCATGCCACTAATCCATCAGTTCTCAGTGACAAATGTCACTAATTTGCTAAAAAGTTCCCTCAACAAAAAACCACCCAAAGCAGGGTGGCTCAGCCCATAATGCACTGTTTCAACAGTGCCCTTGGGAATTTACCATTTTGCCCTTCTACACAAAATGACCAAAATGCCCTTCATGCTTCTAAACCTGTAACTCGGTCATCCGAACTCCGATTGACGCGTGCCGCCTGTCTACGGACTCAGCGTCTTGAGACCTACCCAACGGTCCTCGGCTTACGTACAAAGTCCATGTCGTTTGAAAAGTCAACAAATTCCTCATTTTCGTCCTAATTACGAAAAATGCCCTTGAACTTCCGAACGTCATAACTTTCTCCTCGAATGTCGGAATCAAACGTGCCACCTGTCTACGAACTCGTGACGTCCCGAACTACGTCACAGTCATCGGTCAAAGTTCGTTTGACCGCTCGAGCAAAAAGTCAACCGTTCGCCCACATTCCAAGGGCAAAATCGTCTTTTCCTTCAAAGTTTTCCAAATTTTCCTTTTTCCAAGGTCCGGGTCGTTACATCAAACCCTAAGTCTCCCCAGGGTCCACCCAAGTCAATGACCCGCAGATCAATGACCCTCCCTTGGGGGAGGTTTTAACCTTTGGCAATCACTACTCCTGAGTCACTATACGGACCGGTCGCTCCGTGCAATGACCCTTCGTAGGCAATGCCACGTGACTACTCCAGGATACTAGGAGACGTCTGGAGGAGGCAACCCGCCACTCCAGGATACTACGAGACATCTGGAGGGCATCCGTTCGTAAGAATGATATATGGAAAACCGTTTCAAATCATTCAAAGGGCTATGCCCGGGTTTTCCATAAACCATCGTAAATCCAAATCCTTTTGGGGTCCCCGACCCGAAATCATATTTTTAAATCACAACTGGGCCTCACGACCGATATAATAACCAACTGGGCCTCAAGCCCGAATTCGTAAAACAATGGGGCCCCCGACCCGATCGTATAACTCAAATGGGCCTCCAGTTCAATGGTTTCCAACCAAATGGGCCTCATGCTCGATTCCATGTTTCCAAATCCAAAATCTTTCCATAAAACCATCATAGAAATACTAGCACGTATAAGCACCCTATAAAACTGAAAACCTCGAAATATGTGCAAATACGTACTTACTAATTACCACAAACATATGCACTCATGGCATCACAAAACATGTTTATTAAAATCATATAAAATAGTTATGCATGCATCAATTTAGAAAACAAGGTTCATTCACAGACCGTCCAAAGTCGCGCCTTGATACGCGCGCTAAAAGCCTCTCCTGGGCCAATCACCGTCTCCGGGGTTCCCAAACCTGTCCATACCATAATAGAGGGTTACTAACTACCTCATTAACCTCTCGGTGAAGTCTCATAATTTTCCCAAATTTTTTTTAACTATTTTTAAACCCGATCCTAAACCTTTGGACATCTCAAACTATATCGAAATGATGTTCGATCGACTAGAAACTTGCCCCAAAATGTTCGTTACATCGAAAGGATGATTTCGTATGTTGAACACTTCCCCAGAAGATGCACCACGCGCCCTCATGCTCCGTCCAAAGGGGCTGCGCGTGGGCCTCACGCGCCTGGCACTGTCACCCCTAACCTCCAAGCGACCGGCCGGTTCGGTCCACTCTGCAATTCCGGTCCAGCCGAACCGACGAAACTGGTTCCACGTCCTAACTCCCTCGATTTTGGTTTGTTCTCTTCATTTTAATTCCAATCTCACTATCTCAACATTTCCTTTCATCGTACGGCCATCCTCCTCCATTCAAAATCATCCTCCCACCCTCGTATGAACCTCCCAAACACCACCAAATCATCAAAACCATTGTTAAACATCCAAAATAAGAAATTCGAATTTGAATAACAAAAAGGGGTTCGGGTTTTACTGTTCCTCCCGTGGTTCCACCACCGTCCACGAAGGCTCAAGCCGTACCCATCCACCATCCTCAGTCCCTCTCTCACTCTGTCCTTACACATAATCAAATGGGGTGAAGGGATATGATTTTGGGTTCAACGGGTTTCAGTTTGGGTAGGATGGTCGAATAAAGAAGAAAGGGGAAGACAGATGCATGTATGCAATCATAATGGGCAATGGATGAGCGACAAGGATGAGTGACACTTGTCACTCATCCATTGGGCCTGCACAAATATCTGGGCCCCACACTAAAAGACAAAATTCCACTTGCCTCGTAAAACGTGCTGCCATAAATACTTCCTCGGAACTTCCTCGAACCGTATCTTTCCCGTCGAACGTCCGATTTCAACGTGCCACCTGTCTACGGACTCGTGGCGTTCCGATCTACGTCACGGTCATCAGACCTCGAGCATCGGATCTCTCGGGTCAAAAGTTAACTTTTACCCTCGTTTAGGGGTAAAATCATAATTTCTCCCTGAACGTCTGTTAATCCTCGACTAATTTCCAGTTAGCCTCACTAATCCATAATTAGTCTTAATTAATCCCTAAAATCAGGGACGGATCGTTACAAACTTCCCTCCTTAAAGAATTTCGTCCTCAAAATTCCAACCGACCCAATACCACAATTAAACTGTGGAAATCTAATCATGTCCAAAGTAGGGGGTACTCTCTTGTAATCATACACGTCCGCCATAACCACCGTACTCATTAGTACGTACAGTCATCAGAGTTTCCAAAGCTCTAACTCAACCCTTGAGAAGCCATACTTCGGCTCGTCAGTCTTACTCGAGACACTGATACTCGTCGATCTCGCCTATCACTCACTCCGACAAGTCAGCTAACTAAGCTGACATCCTAGTCGGCTTTTTAGTCTACCACTCGGACACTTCCCAACTTCGAGGCGTCAAATCGGATTTTCATCCTGACAACCTTTCTCATCCGATAAACGAGCTGACATCCTATTTAGCATCCGATCCGTCAACATCCGCTAGATCCATCCATCACCATGGCAAGAATCGCATCTCACAGACAATACTCAAGCCTATGACGTAGGTTTAATCGACCTCGATATTCACACGAGTAAACTCCTGGCTCCACTGCGCTCTCGTTGCGCCACTCTGATCTCGACTCACTCTCAAGTCCTCACATCGTAGCTTATGTCACTCAGCGACGTACGCTGAAGTCTCGACTCACTCGAGTCCCCAAACTATCACCTCTTGTACTCTGTCGAAACACATTCAATCTCGTACCCCTCCTGGGTGTATTTGGATCCCAATCAAATACTTGTCTCAGCAGAGGTAACACGTCTGAACTGTAGGGTTCCCTTGGTCATCTGCGACCTTGAGCCTCCGCTCACATCAATCACTGAACCCTACCAATCCACTCTGCTCGAGCACACAGTATTCGACGTCCAATAATCATATCAATCATCAAGAACTACTCGGCCTGCTCAAGTACTGCACTTTGGTAACGTCCAATCACGCATTACTGTCAACGTTCCAAACATGGCTCAGACCTCAACCTTTTGTCACCAGGCGAACATCAATCCATCACAATCTCTATCCTCAAATCCAAGATCATACACTTCCATATCCAACTTCTGTCTTGTCATTTCCCCAACCTCATCATTCTTGCGATCCAAACTCACTTCGATTTACTCGACCCCTGGTTGCCACAATCGTCTCCGTCATCTCGATCATCATGATCGTCACCACACTACTCGACCCAACTCACCTCGATCCACTGTGGGTCCACTATCTCGGACACTCACCCGTCACATCTGGTGACGCTAAATACCATTTGTTCTTCAAGTCAATCAAATTTGACTCACAGTCTGGGTGTTCGATTCTTACACCCTATTTGAACCCTTTAACTGTCGTATCCTTCCTCATTGGCCCGCATAAGGAAAGTCTAAGATGATGACATCCAAGTTTATCCTATGTCATCCTGCGGCACCAAGAATTATCTGCTAAAAAGCAAAAAAAAAAAAAAGAAGTCACACTCAGTGACATCTAGAATGTCCGTCACCAATGCAGAATCAAGTACTCTCCTCATCGTCTTAATCGCAACCTCTCTTGATTTCGAAGTTCCAATAACGTTGGAACCATCAAGATATGCTTCCAAGTCCTTAATTCACTCGGACATCATCCACGTGTCCGTAAACAATCCAACTCACCAACACCCAAGGTCAACGTCTCATTCTGCGATCGCACTCAGTCGTAACCGAGTCGAATCTAGAATCTCCACTCACACTGTGCATCCTTCACACAACTCTACACCATCGTCACGACTGGCGAATCTCCATCGTCCCAGTCACCACGGCAATCTGAGTCTATCCAACTCTATAAGGCTCGATCACGTCCATCGATAGCAGCGTCTGCCAAAACCATGTGCAAACCAACCTAAGAAGCATTCCACTATCGAGACTCCAAATCCATGTAGTCAACTCATCACCGCCAGTACCAACCACTCAACACGCAACATCCCCCGATCGGTCCACATCGGGAACCGGTCCACCAGTACCACACTCCTGGTAATTTGTCTGATCAATCACTAGCTCGAGTTATAACAAACCCAGTTGCCACTGCAGCATGTCCATCCTGAGTGATCTGTTGCTCTCGACTCCAAAGATTTGTCACACAGGGTTAACTGGTACACAACCACCCAGTAACCACAATCTGAGGACCTCGTCCTCTCGTAACTCCACGGCCTCCAGTCGCTGGGCCCATAAACAACTGGCCCTCCTCGGTGTCTACCACCGCTCAACCACAGCATGTCATACCATACCACACAACATCTACACCGTGGCATCTCCCGCCGTAAATATTTCCTCGGAACTTTCATGAACTGTATATTTCCCGTCGAACGTCTGATTTCGACGTGCCGTCTGTCTACGAACTCGTGACATTCTAATCTATGGCACGGTTCTCGGTCCTCGGGCATCGAACCACTCAGGTCAAAAGTCAACTTTTGCCCTCATTTAGGGGAAAAATCGTAATTTCGCCCTAAACGTCCGTTAATCCTCGGTTAATCCCCAATTAGCCTCACTAATCCATAATTAGTCTTAATTAATCCCTAAAATCAGGGACGGGTCGTTACACACACACTCCGCACACCTTAGATGCTCTCACACTCAACATCCAATAAGAAAATGACACGTAGCTAGTTAGTTACAAACTTTCTTGATTACTAAGCAAACCTCACATCTCTCTTCACGGTTAGAGCTTCCACTTTCCAGCTCACACACACACACACACACACACACTTATCTGACCTATCCTTCTAGAATAGATTGCCCTGTTGTCATTTCTTCCACATGGACAGTTTACACATCAACAGCAACCAGATCAAGCTTGAATTTTCTTGGGGCAGTCTTCATCCCACCAATTTTAACTTTTTAGGTATATAAATATATATAGGAATAGATAGACACGAGCTGTGCGAGAGAATTTGGTGGTAGGGGAAATGGGATTGGTGCTGATCATATCAAGGAAATGGAGATATCGCAGAGGTCGAGTTGCGGACTGGCAAGTTTAGCCGAACGTCAGGTTAAAAAACATAGTTTAGAAGTATTAATTATTATGTGAATTAACCTTATTTTCCTAGTCATCTCATCAATAATTAAAAATATGATTTATAATATTTATTAATGAGTTTTTTGTACTACTACAAAAAAAAAATACAGACTTTCTTCAATTTATTAATGAATAATCACAAAAAAAAAAAAGACAAATGATGTTTTGGACTTGTTATTAAGTTAGTTTAAAGGAAAAATGTTAATTCTTTTATGTTGAGTGATACTAGAATACATATTAACAAAAATGTTAATTCTTTTATTTTTGTTTAAAGGAAATATAGTAATTAAGTTAGTTTTTATTCCGATTTTTGGAAATTAGTAAACAATAACAATAAAAATCAAAATCATTAATGTCTTAATTCTATATGGTTAGTAAGCACCTCAATAAGAATGATTACACTTGTCTGATTGTCTACTTCTCTCATTACCTATTATTCCCGACCAATATTCTTGAGAAATAAATATGCCCTCAATATAACTTTGAAATGTAATGTAAATTATAGGGTAGAAAATTATAATTTGCTCATTAAATTAATTTAAAAAATAAAATTTTAAATGTTTTAAATACCTCGGCTATAATATTTTTAGTCACTTATGGCATTTTATACATAAACAATAATATATTTTTTTTCCAAATCACAAATCTTCCTTTTTTGGTCAAAGTGTGGAATTCATTAAAGAAGGGAAACACAAGGAACACTCAAAACGTTAAAATCCAACTCAAAGTATTACACAGAAATTATAGAAACACATAAAATTGAAAGATAATCCAAAATGGCTCAAACACACAGCAGCTCAAAACAAAACAAAACCCCACAACGTACATGATAAACCAAAATAACCCTAGAAACCACAGGAGCCTCCATCAGCCGCCACCTTCGAGCAACAAGCCACCACACCAAAGTGCAACACAATATGGAACCAAATATAGATCGATCAGTAGAGCATGGAATGGAGACACAATGTCACCAAAGATCATCATACTCAAGCGATCAGTTAGATAAAAAAATGACCGAGAAATTACTCAATCCAAAAGCCCAAATCAAAGGGAAAAAAGTGGGGAAGAGCATAAAAAAGAAATCTATAATGACATTATTAAATGGAGTATCCAAGGAAGAAACTAACATAGATCCACGGATGATTAATTGGGGGGAGATGAAAGGTGAGGATGGAGGGTAGAAAACAAAGAAGCCTGAAATGATAAGAATGGGTTGAAATGAAAAGATAAGAGTTGGAATGAAAAAAACCAAGAGGAAGTGTAACAACCCGTCCCAGACGTTAAATTTTAGATAGTGATGAAGGTGGGATTAGTGAGGCTAATCGGTGGTTAGGTGGCCCGATAGGTTCGTAAGCATAGAATGACGATTTTGCCCCTAGTTCGGGCAAAATGTTGACTTTTAGTTGGGAAGTTAATTGGGTATTAACCAGTGACCAGGACGTAGTTTAGGACGTCACGAATTCGTAGGCAGGTGGCATGCCCGATTCCGACATCCGAGGAAGAAGTTATGATGTTCGGAAGGTTGAGGGTATAACCGTAATTTGGGTAAAATAGGGGGAAAAGTTGACTTTTTGTACGAACGGGTTTTGGTATGTTGACCTAGGACCGTTAGATAGATCTCATCGTCCTGAGTTCGATGACAGGCGGCACGTGTTCGTCGGACTTACGAGGTGTGAGTTACGGGTCTAAAACGGTAAGGGTAAAACCGTAAAAATTGGGTAAAAATGAGGGGCAGTTTAGTCTTTTAGGTGTTTGGGGATTTGTGCACAGAGAAGGCAGATGAAGAGCTGAGATTGGGCCATGTGGGGAGAGAAAGGGAGAGGATGGTGACACGTGTTGGGGGGCTAGAGGTTTCTGGTGTGCACGGTCCCAATTATTTGGGGTGCCCGTGCTGTGTGTGTCGTGTGTGTGTGTTGGGAGAACAGAAACAGAGGGAGATCGTGAGGAAAAATTGAGGGGTGATCGTGGTTGCTGGTGAGTTCTGGTGAGTGAGGACGGATCAGAAGAAGGTTGAGAGATGCTGGGGTGGTGTTGCTAAGGTTAGAAGGGTGCTGGTGGTGTGTGAGTGAGTTAAGAACTCACGGGGAAAATCAGAGAAAACAGGGAGGAGGTGTGAGCTTATGGGGTGCTGTGGCCGTGTACGGTGCAATTGACCTCGAGAGGAGGCTGAGGTGGCTTTGTGGACCCCAGAGGAAGCGGCGGCGAGCACGGCGGTGACCGATTGCAGGTAATTCCTAAGTCCTGTGTTCGATGCTCTGTTTTCCCGTCAAGTTTCAAAGTGGAAGTCGTGAGTCTAGGGGTTGAATCGATGGGTCTAGAGTGGTCTAGGGGATTTAGTTGAGTCTTAGGAGGTTACTGGTTGTGCTGCCGTGACGGGAGGTGCACGGTGGTGGTTGGCACGACGGAGGGAACTCTGTGTACTCTATTTCGCCGTGAGTTTCAGACGGGAAGTTGTGGACTTAGGGAGTGAGTCGAGGGTTTCTGTGAGTTGGGTGTGACTCAGTGAGGTCTTAGGAAGAGTTTAGGGTTGACACCGTGAAGGGGGAAGACCTGGGTGGCCGGAAAAGGAAACAGGGGTTTATCGGGTTCTGTTTTCGAGCTTCAGTCGACAAGGATGAGGCCGTGTCGAGGTACTTGGAGTTGGGGAAAGGATAGGGTAGGACTGGACGAAGCTGTTGGTGAAGAAAGGAGGTGTTTTGGTGCAGGCACGGCGGAGAACCGCTGACGCCGGTTCAAGTTGCAGGCTATTGTGCTGAATCGGGTCGACGTGAGGTTGAAAGTGCACTGTAGCAAGCGCGTGAGGGCCACGCGCAGCCACTTTGGGCGGCGCGTGGGGGCGCGTGCGGCGGCCTTTGGGGAAGGTGTCAACATGGTTTTTGGTCCAGGAGTTGTGTTGAGTCCATTGGAATTGGTTTCGGGTTAATCGGACGTCGAATCGAAGTAGTTCCGCGAGGGTGAAGGTTTAGGGTGAAGGTTCGTTACGTTTAGGACCCGGGGATTTGTGAGGGAATGTAGGTGGATCCTCGTGAATGTGTTAGTAACGTACTTTAGCGGTTGTTGACAGGATCGGGGGTTCCCGAGGAAGCTGAGGAACGTGCAGGACGCTCGGGACGCGATTGAGGGCTCGGTACTGTGAGTGGACCCTTTCCTTAAACTCGAACATGCATAACTGTTTTATGTACGTGATTTCATGCTTGTTGGATTTATGATGTGGTTTTATATATATTCGCACGTTTTTCGAGAAAGTACGGTTTTCAGCACGTTTTACGAGAAATGTTTGATTTCTGATTTCGATGCCATGATTTTGGGATTTCAAATGATAAGTGATTTTGAATGGTTATCAATGGATTTAAGACATGATTTGATAAGCGAGGTTTTCGGTTTTGCAATCGGATTTTGAGAATCGAGATTTGGTTTTAAAGTTGATAAGTGGAATTCTGGATTTGGGTTCGGAATGACGGTTCTGGATGCCGTAAGGGCATCAGACCAGTGATTTCGGATTCGAGTTTAGATATGGATTTAGAAATGGTTTTCAAATGGTTTTGGATTGGATTTGCTGGATCTGATTATTGGGTTTAAAGACCCGGATATTTATTTGACGGGGGACGGGCCCGGATTGGGTTTAAAGACCCGGATTGAGTTTAAAGACTCGGATATATTGATATTTCCCCCGTAGGCCTGTTGAGTTTAAAGACTCGGGAGTTTAAAGACTAGGATATTATTGAGGCCTGGATTGAGTTTAAAGACTCGGGAGTTTAAAGACTCGGATAGGTCCAGCAGGTTTGATCGGAAAATGATGTTTTACGCTATGGTTTTATGATGTTGGTGATATGAGTTCTATAACTGTTTTATAGTGTTTATGTTTCTTATGATGTGGTTTATGGTGATTTGGTCTATAACTGTTTTATGAACGGGGTTATGCATGTGGTTTCAAAACGGAGGGTGAAACTTGGTTTTTATTAAAATGGTTTTAGAACTTTTCTTTTATTTATGGTCCACTCACATCTTCTGTTTTAAATTGCCCTCCAGGTCGTGGAGCTAGCGCGGGGTTTGGACGTCGAGGCAGCGTCTGAGGCATAGAAGTGACGAGAGGGATCCCAGAGTGTTTAAGTTTTCTTCCGCGTGCGTGTAATTATCATCGGTTTTTATTTTATTTGTATTTATGCTATGCTCAGTAAAATTTAACTTCGGGATTTATCAAATGCTTTCTCCTGCGTCTGACTGTTTTATGTCGGGGTGTCAGACGGGAGCAGGATTTACCTCGGGTTTCGGGGTGAAACCGGGGTGGGTCCTGACAGGAAGAGGAAGAGAAAACAATACAGCCACAAAGGGTTGGGCAAACGGCGACAAGGGCAAAGAAGGAATTTACCAATTACCAGCCCATTAACCCCGTCATGGAGAGGAATTTACCAATTACCACTCTTTTATCGAACTTTGTTCGTAAAATCATTTAGTAAGTAATATGTTGACTTTAGAAAAGTGATGTAACCAAATCATAATAATAATTCTATTAATGTACGCTACATATTCTAACTTGAGAAAGGTTTACCATTTATCACAAATAGTGTTACAAATTTATCCATCTTCAATTATGATCAAGTCCTTTTTCATAAGTAATTAATCATTACAAAATACACAAAAAAATATTGTCATAACAATATTCATAATCAATCAATATCTCTACTTCATTATCTATTCACCTTTTCTCATAATTATCAACAATTTATTAATTCTCTATTCATAATTCCCTTTATAACTTTGTGAATCAAAACCTTTTATTTTCATAACCAAATTTCCATATCCTCTTTTCAACATGGATTTAATAATACCCAAGTGTAATCACAATTTATGCATAATAACTTCAATAATTCAATGAATATATTGATGCACACAAGTCTTTTAGTTAGACACTTTATTCATACTTCCTTTAATCCTCCTCATTCCTCATAATTTATCATAATTCATCTTTTCTATATTTCACTATGAACCTACAAATTTTTCCCCAAGTTTTAGGATTAATTAAGGATGTTTAAATAAACACAAAAAATTTTGAATGAGCATAACAGTCTAAATGTCAGGACCCACCCCGGTTTCACCCCAAAAACTGAGGTAAATCCTGCTCCCGTCTGACACCCTGACACGTAACTAAAGTAAAACACCCAACAAGCACAGTCAGACGCAGGAGAACTAAACTATCCCGAAGTTAAAAGTTTACAGAGCATAGTCCCAAATACAAAAGAAATAAAAGCCGATAAACCAGATACACGCACAACGGAAAATTTAACACTCCGGGGTTCGCCCTCGCGACTTCTATGCCTCAGACGCTGCCTCGACGCCGAAACACCGCGCTAGCTCCACGACCTGGAGGGCAATTTAAAACAGAAAGTGTGAGTGGACCAGAAAGAAAGAAAAGTTTCCAAAACCATTTTATAAGAAAACCGGTTTAGCCCTCCGTTTTGAAACCACATGCATAACCAAATTATGAAAACAGTTATCAATCAATCGCCATAAAACATCATAAGAAACAGAAACACTATAAAACAGTTATAGAAACCATATCATAAGCATCATAAAACCGTATCATAAATCGTGAATATCAAATCATCATTTTCCGATCAAACCTGATGGACCTATCCGAGTCTTTAAACTCCCGAGTCTTTAAACTCAATCCAGACCTCAATAATATCCGAGTCTTTAAACTCCTGAGTCTTTAAACTCAACAGGCCTACGGGGGAAATATCAATATATCCGAGTCTTTAAACTCCCGAGTCTTTAAACTCAATCCGGGTCCTTAAACCCAATCCGGGCCCGTCCCCCGTCAAATCAATATCCGGGTCTTTAAACCCAATAACCAGATCCAGCAAATCCAATCAAAACCGTTTGAAACCATTTCGAAATCCATATCCAAACCCGAATCCGAAATCACTGCTCAGATGCCCTTCCGGCATCCCGAACCGTCATTTCGAACCCAAATCCGGAATTCCATTTCCCAACTTTAAAACCAAATTCCGCTTTCCGAAATCCGATTCTAAAACTGAAAACCTTAATCATCAAATCACGTTCCAAAATACCTTTATAATCATTAAAACCCATTTATCATTTGAAAACTCCAAAACCATGGCATTATACTCAGAAATCACCATTTCTCGTAAAACGTGCTAAAAGCTGAACTTCCTCAAAAAACGTGCAATTATGTAAAATCAACCAAGCATATCCGATAATCATAAAATCACATATAAAACCACAAAACTAGCATAGAAAACAATTATGCATGCTTGAGTTTAGAGAAAGGGTCCACTCACAGTACCGAGCCCTCAATCGCGTCCTAAACGTCTCGTACGTTCCTCAGCTTCCTCGGGAAGTCCCGATCCTGTCAACAATCGCCAAAGTACGTTACTAACATGTCTACGAAGGTCCACCTAATTTTCCCTAAAAATCCTCGGGTCCTAAACGTAACGAACCGGAACCCTAAACCTTCCACCTCGCGGAACTAACCTCAAACGACGTCTGAACAACCCGAAACCAATTCCATTAGACTCGTCACAACTCCTAGACCAAAAACCATGTTGACACTTTCCCCAAACACCGCCGCATGCGCCCCCATGCGCCGCCCAAAGTGGCTGCGCGTGGCCCTCACGCGCAAGAGTGTCACCGTCTACTTCGAGTCGACCCGGTTCGAAACAGTTCCTGCAAATCGAACCGGCGTGAGCGGTTATCCGCCGTTCCGCCACCAAAACTGCTCCTTTCTTCACCCACTGTTTCGTCCAGACCTAAACTACCCTTTCCCCTTGCTCAGACACCTCAACTCGAACTACAACTCATCGACTCAAGCTCGAACAGAAACCCGTACTGTCCCCTGTTTCCTTCTCCGGCCACCCAGGTCTTCCCCCAACACGGTGACTATCCAAATCTTTTCCTAGGACTGTCCTAAACCTCACCCAACTCACCAAGACCGTCGACTCATGCCCAAAACCCACTACTTAACGTCTGAAACAAAACGGAAAAACAGATGACACAAAGTACTCTCCATCGTTCCAGCCTCCACCGTGCACTCCCCGTCACGGCTGCACAACCAGCAGTTACCTAGGAGTCCACTGAATCCCTTAGACCTCACGGGACTCCTCGATGCAACCCCTAAGGCTTTGACTTAGCGTCTGAATCTAGACAGCAAAACAGAGCACAGAAAGGAAAATCAGAAATTAACTGCCGTCCTGTCGCCGTCGTGAGCTCAGCCGTGAGGACACGGCTCCTCCCGTCCACCTCCAGCCTCTGGACACCTCCTCTGGCCTCGATTGGTCGAACACGGCACAACCACCACCACGATCTCTCTGTTCCCTCTGTTTTCGTCCCTGGTTTTCCCGTGGCTCACCACTCACCCACACACTACCACCGTACCTCCAAACCTCCTCTTTGTCTCCCTCTGGATCTCTGATCACTCACCCCCTCACCAATTACACAAACTCACAAAATCACCGTCCCAATCTCCCAATTCCTCAGCCTCTGTTTTCTGTTCTTTGAACACAACACACACACGGTTACATGATCACAAAGCCCCAAATAATTGGACCATGCTTTCTAGAAGCTCTAGCCCTCCAACACGTGTCACAATCCTCCCTCTTCCTCTCACAAGTGGCTCAATCACAGCCCTCCATCTTCCCTCTCTGTTGCAAAAATCCCAAGGTGCAAAAAGACCAAAATGCCCTTCCTTTTAAGTCAAATTTACGATTTTGCCACTACCTTTCTAGACCCGTAACTCACACATCGTAAGTCCAATGAATACGTGCCCCCTGTCATCGAACTCAGGACGACAAGATCTATCTAACAGCCCTAGGTCAACGTGTCAAAACCCGATCGTATGAAAAGTCAACTTTTCCCCATATTTTACCCAAATTACGATTATGCCCTCAACCTTCCGAACATCATATGTAACAACCCATACCTTTGGGAAGGGTAACAATTGTAATTTTGTAGAAGTTTTGTATCTAAAGGACGATTTTACCCTTGTGAATAGTAGGCCAAAAGTTGACTTTTTAAATTACAGGTTGGATGAGTGTTAACCCTTGACCGTGACGTAGTTTAGGACGTCACGAGTCCGTAGACAAGTGGCAGGTTCGATTCGGACAATCGGAGGAAAAGTTATGATGTTCGGAAGGTTGAGGGCGTTACCGTAAATTTGACTAAATGAGGAAAATGTTGACTTTTTGGAGGACTTGTGATTTTCACGTAGACCGAGGACCGTTAGATAGGTCTCGATGTCCTGAGTACAACGACAGGCGGCACGCTGTCATCGGAAGTCGGACGGAATAGTTACGGGTTTAAGAAGTGTGAGGGTAAAATGGTAATTTGTACATGAGGGGTATTTTAGTCTTTTTCCTCAGCCCAATCAGATAAGGGCAAGTGGCAGGGATATTTTGTGCTTAACCAAGGAATGGTGGACACGTGGGGGACACTAGATGGTTCCAGGGATTACTAAAGTGTGCACGGCCACACTTTGCACGATTTCAAACCGTGCACTTGGCTTTGAACACACAGAAAACAGAGAGAAGAAATTGGAGAGAGTTCGATCGATTCAGTGCCAGGGGTGAGTGAAGAGTGAATTGAGAGAGTGACAGAGAGACACAACTGAGCTTGTGATCGTGTTTTGGTGGAGGAATCGTGCGCGGGGACACGGCGGTGGTGCGGCGGAGTTCTGAGGAAAACAGGGAGGTTGTGAGACAGGGGTGGTAGTTGTGCCATGTGGTGGCTCAAACCAAGACCGTGGGAGGTTCAGGTGGCTGCAGGGAGTCCAACGAACACCGTGGCACGCGGCGGTGCACACGGCGGAGACTGAATCGAAAGGACGGGAGGCACCCGAGACGGTCGAGGAGCGCACGGAGCGCGATTGACTCGTTCTGATTTGTGAGTGGACTCCTTCTTTTCTTTCGAGCATGCCTAACTGTTTTTATTAATGCTTTATGATATTAACTGTGTTTTATGCTTCTTGTTGATAATTACATGTGGTTGATATGTTGCACGTTTTTTGAGACATTTTCGGGATTTTACACGTTTTTCGAGAAAAGCTGGTTTTCGGATTTTGATGCCATATTTGAGGATTTCAACCTATAAATGTTTTCTGATGATGATAAATGGGTTATGAAATATGATTTGTGATTACATGTGGTTTTTGGTATAATAATGGATTTCCGGATTTGGGTTCGGAATGTCAGTTCTGAACGCCGGAAGGGCTTCAGACCGGGGATTTCGAATTCGAGTTTGGCGATGGATTTCGAATTGGTTTTTACTTTGAATTTGGATTGGATTTACTGGATCTGGATATGGGTTTAAAGACCCGGATATTGATTGACGGGGGACGAGCCCGGATTGAGTTTAAAGACTCGGGAGTTTAAAGACTCGGATATTTACGATATTACCCCCATAGGCCTATTGAGTTTAAAGACTCGGATAGGTCCAGCAGGTTTGATCGGAAAATGATGGTTTGACGTTCATAGTTATGATATGGTTTTATGATGCGCATACTATGATTTCTATATCCGTTTATAGTGTTTCTGTTTCTTGTGATGTTTCATGTTATGATTTTCTAATACTTAGTTGGGCATGCCTGTTTTTAAAACGGAGGGAACAATTATTATTATTTTTCCTTAACTTTGATTTGGTGATAAACTGATTTTAAAACTTTTATTTATTCTAGTCCACTCACACTTTTGGTTTAAATTTTCCCTCCAGGTCGTGGTGATAGCGCTGGGGTGAACGTTGAGGCAGATATCGAGGCATAGAGCTTACGACGTTCTTCCGTTGCGAGACTAGCATTGTAGGATTTTTGTGCCCATTTTGTAGAACTATGCTCTGACTGACAGTTGTATATATTTACTCCTTCGTCTGATAGTTATGCTTATTGTGGTGTTAGGGTTATTTGGTACTTTTAAGTGTGATTGTCAGACGGGAGTAGGGTTCGTCCCGGGTATCGAGGCGATATTTGGGACGGGTCCTGACAATTGGTATCAGAGCATAGGTTTGTCGGTTTGTGTCGGTATGAGGTCGTATCTAGGTTGTTTTACTAACTCTATGCCTCTTTCAGCGTACGTTCGACTATGCCTCCAAGACGTGAACCCCCTCCACGACCTAAAGATGAAGCGGCGAGAGGGACTGAGAGCGCTTCAATCGAGAGAGCCCAGCGGCTCGGGGCTACTACGTTCAGCGGTGGGGCCGATCCAGAGGAAGCTCGCCGATGGATCACCCGGCTTGAGCGTATTTTCGGGGTGATGCATTTTCCTCCAGAGGACCGGGTCTTGTTGGCTACGTTTTTGCTGGATGGAGCAGCATATGAGTGGGGGTATACGCTGGAGTTGTCCGGCTGGGATGCACATAAGGTGACGTGGGAGACTTTCCGGGAGCGGTTTCTAGACCAGTACTATCCCCGCTCTTTCCGGGATGCTAAAGAGGCAGAATTTCTTCAGTTGAAGCAAGGAAACATGACAGTCGCCGAGTATGAGCAGAGATTCCAGATGCTATCCCGATTCGCTCCTGCATTTGTGGCAACCGAGGCTGAGAAGTGCCGTCGGTTTGAGTTGGGTCTTCGAGGAGAGATTAGAGCCATTGTGACAGCCGGCTCTTTTGCTACATTTCGGGAGTTGTCTGATGCTGCTGTCAGGGTGGAGGCTAGTTTACCTGCGAGGCCACAGTACTCGGGCAGTGTGCGGCGCCGAGAGCATTCATTTCCTGGAGCATCGAGTCAGAGGACCCCGAAGCGGGGTAATTTTGGTGGTTCGTCATCGGCTGGTGGAGCCCGGTTTGGCAGACCAAGCAGTTTTCAGGGCTCAGGATTTCGGGGACCTAGGGCACAGCCGACTCCTCAGGCGAGTGCTACTTCTGTTGCTTCTACTGGGAGGCAGACCGGTGGACCTAGTAGGGATGCTTGCTACTACTGTGGAGAGCGAGGACACTTTCGGAGGGAGTGTCCATTGTTAGCGCAGGAGGGTGGTGCAGGCCGAGGTGCAGCAGAACCCGGGCGGAGTACTACATCAGTATCGGGGGCAGCAGGCCCTAGGGGTGGCGGTGGTGCCACGAGCAGTTCTAGAGGGCGCGGTAGGTCATTAGGACCTCAGGCGCGAGTTTTTGCTATGACCCAGCAGGAGGCTAGATCAGCACCGGGAGTGGTGACAGGTACACTCACCATCCTTGGTCACACAGTTTTTTCTTTGATAGATCCCGGGGTGACCCATTCATTTATAGCTCGGAGTTGTAGTTTGGTGACGGAGAGGGAGGTGTCTACCTTGGAGTGTGCTTTAGGGGTGAGTACACCTACTGGGGAGGTGTTGGTAGTGACTCAGGTGTTGAGAGAGTGTCCGGTGATGGTAGGTGAGGTTGAGTTAATGGCGGATTTGTTACTATTGGATCTACGGGACTTTGATGTTATCATGGGTATGGACTGGTTGACGAGACATCATGCTTCTATCGAATGTTTCGATAGGAGAGTGACTTTTCGGAGTCCAGGATTACCAGAGACTACGTTTTAGGGGGATCAGCGTGCACTTCCTACTGGAGTTATTTCGGCACTTGAGGCTAGCAAGCTGTTGCGTAAGGGGTGTCAGGGTTACATAGCCCATGTGGTGGATACACATGCTTCGCCAGTGAGGGCGGAGAATATACCAGTGGTGCGGGAGTTTCCCGATGTTTTTCCCTAGGAGTTTCCAGGATTACCACCTCATCGAGAGATCGAGTTCACGATTTATCTTTTACCAGGTACACAGCCTATTTCACATACTCCTTACCTTATGGCACCTGCAGAATTGAGGGAACTTAAGGCCCAGTTGCAAGAGTTGGTCGATATAGGATTCATTCGACCGAGCATGTCACCGTGGGGAGCGCCGGTACTGTTTGTGAAGAAAAAGGATGGAGGTTTGAGATTGTGTGTTGATTACAGACAGTTGAATAAGGTAACCATTCGGAATAAGTATCCTTTACCCCGGATTGATGATTTGTTTGACCAGTTAAAGGGAGCACAGTATTTTTCGAAGATTGATCTTCGCTCCGGCTACCATCAATTAAGGGTTAAAGAGGAGGATGTACTGAAGCCAACCTTTCGGACCAGGTATGGTCATTACGAGTTTGTTGTGATGCCTTTTGGATTGACTAATGCCCCAGCAGCTTTTATGGATCTTATGAACCGAGTGTTCCGGTCGTATTTGGATCTTTTTGTGATAGTCTTCATTGACGACATTTTGGTGTATTCGAAGAGTGCAAAGGCGCACGAGAACCATCTGAGAATAGTGCTTAAGACCCTGAGAGAGCATCAGTTGTATGCGAAGTTGAGTAAGTGTCAGTTTTGGTTGACCAGTGTTGGATTTTTGGGACATGTGATTTCAGCCGAGGGCATCAGAGTGGATCCTCAGAAGGTTGAGGCGGTAGCAAATTGGGAACAGCCCAAGACGGTGACAGAGATCAGGAGTTTTCTGGGTTTAGCTGGTTATTATCGGCGTTTTATTGAGGGTTTCTCTATTCTTGCAGCACCGTTGACAAGATTGACTCGGAAAGGAGTTCGGTTTGAGTGGGATGAGAAATGTGAACAGAGTTTCCAGGAGCTTAAAAGGCGGTTGACATCTGCTCCTGTGTTGGCCCTTCCAGACGACAGTGGGGAGTTCGAGGTGTACAGTGACGCTTCTTTACAAGGTTTGGGCTGTGTTTTGATGCAGCACGGGAAAGTGATTGCTTATGCTTCCCGGCAGTTGAAACCCCATGAGATGAACTATCCTACACATGACTTGGAATTGGCGGCGGTGGTTCATGCATTGAAGATTTGGCGACATTATTTGTACGGTGAGAGGTGCAGGATCTTCACGGACCACAAGAGTTTAAAGTATTTGTTCACTCAGAAGGAACTGAATCTGAGACAGCGCCGATGGTTGGAGTTGCTTAAGGACTATGACTGCACTATTGAGTATCATCCAGGGAAGGCTAATGTGGTAGCCGATGCCCTGAGCAGGAAGTCAGCTAGTTCTTTGTTGCATTTGAGGACAGTACGCTTACCGTTGTTGGTTGAGCTCCGCAGGCTGGGAGTAGAGTTGACTGTGGAGGATCAGGGAGCACTTTTAGCGAGTTTTCATGTGCGACCTGTTTTGATTGATCAGGTTATTGATGCTCAGTTTGAGGACCCCATTTTGGGCATCATACGTATTGAGGTCGAGGCTGGAGAGAGACAGGACTTTGAGATTCGCGAGGATGGAGCCTTGGTTAAGGATGGGCGATTGTGTGTACCCGAGGATGAGATGTTGAAGAAGGTGATACTGGATGAGGCTCATTGTTCAGCTTATGCAATGCATCCTGGTGGGACCAAGATGTATCGTACACTTTAAGAGCATTACTGGTGGTCAGGGATGAAACATGAGATTGCAGAATATGTCAGTAGATGCTTGATTTGTCAGCAGGTGAAAGCTGAGCGGCAGAAACCCTATGGAGCAATGCAACCTTTACCGATCCCCGAGTGGAAATGGGATCACCTGACGATGGATTTTGTATTCAAGCTTCCTAGAACACCGAAGGGACACGATGGCGTGTGGGTGATCGTAGATAGACTTACGAAGTCTGCTCATTTCTTGCCAGTACGGGAGAATTTCAGGTTGACGCAGTTTGCCCAGTTGTTTATTGATGAGATCATTCGGCTGCATGGGACTCCAGAGTCAATAGTATCTGATAGAGATCCGAGATTTACTTCCCGATTTTGGCAGAGTTTACAGGAAGCTTTTGGGACAAAGTTGCATTTTAGTACTGCATTTCATCCTCAGACCGATGGACAGTCTGAGCGGACTATTCAGATTCTCGAGGACATGATGCGAGCTTGTGTTTTGCAGTTTCAGGGTACTTGGGAATCACATCTGCCTTTGATGGAGTTCGCCTACAATAACAGTTTTCAGGAGAGCATTGGGATGGCTCCTTACGAGGCGTTGTACGGGCAACAGTGTCGGACTCCATTGTGTTGGACGGAAGTTGGTGAGAGGAGACTCACTACTTCCGAGCTGGTAGATCTTACGCAGGAAAAAGTGGCATTGATTCGAGATCGATTGAAAGAAGCTCAGGACCAACAGAAGAGCTACGCCGACCGTAGGATTAGATATTTGGAGTTTGCAGTAGGAGACTGGGTTTTCTTGAAGTTATCTCCTTGGAAGGGAATCGTACGATTTGGCAGACGAGGGAAGTTGAGTCCTCGTTACATTGGACCTTATGAGATCTTAGAGCGGATTGGTCATGTTGCTTATCGATTGGCTTTACCAGCAGACCTGGAAAAAGTACATAATGTTTTCCATGTATCTATGCTTCGGAAGTATATACGAGATGATTCGCATGTTCTGGAATCACAACCTGTTGAACTGAGGGAAAACTTGAGCTTTGAAGAGCAGCCAGTAGCGATTTTGGATCGGAAGGATAAGGTTTTACGGAGAAAGACGGTTCCCTTAGTGAAGGTATTGTGGAGAAATCATCAAGTGGAAGAAGCTACTTGGGAACCCGAGGCCTTGATGCGTGAACAGTACCCTTACTTATTTCACTGAATTTCGGGGACGAAATTCTTTTTAGGGGGGTAGATTGTAACAACCCGTACCTTCGGGAAGGGTAACAATTGTAATTTTGTAGAAGTTTTGTATCTAAAGGACGATTTTGCCCTTGTAAATAGTAGGCCAAAAGTTGACTTTTTAAATTACAGGTTGGATGAGTGTTAACCCTTGACCGTGACGTAGTTTAGGACGTCACGAGTCCGTAGACAGGTGGCAGGTTCTATTCGGACAATCGGAGGAAAAGTTATGACGTTCGGAAGGTTGAGGGCGTTACCGTAAATTTGACTAAATGAGGAAAATGTTGACTTTTTGGAGGACTTGTGATTTTCACGTAGACCGAGGACCGTTAGATAGGTCTCGATGTCCTGAGTACAACGACAGGCGGCATGCTGTCATCGGACGTCAGACGGAATAGTTACGGGTCTAAGAAGTGTGAGGGTAAAATGGTAATTTGTACATGAGGAGTATTTTAGTCTTTTTCCTCAGCCCAATCAGATAAGGGCAAGTGGCAGGGATATTTTGTGCTTAACCAAGGAATGGTGGACACGTGGGGGACACTAGATGGTTCCAGGGATTACTAAAGTGTGCACGGCCACACTTTGCACGATTTCAAACCGTGCACTTGGCTTTGAACACACAGAAAACAGAGAGAAGAAATTGAAGAGAGTTCGATCGATTCAGTGCCAGGGTTGAGTGAAGAGTGAATTGAGAGAGTGACAGAGAGACACGACTGAGCTTGTGATCATGTTTTGGTGGAGGAATCGTGCGCGGGGACACGTCGGTGGTGCGGCGGAGTTCTGAGGAAAACAGGGAGGTTGTGAGACAGGGGTGGTAGTTGTGCCGTGTGGTGGCTCAAACCAAGACCGTGGAAGGTTCAGGTGGCTGCAGGGAGTCCAACGAACACCGTGGCACGCGGCGGTGCACACGGCAGAGACTGAATCGAAAGGAAGGGAGGCACCCGAGACAGTCGAGGAGCGCACGGAGCGTGATTGACTCGTTCTGATTTGTGAGTGGACTCCTTCTTTTCTTTCGAGCATGCCTAACTGTTTTTATTAATGCTTTATGATATTAACTGTGTTTTATGCTTCTTGTTGATAATTACATGTGGTTGATATGGTGCACGTTTTTCGAGACATTTCCGAGATTTTACACGTTTTTCGAGAAAAGCTGGTTTTCGGATTCTGATGCCATATTTGAGGATTTCAACCTATAAATGTTTTCTGATGATGATAAATGGGTTATGAAATATGATTTGTGATTACATGTGGTTTTTGGTATAATAATGGATTTCCGGATTTGGGTTCGGAATGTCGGTTTTGAACGCCGGAAGGGCTTCGGACCGGGGATTTTGAATTCGAGTTTGGCGATGGATTTCGAATTGGTTTTTACTTTGAATTTGGATTGGATTTGCTGGATCTGGATATGGGTTTAGAGACCCGGATATTGATTGACGGGGGACGGGCCCGGATTGAGTTTAAAGACTCGGGAGTTTAAAGACTCGGATATTTACGATATTACCCCCATAGGCCTATTGAGTTTAAAGACTCGGGATTTTAAAGACTCGGAATTATATTTGAGGCCTGGTTGAGTTTAAAGACTCGGATAGGTCCAGCAGGTTTGATCGGAAAATGATGGTTTGACGTTCATAGTTATGATATGGTTTTATGATGCGCATACTATGATTTCTATATCCGTTTATAGTGTTTCTGTTTCTTATGATGTTTCATGTTATGATTTTCTAATACTTAGTTGGGCATGCCTGTTTTTAAAACGGAGGGAAAAATTATTATTATTTTTCCTTAACTTTGATTTGGTGATAAACTGATTTTAAAACTTTTATTTATTCTAGTCCACTCACAATTTTGGTTTAAATTTTCCCTCCAGGTCGTGGTGATAGCGCTGGGGTGAACGTTGAGGCAGATATCGAGGCATAGAGCTTACGACGTTCTTCCGTTGCGAGACTAGCATTGTACGATTTTTGTGCCCATTTTGTAGAACTATGCTCTGACTGACAGTTGTATATATTTACTCCTTCGTCTGATAGTTATGCTTATTGTGGTGTTAGGGTTATTTGGTACTTTAAGTGTGATTGTCAGACGGGGAGCAGGTTCGTCCCGGGTATCGAGACGATATTTGGGACGGGTCCTGACATCATAACTTCCTCCTCGGATGTCGGAATCGGGCGTACCACCTGTCTACGGATTCGTGACGTCCTAAACTACGTCCTGGTCATTGGTTAAAACCTAATGGACCGCCCGAACTAAAAGTCAACATTTTGCCCGAACTAGGGACAAAATCGTCATTCCACCCTAACAACCTTATCGGGACCAATTAACCCCCGATTAAGCTCACTAATCCCATCTTAATCACTGTCTTAACCCTAATTTCCGGGACAGGTCGTTACACTAAAACGATGTCCAATGAGTACCTTGGACCATTAAACTCAAATTGAAAACTTGAACATTTTTCATGTATAATACTACTAACATCATAATGGTAACTTTCGTTGAAGGATAGTTTGGTAATTTCACATTTTGACATGTGAATCGCATGAATTTCTCTAGAATATTCCCTATAATTCCCTCCTATTCTTTCCACCGACCTAGGCATGTATAAATATGTGTAATTGGTGATTCTTGAGCAGTTTGTTGTTGGGCAACCGAATTGGAGGAAAAGAGAAGAAAAAAATGAAAAAATCAAGGAAGGGTGGTCTAATTAGGGAAGAAAACAGGGAGGGGGAGGGGGGGGTGAGAAAAGGAATGAGACCTTCGTAAAGGTCTTCTTGGTATGTTCAAAGGATCACTCGAACCAAAAGTCAACATTTTTTACTTATAGGGGCAAAATGGTCATTTTCTATTCCTTGAATGCTTGGGGTGTTACATAATGGTTGAGGACAGCCTCTACGTGTGGGCATCACGTGCCTACACAAAGGTTGTCTTCAACCTCTTGCGGGTTCTAATATTCGGGTCGCCCAACCTGGTGACCCGACCTAACCGTATCTTCCTCGATTTTCACCCTTTTTCCTTCTTCTTTTGACCATTATCTTCTAAACTATCTTAGGAGTGAGTCTATAATCTTAGAAGTAAGTAAGAAGAACTGGAAGACAATAACTCATACCTTCTTGTTTCAGCCAAAAACTCTATTTGTATCATAGACTGTTTCCCTCGTCCACGACCCCTGTTTTTTGGACCTTAACCGATCACATAGCATCTCTGGAAAGAAGATAAGAAACTTATAACAAAGTTTCCAAACCTGAAACGAAGACCTGAGAATAAGAACCCAAAACAATGGTTTCGAGTTTCATCTTCTTCTCTTCCTTCCATTGGTTTCTCTCTATTTGTTACTTCCTTTCTTATTTCTCTCCTTCTTTCCCTTCCTATTTCCTTCTCTTTCTCTGGTTCTCTCCTCATCTCTCTGGTTTTTCTCTCACGGCCACCACCTTCATGGTTTTCTATCATACTCCACCAATACCTACATATACACACACATTTCACATATTCGTAGGCTCATAGGTCGGTGGGCAATTGGGAGGGAATATCCAGATTTCTCTAGATACATGTCCATATGAATCACATGTCAAATTGTAAAATGACCAAATTACCTTTTAAGTCAAAATTACCATAATGCCCCTAGCTATTTTTGACACATATCGAATTTATCTAAACTCATTTTTTGGCGGACCGTCTGCCTACGTATTCAGGGGTTCGAGACCTTCATAACAACTTTCACAAAACTTTCAGAAGGTCCCACGATAAAAAAAGTCAATATTTTGACCGTATAGGGACAAAATTGTCATTTCTCATTTTCTCGAATTCCCGAGGTGTTTAATAAAGGGTGGTATAACTACCAAGAGGATGCAAGTATGATAAATGTGGTAATTAAGCTATAATTGTTTAGAGACAACTGGTATAATTTAGATAAAGCTTAGGGACGTTGTTAACTATGCATTTAGCCTTGGACGTGCTACTTATAGGCGGGGTTGGCCATGGTCGAGGGTTACAAGGGCGACCACCCTGGGTGCATGAATGAAGAGGGCCCAAAATTTTTAAATTTTCTTATTTTTATGGGAAAAAAATTAAAAGAATGTTCAAATTTTTGAAAAATATCTAAATTGATTTTGAAAAAAAAATTATTAAAAAATTGGGCCCATATTCTTGAAATATTATAAAAGTTATTCTGATTAATATATAGTTATCTAGCTTATCTTATATAGTTATTAAGACCGTAACACTAAATTTTTTGATAAAATTTCACTGTTTCTTAAAAATATAATATTGAAAAATGACTATATTTTCTATGTATGATGAATGTGCTTAAATTTTTGAATTTTTTTGGTAGCTTGGGTTTGACCCCCCAGCTGCAAAACCCTTTGTTTTTTTTTTTAGTTTTTTTCCTTTTTATTCCCCCAGCTGCCATTTAACCCTTGTTTTTTTTTCCTTTTTATTCATTTATTCCAATTTTTCAAAGGTTGTTTTTTTTTCATTTTTGTCCAATTTTATATATATATATCTATTACTTTCAATTTTTTAACAAAATTTGACCATATTTTTTCATTCTTTTTTTTTCCCCAATTTTAAATATATTAAACTTATTTTATCATTTTTCTTATAATGAATTTTTGTATGTTTATTGTTATGTTTTTAACCATTTTAACATTCAATTATAATAACTCACCTCAATTTATGTTTATATTTAAAATTTTATATTATTAGTCATCGTCAGAATCATATTACATCTTATTCATCATATATTTATTATATAAAAGTCATTTTATAGTTTTTATTAGTCCTATATAACCATTATTGCATACTTAAGTTTTTCCCAAAGTTTCATTCCAAATTTCCAACTTTTAGACTGAATTTATGTCATTTTTATTGACCGTAAACGATATTGATATCGATACCGATACCGATACCGATATTTGGGGCGAGATATCCGTAAATTTGACTAGCGATATATCCATCAATATCGATATTTCCATCCTTAGTTAGAAACCATCAACATTTACATATAAATGACTGCTAAACGATTTCTTTTTAGTTGTTTTTTTTTTTTTAGTTAAGTAACGTTTTCCATTCTAAAAACATGTCCTTATAGTGCATGTTTACATACTTGATTTTTAAATAATAATTTTTTAAATAAACAACTCGATCCGATCAATTATAATTACATTCTGTGGAATTCAAAACATAAAACTTAATTAATTACTTTCGATGGAGGGGCCGCATGCAGCCGGTTGATGGCAAATATTATATATACGTATGTATATGTATATATTAATATATATATATATATATATATATTACTTTCTCTTCGTGGAGGGGGCCGCAAGTGCAGGACCGGTTAAGGGGGGCTCAAGAAGCACAAGTTATATGCTAAAAATATTAGAGGGTTCAAAATAAATTCAAAATTATTAATATAAAAATTAAATTAATTAATCATGCAGATAAATAAACAATATAGGATCCAGTGGTTTCATTCTGTGAGTCTAGTTCAGTTATATTTAGTATTGATTTATAGACAATTAGTCTCAAATTCAAATTTCGATAATATAATGTATGGATAATTTCCAAAAAATCCCCCTCATCCTGTAATTAAAAAAAAAAGACAAAAAAAATATAGAAGTTTGTGAGTTTGATGTTAGTTCAGGTTCTTTAAATAGTGAAACTCTTATTTGAAGATTGACTAGTTGTATTGAATATGAAAATTTGTAGTCTAATAGTTTTGAATGTGGACATTTTCACCTATGTACAAATTAGAAATACATAAATTTTTTTTTTTTGAACTAAATCTAATGTTTTGGACATGAGGTATTGTATCGAGATTCGAATTTAAATCTCTTTTACTATTAAAAAGAGAAAATTAATAATGTTAAGTCAAAATCTTTTAGTTTTTATGTTTTGGTCTAATCGAATAATCTTTCAATGAGTTTGTCAAAAAAACAGAATAGTCTTTCAATGAGAACGGCAATACCCACTATGACACGACCCATCCTAATCCCCCCGGGATTACCATGGAATGTGTCATGCTCCCGTCTGACAAGAAGTGTCAGACAAGGGATAACCTGTTACCACTGCCCAACCGGGCTTCCAGAGTGCGTAAGGATCGATGGAGGAGGTGTATGATGTCTCAATCTCTGCTGCAGTCGCATACGGAATCAACCTGAAGGGCATTAAAAACAAAAGCTGTGAGTGGACGAAAATTAACAAGTCTGTTTAAAACCTTTGTAAGACATTTATGCCCCCCAGTAAAAGCATATGCATGCACCAAAACCAATTTTCACATATTTATTTAGAAATAACCATTAGGGCCTTAGCCCGGAAACCAAAGCATAGTTTCGAATCCCAAAAGTCAATCCAAGAGTTATTTCATAAATCCAGTAATGTTCATTTATTATTTTTCCATCTCCGGCATCCCTGATGCCTAGCGTCCTAGACGCTTGACGTTCTTGACGTCATATCTCACGGTATTAAGCAACGCATGCTGCCCGGGGTCTCACCGGGTCCATATCTCTGACATCCCCGATGTCTGACGTCCATGACGTCCAGCAATCCTGCTCTTGGATCACTATACGGTCCGGTAGCTCCATACAATGAGCCCTCGCAGGCAATGCACCGTGACTTCTCCAGTGTCCCCGACACTTGGAGGAGGCCAGGATATATATATCCTCATATCGAGATGGTTTTATGGAACACATTTTATCATTCATTTCCAAAATATCACAAGGGCCCTGCCCTGAATTTCCATAAAACCGTCATAAGTCCAAATAGTTGATTCAAATCCGAAATCGTTTATTCAATTCCATTTAGGGTCCCCGACCCGAAATCACATATATAAATCAACTGGGCCCTTGGCCCGATTTCATAAGTCAATTGGGCCCCTAGCCCGATTCATAAGTTAACTGGGCCCCTGGCCCGATTCATAAGTTAACTGGGCCCCTGGCCCGATTCATTTTATCAATCCGTAACCGTTTCATGAAATCATATCCAACCACATTTATGGAAATCGGTGCAAATCCAGAAAACCTCGATTTACGTGCAAATACGTAAATCACCTCGAAATGCGTGAAATCATTTAAATTCACCGATATCCAAAATAAATCATTTAATCACAATTATAACAATCATGAAACAGTTATGCATGCATCGAATTTATAAAACCAATGTCCACTCACAGACCGTTTAACCGAGCGCCTCCATACGCGTGCCATAGGCCTTCCCGGGCCACACCATTATCACCGGGACTCCCAATCCTATTCAAATCACATTAGAAGATTACTAACCTCATCATTAACATCCTATTCAAGTCCCGAATTTTCCCGAATTTTTAAGTATTTTTAAACTGGATTTAAAACCTTCGGACATCCCGAACAATATCGAAACGAAATCCGATCGACACGAAACCAACTCTAAAATGTTCGTTACAATGTATAGAATAAAAGTCATGTTGACCTCACCTCGAGATTCGTGCCCACGCGCCTTCACGCGCCGCTGTGAGTGGCTGCGCGTGAAAACCACGCGCCTGCTACAGTGACTGCTACAGTCACCATCTTCACCCGTATGACTGGTAAACGGGTCTGATTACCCGCGATCTGACCCGGATAGATAACCATCAATTCGACCTTGATTCCATCCGTTCTTGATCCTAAGACAATCATTAACCAACCAATTTCAGTTCTGTGACATCGATTAATAACAATCAAACCGTAATCGTGCCACCAACCAGTGATCACCCAAAACGGGTCGCTCACCAAAACTCCACAAATCCTCAACCATTGTCAAATTAACTTCACAGGAAGCTTATAAGGATTAATACGAACCAATTCGCATGATTAATTGAACACGACGTTACCTCAATCATCACGACTCAAGCTTGAATTTTCCGGCCATCCACCTCGTCCGTCCACAGCCCTAGGAGCCTCAAAGCTTGCCACATTTGATCTGGTTCGACTCGTTGAGGTTCCAGAAAGCTCAATCCATCATCAATTAGGCTTGGGCTGGCCTAAAACTAGAAGTTCGAATTTGAATTTCTCAAAAACCAATTTCGGGTTTTCAGAGAAATCCAACACCGATTTCACTCCATTTTTCCATCTCTCAATCTCAGTGAACCACCCTCGACTACTCTCCATTCTTTTAATTCAATTTAGCCGTTAAAGGCGTCCCCAAGCAGCCCACAATCCACTGTGTAAAGTTCCCCTGCACTGACCCGAAACCATTAAAAATCAGTGCCCATGTTCTTGTGAGTGTTTGCCAGCACAATACATGTGCAATCACAATCCAAAGCTGCCCCAAATCAGTCATTAAATTGATAAACAACCATGGGATCGATCGCACAAACCTCCCACTTCACGGCCATATCAATGAAATAGTGCCCCCGTGTGAAATTACAATTCTGCCATTGTGCAGAAAATTACCAAAATGCCCCTCATGCATCCAGACCTGTAACTCGGTCATACGGACTCCGATTGATGCGTGCCGCCTGTCTACGGACTCAGGGCATCGAGACCTTCCTAACGGTCCTTGGCCCTCGGCCATCGAACCTCCCGATCAAAAAGTCAACATTTTCTCCCTTATCGTCCAAATTACGAAAATGCCCTTGAACTTCCGTACATCATAACTTTCACCACGAACGTCGAAATCGAACGTGCCACCTGTCTATGAACTCGTGACGTCCCAAACTACGTCACGGTCATCGGTCAAAGTCCATTTGACCATCCGAATTAAAAGTCAACGTTTTGCCCACGCCTAGGGGCAAAACGGTCATTTTGCACAATTCGTCCGAAATCACCCAACTAGTCCCAGATTAGTAAATCACAATTAAATATTATTAAATCCCGATATTCGGGACGGGTCGTTACACACTAACTATGAGATCATCAATTAATTTCGTACAAATTGCCGAAAACACCTATATAAATTTTATTTATGTACAACTTGCAAGCTTCAATTCTTTAGCTATTACACACAGAAACAAATTGTCACTTTAGCTTGTTCCAATTCGTCTATACCGTATGTATTACAACTTTATACCAATTGATGATGATCTTCTTGATCCATCAACAATGGTTTCATTGAATTTAACACTCCCTAACCTTAGCTTAATTAAACTTAATTCAAAGCCAACGTAATTATAGCAAACTAATTAAGGACAAGCTGCAGGGGCAAATCCGACCTTTCCTCCAGCAACATCATACACCACCTGCAGCCTCTTCTGCTGAACATTCCCAAAAATCGCAATGTCGCTATCAACCGAATTCCCCGCGAACGCCAAGCAAACCTGACTTTTGCTCGCCACGTACAATATTCCAGTCGCGTCCAAATCTAACGTAACCCCGCCACCAAACTGGAACCCAACTTTGGGATACGACACCGTATCGAACTTACTGAGGTCGTAGCAAGTGTCCAGAAGCGAAAGCGCGGGAGCCGTCGGGTATCTCTTCATACCTTGCCTGAACGCGTCCCTCAATGCGGTGTACGCCGTCGGCGGCAGTCGAGTGATCACCGTCCCCGAGTCGATTATCATCCCGGAAGAAGAGAAAATTGTACCCGGAATCGCTAATTTATCCCCGCTGACGGTGATTCCTTCGACGTCAAGGCCGTAAAACGATCCACCTTGAGAGACGGTGGAGAGGGGCGTGAACTTCGCGGCGTTGGAAGATCCGCCACCTTTGCCGAAGCTGAGGTACCCGGTGGAGCTGGAGCTGGAGGGGAGGCAGTAGGAGAAGAACCGGTTGTATTTCAGGGCAGATTGTTCGACGAGGGAGATTTTATTACGGCCGAGACCCAGCAAACCGGCAGCGCCGCCGAAGAGTCCTTGGTTGTTTTGGCCGCACCCGAATAAAAACCCGTCAAACACGTCTGTTCTTGTCAAACTGAGCTTCTCTTTGCCGAAATATCCGACGGAGAAGGACTGGTCTCCGTACTGAATTCCGTAGATGCAGGTGTTTGTGACGGAGGAGCAGCCGGGTGTGTTGCCTGTTGCTGACCCCAGCTGGGAACACATGGCGGTGTTGCACGAGATGTTGGAGTATGAGGAGGAGAGGCTTGGGTCGAAGATGGGCTCTTTCTGTTTGTAACAAGATTTAGCACAAGGCCTGCATTGAGTCCAAGTCAAGTCGCTGCCCGTGTCGAAGATAAGCGAGATCTGCTTTTTTGGCGAGCCCAGGCCCACATTGACTATGTAGTTACCAGAACCCACTACGCTTCCTGATTGGGCCGGGATGGTGGTCGCAGCGGATGTCCGGAGTTCGTCGCCGGTGCTCGATCTTTCTGAGTTGATTCGTGAGTGGATTGAGTTGACTCGGGCTTGGTCTTGGTTGAGGATTTGTGCATGAGTTGGAGTTTTGGATTTGGGCCTTTTGAGTTGAGAACATGGGCCATGCTTGTGCACCACCTCCAATACTGATGATGACGATAACTCCCCTTTGTTCATGTGCCCTAAATCCAAACAGATGATTGATGGTGAGTTATAAACTTCTAACTTATAATAACCCATAGTTCAACTACTATATATGGGGAGAAAGAGTTATTATTTATTAATATCACACTTTATTAACGTGACTAAACTTCTACGTATTTAATTTAATATAAATCAATTCACGTATTTAATTTTAGTAATTAAATATTAATTTTTTAAATGTAAAAGAGGTCAATTTCTTTGAATTTATGATTTATGTGTCGGCAGTAAGGATGAACCCCAATTGTCATGGTTTGTTGGCAGTCTGTGTCGTACTTGGTTGCTTATGTGGACGTGGATGACCAAGGAACATGCACGGTATGGCTTGACTATTAAAAGGATTATGACTTTCTTCCTTACCACTTCTGTTTCTGTTGAGCAATCATAGTCCAATTTTTCTTTCGCTAACCTGGTCAAGTTTATTATTAGTTGCGTTATGTTTAGACGTAGCTTACGTATTTTGTGCAAAAAAAAAATGCATGTTATGTGACAGCTATATAGATAACATATTAAGATAATAATACTCGATAAAACAAACAAAATTATATATTTTTTAAAAAAAATTAGCAATCTTGCCAATTAATTTCGTTTATTATATCATTTATCGTATTATTAATCTAGTGATATTTATATTTAATATGTAAGAAAAGGTCTTCGGCTATGTTATCAACAATGATTCATCCTAACAATGACTTAATTAATTCCTTCTAAAAATACATAGTTCAAACCATTTTAAAGATTGTGTAGAATCTAATCTTTATCAAAGTAGTCCTAAAATATTTGCTTGTCCAATTTTTATAAAAAACAACATGTTCTTCATGTCTTGTTGCTCTCGCTATAGCGCGCTATCTTCATGGGTTAAGGAATTGGATTCTCCGACCACCACAAACAGCCACTTCCACCATTGAAACCAACCCATAATTAACCATAAGCGATATATAGGCTCTCAATAATAACATCATTGAAAACTAGAAAAACAAAAATCCATGCACGTAAGTAGAGGAAGTGAGAGGGTTTCAATATTCAAACTTATGTGACATGTAATTATAAGTATATATATTGACCTTTGGCGGAGGAGCTGCAGGTGGTTGCCGGTAACAGAGAGCTGAGCTCAACTGTATGATGAGCATTCTGATCTCTGGCGAGGGCTTTCTCCGGTATGCCGAGAAGTAGGCACAGAAACACAGAGAAACCAGTTAGAACCCTAGTGAGGCAGGAGGAGGAGGAAGTAAAGGGAGTAGCCATGAGTATTTCCCACAAATAAAACGATGTTATGTTTACTCCTACAAGCATTACTCTTATAAGAAAAATTGGAAGATTGATTGGGTTTCCAATTCCTACACGTCATCCATTATACCCGCAAACACCCCAAATCCACAAAACGACATTAGCTAGGTAGCCACATATATACATTCGTTTTGTTTAAAACGACGGTCCACATTCATTGACATACATGATCGACTCGGATTAGTATTACGTACGTATAACTCCATTATTTTGTATGTGCTTATAGTAAAGTGGGATAGTAAATAATTATTAATTACTCTGAATATTAGTTATCTTTTCATTGTATTTTTTGTCTCATTCTTGTTTTTTTTCGTATGCGTATGATTATTTATATATATATGTAGTGTGTGAATGATCAAGATGAGAATTATTAATAGATTTTTTTGATTGGTGGGTTGGGTTTCCAATTTCAGTTCTTTGGTGACAATTGGAGTCCAAGCGTCCACTATACAGATGCTTACAAATACATGAAGCATGCACGCTTAAAACTGAAGTGACAATAATACATTATCCTTTAGGTGAAGGTAGCCTTTAGCTCACCATTTTGCTCATGGCATGGGCCTCACCTAAGGCTTAAGTGATGAGACTTGAGACCTTTGCCAACCGCCCCATATACCTCATCCTTCATCATTACGCCTCCACCCTAAGGGAACGAAATGCTGTCAATAGATCTGGGTTTTTAATCCATTTTCTGCCTCTGAAATTACGTCTAGTTCGTTTTCCTCTCAATACTCCCTATTAACACATCCACAGGGAACCCCTTTATCGTCCTATTCTGATCCGGCTCAAATTATAACCTTATCAACTAAAACTCGATCGAAAACTGACCCCAACCAACCCAATTCTAACACTAATTCTTAACCGACCAATTAAATTGAGCTTCGAAAAGTTAATAGTTAGTCATAGAAGGATCAAAGTAGAATTAAAGCATCACATGACATGCATGCTTCGAATACCCTAAAAATTTCTCCAATTTCATGTATAGCACACTAATAACAGCTAAGGGTGAGCAACTTAATTTGTTCAACCTACTATACAACTTGAACATTATTGTATCGACATGCTTCCTAGTTAACTAGGAAAATTAAGTGCACTTATTTTCATCCATTTATTTCATCGATCCTAGCTATAGCTTCTAGAAAAATGTTCATTGATTCTTGACTGTTTGTTTTGTTCGGTGAAAATTTTCTTATGAGATGTATTCAATTAGGACATTTAAATATTTTTAGAGATTTTAAAAATACAAGTGTATTTAATTAAGACATTTAAATATTTTTAAATATTTTTAAAATGGCCTGGTGTAATCAATTAAGACTTTTAATGTTATTAAAAATGTTAAAACGTACAAATCTTGCGGCATTCAATTAGGACTTGGACTTGTTTAAGTTGTGAACTTTGTGAGATTGAGTGTTAAAAATATACACATGATAAGACAAAAATGCCAAGTCTCAAATGAAGGGATTTACTTGTGAACCTCACAAAACATTTTTCTCAAGAACGTTCACTTTTTCTGAGAAGGTTTATCCCATAGTAAAAATTAATTTGAAGAAATATGCGTCAAAAGCCGGTCAAAAAAAATTTATTTTAGTGCAGATTTTTTTGGCATAATTCTGCATAATTTTTCCAGACACCGTCACTTTTGCTCCTTTCTTCTGTGGTACGATGTTCTTCAGGTTTTTCGTCACCAAAAGTGTTCTTCAGCTTTGAGTGACGAAAACTTCATAGTAATCTCATATTTTCTAGAAAATTAAGAAAAAATGAAGAAAATTTCAGAACAACCTTAGAACGATTCCAAAGCATCCAACATATTCAAAAGCATCTAATAGATCAATTATACAGTGTGATCAATTCCAATTGAAAAAATATGATAAGTGAGTGTGTAATACCAGTCACTACTGAATGTGTGACTCAAGTTGATGATGGAGAGATAGGCTCAGCCATTAATGTTCATATGAAAGAAACCATTGCAAGAAAAGATAATAAAATGAAGAAATCTCAATGTCCACCAAAATTTGTTAATATATGTCCTAAAAAATTGTCAAAATGAAGAGAAAGTTCATAATAGAATTTATAAAAAAATGTTTGAATAGTACCCAAATATCCATACCAATTTATAAGATTTTTAAAATGTCTTTAAAATTTATCACTTAAAAATATCTTTAAAAAAATTTAAATGTCCTAACATAATACACCCCATTTAATTTGAACTCTACACAGTGATATATATTATAGTAATTTGTTCCAAGTTGAGATGCAACACAAACAAAGATAAGGAATATTCCTTCTAAAATAAATATATTTTTAAAAAAATACCTAGATTATTGATTTCAGTACTACATGGCATGCTTCATATATAGTTCAGCACACTTGAAATGACTTTGGGTCCAACAAAAAAAAAGATATTTAAACTACAACGTTGTCAATTGTCAAAGCAATAAGCAAAGATTATTGGGGCGTTTCTTCTTTCTTCTGAAGATTCCAGAAATGAAGGACGAAAGAGATATAGGAATAGGATAGAAGCAATCAATGATGGTATTATGGTGGAGAGATCGATATGCTGGAATGGAATGGATTGGGAATGGAGCTAGGGAATAGGTTAGGCCGATGGAATCATGTAAAAAGTGACATTGGTTTTCAAGTGGTTACCCACCCACTCAATCCTCGCACCAGAACCCACTACTCGATCACTACTACAACTAAACGTATTCCACAAGTAATTAGAAGTCGATCGACTCTTCGTATGATTCAATTTCTCGTTAATAATTCATTTAGATTGATAATTTGATAATATAATAATAACAATTTATATACGAAGAGATAATTAACCATATTAATGGCCTGAAAACATAACAATAATAATAATAATAAACACGATGTGACCAATAACGGTGTTTGTTCATGTGATAGGTGCCATGGTGACAAGATTAGCATAAGTGCACACTTGAACACAACAAATAATTGAGTCCACGAGGACCACACCAGGCACCAAACAAATGAAATAATTATTGGAACAAAAGCTTCCACCTAGTGTTAAATTAACCAAAATTACTCCTTATATTCTTTTAATAATTATTACGCCAAACTCCATTCATAATCGATTTTCTTTATTAAATTAAGTTTTTTTTTTAAATATTGATCGAAAAAATAGTTCAATTAATTCATTAATATTTATATCAAAATAAAAATAAAAATATCGATAAAATAACCCATGAGGGTTTGAAATTAAGACATCGTTATCATAACAATAAGTAATTGCTTAATTACTAAAATTAAATTAACAACGGGTGGCCAGCACTCCAGCAGGCTTGGTCCAGCTTATGTATAGTTCTCTTGTGTTTGTTTGATTGTGAAATGGGATTTGGACTGCCCTAATTTCTGTTGAGTATAAATTTAAATTTAATTTAATAGCTGGAATCTTTATTGGGAGAGGGAGAGGATGATTAATTGGAATCTTGTTAGGGTGTGTGTGTGGGGTACACATAGAGATATGAGTGGGTGGTGGAAGAAAGCTGGAATCTCTCACGAAACATATACTGATAGAGATTTTGATGGCTTAACTGCCTATCATATCTTCCAGTTTTTATCTTTCCAGAAGTTATTCAGTACATGCACATAATGGATACATTTAACCGCATTCAATATTTTAATCTCATACCCTTCATTTTGCTTTCTTATTATTGGTTGTTGTTTATTTTTTTTCTTTTGTTCTCCTAATTCCACCACTTGCTAGTGCATTGTGCATTGTGCATTGTGCATTGTGCACCATTCAAAAAGAGTAAATGGGTAAAAAAGGAAAATTAGGTATGAGTTCAATTCTTCATGTGAATGGTTTTCTTCGCTGAATCTATGGAAAAATTTTAACAACCCATCGCATCAAATATTATACTTCCAAGTTAATAAACAAAGTTGATTTATACTTCCCAAGATTTCATCAAATCCTAATATTAGTAACTAATTATAGTCAAAAAAAAATTTGCGCATGGGGTTATTAAAAGACAGATTTGGTATGTCGATATATAGTGTAGCGGTGACGGTGACAGACATATCATTTTGTTTTGTTATTAACATGATACAAATAATGATATCGACATCGACAATCAGTCATTTACTATAAAGGAATAAAAGTTATATACTCATAAGAACACATACGTACATCACGCACTGTTAATTTGGTATAGATAGCATATCAGTAAATTTTGTTATTTACATGTTCACAATACCACATATCGATACTATAACAATAGACCGTCGTTGAAATAAAAAAACAAACGTCATATTTAAAAAAAGCCGATAACTCGATTTGGCGTCATAAAAATCCGAAAGAAAACTCAAATGAACAATTGAAGGTACAAAAATCCAAAAGAAAACCCAAAGACCACAATGGAAGTAGAAGTTTTTTTTTTCCCCCTCTATAACATGATCCATGTGAACGTAAAGATGGAAGTCAATGTTTGGTGCTTGATTGGTTCTGAAGATTCGTATCACAGAAGGGAAAAGATAAGGATATGCAAGACAAAGCAATTCTTGTCATGGCAGCTCACAGTTTTTGTTCTTCTAGTGCTTTGTTAAATATGTTCGTCAAACAACTATCCAAACTACATAAACATCCAACTTTCTTTCCATTCACACTCGAGTCTCAGTCTTCCTGTGCTTATTTTCTGGTTGGACATGGATACTCATACTCCTTTGGAAATTCATCACATCATTAATATCAATAATCATTATATCTTGAATTCATTCACTGTAACATAAAAAACCCTAAGAAAAGCAACACTTGCTTTTGTGTGCAATTGAAGTTGATAATATTATTACCCTTGACAGAGTTTAAGTCTTGTCTACAAGTGAAAAGGTTTCTGTTTCATTTATACAGGGATAAGACTCTTCCTCATTTTGGCATTAAGCCGCCAGAAGCGAACTTCTCTGGCTAGGAAGAGCCGACAGCGCGAGCATTTGGAACCATAGCCAGTGACCCCTATCATCCTTTCCAGTGAGAACTGAGAAGTACCCTATTGCAGAAGTAACTACTTGAAAATAGGTCAAATCATCCCTCAAGCAACTTGTGATCCTCCCATAGCAGGAGTTGGCATAAAAGCTTTCATCACTTTTTGTAGTTTTCACATCAGAACATGTTCGGACAACGGCCTCTTTTGAGATAAGTTCACGTCGGCAACAAGGCAGCAAAACTACATATTCAAGTAAAGTACAAAGAAAACACCATTATCGTCTCAAGGGTTTCTTGATTCCTTGGTATACTACCTATGTTCATATTGACTGAGAAATTCGATTAATTTGCACAACTCAGAATGTCCCAACTCATTTCTTTGTTTAAAATAAGAATTTTGTGAAAACAATAATATGTACCCAATAGAAAAAATGATGCATCAAACAGTGTATACAAATGTGAGAGAAAATGCTATCATTAGAAAAGATAGTGAACTGACTTATGCAGCCATTAGCACTGAATCATAGTTTTGGCGAAGAGGATCATCACAGCACGCTTCATTATGATCCAGATCATGGATCAAAACCTTTAGATTAGTATCACAATCCATCCTTCAGATTTCCTCCATTAAAACGCCCAACATAAGATATACCTCTTCACAATGGGTGTTGGAACGATCTTCGGCTTTGAAAGAAAACACTTCATTCTTGATTTCTATCCAACTCCAACCGGGGACTTTTCTCACACCTCTTTCCCTCATAAGCTTCTTCACACTAGCTTTTTCATCCCACCTTTTGAGATGTCCATACATGTCGGAAAGAAGAACATAAGTGCAGTGCTCGTCAGGTTCTAGGTCTAGCAGATGGCTCGCTATTTGGCTAGCTAATTCAATATTTCCACAAGCTCTACAGGCACCCAATAAAGTCTTTAACACCATTGAATCAGATTTGAATGGCATTGCTTCAATCAAGGCTTTTGCTTCATCTAGACGCCCAGCGCGACCATATAGATCTACTGCACAAGCATAATGCTCCATACGTGGGGTTACTCCGTAATCAGATTCCATAGAATTTAGGAAATTGCAGCCTTGTTCAACCAAACCCATGTGACTACAAGCAGTTAGAACTGCAACAAAGGTTATATGGTCAAGTTTCACCTTTTCCTTGTTCATTTCGAAGAAGAGGTCAAGTGCAACATGTCCCTACCCATGTTGTGCATACCCAAAAATGATCGAATTCCAAGTGATAGAGCAATCTTTGGGAGTCTCTTCGAAGGATTTTCTAGCATCCTCGAGGATTCCACACTTGGTATACATAAAGATCAAAGAACTAGCAACAAAATCATTGGACACGAGCCCTGACTTATGAGCCAGGGCATGAACCTGTTCACCCAGTTGGAGGGTTGCTAAATCTGCACAAGACCTGAGAACAGCTGAGAAGGCATAATGATCAATATCTACGGCAGTGTGTCTCATATGCCCAAAGAATTTCAAGGCATCTTCATTCAACCACCTTTGCGAGAATCCAGTCGAAATGGAGTTCCAAGAGAAACGATCCTTAGAATCCATTGATTAAAATATATGTACTGCTTCTTTCATGGAGTTGTCATTTGACTTGAGATACCGGGATATCAAAGCATTAGAGATTGGTTCTGATTTTTCTAGTCCCCTTTTTATTACCAATCCATGATAAGATTTTCCATGGTCTTTATGAACTCCATTAGAATAGGCACTGATGATGCTTGTATAACTGTAGATATCTGGCTGAAAACCAAGCATTTGCATGTCTATGAAGAGCTTGCAAGCAAGTAGTTCTTTATCGTGAGCCAAGTATGCCGCTAGCATGGAATTCCATGACACCAAATCCCTGTTACCAAGAGCACCATCAAACAATCTTTCAGCATCTTCTATCAATCCACATTCTGAATACGAAGTGATTGTGGCATTGCACACTGTGCTCTCAGATCCGAGTCCATGTTTTATAATTTTACAATAGATCTGCATTGCGGCCTTGTAAAAATCAGCGTCGTCAAGCAATGTCAAAAGTGGAGCAATGGTGCCATCCTCAAGCTTAAGCCCCTCCTGCTTCATCCGATTCAACAACCATAATGCAGTCTTGCGATTGCCTACTTGCACAAAACCAGCAATGAGTGCATTCCAGGACACAGCATTACGTTCCGGCAAGGATTCAAACACCACATACGCCCCCTCAACTGTCCCACACTTTGCATACATATCCAAAAGAGCACTTCTTGAATAAACATTACCTGCAAAGCCCGTCTTAACAACCATGGAATGCACTTGTTGCCCAAGATCACACCGATGACTACAAGCGACCCCCTTAAGTATGCTTCCAAATGTATACCCATCCAAATCAAACCCACATTTTTTCAGAGCTCTTAGTATCTGCCAAGCAGTCTCCATGTTCCCATAGTTCACATGCCCCGCTATCATCGTATTCCAAGAAACAGTATCTCTGTGAGGCATCTCGTCGAACATCTTGTGAGCAAGAATAAAATCTTGACATCTCGCATATCCATTCAGGATATTGTTGGCGCAGTAAACGTCTCCGATGGTGCCTAATTTGATTTCCCTGCAATGGGTTATCAACGCATCCACTGAGCTGCCAAGGAGCGACTGCAATGCTCTCATTCATGAATAGCCACCATTCACCAACACCGCTTTCGCTACATAAACTGATTAACAAAGATATAACCTTTTTCTTTTTGAAACACCGTCAACTACGAAACAAGTAAATATCCCAACTTGGTCAAGCCCACTGAGGCACCACTGGCTCTGGGTCCAACTGCTGGCACTGAACCACAGAGCTAACTGGCGGCAAGAATGGCGGATTAAGTTTAGTTAGAAATGTCGCGCTTTAAAATTGGGGAAAGCGGTCACTTGATTCAAACTTGAACTCCTGGAAATGGGTCGGGTGTGGGCTTGCCCAAGGTTTTGTCCACTTAAGAGTTCCTTTCTTTTTTTTGTACGAGAGAAGCTCTCGAGGTAAAGCCGTATTGGACTTATCCCTGTCGAGTAAAACCTCCAAAAAAAATTAGCAAAATAACCTACGCCCACAACTTTTAACTTAAGGATGAAAATATCGATATCGACGAATATATTATTAGTTAAATTTATAAATATTTCGCCCTAAATATCGACATCGATATCGATATCGTTTACGATCAACAAAAATAACAGAAATTCGGTTTAAAAACTGGAAATTTGGAATAAAATTTTGGAAAAAAACTTAAGTAACCAATAATGGTTATATAGAACTGATAAAAATTATAAATAACTTTGATATAATAAATATACGATGAATAATATGAGATAATATGATTCTGACGATGACTAATAATATAAAATCTTAAATATAAAGATAAATTGAAGTGAGTTACTATAATTGAATGTTAAAATAGTTAAAAAACATAACAATAAACATACAAAAATTCAATGTAAGAAAAATGATAAAATAAGTTTAAATATATTTAAAATTGGAAAAAAAAAAGAGATGAAAAAATAGGGCCAAACTTTGTTAAAAAAATGGAAGTAATGAATATATTTAACATTGAACAAAAAGTGAAGGAAAAAAAAAAGGCCAACCTTTGTTGAAAATTGAGAAAATGAATAAAAAAGGAAAAACAAAAGAAATAAGTAGCTGTTGTAGTCAAGGGGGGTCGAACACAAGACCCCCCAAATGAAAACAAAAACTCAAGCCAACTCTGTTAGTCAATAATTTGTAAGTATAAATAACGTCCAATATATAAGTATACATATTCCTCTGCTAGCCAACAATCATCTCCTACCTCCAGTCGGGTCTGTAATTCTGATTTTCAAATCCAGCGATATGACCCGACTAATTATCTTTCGATTTACGTCCAATTTTCACGAATTAATAATGCATCTTCATCGTTTTGATCCCAATAAAGGATCTGTGGGCTCAAAATAAGACACTTGTTCAATATTTCGGAGAATTTCCTTCTCCCCTTCTTATGTGTCGTCGGCCCAAAATATCGAAATTTCAGTAACATTTACCGATATTTTCATCCATGCTCTCACTTAAATGATCTCAAAGAAAAATAAAAAGCATAATGGTACATTTTGTTATAATATTGTGAATAGACACCCATACTATCAAATCCTATATAAAAAAAATAATGGTACATTTCGCTATAACAAATGTAGGAAGATAGTAGTGATAGCATTATTAGCATATTGTTCCAGGATGAGCAATGCAAGTATTGTATTGTAAGTTACTTTCTTTACAGAAAGACAACCAAACAAACAAAACAAGAACTCTAAAACCGGAAGAGAAAATGACGATTCAAACAACACACCATTTGGCCAAAATTGGCTTACAATTTTACTCTCCAACCAAGAACACAACCACAAGATTGCAAATTTGCAAGCCATTTTCATTCCTTCATGCATTAATCGTTGGACAAGAGGCACGAATTTCACCTTCGTCACCCGTCTTCACCCCAACGCTAGCGAGCTTCAAAAATGACTGACCCCAACTTTGAAAGAAACTAACTTGGTCCTGTGCAAAGACCTCCACTTGTTTCCTTGTTCTGTCATCGGTTAACAAGACGGAATCAGATTGAAACAACCCTCTGTGGGCTAGGAGATTTTGGAAGTACTGATTATCGAATGCAAACGAAGTATTAGGATCAATCTTGACTGTTGTAGACGGATTTGCAATTGCAGGACATCGTTTCATCAGCTGCTGGGCATAAGCAATGTCTAAGGATGTGTCAATGAGGGTGAAATTCCCTTTGGAGTCTTGTTGAAACCTGTCACTGAATGCACCACAATGAGCTGCTCCTATAGTGTGAGCTCCTGCAATGTCAAACAATCACTAGTTGCTCAACGATCTAAGCGGTTGAAACAAATAATTCATATGCATTAGTTGTATTTCCCAACAATTGCTAATGGATGTTGTGTGTATCTTTATTTATTTTTCCAACTACTAACAATTTTATTAAATGAACAATTTTATTTAATGAGACAAATCAAAATATTTACATCTTTAGTTAAAATATCAAATAACTAAGAGGGCTCAAAACCTTCCCATCTAGAACAACGCATAAAGCGTTTACAGAAAGCAAACAACAAGTTCATGAACTGCACTAGTGTACTTTCAAAAAAATGTATCTAAATTTGACGCATTCAAATAGAGGCATAGAGTGTTTACAGAAAGTAAGCAGTAACTTCATGAACTGCAGTAGTGTACTTTCAAAAAATGTATCTAAATTTGACGCATTCAAATAGAGGTTGTATCGCCAAAATATCAAAGAGAACTCTTTCAATATTAGCATCCACTCTCACCTCTTTCGGTACACATTGTAACTTTGAACTTTTTTACCATTTTGCCCCTTAAACATCATATTTGCCTTTTTTGTCTAATAAAATCACATGTCGGTGTTCAAATAGCGTTCTTCCTAAGTAATTTTTTTTATTAATACTATTTGATAATTTTAACGAAATTAATAATTTTAACCAGAGAATTGGCTGAAACAAAAATTTAAGAAAAACAAACAGCCTAAAACCTTTGTACATTCAATCTGCGACAAGGTCACGTGGCGTTACCTGATAGGGTGACAAGGTCACTCAAAGAGTGTATGTATCCAACTTCCCATTAAAAGCAAAATAGAATAATTTGTCATTTGCCCTCTAAATTTGAACCTTTTTGCCATTTTGCCCCTTATCATCAAATTTGCATTATTTGTCTAATAAAGTCACATATCGGTTTTTAAATAGCATTCTTCCTAAGTAATTTTTTCTTATTAATATTAGTTGGTAATTTTAACGAAATTGACAATTTTAAAGAGAAAATTGGCTGCTGAAACAAAAGTTAAAAAAACAAACATCCTAAAAAAATTTGTGCATTCAATCTACGGTCAATTACATTTTATTACTTTATAATTTACATCTTATAACAGATTCATATATAAGTTTTCAAATGCTTCAATTTCTGTCATGAACTCTTAAAATCATTACACTTTGATCATTTTGTTAAATTTTTTGTCAAATTTAAAATGTGGGACTCACAATTTTAAATAATAAATAATAAAATATTAATTTGAATTTATAAAAATTATTTATTTTGAAAAATATCCAAAAAAATTACTTTGATCTAATAAAAATAATAAAAATTAAAAAAAATTACAAGAATTAGAAAAAAAAATTTAAAAAAATATTCATGTATGAAAGTAATTTGTCTCCATAAATAATTTTTTTAATTTTATTTTGTGAAATAAGGTCTTAATAAAATAAAATAAAATAAAGATGATGAAGATAGAAAAATTACATTCGTATATAAAAAAATTTAGATTTTTTTTAATTTTAATTTTTTTACATTTGTAAATTTTTAAAATTTTTATTATCTGAAAGTATTTTTTTTGGATTTTTTTAATAAATAATATTGTGACAAGTCATGTGGTGTTACCTGATAGGGTGACAAGGTCACTCAAAGACAACCCTTTAGAAGAGAAGAGCTTGACCATCTCATCTATTGTGAAACTTGTGTCAACAATATTAGGTCTGACATTTGAAGCTGAAGAAACTTTCCCATCTCTCCTGCCAGTTGGAATCTGAACCAGAGGTCCACCAGCCTGTTTCAAGTGATCACATTTAAAGACCCCAACCGAAAAATAGAGAGACCTCTTGAAGAAGAAATAAAGGCAACATTTAATGACGGATATGGGAAAAAACTAACAAATTCAACAGCATCTCTTGCAGCCAAAGCAACAATGTCAGCACAAGAAACTGTTCCTGGACAGAAAATTTCAAGCACTCTTTTTGCCGAATCAATCACTGCAAATCCTCCCAGAGATGCGTTTCCTGGATCACTTCTCTCTGTATCAGTTCCTTGTAGAAGCACAGATCCATCACAGCCCTGTAAGTTCACCACAAACATGCATGAAAAAACCACCATTTTCTTAAGATACGTCAGTTGGATAGAACAGCATGTCGGACAAAGCAAAGAAATTTTGTTTTGTTTACCTCGACAAAGCAATCATGGAAGAGCAAGCGAAGGAGCTTGCCGGGGACGGTAGGGTCGTCGTTGGAGGCTGATCGGACTGTGTTTTGGACTATGAACTCAGCAGATGGGCATGAATCTGAGTAGAAATCCAATGTGAGGTCTGCACAAGAGGCACAAGCAGCAAGACATAACCAGACAAAGAAGGCTGTTGTCGGTGTTTTCTCCATATTGGGTTACTTTCATGGAGTCTCATAATCAGAGAGTAAGCTTATTGACTTCTTATTTAGTTCTGGTAGAGCATTCAAAGTTTGAAATGGCCAAATGGAAAGACAGTTGGGCAGAGAGCTAGAGAGAGCTCGCCATGTGTGCATTATATGCAAGTCTCTTTAAATCTGCATTAATGGTCGGTTTTGGTGGTGTCAGGAGGTAGATGGGTTCATATTCATATCAGAAGTATTCACTGCACAAAGAACAGAACTGTGTGGCTCAATGAAAGCTAACTTGACAGATTATCAGACCCCATTTACTTCTCTTAGTCAGAAAGGTCTTGAATGTCACTGTCTAACCACTCATAAGAAATCGAATTAGAAGTCTTGAATATGACAGTTTGACAACCTTTAAGTATAAACCTCGCTCTTACAAAAATTGAATAAAGCATATTCTATAAATAAGTAATAGGCGCAACTCCTAAGAGAATGAAATGGAAGAAGAAGAAAAAAAAATTGATGTTACCATCCAAGCATATTACATGAAATTAGATACAACTCGGGGAGCCTAATGGAATTGATAAACCCAAAATTTTTGAACCTGACGAAAGGAAGATAATTAAAAAGCAATACAACAACAGGAGCTTCAAACGTTTTCATTTTCGGTATAAACAGCATCTTCAGCAGGTTCGTCCACATCGTGGACATCATCCACATCATCAACATCATCAATAGGAATGTCTTCACTGTTAACTTCGAGAAAACCTGTAGAAAGCTTTGAAATTAGTTTTATGAATGTTTGAATTGGAAAAGATTTGTCAGAAAAAAGTTTGTCACAAAACCTCAGCAAAGCTTACTAAGTAGCTGTTATATATAAAACCCTCATTTCAAGGATGGAAGAAAAAATTATTACCTCTAGGAGTGGATGGAAGCGGACTACTCAGAACTTCTGATGAATTTGACGTATTATCAAGAAGGTAAGGAAGTTCCAGAAACTGCAAAAGGGATTCTGTCTGAGGATTCCGAATGTGTCCTGCCAAATGAAAATTTGTAAGTGTTTACATAGAATATTCATGTTATCGGCATTCAAAATCATACTACAAGGGAACATGAATCCTTACCAGGAAAGGAACCGTTAGGGACAGATCCAGAGGGCTTGTAAGGTGGAACTGTCTGGGAAAATTCAAAAGGTCTGGTCCCTCTTGCTTGTAACTTGCTCCTGACCCATTGACGACACTCTTGTTTGTCAAGATGTACATCCCTGCAGTATTAGTATACACACTTAGTAGCTACTTAGGTCTAATAGTCAGATCACTAATAGCATGCTCGATACACTTCTAAAGAGGATACACACCAAAGATTTGCACTTCTGGTCGTGAGTGGGAAAATAGAGTTAAATCGCCGAGTGATTTCTAGCCATTCTTCATCATACTGGATCTCATAAGGGCCTAGCTCAGATTCAATTTCAATAACCTAGAACCCAGAAAATGCCACTCGTAGTATTATCAGCTAGCAGAAATGACTAAAGGAAACACCCTATATAGAATATACTACATCCAAAATTACATAAAATTACCTGTAGAAACTTACGTCCAGCTAGGCACTTATCAAGGGCGAGAAAGTTTGTCACTGGACCACCTTCCCCATGTTGAACACGAGCGGCAAATTTGCAGTGTAGATGAGCTGAAAACCAGTAAGGTGATTTCAACTTTTCTAGCAACTGAGCAGCAGGTTTACTTCCAAGATTGCTTTGCTCAACCTATTGACATTTTAAATGAAGTGATTTGAAAGATACCAAACAAAGCTTACCAACTCATTTTCCCATTCTTGCAATTACCTCCTCCTTAAAATTTTGTTTCATCCGGATAAGTTTCTTCCAGTCCCCACAATCAGTGATGCCAACAGGCCAATCATGTGAAAGAAATATATCGATTGGTTCCTCAACTTGCATGAGCTTGTGTACATCATACTCGCGAACATGATATACGGACCTGATAGTACTTTCATTATAAGGAGGCCTCTCAAAGTGCCCTGCTCAGAAGAGGGAAACACTAACCTTGTTTTAACACCCCACAATGACAAATCAAACATACCAGAGCTGTACAACATCAAAATGTACATAGATATTCTTCTATCAACTAATGCTAAGCAACGTAATAAGCATCTTCAATAACAGAAAACGAAAGCAAACTAACCTTTAAGAAAATCGTGCTTTTTGTAAATTCCTGAGAGTCCACCAATTCGAATGTTTCCAAACTTGACTACCCCAGAAAATCCCAAGAAGTATATATTAGGTGCTGCCCATCCTCCATAGTACCTGTAAAGAAAGCATAAAATTACAGGGAATTGGCAAACATTTTATTAATCAAAAAGAAAAAAAAAAGACATAACACAAAATGGGAATGTCATAGCTCACAGTCCTTTAAAATAACTCACAGTTCCCACAAATAATTAGTAGCTTCATGATTCCCGCCAATGAATATGGTCGGATATGGCGCCGTTTCCTGCCCCGAATAGTATTTCCAGAAGGTGTTCATGCTCCGAAACTTTCGAGGCACATTTAAACTCTCCAAATCCTTCTCATTCCTCACAGACTAATTTGATGAAAGCATTTCAGAAACAATAAAACAAAGAAACAAGTTTGAAACTTCAGGACAAATAAGTAAGAACGAAACTGCAAGTGGTGGAATTTCGCTAATTTGAAAAATTCAGGCACAGATAAGCTCTCCAAATCCTTTTCATTCCTCACAACCTAGTTTTAGGAAAGCAATTATATTCAGCTAAACATCTTTACATTTCAGTAACAAATTAAATTTTTTTTTTTAAACCTCGAAATTTAGGGCAAGCAAGCAAGAAGGGAGTGGGTATTGTTACCTGAAAGTCCCCGCAGCAAAGGAGGAGGTCAATTTTGGTGTTGTGAATTTTCTCGTAGTGTTGGAGGGTTCTGTAGACGTTGTCGAGGTCGCCATGCATACAGCCTTCCACTGCTATTTTCATTCTGGAGATTAGATCGGAGTGTCGCAAACTGGAGGGGAGAGAACCCAATACTGGGGTTCAAGCAAAGCTCCAATCTTTTTGTTTCCTTTGAGGCTCGTTCACCGCCATTTTTCTTGAGTCATTATGAGCCCAGCCCAACCATTGCCTACCAGCTAGTAGGGGTGGGTACAATTGCGTTCAAAGTGGAAGTCAATTCAATTTATAAAATTTTCTAGTTTCAATTGGAACCGATAAAAATAAGACAATTTGGGAAATCTAAACTATTTCGTTGTTAGAAGTATTGGCCCTGATGTTGCTGCTTTTTTCTTGGAAGTGCTAAACAACGGGGCAAGTGTTCACTCAATTAACAATACCTTGATCACCCTCGTATCAAAGGTGGATCCGCCCTCTAAAGGTAACTGAATTCTGACCTATTATTTTGTGTCGAGTCATATATAAAATTATTTCCAAAATTATTGTCAACGGGTTGAAGCATGTGATGCCCAAGGTCATTTTTGACTATTAGAGTGCTTTTGTCCCTCCACATTTGATAACTGATAATATTATAGCTGCTTTTGAGTCTATTCACGCAATACAGAGATGAGATAGCAGTAAACTGAAAAAGATAATTCTGAAATTGGATATGTCTAAGGCCTATGACCGGGTTGAATGGCCTTATCTATAATGTATGCTTAGAAAGCTTGGTCTTAATGCTCATTTAGTCAATCTGGTCATGAATTGTGTGTCCACGGTTAGCTATGCAATACATGTTCGCACGCAAGCAACATATTGTTTTGTGCCAACCAGGGGACTAATGTTAGGACCTGACCCTTGTAACGACCCGTCCCAAATTTTCGGGAATTACTAAGAATTAATTGAGGATTAGCGAGGCTAATCGAGGATAAGTGAAGGATTATCGGACGTTCAGGGCGAAATTACGATTGTACCCCTAGATGCGGGTAAAAAGTTAACTTTTGACTCGGGATGTCTAATGCACAAGGACCGAGGACCGTTACATAGATCGAGTCGATACGAGTCCGTAGACAGGCATCACGTCGAAATCGGACATTCGACGGGAAAGTTACGGATCACGAAAGTTTCAGGGTACTATTACACATTTTACGAGACGAGTGACATTTGTCTCATTTGGGGCCCTGATATTTTGTGAAGGCCCAATGGATGAATGACAAGTGTCACTCATCCATTGATCCCTTAACATACATACATGCATACCACCGTCCCTCTTCATCTTCTTTGTGCTTCCTACCCGAAACCCACAAACACCAAACCACATCATCACCCCATCCCATCCCCACTGTGATGATTGAGAGACTGAGAGTGAAGGAAGGAGT